>CM055118.1:845767130-846967130 GCA_029206835.1 Rana muscosa | reverse complement strand
TCTCACATTTGATACATACTAGGGCCAATTTAGACAGGATCCAATTAACCTACTAGCATTTCTTTGGATTGTTGGAAACCAGAGTACCCAGAAGAAACCCACGCAGGCACAGGGAGAACATGCAAACTGCAGGCAGGTAGTGTCATGGTTGGGATTCACCACTGTGCTGCATCCTTATGGCATATTTGGCAGGTTTACCCATTATCCTTCTTTTTAAAGATGGAATTTTGCTGTTTTGCTTTTCCTTGGGTATTAAACTTTGTGCAATATAGTGCTAGTTAGTTAATATTTAACCACTTCAGTTCTTGCATCTGCGTAACCCTAATGGGCCACAGCAATTTTTAGATTTTTGCATCGGCTTGTTTGGTTATAATTTTGATCACAAGTTAATACATACAGCATGTGAAGCTAGACATTTTCACCCAGGGCAAAGACTCAGGTGGTGGTGATGCTTGAAATCTACTCATAAAGTGGTGGTGTTTTCTTGAACTACAGCTAAGGTTGTCCGTCCCCAAAAAGACCTGGGATACCTTTTGGGTGCCTCAAGGAGAGTAGTACAGTGGGTGAACAGTAGGTGTGGCCAAATTGTGTAAACAGTGGGAGGGGCTTAAAGGGGGCATTGTTAAATAAAACCTTTTTGTGCCCAAAAAATCTGCTTGGAGTAATAAAACAAATGTCACCGTAAAAACATGCAATTGGCCTACCTTTTTAAAAGTGGACGGTGCCAGTCAGTAGGGCAGCAGACTGTGTGGACAGTGTCAGTAGGGCAGTGGATGGTGTCAGTTTTTTTTTATTATTATTTTACATTTTTAGGAGCCCTGTTGGGGCTTTGATGAAATATCAGTGTCCAGATAGACCCCTGATGTCTCCCTTTTGGGATTGAGAAAGGGACAGACTCCCCAGTCCCTTTCTCTGCAACCTCAGCTGCACTTTACAGCAACTGGATGGGAAGTGCTCTATGCTGAGCGGCTTCCTGTTCATATACAAACCAAAACCTAATAAACACAGTTTACTATGCTTCAGTATGCATGAACACTGAAGTATCCGTACCAATTGTTCAGTGTGTTCATTCAGAAAAGGAAGGGGCCAGTAAAGCGGGGCAAGTGAGCACACGGGGAGCTGAGCAGCAGATAGAAATGTAACCTGAACAGAAACGGCAGCGAGGGTGGCATTTACTAGAAGTGATGGGCTGGATTTTTGTCCTGCTGAATGCTAGTGGAAGGGAGAGGAAGAGGTGCTTTCTGGTGCTGTAAGTGTTGGAAAATACAGCTTATCAGTTCTAGTAAATGCCGCTTCTGCCAACCCTCCTGTTCAGGTGTGCCAGGAAGGCCGCACAGGGCACATGCCCCCCGTGTTTTGGCCCTGCAGGTACCTAGTATCAGCAGTATCCAGGAGAATACACAGGGACTAGTGGGCAGCAGCCTGGGTTATAGAGTGTTATTCATGGGTGGTCGGATCACCAGCAGAAGAAACAAACGTAAGCGAGCTGACGCACTGACCGCCCTGATATCAGCGGTCAATGTACAATAACAACGTGTACCTGGATACCTATCACTAATCCGCAGCCTCCACTTCCAACCAGCGGCACCATGACGTGTGTCATGTGCATGATGATGGGGAGCAGGTGGAAGATTCCAGGGAGTTCTAGGTTACGGGGAAGGGGAGCCGAACCAAGCCGAACCAATGCAAGAAGATGCCTGAAATCCAAGGAGCTGTTTACTGTGTCTCATGGGAAACAGGGGTGGGGCAGGTGTCTGCAGAGTGCTCAGTGCACGCGAGCAGGGTGTATGTGTGGAAATGGAAAGTCAGTCCTGTGTATAGGGTGGCATTTACTAAAACCGATTGGGCTGTACTTTCCTCTACTTGCAGCAACTGAATGCCAGCAGGAGAGCGATAAGAAGCTGGCTTTCAGCTGCTGCAAGTGACGGAAAATAAAGTCCATTGGTTCTAATAAATGCCCTCCCTGCTGCTCCTCCTAGAGCGTAGGCATGGCGGCGCCCCTCTCAATGTGGCACCTGCGGAATATGCCCTCCCGGCCCTGAATACATATATTGTTTTTTGGGGCAGAATGGCTTTCTTTTTATTATTAATTATTATTTATTTAATAATATTATTATACAGGATTTATAATAGCGCCAACAGTTTGGCAAAAGAGATTCTGTTTTCAAAAATGAAACAAAATATGATAATTCCTTTACTTGGCTTTAAAAAAACTGCTGTAGATGAAATGTTAAAGTTTATTCTATAATTTCTGGTACAAACTTCTTTGCTTTACACAGCTTAAGGTGTTAATTGTTGTCAAATCACCAGGGTAGAGATGGTGTGGTGTGTGGGCTGGGAGGGTAGAGTTAGGGATGTTAGGGGAGATGTGCACTAGGGGGGATTTGTACTGGGAAAGAGGGTACCTAAATTCACCCTCAAGGGGTTCTTTCCTGGTAGCCATGTCCGATGAGCATGTGACCTGAAAGCTTTTACATGAATGGAACCACATTCCTCCTAGACAGGATCAGTCAAGTTGAGACGTAGGCCTGCCTTCTGATCTAGGACAGTCTCTGATCTTCTTTTCAACCAGGACATTGTTATTCTGTCTCGGTGTCTGGCTTCCGTTCTGACAGGAATTTCTCTTCCTTGTTTTGTTACTGACTCTGACTTGACTAAGGCAATTAACTCTTTTGTGGCCATCCCATAATTTTGTTTCTTGTTCTGCCACAGGTTAGGTCAACTAGCTTCCAAACGTGTTGTCTTGGATCGTTTCGTTGTTTTGTTTACTGTGTTACCCACCCCTGTCTCAGACAGACTGTGAATATGTCCTGAAGGTCTTGGAGTCACCTGAGGGACATGGTTTCACCCCTCTGTTTTTGTTTTTTGTTTTTTCTTCCTTTTTTCTTTCTTTAAGAAGTTCTAACTCTCTTCCCTTTTTCTATTCAACTCTATAAAAAGTCTATACGCACAAATCGTTCTGGTTATCTTTCAGATTTGGTGAACACCTCAATGAAGCTTTGAAAGAGCTTGCTCCAGGATGCCAAATTAAATTTTTGGTTTCTGAGGATGGAAGTGGAAAGGGCACTGCCGTTGTGACGGCTGTAGCTCAGAGGCTTGCAACCCAGAGAAAGCACATTAATGAAATATTGGCCCCATTTGTAATGTGCCATGCAAAACTAAAGGAGGTTCAAAGCCGCATGCGTAATGAAATGGAGATTGGTCTACATAAGCAGACACAGCCTGGAGCCACTGTGAAGATGCTTCCCACCTATGTGCGTGCTACACCAGATGGAACAGGTAAGGGTCAAATATTGATCGACATCATCATGTATAATGAGCTTTGTTATTATGAGACAAATTCGTCCATGTATCCCCAAAGTTAGCAGTTGATGGGTAATTTAAGGTTTATGGATTCTAAACCTGCTGTGATTAGATCCTCCTTATTTAAAGCAGAATAACATTAAACCCCTTATTTCCCAAGACAACTTAGAATTTAGTTAAGCTGGCCGGCTTCTGTCGGACGAGCATGCTGGAAAACCAGCAGCCAACCGCCTCCTGATCAGTGCTCTCAGCCAATGGCTAAGAGCGCTGATCGGAGTATTATTGTGGCGTCCCCCTGTCAAAACACAACAGCTCAGCGGGGGAGATCGCTGTACCAGCGTCAGATCGTTGGTACAGCAGCTCTGACCAGAGCTGTCAGATAGATAGATAGATAGATAGATAGATAGATAGATATATTTTTTATTCAACCTGCTGCGTTGAACAAAAAAAACCACTGTGTTAAGTAGGCTGTTTGGGTTACCTATTTTCAAACTTGATATACAACCCAATGACTAACTGGAGTGTTGCTGCTCACTGTGAGGCAGTGTCTTAGCAATGCAACAGGATCTCCAGATAAGAAACTTATGTTAAAAGAAAATAGAATCGCGCTAAAAGTGTGAAATCTTAAATTGATCAATATAGAATCCACTAGTGTTGAACAAATGTGTGAATCATAAATCAATCGTATATAATTAATAAAAAAATATATATCGCAAAAACCTATGGAAAAAAAGTCCTTCAGTGTCCAAAAACTTTTATGTTACAGATTCACAAAAAAAACCTTTACACAGTAAAAGCAGGGTGCTAGATTAAAAAAATAAAAAATTGGACATTGGCTATGAATCATTCTGCCTGGCAACATATATATTAATACAAACCATGCTTCCTATGTTACTGGTGTCGAGCCTGACCTTGATTGGAGATTAGCAATGGTAATTCATGATTTATGTGCCATGAGAAAATGTTTTGGCTTCTGTGGACTTTACGGTCTGCTCATTACGTGGTGTTTAAATGACAACTTTATTGTGGTATGTATATAAACTAAATATCCACTTGGTTTTTATTTTAATGAGTCAAAAGTGGTGCTGCTGTGGAAATGTGATTGTTTTGGGTCGACAATGATTGGTTACATAAAATGGGCTGTTGCCATTTTTACACACAGAGAATATTTTATTTTTATTTTTTATTTTATTTTTTTTCTATTCCCATGCTGGGCTCTGCTTGAGATGATTTAATATTTTTTCCTATTACAGAAGTTGGAGAATTCATTGCTTTGGATTTAGGTGGTACCAATTTCAGAGTATTGTGTGTAAATGTGGGCTTGAAAAATGAAGGTGGCGTGCAGATGAAGAGCAAGACTTTTACATTGCCTACTGAAGTGATTCAAGGGACTGGAGAAGGGGTATGTCTCTCCCTCAAGAGTGGCGATATTTGAAATCTGTAATGTATAGTTTTTAAACAAAGTGGATGACTTTATAAACCGACTTAACCTTTTTTCTTTCTTTTTTTTCTTTTGAAGTTGTTCAAATTCTGCTAGAATATTCTAATATTTATACTATTTTTAAACGTCCTACTTTGCAACATAAAATGCAACTTCTACTTTTGCAACATTAATTAGTGAACTGAATATAGTTTATAGTACAGTACAAGCTTTGGATAGCACTCCTTTTTTGCCAGGCATGATGATGTATAAATAACCCCAAAAAAATCACATACTTCTATATACAAGTGGAGCTGACATCAAGGAATAAAAGTTAATTAAAACAGGAGATCTGAAAGTGGAGATCTAGATACAGATCTGTGGAACAAGCGTGCTATTTACAAGGACTCCAGGCAATAAAGCAGAGGTGTGAAATGAGCACCATTTGATCATGGAATTTTTGTCCCTTATCTGCCAAGGAGCATTGTTTTAACTACACAAAGACTATGGCTTAGCTAATGTCTTAGGAGCACATAAATCTCTTGTCTCCATTTAGGAAACAATATAATGTATTTAATTTCTGAATGAATGTATATACCTGTTCGTTCCTCTCACTGGGGTTTGTGTAGGAGTAGAACATGTTTTACTTTTGTAAAGTGAATTTTTACTGATTTTAGTGAATGAGGTGAAGTAAAAAAACATTTTTGCAAAAAAATACCCAATCATGTGCAAGGAAAATATAAATTGGGGGGGGGGGGGAGGGGGAAATCAACTGTATTTTCACTTTGCAAATTAAATGTTTACTTTTTAGTGAACATAATGATATATAAGGGGTCTTCAAAAGTTTCCGCACTTTTTATATTTTAGTTGGAAACTGTAAGGACAGGAGTAGTAATTACTGTATTTTTCGGACTATAAGACGCACCTGAATATAAGACGCACCTAGGTTTTAGAGGAGGAAAAACAAGAAAAAAAAAATTCTGAACCAAATGGTGTACTAAAATATTTTCCAGTGCCCATGAAATGCATGTTACACAGCCACCCCCTGCCCTCTCTGCCCCTTTCTCACGCAAAGTGTCACAGAGAGAGACACACCAGTGCTGAACAGAAGGCGGGAACTGCTGGAGTTAACTTTTCGTATTAACAATGCTAATGATTGGTTGCTAGGATCACCTAGCAACTAATCACCTGCTAGTTGACTCCAGCATTTCCCGTCTTCTATTCAGTGCAGCGCTGTGGCGCTGGCCCACTGTCTCTCTCTCACTCCCCTGCTGTACAGGAGATAGGGACAGTGTTTTCTACTGTTATTCTGGCGGCGTGTCAGTCGGGTAGCGGTACCTTCCACACCGGGCATCACACACATCCTGTCACAGCCATCGCCTGCCCTCTGCCCGCCTGACCATTACCTGCAACGGCTTCACTTAGGCCGGCGCCCCCCCTCCTCCCCCGTGACACCCCCCCAGTGTGTGGCACCCACGGAGGGTTTGGAAGTCTGTCTCCTGCCTCTCTTCTGGTGGTGGCGGCGGCAGGAGACAATGCGAACAGTGTCGGGGGGCGGTTCTAGCGGGGGGCGGGGCCTGCCGTATATTCGCACTATAAGATGCAGGGACGTTTTCCCCAATGTTTCTGGGAAGAAAAAGTGCGGCTTATAGTCCGAAAAATACTGTAGTCGTGTCTGAGAGTGTCATTTGACTAGTCTGCCTGGTAAGCCGGCTGACATTGCAGTTTTTAGTAAGAGTTGTCACGCTGTGGTGAAGATGGCTGCAAAACGTATAAATTGTACCAAAGAGGAATAGCGTTCTTTTGATACGCTTTTTGGTAACTCCATGTGTGCTCAGTATGGAGATAAAGTTCTCTGAGTCGTTTGAGTGGACGTTTATAGAACAAAAACTTTGGAACTGGGTAGCTTATAGTCCGGAATTGGTGCCATCTGATTTTCATCTTTTTGGACCACTCAAAGAAGATTTAATTGCTCACTGGACACATATGCCCCCTTCCTGCCCAGGCGAAATTTCAGCTTTCGCCACTGTCGCGATTTGAATGAAAATTGCGCGGTCGCGCGACGTGGCTCCCGAACAAAATTGACGTCTTTTTTTTTTCCCCCACAAATAGAGCTTTCTTTTGGTGGTATTTGATCACCTCTGCGGTTTTAATTTTTTGCGCTATAAACAAAAGAGCGCCAATTTTGACAAACACAATTTTTTTACTTTTTGCTATAATAAACTTTTTTCTCAGTTTAGGCCGATACGTAAGCTTCTACATATTTTTGGTAAAAAAAAATTGCAATAAGCGTATAGTGATTGGTTTGCGCAAAAGTTATAGCGCATACAAAATAGGGGATAGAATTATGAATTTTTTTTTTTTTATACTAGTAATGGCGGTTATCTGCGATCTTTGTCAGGGCTGCGATATTGCGGCGGACAGATCGGACACTTTTGACACATTTTTGGAACCATTCACATTTTATACAGCGAACAGTGCTATAAATATGCACTGATTACTGTATAAATGTGATTGGCAGGGAAGGGGTTAACACTAGGGGGTGAGAAAGGGGTTAAATGTGTTCCCTGCTAGGTGATTATTACTGAGGGGGGAGGGGACTGACTGGGGGAGGTGACCGATCTGGGTCCCTATGTACAAGGGACACACCATCGGTCTCCTCTCCATGACAGGACGTGGATCTCTGTTTTACACACAAAGATCCACGTCCTTGGCTGTGTAACGGCCGATCGCGGGTACCTGGCGGACATTGTGGCCGCCAGGCATGCGCATCGGCACTTCAGCGATGCGGCGGGTACGCGCGCGCCCCACCAGTGGCCGGAGAAGCCGAGGCCGTCAATAGACGGCCTCCCGGACCTGAAGAGCCACCTTGTGGCCATCATTTGACAATGGCCCGGGCTCCAAGAAGTTAAGAAGATTTTCATGTGATGTGAAAGCACTGTGGTGCATCAGTGGCCAGGCGCTCACCCTTTTTCTCCTTTTTATGTGATTATTTGTAAGGTGGATTTTTGGTGAATACAAACCTAACAAATCGATCAAAAAGGAAAAAACGGGTGCGCTTATACTTTTAAATTTAAAAGGAATAGCGCACCTGTATTATTGTCACTGATCACTGTATTAGTGTCATTGGTGATGTCAGTGTCATTTAGTCAGTTCCCACCCAGTGTCAGTGTCAGATTGCTCACCACACTATCAGTCTCGCTATAGGTCGCTGATCACCACTATCACTAGTATAAAAATTCCAGAATATACTCCATGGTTTGTAGACGATATAATGTTAACGCGAACCAATTAATATACACGTATTGGGATTTATTGTTTTTTTTTTTTTTTTTTTACCAAGGAATGTAGCAGAATACATTTTGGCCTAAATGTATGAAGACCTAAAATTCCCTTGTCATGCCCTTCCAGAGCGCAAGTGGTTAACCTCATTTTCCTATTAGAATAGTAACCCTCAATGTTATATACTGAGGGAAGTTCAGCAGAATTGTTCTGTCACTATTAAGTGTCCTGCTGTTAATGGTGCAAATCTGCTGACCAATTGTTTTGCCATTTTTGTTTGGGAGGGGGGGGGGGAGAAGCCATGTGGTGGGATAAATGTATTTTTGAAATTGCACTGTTCCAACAGATGGGAAGTTTCTTTGTAAATCAACCCTTCTGTAAATCAATGCACAGTTAACAAAGTCTCTTTATAAATGTATATTTCTGAACAAGGAGAGACCGTTGAATTAATAAAGCTTTTAATATAGTATGCAATACCAGATAAGGATAACATGGCAAATCTTACATAAAAAGAATGCACAATATGACCAATAAATTAGGCTGGAATTTTACATGTACAGTGCCTTTAAATGATATTCATACCCCTTTGAATTTTTTCACATTTTGTCATGTTGCAACCAAAAATGTAAATGTATTTTATTGGGATTTTATGTGATGGACCAACACAAAGGGGGTTGTTTACTAAAAGCAAATCCACTTTGCACTACAAGTGCAAAGTGCACTTGAAATTGCACTGAAAGTGCACTTGGAAGTGCAGTCGCTATAAATCTGAGGGGTAGATCTGAAATGAGGGGAAGCTCTGCTGATTTTATCATCCAATCATGTGCAAGCTAACATGCTGTTTTTTATTTTCCTTGCATGTCCCCCTCGGATCTACAGCGACTGCACTTCCAAGAACACTTTCAGTGCAATTTCAAGTGCACTTTGCACTTGTAGTTTGCACTTGTAGTGCAAAGTGGATTTTCCTTTAGTAAATAACCCCCAAAGTGTCACAAAATTGTGAAGTGGAAGGAAAATGTATAAATGGATTTCCAAATTTCTTTACAAATAACTGCATGCATTTGTATTCAGCCCCCTTTACTCTGATACCCCTAACTAAAATCTAGTGGAACTAACTGCCTGCAGAAGTCACCTAATTAGTCCACCTGTATGTAATGTAATCGCAGTATAAATGCAGCTGTTCTTTGAAGTCCTCAGAGGTTTGTTATAGAACCTTGGTATACAAATGGTATCATGAAGGCCAAGGAACACACCAGACAGGTCAGTAATAAAGTTGTGGAGAAGTTTAAAGCAGGTTTAGGTTATAAAAAAAAAAACATATCTTAAGCTTTGAACATCTCATCTCACTGTTCAATCCATAATCTGAAAAGGTAAAGAGTGTGGCACAACTGCAAACCTACCAAGACATGGCCATCCTCCTAAACTGACAGACCGGACAAGGAGAGCTTCAATCAGAGAAGCAGCCAAGAGGCCCATGGTAACTCTGAGGGAGCTGCAGAGATCCACAGCTCAGGTGGGAGAATCTGTCCACAGGACAACTATTGGTCGTGCACTCCACAAATCTGACCTTTTATGGAAGAGTGGCAAGAAGAAAGTCTTTGAAAGTGATCAGTCCCGTTTGCAGTTTGCGAGAAGCCATGTGGGGCACACAGCAACTATGTGGAAGAAGGTGCTCTGCTCTAGTCAGATGAGACTAAAATTGAACTTTTTGGCCTAAAAGCAAAACCCTATGTATGGTGGGAAACTAACCAAGCACATCACCCTGAACACACCATCCCCACCGTAAAACATGGTGGTGGCAGCATCATGTTGTGGGGATGCATTTCTTCAGCAGGGACAGGGAAGCTGGTCAGCGTTGATGGGAAGATGGATGGAACCAAATACAGGGGCAATCTTAGAAGAAAACGTGTTAAAGTCTGCAAAATACTTGAGACTGGGGTTCAACTTCCAGCATGACAATGACCTTAAACCTACAGCCAGAGCTACAATGGAATGGTTTATATCAAAGCATATTCATGTATTAGAGTGGCCCAGTTAAAGTCCAGACCTAAATCCAATTGAGAATCTGTGGCAAGACTTTGAACATTTCTGTTCAGACTCTCTCCATCCAATCTGACAGTTTAAGCTATTTTGCAAAAAAAAATTATTTCACTCCTAGATGTGCAAAGCTGGTAGAGACATACCCAAAAAGACTTGCAGCTGTAATTGCAGTGAAAGGTGGTTCTACAAAGTATTGACTAATGCATGCCACACTTTTCAATAGTAAAAAATTTGGAAAACCATTTATCATTTTCCTTCCACTTCACAATTATGTGCCACTTTGTGTTTGGTCTATCCCAATAAAATACATTTGTTTTTGGTTGTAACATGACAAAACGTGGAAAATTAAGGGGTATGAATACTTTTTTTAAGGCATTGTAATTTGCATTGTTCTCCGTTGACTCTACAGACATAAGCCACTGCCAATGTACCTTGTTCTGAGCAGGTGACTCAATATACTGTAAACTGTTGTGTATTTTGAATTTGGTAAGATGGGGTCTGGACACCTTTTTGGAACAGGTTATCACAAACCCCTTTTACACAGTTTGCTTGTATGGTATGAAAATTGTCAACACACCGAGAAGTCAAACATTTTGGGACCTTTACCTGCTTTTGGCCTACCAGTTTGAGCTTGTGTCTCAGATGTTACTGATCCTTTCTCTACTGTATATCGGTCATTTTGGGACCTCTACCTTCCTTTTTGGCCTTTTCAGTTTGAGCTTGTGTCTCAGGGAAGTTATCGATCTTTTCTCTCATGTATATTAGGTCTGCTAATACATTACATTGCTTGAGTGCAATTTGAAATGGCGCCGCAAAAATGTGAATTGTGACTGTGCTTTTATGTTGGTTCTTTGCAGCTGTTTGATCACATTGTGGACTGCATCACAGAATTTCAGAAAGAAAATGGCCTTCTGGGAAAGAAACTACCTTTAGGCTTCACATTTTCCTTCCCCTGTAAACAGACAAGCCTTGATCAGGTAAGATGTTTGCGATGTACTGTCCATCTACTAATATGCACCATATTAAGCTCCTTCAGTAGTAGAATGTCCTGAATTGTACCACAAGAACTAGGCAATTGCCTCCTATACAGTCTAATTGCCCAAAAAAAAAGTCAATTCTAACTAAAAGCTAAAAGATGGTTTTAAGTATTTACCAGTGGTTCCTAACATTTTGATACATTTTTAGTCTATCGAACCCCATTTTGTGTAAACATTTTCTAGATGGCATCTACTGGCACGCATAAGATCTTCCAGACCTGCACAAAAGATCACAGGAGAGCCGTGGGAGGAATAAAATGTTCTGAACATCAAAATGAAGGTCCATTTAGAGTCACAAAAAAGTGCAGTGCTCTCCAACATAGTGCATTCAAATTTATAGTGCATAAATAAATATCTGAAAACTGTGTAAAAATGTATGTATAATGTGTGTGTGTGTGTGTGTTATATATATATATATATATATATATATATATATATATATATATATATATATATATATATATATATATATATATATATATTTTACGTCCGTCTTTCTTCTATAAAAAATGAGATAGAGAGAGTGTTATAAGTGGCAGCACTCCCACTGGCTGTACACTCCAAATCCATAGCTCTTAGCGTGGTGTCAATCATATAGGAGGCCAGAGGAAAGAACCATAGTGCAAATCGCTAATAAAGTATTTATATCCATATAAAAATCCAGGTTCAGGCTTTGGGAACATTTGAAAAAGCCCATTGGGCGCTACGCGTGAGGTGGGCAGTGGCGCAATCCCGCTGGGACTAGGTGGAGCTATGTATCCCGAGGATAGTATTGTGAAAGGCCCATTATTTACTTTTTATATGGAAATCAATACTTTTTTTATTAGCAATTCACACTATGGTTCTTTCCTCTTTCCTCCTATATGACACCACGTTGAGAGCTACAGATTTGGTGTACAGTGTGTGGCAGCGGTGCCACTTATAACACAGCAAAGCACGCATAGACCTCTTTTAATTAGTGAAGTCTATTCAAGCAGGTGAGAGAACACCCATAGGTGGGGTGGAGGGCACGATGGTGATGAGAGGTAATTGCTGAAGAGCTTTTGGTGTATGGGACTACAACCCTTTTTTTTCCTTTTTTTTTTTTTCACCGACATTGAATTTATTTATTGTCTGTATATAGATTTAAAAGAAAAAATGGACTATAATTTAAATTGACTATATTGAAGGAGAGTACTGAACTTTTTTGTGACTATATACAGTATATATTTATTGCATTTTGTACAGGTGGTTGGATGCATATTGTTGCTAGCTGCTTCCTATAGTATCTAGAGTTGAGTGATGGGTGGTTTGTACACAGGGATAGCGTGGAAAGTTTTTTAACATTTTATATTAAGGTCCATTTAGAGCTAAATAGTCAGTTTTGAGTGGGTGTGCCCTTCAGAAATGTAATAAAAGCAACCCTTTCCTGACACACATGGGGGCTGCCATTGATAACCCCCCTTCTGAATATGCTAGTTGTCTGATTAGTACACTGACCAACTAGGTTCAATAAAGCCCCGTACACACGATCGGTTTAACCGATGAAAACCGTCCGATGGATTGTTTTCATCAGACAAACCGATTGTGTATGGGACCCATCGGTCTTTTTTCCATCGGTTTTAAAAAATAGAACATGTTTTACATTTTTCCGATGGATCAAAAAACGATAGAAAATACAGATCATCTGTGGGGAACTCCATCGGATAAAAAACCCACGCATGCTCAGAATCAAGTCGACGCATGCTCAGAAGCATTGAACTTCATTTTTCTCGGCTCATTGGAGTGTTTTACGTCACCGCGTTTGGGACGGTCGGTTTTTGGACTGATGGTGTGTGGCCAAGACTGATGAAAAACAGTTTCATTGGATTTCTGATGGACAAATCCATCGGACTAAAATCCATCGGAAATCCGATCGTGTGTACAGGGCTTTAGCCTTTAGTCACTGATTAGGAACGAAAAAATATATAAATAAACTTGCGCTGTGGAAAAAATATATATTTGCAAAAAGACTGTTGCTGCTGTACACAAAGTGCAACTGACCAGGAACGAGCATGCATATCTGTAAAATAGGAGTCCGACATCCTTATTTTCATACTTATAAAAGTATTAAAGCAAGAGGGTAAACATGGCAACCAGAAAACTAATATTTCAATAATAGGAAGTAACAATGTGAATCTCCGTGTCTTTGGTCTGAGAAAAATTCCTTTTTAATGCTTTTGTATGCGGTTTCTTTTCCAGGGCATCCTAATTTCATGGACAAAGGGTTTCAGCGCATCTGGATGTGTGGGGGAAGATGTTGTCAGGCTTCTTAGGGAGGCAGCCAATCGAAAAAATGTATGCGTTTATACTTTCACTTTGCCTCCTTGTGTCTGAAATCCCAACCTGACGTTTTTTTAATGGTGATTTTTTTTATTTATTTTTTGGGCAGAACCATGATTTCCGTGTGGTAGCATTGGTAAATGATACAGTAGGAACAATGATGTCCTGTGGATATGATGATGCAGCCTGTGAAATTGGACTGATCGTTGGTAAGATGCGCTGTATATAAACTATAGTTTAGCACAGGCCATCAAATTAGGCGAGTTTATGTTGTGCACATTTTGGATTTAATGGCTGAAGTTTCATGTCGGTGTTTTTTTTTTTCTTTTATAGGAACAGGTACTAATGCTTGTTATATGGAAGAGATGAGGAATGTGGAAGTGTTGGAAGGTGGCGAGGGACGGATGTGTATCAATATGGAGTGGGGGGCTTTTGGAGACAATGGATGCCTTGATGATATTACCACTTCATTTGACAAAGATGTAGATAAGTTCTCAATAAATCCAGGAAGACAAAGGTATGTAAAGATAGTGGTAATATCTCTCTAATGCTTTTCTTACATCACATTAAAGCGGAGTTCTGCCCGCCCCTTTAAAAATTAAAAGTCAGCAGCTACACATACTGTAGCTGCTGACTTTTAACATTAGGACACTTGCCTGTCCTGGAGTCCAGCGATGTTGGCACCGCAGCCGATGTTAACATTGGCTGGTCTGGTGCTGCCGCCGCCATTGCGGGTGAGGGAAACCGGCAGTGTAGCCTTCCAGCTTCACGGCCGGGTCCCCACTGCACATGCACGAAGCATGCTGTGCTCCCTTACTGGCCCGGCAGAAGAGGGAAGAGGGGGGGGGGAGACTAAGCTGCTAATGTAATTTGCCACGGCCCGGTCTCCCGGAAGTGGGGACAGGGTACCTGTAAAAAAAAACAGGTGCCCCACCCCCCCCCCGACAGGTACCAAATGTGGCACTGGAGGCGTGGAGGGATCATTTTTGGGTGGAACTCGGCTTTAAGCGTTTTTAGGTTTACTTCAGATGGATTAAGTGTTATAGTATTTATAATACTAAATATAATCCTTTTCCTTTTGGGATTAATAAAGTATTCTAAATCTGTATATGTATACATTAATACAGGGTTTAGTGATTAAAAAGAAAAAGTCTGTCTTAATATTAGAAACGTCAAATCATTTGAGATTTTTTATTTATTTTTTTATAAAGGACACTGAAGCATTTCTTTTATCACCTTGGGCACAAAAGAATAGTTCATTTACCAGCAGTCCTGGACAGGGATGAGAGGACTGATTCAGAAATGATGCAATTTTACTTTTTTGTGAAAATTAATACTGACAAGTTCAGTCTGCAGAGAATCATACAATTCATGAATCGCTGTATTGCCTGCATTTTTTGAAATGGATGATTTATTACTGCTCAGACAGATCTGCATGTTAATATTTAAGCAAATTAAACATTCACATTTCAAAAAATTTCCTTTATTTAGGAAGAGATCAATGAAGTCTCAAAAAAAAAAAAAAAAAATGAAACTGGGTAGGGGGCTGTCCACATGTCAACATGGTTGTGTTCTTCTGTTTTACTGGTTAATATTTTGCCTGGCCTTAAAGTAGGTTCAATGTAGAAACATATTGCCTACCTCTGTGCTCTAGCAAAAAGCTTGTTTTTCTTGAGTACATGAACTACCTTACCGCAGAGTTTTAGGTGGCTGGATCTTTTATTGTGCATAAAATAAATATTGTTGACCATATGGAAAAGCCAGCAGTTTGGTTGTTCTATTTTATAGATATCACTACAAGAATCTGGTAGAGAAATATGACTTGGATTTTAACACAGTGCTGTCCACCAAATAGTGTTTGTTTTGTTTTTTTTTCTCTTCATAGAAAATCGGATTAGGATGTTACAGGAAGAAAATGTTTTAATTTTCTTCCTCCCCAAGGCTTTTTAATTTTTTATTTTTTTTTATTTCATTTTTCCCTTTCGGAGCCATAGCTTTCCATACCATTGCTTTATTTCAATGAATGTGACAACGTGTCACCTTTTATTCTCTCCAGGTATGAGAAGATGATCAGTGGAATGTACCTAGGAGAGATTGTACGCCAGGTCCTAATTGAACTTACAAAGGATAGGATTTTATTCCGTGGTAAAATTTCAGAACAGTTGAATACTAGAGGCCTCTTTCCTACAAAGTACTTATCTCAGATTGAAAGGTAGGAGACTTTTTTCCTCCCTATTTTATTGTATTTAGCCGCATGAATTTTATCTACTTTTCTGACTCTACTGATGTAAAAGAAAACTTTCATTGCTATTTCTGGACGGTTATAGAAACGGGCCATTTGGGGTTGCTTTCCAATAAGAAGGGAGGTCCCTAATGGGTAGTAACCATGCCACTATGCATAGTAAAAGCACTGATTATGAGCTGTTAATGCTAATTAGAGGCTGTACAGTGGGTGCATAATTTAAGTGTTGGTTAACCTTGTAAGGGCTTCATTACAGTTTGTACCTGCTGTTCCTGCTTCACTTTTTATTCTATTTTCTAAATCCGACATGACTACTCAATATACTTTTTGTATGATCTTGGTACTAAATTTTAGACTGTTGAGTGAGTCAGGGCTGTTAATATTTTTAATATGAACATATTAACCGATGCTTTGGGACATCTGAAGGTCCCTTTTATCAAGGTTCAGACATGCTTGCTCAGAAGTCACGAAAGGTAATTTGTACTTTTATGCATGTGCTTTTTAATACTATATTAATCACTTAGAGCCCATTCACACAGGGGCAACACGACTTCCAGCACGACTTTGGGAGACAACTTGGACATGACTTGAGCATGAATCACAGCGCGACTCCAGGCAACTTCAAGTTGCCTCCAGGACAGGCTACTTTCCAGTGGCAAATCAAACAATAATCAGCTCTGTGGGAGGGAGGGGGAGGGAGGGGTTTGCCTAGAAAACTAACTTTACTTCCTCGAAAGTTGCTTCAGTTAAGACGGTGATCCGACTTGGAGGCAACTTCCATTGAAATCTATGGGTACAAGTCGCATTGAAGTAGTACAGGAACCCTTTTTGAAGTCGGAAGCGACTTCAGTAGTGTGCATTAAGACGGCTCTCATTCACTTACATTGATTTTCTCATGCCACGCGACTTGAGGCAACTTCAAGTCGGATCCAAAGTCGCCCCTGTGTGAATGGGCTCTTAAGGAATATGGACTGTGTGCTGTTGACTTTGGCAAGTTTATATCTGAAACTGACTGTGCCATCCATCCAGTTACTTGTAGCACCCTTGTGCAGTGCGTGATTTATTTTTTATTTTTTGTACAGACTGAAATGTAGTGCTAAAAAATTATTTCTTGTCCATGTCCTCTTGCATCAATGCTAGCACATGTTTACATGAGAGAGAAACCCATTTTTACTATAATTTTTGTTATATTTTTTGTTTTGGTCCCCAAGCACTAATCCTTAGAAACCATAGTGCTCATACACTGTACTAATAAAGACCAACAAGCTTGAAACAAGTGTACATAGTTTAAAATTGATGACTCTATATTAGCCTGTACAGTATATGACTGGTTCTTGATGCTCAGTTAGCCAAGAGGTGAAAGGAAATTACGTATTTGCATAGCTTGGCTCACTTTTGTAGCGTGAGGAATAAACTTCTCCATACTTTTTGGATTTGTGATAAAACTTGGACATGTGGATATCTTCTGATTTAAGTAGGCTTTTCTGTGCTTTCACTGGTATAGTGGAGGATTTGGTTCCCAAAAGCCCACCTCACCATAACCTGTCTAGTTAAGCTTTTCTAGCAGATTTCCCTTGTGAGTATCTATTGAATATTCAAACACACAGCTCTGTGAGTGGACAGGGAAAAAACAGGACCTGAAGGATGATGTGACTTTTTCAGTACAGGACAGTTTGATCAAACATTTCTAGAGATAAATACACGAAGGCATTTCAGACTTGCACACTAGACTAGTCGCTAAACTGTAGAGCGAAGGACATTTCATGCTGATATTACATTGTATTTACAGAGATTATACACAATTTATACAGCAGTTGTGTCTTCTTCCAGTGATAGTCTGGGACTCCTGCAGGTGCGATCCATTCTAACAAAGCTAGGTCTGAACAGCACATGTGATGATACGCTTATAGTGAAGGAGGTGTGCACTGTAGTGTCCATGAGAGCAGCTCAAGTGTGCGCTGCCGGCATTGCTGCTGTTGTTGAGAAGATGAGAGAAAATCGGGGCCTTGATCATCTGAAAATCACTGTAGGTGTGGACGGGACTTTGTATAAGCTGCACCCCCAGTAAGTGAACTTCTTCTATAATTTGTGAAATCTGGTATTAAAATTTGGATTGTTGCTGTGTTTGAGGAATGATGCGTAAAGATTTGCAAGTACATTTTCCAAGTTTTTCATCTTGTACATAAGATATATATCCAAGTTTAGCCTAGTTGGGGTTAATCCACACAAATCTACATTTTCAGTTATAGAAGTATATTGGTGAGTGGGATAACACATGAGTATCCAGTGTGGCTTGGAGATTGTAGTGGTAAGAGATCCCACAAAGTTCCAGGCTGTACTCCCCCCTTCCCAGCAGCAATCGTGAAGTCAGAGAAGGGAATCGCCACTCTCCGGGGGTGCATTCTATGCAATGTACCTATGGATAGATAAAGATCCCACACAATGGCTGTTCTAATGTTCAGATATAGGGTGCAGAAATGTCACTACTGGAGACCCTAAGATAAAATGAGCTTGGCGTTTGATAAAATTTTTTAGTATTCACATAAAACTGAAATCTTAGAAGATTTGTGTATCAATTTTGTTTGTCCTGATTTTTTTTTTTTTCCAATATGGCAATGTTGCGCTAACAATACCTCTGTCTTGCAGCTTTGCTGGTGTGCTTCAGAAGACAGTGAAAATTTTGGCCCCCCAGTGTGATGTTTCTTTCCACCAATCTGAAGATGGTTCTGGTAAAGGGGCAGGCCTAATTACTGCTGTTGCCTGCCGTGTTTCTGATGCTGAGCCACGGGCAGCTTAAACAAAAGCAAAAAAAAGTAACAAAACTGAAGACACTTTAGGAAAAGGTGAATAGGCTCTTGGAGTACTGTTGGTACATCTTGAATTGCTGATGCAGAACCACAGACTGTTTAAATAAATTGCAATAAATAAATATTTGTCTTGCAAAACTTTTACTTCAACGTTAAATAACTTTATAAATGTTCTATTTATATGGAATATTGTGTAAAAAAAATAAATATTTTTGAATAGAGCTGGTGTTTGTGTAATGCATGCAAATGAATGGTTAACACACACACATAGTTATAGCTTATTTTTAGATTTGACTTTTTTCATCCTTTTTGTCTATGTAGGGGCGTGTTATCTAAGCCAAGTTTTTATGTGTTTTTGCTGTTAGCAAGGTCTCTTAGTATCCTGTGTTTAAGATTTCTGTTGTCGCAATATGTGCCAGACTGTGTTGAATAAGCTCCAGAGACTGGTGTGTTGAGCGTGACCTAGAGCGCTGAGCCAGTTTGTGAGCTGGTCAATATCTGGTGAGTGTCAGGGATTGAACCAAGCTTTAACAGAAGGAGTGATCCCAGTTCTGAAAAAAAATCCTTGGCTAAGATTTGTCTCCTTGCTAGCAGGCAATGTTAGTGGCCCCTTGGCTGGAACCCAGACTTGGAAATCTTGGCCCTCTGCTAGGCTGTGTGCTTGGAGTTGCCAGTGAATCTGAAGCTGCACTCAGGAAACTGAAATGGAATCTTGAACCCCCACCCAAAAACTTTCAGTAGGAAAATCCTGTATGAGCCTGTGATTTGGTTATTCCACCTTTTTAATTTCTTCTCCATGTTATGCAATAAAGTTTCAAAGCATACCCAAGGACTCAATGTGCAATAATGGAAACATTGAAATGAGCTAAAACCGCTGGTAGCCTGACTGTGACAAGCTCCGTGTCTACTTTGAGTCTTCGACCCAAAATAGATTTCTCTTTTCGTCCATGGACGGACACAGCTCCTTTAATTCTTGACAGTTGGGTTATGTTCCGTCTATTAGAGGACTAGGCAAAACATGTTGGATATTTAATACATGTTACTTTAACAGAGTTGAACAGCCCCGCCCAGGGGGCGGTCCCTGCGTACATAACCCTCCACTCTGCAGTAGCAGCCCCAGTTTTTTACTGCCTAGTAGAGAAGGACCTGGCTCCCTTTTTGGGCCCAGAGTCCTGAAGAAATTTTTACTTTTTTATTTTATTTTTTAGAATCTTCTATCAACTGCCGGCTGGGCATGACAGGCAGGATAATATAGATCCTTTTAGTCCCCCCCAGTCCAGTCATCAAGCGTGAGCAGGCCTTAGCTACGTGCGGGGTCGGTCACGACATACCCCATGGCTCCAGGGGTGGCCGGTGAGCTATATGCTCCAGGGTTCACATATGACCGGGCTGCTTGCTGTCTCAGTCACAGTGGACCGGGCCGACAGCTACTCCATACTGCTCGGTTGTAGGTCTGTCAGGAACGCACCAGCAGGTCCTCGCAGGAATGGGTAAGTACAGTTCCTCCTGCTTCGGTGGGATGGAACAGCTGGGCATTCCCGGGGGGTTGGTTAGGGTGTCTCCTGTCCCCCCCTTTTTTTTTCCTCCTCGCCTTGCGGGGCCTGCTACGTCGGTGGGGTGATCAAGATAAGAAATGGGAACGGTCGCAGAGGTCCTTTGCGGTCCCTTAGCGCAGGGCGGTCCGTTACCCATTTTGAAGAGAGCCTTTTGAAAAAATGGGCTTCTCCTCCAGTCGCTGATCCCTGGGTCTCTCGGTTGAATAAAGTAACCACTATCCTGGTGGAGGGGACCCCTGCCTTTACGGACACTTCTGATAGGAGGTCCGAAGCGGTGAGCCGCTACATGTTCACCATGCTGGGGTCAGCATTGTGGCCTATATTGGCTGCTGACTTGGTGTCCCAGACACTCGCTGAGTGAGCTAAAGTATTGCACCAGACTGTGGAGGAGCAGAATGCGTGTCACTGGCCGTACAGTTGGTACAGGGACTTGTGTACGTCTGTGTTGCAGCCCTGGATGCGGCCCCTTTAATCTCCAGGGCCTCGGCATCTACGGTGGTATTGCGCCGCCTGATATGGCTGAAATGCTGGTCCACTGATCAAGCTTCCAAGAAAACTCTGGCAGATTTGCCTTTCTAAGGTGGTGGCTTTTTGGTGCCTCACTGGACAACATCATTAAGGATGTCACTGGAGGTAAGAGCATACTTCTCCCTCAGTCCACTAAAGGGAAGGAGCCGTGCCGTAAGCCGGGATCCTCCTGTCCCACACGGAAGCAGTATTTTTCGTCAGTCAGGACCTGCTGACAGACCATCCCAAGCGGACAAATGTCCAGCTGGGGGACGGAAGCGTCCCTGGGTGCGCTAGCCCACCAAACCAGCAAACAAACCTACCGCATTAAGTTTTGTCCCCGCTCGACTCCTGGGTGGGGGACGGCTTTGCAGCCCGGTGGACCTCCCTACTCTCCGACCAGTGGGTCTGCGAAGTAGTCACCTTGGGGTACAAGATCGAGTTTCTTTCTTGTCCACCAAACAGGTTATTTCCCTCAAATCTGCTTCTCCTTCTGGCTCATTGGACTGCCCTGCAGGGGGCAGTGCAGAACTTGTTAAGGTGCAGGGTGATCATACCTCGGCCATCGCATTCCAAGGAGGTTGCGCTGCACTCTTTAGACGTGGTACGTGCCTTGCGGGTGTACCTGTCTGCTACAGCTCCGTTCCGGAGGTCTGACTCACTGTTTGTGTCAGTGTCTGGTCGGCAGAAGGGTCTGGTGGTCTCGTCGGCCACCATTTCTCTGTGGATCAGGCAGACTGTCATCCAGGCCTATGCCCTTTTAAGGGTGGGCGCCTCCCTTTTCCTGTCACGGCACATTCGACCAGGGATATTTGGGTGCCTCTTGGGCTTTCCGACTTAAAGCATCTGTATCACAAGTGTGTAAGGTGGCGACCTAGTGGTCGGTTTACATTTTTTCAAAATTTTACAAGGTTGATGTGAGTGCATCTTCGGATGTTAGCTGCGGCCGCTGTTTTGAGGTTGCAACTTCTCCTCCGTTGAGGAGCTCTGCTTGTTTGGGGTGAAATTTTTTTGTTTTTTTTGATTGCTGTGCCCACCCCTCGTTTTTGACACTGCTTTGGGACCTCCCAACTGTCAAGAATTAAGGAGCTTGGTCCGTCCATGGACGAAAAGAGAAAATTAGGATTTTTTGTACTCACCTTTAAAATCCCTTTCTCTGTCGTCCATGGACGGACACAGCACCCACCCATCCTTTTTTAGTTTGTACTGTTTTGTTACGAACTGAGGCTGCTACTGCAAGCCTCAGTTCGTATGACTAAAGTCATTGAGCTAGAAAACTTCTCACGTTTTAACCTGTTTACCTTTGTTTGGTAAATTTAGAAGCTGTGGATTATTTTTCCATGGATAGGGTGCCATTACCTTGGCGTATACATCACTGGATAATGGGATAAATAGTGCAGCGCTAGGGCAACAGTGATAATAAATGACCACTAAATCATATGTGACAACGTATCAATCAATGATAATATGTGAAGAGACCAATGTGAAAAAAGGAGCTGTGGACTCAACACCCCAGTTCATTGGACCACCCTTTCCAGGACAGATCCGGACCTCCATAGCCTCTACAGAGATCCAGTTTCTTTGCCATAGGTCATTGGGACCTCAAGCTCGCTTGACTCACTATCATACGATAGATGAGTACCCCATCTATTCACTGCCTTCAGTATCTGATTTCCTCAACAGTCAACTTGTTATCCTTGAAATTCGGGTTACTCCGTGGGAAGGATTATCACATTGTGTGTTTCCACTATATGTACTCTTCACCATTCACTATAGTTCTTTATGATATTTGTTTCATTTGGAATTTTATTTTTTTATTTTTTATTGGAGCTCCTTTTTCCACATCGGTCTCTTCACATGTTATCATTGTTTGATATGTTGTCACATATGATTTAGTGGTTATTTATTATCACTGTTGCCCTAGCGCTGCACTATTTATCCCATCCTTTGTTATACTTTGTATGAGTGCTAGCAGCTTTTTTGGACATATTTTGGGTTCTAGCGCAGTTTTTTTCTCATCCATATCATCACTGGATAAGCCAAAGAGTAAATTTCAAAGGGAGAGCAGCAATGACACCCTGCATATTTCTCTCATCACTTTCCTCGGTACAGATTCCCAGTGATGGACAATACTCTACTCTAAAAACCTAGGGCTACACAGGCAATTTTTAATCTGAGATTAAAAAGATCTTGTAGTGCTGTTGTGCCATTAACGGTTGAGCAATTTTTTTTGAAGGTTGGTCTTGTGATAAAATCTTAAACCCAAAACAAAAATGTATTATATTGCAGCTTGCCAATCCTAAATGTGGTGTGTGAACTAGGTTCCCTTTTTAGTGTGTTTGTGTTTGTGTTTTTATTTTTTATTTTATTTTTTTACCTGGCCAGTAAAACAGTTGCTTTCTTAAGCTTACCATAGATGGATTGAAATTCAGCTGGCTCAGCAGGAGCATGCTGAATTTCAATCTGTGTGTGTGTGTGTGCCTGTGTTCCAATTATTTGATTTGTCAAATGGGAATGCTGGGAAACGGTTTAGTGGCTGCAGCTGATCACTGTATTCTGACGGCAATGTCTGAATGGGAAAGATTCCTCTATCTACCTTGCTTGTGTGGATAGAGAAATCTGCAAATTTTTTCCAGCCCTTTGGCTGAATAGGGGAAAATGTATATGTGTGTGTATATACAGTATATATGTATATGTATGTATATGTGTGTGTGTGTGTGTGTGTGTGTGTATATATATGTATGTGTGTGTGTGTATATATATGTGTGTGTATATATATGTGTGTGTATATATGTGTGTGTGTATATATGTGTGTGTGTGTGTATATATATACAGCTTTTAGGGAGTCTACATTCTGTATGGAGGAAAAATGGAGACACCCTTTGGGATGCAGTGTTGTCAGTCTGGGGCAAAGGTAGTGATAGACTATCAGATTTAGATAGACTTGACTGCCAAAATAAATCTAAACTCTAGCAAATACTTTTTAAGTAGTTGCAGCAAGTGTTTGTTTTCCTTGTGGGGTAATGTTTTTACATGCATTAATAAAAACTGACTTTTGTAAGCACCCCTGTCAAATGGTTTGTCTCAATCCTGTAACGGGCACTTTTGCTGAAGAGCTTGGTCTGTAAAAGGAAGCTGAAAAAGAACAGACTTGCTAATCAGTTTACAAGGTGAAAATAAAGGAAAAAAGCCTACAGTAGTTCTTTTTTGAGGGCAGTTGCCTGTCTATGCACACCATTTCTGGGCCACACGATTTTGGAGGATCAAGGGCAGTGTTGACGCACCCCTTCTTTGGCTTTTGGGCGACCCCCTCAGGAGAGAGCGAGAACAAACTATTGGATCAACCATTGCAAAAGTTTGTTTTGATGTACGATCTTTCTTTATCTGTTTGCACAGGAAAGATTGTTTCAGTCCTGAAAAAGCGAAACGTGTAGACTGAGCTAGAGGTTGAATGTTGGGCTTCCGATGGCTTTTCACTATATTCATCTGTCATTGTGAACAAGATCCTGCTCTACATATTTTTTTTATGTTTGGAGATGGATATTTTAACACTTTTGTGCATAATAAAAGCACCATATTCAAACTGATATTGAATTGTATCTATTTTCATTGAATACGCCAGGTGGAGTAAGAAACCTTTATACATATCATGTGTTTCTATATTAGTTCCAATCGGGATGATACCCTCTAGGGCAGGGGTCTCAAACTGGCGGCCCTCCAGCTGTTGCAAAACTACAAGTCCCATGAGCCATTGCAAGGCTGATAGTTACAAGCATGATTCCCACAGTCAGAGGCATGATGGGACTTGTAGTTTTGCAACAGCTGGAGGGCCGCCAGTTTGAGACCCCTGCTCTAGGGATATATTCTAGGGACTAGAGAAATAAAAAAATTAAAAATGATAGAGATGTAATATATATAATTACAATATTTCTGTATTGAACGATATCACCAGGTGAAAATGCAGGAAATAAAGCCTATAAAAGAAAACTAATGCTGTAACTTCATCTAATAATTGGTCAGCTGTAATTTTATTAAAAGATTAAATCAATATTAAACAAAAAACAAACTGGATGTACTTGCAGTATCTTTAGCTGAAGAATCTCCTAAGAGAGGCTGTTGAGCGAACATTCGCATACTCCCGTCAATTGTAGTATTGAAGCTTTAGGTATATGTAAACCCAATCACTAAAATCTCAATTTTTAAAATGTAATTTCCAAGATCTTTAAACACACAATCCTTGTTCAGACCCTTCTGTTATAGGATGACAATGCTCTGTCCCAGTCTCCACTGCATTACTACCCTGTCAGACACTGTTCTGGTGTAGACTATAATCAACCATGCCTTTGCTCAATGTGCAGATGTCTGTTGTCACCATCAGCAAGCCTACTCAAAGCAAGGATGTAAAGATGCCACTGAAGTACCTCCATGTATACAGGAAGTGTCAGCAAAGAGGCTGGAAGAAATTGGCAGCACTAGCATGCACATAAGAATGGCAAATGTGAAAAGTAAAAAAAAAAATTAAAGTGACACAGTTTCAAAAAAACAATCTATTCAAGCATTTCCTAATCTGATCCTTTTTTTTTTTTTTTTTTTTTTAAACTCCGAGTACCGTCTATTGCTCTGTCTCCTCCAAATCACCCAAATCTTTTTTTGTGTTGCTGTAATCTGACTTCCTGTTAGAGGATGTTACGATCTTTTTACAAAAAATATGGTAACCGCCCCAATTTATAACTAGCCTTTGCAGTAAGGTGAACATGGAAGGGCAACATGGCTATGTACATTCTCCATGGTCCCACTTGCTCACTCCTGAGGTGGACTAGGAACTATGGACTAACTAAAAATCTTATGCAACAGCTTACATTGCAAAGAAATATATGTCTGCCAAGAGATTTCTGCATCGTGATCAAGCACTAGGCTATTTGGGCAGTTTGCAGAAGTGATCTCCAGGGCTGAATCCAATAAAAAGTGATAGTATTTCCAACAGGATGATGCATATTATTTTTTTTCACATCAGATTTGAAACTATATTATACTTGGGAGCACCATATTTTTTTGACTGTGTATGATTATATATATATAATCGTAATCTATATATATTGTAATCTATATATATCGTGATATATATATATATATATATATATCTCTATATATCTATCTATCACGATAGATATAGATATATCTCAATTTAAAATGCTAATCTTTTAGTTGTTTACCTACTACTTTTTATAGATTATATCTGAGCCTTATGCCATTTCCTGAGTTGGGTGTAGCTTACCAGTCAGGCTTCTTTTTCTATGGAGCGCAAGACAAACAAGGAAGCGAGGTAGATGACATAGCCTGAATATATATTCATCAACCATCTTCATCAGCAACTGTGCTCCATCTTAATAGATGAAAACCGAGAAACCTAATCCCAGAGAGAGTAAATATTTGTCTGCTACTGCAATCATGGTTTATTTTGACTGTTGCATTTTATGTAGTGCAATCCCACATGGCAGCAAGCAAACACTAAATCGGAAGCAATAACCGGTTATTATATGCTTTCTTCTTTGTAATCAAACCATACAGACTTATTAGCAATATATATAATTTATTTACATTCAAGTCACCTAAAAGTACTATACACCTTCAGCAGAATGAACATAATATATACATAAGGCCAAGTGTAAATACTTGAATGCACTTTAATACAGAATGTAGAAAAAAACACTGGTCATTACACGTTTTTGTTTTTCAAATGATTTTTTTTTTCTTCTTGGTCTGAAAACAAAAACAAAAAAACAAAACAAAAAAAAAAAACACTTGTGTACACACATACACAATCAGACACACTCATTCAGTCACTCCTGGAGCAGGGAGTGCTTCTGTTTTGCATATACAGCTGGTTTGAGGGGTGAGAGGGCCAATGGGCTAGATTTTGTTTGTATCGCTCCTTTTGTTTGGGTATAAACTGACCTGATGCTCCCTTCAATGTTCTTATGGCTATTAAATAGGGGAATGTCCATGTCTTCAATGGGGGGGGACAAACGTGAATATATTGCACCTTTTTCCACTTACCTGGGAATGGGTGTTGGTAACAAATGAACAACACAAACACTGGGTGTCACTGTCGCACCTTCACTGACAAGGTAGCAATACAAGACACTTGGTTCAGAAACAGAAGTAAAGTCTATGGTGATTGGTGGGCAAATATCTCTGGGAGAGGTTTTGTAGATTCGCTCTCCGGTGTATTACATAGCAGGATGTGTTGGTGTTCATGAGATGGTCCACAAAATGAAACAACTTTGAATACAATGCCTCTTCTTTTTTTTTTTTTGTATCTGTGTGGAATGTGGTATCTTTATTGGTTAAGTCTTACCATACGATTCTTGTGTGTTAAATGAGAACAGCATTACCATGACATGTTTAGCTGTAGATGAAAGTCGCATCTTGCTCCATCACTGAAGATCCTGCTCTGCATAAAGGAGCTAAAAGTCTTTAAACTTTCACTGGCAGAGAAGGGCTAAAGCATAGAAAGGTGTGTTTTTTAGCCTTCCATCCCCTCATATGCCAGGGAGAGGGCATTTTAAGAGTGACATCCACAGACCTGATATAGGGAGGTTGAGTCCTTTGGCCAATCCTGGACACAGGACTTGCTGGAAATTAGCAGGTAACTGGAACTACTTCAGCACTCTGCTTCAGACATCATGTACATGAGAGAGTCTTGTTTGCCAATCTCTGCCACTGCAGCTGCTAGTCGTGCAAGGTTCCCATTGGGGAAGTTCTGAGCCTCCCATAAGTTTAAAAGCATGGCAGTAGGGCTTGACTTGGAAAGGAGAAAACCTAAATGGCTGCAACAAAGAGAGAGAGAAAACAGTAAGTCACTTGAAGCATTATTTAATACAACTTTTTTTTCCCTAAAATATTACATTAGCGTTCAATAGATTGAATCTTCCAACCTATCAAAAGTACTGGATATGGAACTTACATTGACATCTAATGACCTTAAAAAAAAAAAAAAAAAACAATTCAGCGTACTCTCATTTACCATATTTTTTCCATAGCTATTCCTTTTTGGAGACCAGCTACAAAACATGAAACAAGAGTGGGGAGACTTCTGCTATAGCTTTTAAGGGATGAAAGGGAGGTAGAAAGAGACAAACTAAAAAGATGTTGCCAAGGTCAAGTTGGCCTTTCCCCTTTTGAGGAGAAGAACCCAGTTGGGTGTGGAGAAAAGGATAGAGAAAGAACTGAGAAACCTTTATGTAAAACTGATGCCGCGTACACACGATCATTATTCACGGGGGTTAAAAAAACGCCGTGAATAATGTCATTTAAAACGGGTTTTTCACGTCATTTTTTCTCTTGACGAGAAAAACGACCGTCTGTGGGCTCCGCGGCAGTGTTTCCCTATGGGAAACACTGCCGCGGAAAACATGTCGAAAAAAACGACGAGAAAAATTAGAACATGTTCTAATTTTTCTCGTCGTTTTTAATGCCGTTTTTCTCGTCGAAAAAAACGACAGAAAGCCCACAGACTATCGTTTTTCTCGTCGAATGGGAAAAATTTCGTTTTTCTCTACGAGAAAAACGGCCGTGTGTACGCGGCATAAGTACTGCAATTCCTCTTCCTTCCACTTTTTTGGACTGTTACTGGAGAAACATCTGTTTTCTTTGAGGGACTGTTTGCCATGTTGTAAGATTGTAGTTATGGTGCTATATTCCATATTGATGGACCAATGTCTTAGTACCAGCTGTGTGGACAGTTTAAATCATTGCTACAGTAAAGAAACTGTTTGCAAAGTTTTGTATTATGTAAAGATACAGGGCTGCAGGCATCTGGGCTAAGAAAGTAAAGTGATGTTATTTGTGAAAGAAAGAAGTAACTTAATGTGCACAGCCAATACCAGTGGTATGTATCCTGGAGTGCTAAGTGCAAACTTAATTGACCTAGTAGCTTGTGGTGCCTAGCTAGAATGAGGCTTACCCTTTTGGAGGTGGTTCTAGAACCATCATAGTGTCATGTGCGTGCCAGGTGGCATGGGTCCCTGCGTCACATGGACAACATCAGAGCCCTAGCTTGAACCACGGAATATGCAGGACCCTACAAGAAAGTGTGCTCCGGGTGAAGAGAGAGGTTGGGGTGGAAGCCGATCAGGGGGATAGAGTAAAGGGGGTTTTGGACCCGACCCCCATGCACATGTGCAGACATGGGGGTCTACATTATACACTTGGCCAGGACCTGGCTTAACCTGGCCCCTGGATGACTTATGTTACTGTAGGCTACTAGCTGGAAATTTGCCACATGGAAGAGCTAGGGGGCACCTGCAGGGTTCCTGTTATGACAGATCTTAGAGGAGTGGCTAGTGCTTAACCACTTGAAAATGGGGCAAATTCTCACATACATGTAAAAATCTGCAATTTTATGCTTAAACTACTTAAAACCCCAAACATTATATACATTTTTAAGCTGAGGCCCTGGAGAATACAATGGTGGTTGTTGCAATTTTTTACGCCACACAATATTTGCGCAGTCATTTTTAAAACTCCAAATGTTCAGGAAAAAATACACTTTTTTATATTTTTAAATGCACACAAATGTAATATAATACCCAGTTTTTTTGTAAAATCTAAATGTAAGGTAACCTTGAGTAAATAGATACCTAAAATTTCCCGCTTTAAAAATTGCATATGCCCTGGAAACGACGACAAACCACAGCACCTAAAAATCTCCATAGGTGATGCTTTAAAGGCCTTTACAAGTTCTCAATTTAGAGTTATGTCCCTAAAATTATTGTTGTCACAAGATCGGTTTGATCAGATGCTTTACAAGCTAAAGCCGGACGTGACAAAATTCCTATCGCTTCTGGTTTTGGCTTGTCAAGCATCTGATCAAGCCAATATCTGGCTTGCACAGTCTCCGCTCTAGATCATACCAAAGCTGTTCTATCGGGTTGAGGTCAGGACTCTGTGCAGGCCAGTCAAGTTCCTCCAGCCCAAACTTGCTAATTCATGTCTTTATGGACCTTGCTTTGTGCACTGGTCCAAATCATTTGGTGGAGGGAAAATTATGGTGTACGGTGTACGGTTGTTTTTCAGGGGTTGGGCTTGGCCCCTTAAGGCGTCGGCATACCAAGACATTTTAGACGATTTCATGCTCCCAACTTTGTGGGAACAGTTTGGTGATGGCTCCTTCCTGTTCCAACGTGTACAAAGCAAGGTCCATAAAGACCTGGAAGAATAAGTTTGGGGTGGAGGAACTTGACTGGCCCACACAGAGTCCTGACCTCAACCCAGCAGAATACTTTTTTGATTAATTAGAGCACAGACTGCAAGCCAGGCCTTCTCGTCCACATCAGTGCCTGACCTCACAAATGCGCTTCTGGAAGAATGGTCAAACATTTCCATAGACACACTCCTAAACCTTGTGGACAGCCTTCCCATAAGAGTTGAAGCTGATATAGCTGCAAAGGGTGGGCCAACTCAATATTGAACCCTATGGACTAAGGCTCCATTCACACTAATGCGTTTTTTGGTGCATTTTGCATTTTGCAGAAATGCATGGAAATTTTTTAACATGGGTTCCTATGGAACATGTTCACATCAATGCATTTTTGTGCCTTTGCGTTTTTGGAAAGGGTCGGGGACTTTTTTTCCTGCAAAAAACAGCGTTTTGCATGTAATAGAAGTCAATGGACCAGCATCAAAAACGCGTTTTTACAGCGATTTTGCCGCGATTTGCGTTTATTTTTTTAATTTTTTTAATGGAAATGTATAAAAATAAAAATTTATGTATAAAAATTAATAATAAAAAAAAAAAACGCAAAACGCAAATCGCGGTAAAAACGCATGTTGAAAAACGCGGCAAGCACCGTAAAAAGCAAGGCAAAAACGCTCAAAAGCAACATGCAGAGGTGTGAATCGAGCCTAAGACTGGGATGCCATTCAAGTTCATGTGCGTGTAAAGACAGCTGTCCCAATACTTTTGGTAATATAGTGTATATATGTCAGTCAGAAAGTGGTTAATGTGGATGCTCTCACGTAGGAGCAGGTGAATGTCCTTTTTATTGATTCTATTGCTGGTGAACAGTAGCCAACGACGAGGATTCTAGTGTGACATGGTCTTGATACATATAGAACTGATACATAAAAGCTTGGAGAAAGAAATAGGGTTGAATAGTTATATATACATATTACAAATAATAATTTAGTGTTCTAGTACGTTGCCGTGGAGGCTGGTGAAGTTTTAGGTTGGGAGGGCGCCAGACCCTGCCCTTCCTTTTTGACCCCTCCCACTTCTCATAAGACACACCCCTTATAGAATCCCCTTTGTCCCCTGTATTCCACTTGCTTCCACCCATAGTGTCAGGAGTATACAGCTCAGCATCACAGGACACAGTATACAGCTCCAGCATCCCAGGAGAGAGTATACAGCTCGGCATCACTGGACCGAGTATACAGCTCAGCCTCACAGATCAGGGTATATAGCTCAGCATTACAGATGGGGTATATAGTGCAGCCTCCTAGATCAGGGTATATAGTGCAGCCTCAGTCACAGATATATTACCCCTTCCTGTACATATTACCCCTTCCTGTACATATTACACCCCCCTGTACATATTAGCCACTCCTGCACATATTAACCCCCTCTCTGTACATATTACCCCCCCCCCCGCCCCTCCCTGTACATATTACACCCTCCCTGTACATATTAACCCCCCTCCCTGTACATATTCTGTACATATTACCCCCTCCTGTACATATTACCCCTCGTACATACTACCCCCTCCCCTGTACATACTACCACCCCTGTACATATAACCCCCCACCCTATACATATTGCCCCCTCCTGTACATATTACCCCCTGTACATATTGCCCCCCACCCTGTACATATTACCCCCTCCTGTACATATTACCCCCCCATACATATAACTCCCCCCCACCCTGTACATCTTTCCCCCTCCTTTACATATTGCCCTTACCTGTACATATTAACCCCTCTTGTACATATTACCCCCATCCTTGTACATATTAACCCCCCTCCCTTTACACAATACCCCCTCTTGCTAACATATACCCTTTTTATATTTGTCTTTCACTTGTCCACTGTCTCCAAAAATATGGCTGAGATTTTGCAGTAATTACTGTTTAGCCTGGCAGGGGTGTCTCACTGACTCTAATTCTCTCCTAACAATCCTGAGATCCAGGAAATAATCTGCCAACCTGTCAGTTCCCCAAGGACGGCAGAGCTAAGCAAAGTCCCATAACAAGCCAATGAGGCCAATTGCAGGCTTCCCAGAGAGAGGTCTGTTGATTACCTGGGGGCAGTCACAGCGTGAGAGAATCACTGTAATGGACCTACAGCACCTGGAGCATGTGCAGGAGCTGGTGGACAGGGAGGAGGTAGGCCAGATGGAAGAAGGGCTGCCCTGTATTGCCATAGCGAGTGACAATACCGCTCTCTACACAGCAGTGAGCCGGGAAACCTGAAGTGACGTGGTAGTGACTGCAAAAAGCACCGCCCGGTCATCCTCTATCTCCGCCAATTGGAAAATCCGAAAGGAGGCCACATACAAAATATTGGAGAGTGGAAGTGTTTGCGGGCTCATCGCTTGTGACCTGAACCCTCCCTTAACACAGGCAAATCAGCTTCCCAGCTTGCAATCAGCTGATTGCAAGCTATGAAGCTTCCCATAGACTGCCGTGTGTCCAGCGCCTGGACACTCTTAAAGAGCCTTTTTTTTGGGGCGTCACCCATGGACTGGCAACCACTGGTATGTTATAAATAAGCCAGAAAGTGAAAACCATAGAAGCTAGCCAGATTAGAGCTGCCTATTCTACTGTGCTTTATAAAATAAGTAACCTCTAAATGGAAGCTACATTCCACACTTTATAATTTCATCAATGTATATTAATAATGCCAAATTAGCCGTATTTATCAGCTTGTGCTGAATACAAGCAGTTTGCAATGTCCCACACTCAACAAATTCTTCCACTGTGAAAAATGGAGTGCTGTAGTGTTGAACAGTGCCAGGATGAGGTCACTTAGCACCCAAGATGAAAAGGCCAAAGTGTGCCCATACAATAAGTTGTAAACTACAGTAGCAGCAAAGATTGCAGGTCCTAACCATTTTGCACCGGCCCTTTTTCTACTGCTTTATTGCCTGCCTCTTCTGCCTGGCCCCGGTGCCACGTGCTCTAGTGTTGAACATTATCTACCATCTTCTAGTCTGAGATTACAGAAAGCATTCAAGCAATTGAAACTGATTTATCCACTATGATGGTTCCTTTTTAGCATGCTTTGATAAAAAGCTGAATATTCTATAGAGAATATTCTTCACCTTTTCAGCCTCTAGAGCTTTCAGTATAATCCTGAAAACCAATGAATATTGTAAAGACTATGCATTTATACATATTTATTGCAATGTATACATTTGTGCAGAATTGAATTAAAGATGCACAGCAATGACCCCGCTGTCAGGAATAAAATATGGCTGGACAAAGAATTGTTATACTCCAAGGAAATGGTTTGATAGTTTATCCTTGACTCAAAATACATTTCAATCATAAAAAATTTACTAACGGATTATATTACTTCAATCATAGCTTGATTTGTACTGCTTTTAGGACCATTGGGTGTAACAGTGAAACAAGTCAGCCAAATGAAGATGCAAACATTGATTTCTGGATTGAGGCATGTCTCAAATAGGCTTACATTCACATGAACGATCTTTCTTATGTTCTCTCTGGCTTCCATTCATCCGCTTATCTAGCACAGCATGACTTCAGCTTCAAGTGAAGGCCATGTACCATATGTGACTATGGGTCCTGTGTAGTGTTCAGTAAATGGTTATAGATTAGGACCCTGCATATTCACTTGTAGACAAAAGAGTTTGGCAGCCTCTAAAAGAACACTTCTGTGGTTTTTATCATATTTTTCTAAATTTTCAGTGCTTGTAATAGTAAAAAAAAACAAAATTAAAAAAAAATGTGATGTAAGAATTTTTGAAAAAAATAATTATACATTCTGTAAGTGACCATATAAAAAGTATTTGGCAGGCAGATTAAGTAGTTCAGAGATACTGATATCAGCCAGTATGGCTGATGCAGTCTTATACACATGCCAGCAGTGCCCCTGTTACTTTTAGGCTGGATTCACACTTGTGCGGTGCGAATTCCAGCTCTGTTATCTCTGCAAAGAGATAACAGAGCTGTTCAGCGGTTCCTGTGCATTGTAGCTATGAATTTGCTGACCTGGGAGAGGGGAGGGAGAGGGGAGGGGAAGGGGGAAAGTGTAGCTGCGAATTTGCTGACCTGGGAGAGGGGAGGGAGAGGGGAGGGGGAGGGGGGAAAGTGTAGTGAGCAGGTAGAGAATTCCTGTTTAGAACGGAACACATCTGCGAATCAGATGCGTTCCCATAGAAGATAATGTGCAGACAATTCGCACCGCAATGCCCAGAAAACGCACACGGTTTTTGGGCAATGCGCAGTGCGAATGCATCGCACATATGTGAACCAGCCTCATTAAAATCAATGTATTTTAAAATGTTCTGCAAATTGGATACGGTGTAAGCCGCAACCAATTTGCATAGGTGTGAACGGGGCCTTACTGTCCTCACATGATCTAGATCAGTGATGGCAAACCTTGGCACCCCAGATGTTTTGGAACTAAATTTCCCATGATGCTCATGCACTCTGCAGTGTAGTTGAGCATCATGGGAAATGTAGTTCCAAAACATCTGGGGTGCCAAGGTTCACCATCACTGATCTAGATGTTTGATGATGGAGACTGCTACTGATGAACAGAAGAAGTCTACCTGTCTAGTAAGTCGTGGTGCTTGAGGCTCTGTGATCTGGGAGCCTGGCTGAGGACAGGAAAGGAACAGATGATGTCTGAGATAAAGCACCAGAAGTCACTCTGCCACATGAGGTTCTGGGTCAGAAATTTGTGGGGTACCTGGAACATCATCAAGATGGGATCATCGAGACTACAGCTGCTGGTAATCGAAAGATTTAGTTGCTAATGGAGATGGCTGCTACTAAGACAACCAGATTGCTAGAATCAGCTTAAATGCTCTTTTTTTTATACGGGTGTCTTTTTTTTGTGCTATTAAGTCTGCAAGCCAAACACCTCTCTCCCAGGAGTTTTGAGTGAGAGTCAATAAACTCATTTTCATTTGTACCCTAAAGTGACTGGGGCCCACCTGTTAACATCCCACTATTGCCTAAGTAATATACACTCTGAAGTGAAATGTCGACCCAGACCTGTCTCTGGGGGTACTACCATGCTTCCAGGGGTCAGGGGGGTGCTACAGAAACATGAAGGCCGCCATTGCTGACCCCCTTCTGAACTTGATGGTTGTCTGGTTCTCTTGTGTTTCAATACTTTGAGTCACTGACATGAAATAAATATGCAGCAGCCAAGTCAGAACCCCTTATCTGCAAGCAATTTCCAGCTCAGGGACTTGTAAAATATCAAAGCCAACTGATCAGCATACCAGCCAGGAAAGGAGCATTTTCAAAAGCAACAATAAAGAATATATCCTTCCATAAATAGACGTTTGCTTTAGGATGGACAAGCCTATTTGAGCCTGGTGCTGTCAGAAGCCTTAAAGTTAACCTATCCTAACTAAATATAAGGTTTTGGGTCAAGGTATGGAGACCCAAAACCTTATATTTCGTTTTACCATTTTACTGTTTTAACATTTTAGACATTCATCTCATACTTGCTCCTTGTCAGGGAAATTCCCCGTCTGTTGTCACCAATATGCGCTCAGTGCGCATGCGCGGCGAAACGGCGCATCGGCGCATGCGCGTGCGCGGCGGGACGGCGCTTCGGCGTGCTCGGGTGCGCGCACCGGCGCAACGACGAATGCGCGTGCGCAATAGCTCGCCAATGGGACTACAGGCGGGCCTATTTAAACAGACGCAGTAACACTATCTGGTTGCTGGTTTGTCAGCTTTGCTGTGTTCTTGTGCCTGAAATCAAGTTAAAGTTCTCCTGCTGTGACCCGGACCGGATTTGACTACGCTTCTGCTTCTCCTGAACCTGACCCCTTGGCTTGCTAAACGGACTTCTGCCTCTCTCCTTGTGCTTGACCCTCGGCCTGTGACCCGGATCTGCTGCCTGTCTCCAGCCCTCTACCTTCTGCCTGTACCCTGGACTTCTTGCTTAACCTGACTAGTCTGGTGTTTTCTGCTAAACTCCTAATCGGACTTGTGCCCTTGCTACTGTTTGCTGTTTGACCCTGTCTACCCTTGGTGTTTGACTCCCGGCCTGCTCTTCAGACTCAGCCCTGCTAGATTCTTCAGCAAGACACCTCTACCTGCTGGTGGCCAGTGCTCCCTCGTGCTGTCCTCTCCCTGTCTCACCTCCAGGGGGCGGAGTGCGCTTGGGTGCAAGGGTGAACCACTCTCGGCATCTCGGCCTCGGTAAGTACTTAGCCTGATAGTACAAACCAGCCAGATGTCTGAGGCCGACAGAGTGCGTTCCCCATTTGACACCCTCTGCCAGCAGGTCTCCACCTTAACGGACACCGTCCAAAGGCTCCAAGAGGGATACACTCAGATTGATGGCCGTCTTCAACAGCTCACTGGTCTCCTAGGACCAGCCCCTTCAGCTGCCACCTCTGCCAACACTGCCACCAACTCCCAAGTACCTACGAGTTCTACAGTAGTGATGGCCACCCCTGAACCCAGGGTCCCTATTCCGGAACGTTTTTCGGGTGTCCGCAAAAAATACCGGGCCTTTAAAAACGACTGCTCCCTCTACCTTGCCCTCCAACCAAGGACCTTCTCTTCGGAAGCAGTAAAAGTGGGGTTTATCATCTCTCTCTTAACGGATGACCCTCAAGCCTGGGCCCATGGCCTGATGGAGCAACAGAGCCTCATATTGGACTCAGTAGAGACATTTTTTGAAAATATGGCTCAACTATACGATGATCCCCAGCGATCAGCCACGGCCGAGTCCGTCCTCCATAGCCTAACTCAGGGGAGAAGACCGGTGGAAGACTATACGTCGGAATTTAGGAAATGGTCCGCCGACACCAAATGGAATGAGGCGGCCCTCAGATACCAATACCGCCAGGGACTATCTGAGACGCTCAAGGACGAGCTGGCCAGGATCGAAACCCCCACTACCTTGGAGAACCTGATCCAATCCGCCATACAACTCGATAGGCGTCTGCGTGAATGACGGGCGGAGCGATTTCAATCTCCTCGTCCCAACTGGCCTCCATCCAGGACTGTACCTCACTACCCACCAACCTCTGTGCCTGCAGTCACACCTCTTCCTGAGCCAGAACCCATGCAGCTTGGGTTGGTTCGGGCTCCCCTGACTCCTGAGGAAAAACAGCGAAGGCGCCAGGCCAACCTGTGCCTATACTGCGGGGGTGCCGGCCACTTCCTCCTCAACTGCCCGTAAGACCTAGTAAGTCTATCTCTAAAGACACTTTAAACTATCAACTCTTTGACAACCCTCAGTCTTATGTCATTCTCTTTGTGTCTCTACAGCTGCCGGAAGGGGCAATCCGCCTCCCGGCAATTATTGATTCCGGAGCCTGCAGCTGCTTCTTGGACTCTGCTTTAGCCTCAAGATTCCATGTCCCCACTCAACCTAAGGACCACTGCCTTCAGATCCACCTGGCGGATGGGTCCTTGCCCCGTTCAGGGCTGATCACGCTGGAAACCAAACCTATCCTTGCCATCTCTGACTCGGGTCACCAAGAACTTCTCCGGTTAGACCTCATACCTTCCCCGATGTTCCCCATCATCCTGGGCCTTCCCTGGCTACAGGCACACGAGCCCCTCATAAATTGGGTGAAGAAAGAAGTTAGCTTCACCTCCTCCTATTGTTCCCAGAACTGTCTTGCCTCTGCCTCTACGGCCTGCGCTTCCATGATTGCCAAGCCGGACAACCTACAGCATGTTCCTTCAGTCTACCTAGAATTCCGGGACGTGTTCGATAAGCAGCAAGCCGACCATCTACCACCTCATCGGCCCTATGATTGCCCTATCGATCTCTTGCCGGGCTCTAAAATTCCGTTCGGACGTATCTTTCCGTTGTCCGAAACCGAGTTGAAAGCCCTCAAGGCTTATATTGATGAAAACCTCCAGAAAAGATTTATTCGCCCTTCCTCCTCTCCAGCCGGTGCAGGAATCTTCTTTGTGGAAAAGAAGGACGGGTCTTTAAGACCCTGTATCGATTACCGGGACCTAAACAAGATAACCATTAAGAACAGGTACCCACTACCCCTTATTCCGGAGCTATTTCAGCGCTTCCGATCTGCTCGGGTCTTTTCTAAGCTGGATCTACGGGGGGCCTACAATCTTATCAGAATCAGGGCCGGAGACGAGTGGAAAACCGCCTTCAGATCTCGTTTCGGACACTTTGAGTATTCGGTCATGCCGTTCGGACTTTGTAATGCTCCAGCCACCTTCCAACACCTAGTCAACGATATTTTCAGACAGCACCTTGACGACTTCTTAGTAGTGTACCTGGACGATATCCTCATCTTTTCCACCAACATCGAACTCCACCGGGCTCATGTCATGAAGGTCCTCACCATCCTTCGGAAGCACAAACTCTACCTCAAAGCTGAGAAATGCGAGTTCGAAAAGACCACCGTACAGTTCCTCGGCTTTATCATTTCCATCGATGGGGTCGCGATGGACCCGCAGAAGGTGAAGGCCATCCAGGACTGGCCAGCCCCAACCGACAAGAAGGGGGTACACCGGTTTATAGGCTTCGCCAACTTCTATAGGAGATTCATCGTGGGCTTTTCCTCCATTGTAGCCCCAATAACCCAACTTACCCGGCAAAATAACCGTTTTCACTGGTCTCCAGAAGCTCAAGAGGCCTTCTCCCGCCTCAAGGACGTCTTCACTTCAGCACCAGTACTTCAGCACCCGGATCCTCTACTGCCGTTCACCCTGGAAGTGGACGCCTCTGAGACAGCCATCGGAGCCATCCTCTCTCAAAGACAAGGCCCCAAGGCTCTCCTGTATCCAGTAGCCTTTGCCTCTAAAAAGTTGACTCCCCCGGAGCGAAACTATGATGTAGGGGACCGGGAATTACTGGCCATAAAATTCGCACTGGAGGAATGGCGATACCTTCTGGAGGGGGCAGTACACCCCATCATGATCTTCACAGATCATAAAAATCTAGAGTACCTAAGAACAGCTCAACGTCTACGCCCCAGGCAGGCCCGTTGGGCCCTTTTCTTCACCCGGTTCAACTTTCACATTTCCTATAGACCCGGCTCCAAGAATGGGAAGGCAGATGCGCTATCCAGGATGTTTCCGGAAACCCCTCAGTCGGCCCAACCGGGCACCATTCTGTCAGCTCAGAACTTTCTGTTGATTCCCCGGGCCGATCTACTCACCTCTATTAAAATCGCTTCCGGACTCTGCTCTGATCCGGTCACTACCTCCCTGGAGAAGCGGGACGGCCTATTCTGGTCCCAGGACAAGATTTTCGTCCCTTTGGAAACAAGACCGCTGGTCTTGAGGACCTTCCACGATCTTAAACTGGCCGGTCACTTCGGAGCACGCAAATCATCGGAACTTGTCTCCCGCTCCTTCTGGTGGCCAGGCTGGAGGCAAGATTGTAAGTCTTATGTCGCTTCCTGCACTCAGTGTCAGCGTAACAAGGGGTCAAACACCAAGAGTTGGGGCCTGCTCAAGCCCTTACCCATTCCTGAGCGCCCTTGGGCAGACGTGTCCATGGACTTTATCGTGGACTTGCCTTCCTCCGGAGGGTTTACCACGATTCTGGTCGTTGTGGACCGCCTCTCAAAAATGGCTCACTTTTTACCGATGATTGGGACACCTTCAGCCATGGATACTGCTCAAATCTTTTTTAAGGAGATAACCAGGCTTCACGGAATACCAAAGAGTATCACCTCCGACAGAGGTGTCCAGTTCACTTCGAAATTCTGGAAGGAACTCTGCAAGTCACTAGAAGTCAAAACCTGCCTCTCGTCTGCGTACCACCCCCAAAGCAATGGCCAGACAGAAAGAACCAATCAGACCCTGGAGCAATACCTCCGTTGTTTCTGCTCTGCTTCCCAGGATGACTGGGCATCTCTACTTCCTTACGCAGAGTTTGCCTATAACAATTCAATACATTCTGCTACCAATCAAACCCCCTTTTGGGCCAATTTCGGTTTTCATCCCTCCTTCCTCCCTGAAAACATCCCCGAGAGCCCTGTTCCCGCGGTCCAGGACCGAGTGGCCTCTGTCCAGGCGAATTTCCAAAGACTCCAGGAGATGATGCGGAATGCCCAAGGATCCTACAAGAAATTTTATGACCGGGGGAGGAAGGAAAACCCAGCGTTCAGAGTCGGGGAAAAAGTTTGGCTTTCCGCCACCAACCTCAGATTGCCTATTCCCTCTTGAAAGCTCGGCCCTAGATTTATCGGGCCCTTCAAGATCAAACGAGCTATTAACCCTGTGGCTTTTGAACTAGCATTACCTGATTCCTATAGGATTCACCCAGTGTTCCACTCATCTTTATTAAAACCCGTCATTCCCAACGCCTTTCCTGGAAGAGATGAACCTCCTCCTCCACCAGTTGAAGTAGATGGGGAAAAGGAATTTGAGATGGAATCCATCCTGGGCTGTAGGAAAAAAGGCAGACAGTTACAATACTTAATTAAATGGAAAGGGTACCCCCCGGAAGACAACTCCTGGGAACCATCCAGGAACTTGCATGCTCCTCGCCTAATACGAGCCTTCCACCAAGAACATCCAGAACTAATGGCCAGTCTGGGCGTCCGGAGTCCGCCCCTCGGGGGGGGGGGCACTGTCAGGGAAATTCCCCGTCTGTTGTCACCAATCTGCGCTCAGTGCGCATGCGCGGCGAAACGGCGCATCGGCGCATGCGCGTGCGTGGCGGGACGGCGCTTCGGCGTGCTCGGGTGCGCGCACCGGCGCAACGACGAATGCGCGTGCGCAATAGCTCGCCAATGGGACTACAGGCGGGCCTATTTAAACAGACGCAGTAACACTATCTGGTTGCTGGTTTGTCAGCTTTGCTGTGTTCTTGTGCCTGAAATCAAGTTAAAGTTCTCCTGCTGTGACCCGGACCGGATTTGACTACGCTTCTGCTTCTCCTGAACCTGACCCCTTGGCTTGCTAAACGGACTTCTGCCTCTCTCCTTGTGCTTGACCCTCGGCCTGTGACCCGGATCTGCTGCCTGTCTCCAGCCCTCTACCTTCTGCCTGTACCCTGGACTTCTTGCTTAACCTGACTAGTCTGGTGTTTTCTGCTAAACTCCTAATCGGACTTGTGCCCTTGCTACTGTTTGCTGTTTGACCCTGTCTACCCTTGGTGTTTGACTCCTGGCCTGCTCTTCAGACTCAGCCCTGCTAGATTCTTCAGCAAGACACCTCTACCTGCTGGTGGCCAGTGCTCCCTCGTGCTGTCCTCTCCCTGTCTCACCTCCAGGGGGCGGAGTGCGCTTGGGTGCAAGGGTGAACCACTCTCGGCATCTCGGCCTCTGTAAGTACTTAGCCTGATACTCCTGAAGAGTGGTAATGGCCACAAAACGCGTTGAGCCAATAGATGCCCCCTCGCACATATATTGCTACCAGTCTACCAACTACATAAAACACCAATTGGACTCTACCTACCAATCGGTGTTACAGCTACTATGGAGACTCTACTCCAATGAACTTGGTTTTTCAACGTTCTACTATGTACCAATTATGTTGCTATATCATGTTATCTTGAGCCCATAGATGCTCATCTGCCCCACTTTATCAACATTTTTAATAATTTCTATATATCAATCGGACTGTACCAACGTGTCTAGGCCCTACCTACTTACCACGGAGACGCCCCACGAACTGGCTCTGTTGCAATGTTTTTATTATGAACTGATCATGTTATTATACCATGCTACCATTATTGTTGTATTTTATGTACATCCCAATTTTTAACCAATATACTCGGTATGCTGTGTTATTTTTTGTTTTTGTCATATTTATTATCCAATTAAAGTAATGACTGCCAATTGTTATGCAGTGCTTTCATTTAACGGGTCATGTTCCAGTGCAACAGTATACTGCCATAGTTATTTCTTGTCGGGTATCTCATGAGATGTATCCTTCATTTAAAGTCCCACCCATATTCTCCTTTTTTTCAAGTATCGGGGATGGAGGTGCATGGCTCTACATGCCCTGTGCCTCGTACAAAGTCCCAACTCCTTTTGCTATGCTCATTCATTCTAGTAAGTTGAATGCTTTATCATATCACATTTAGATTTTTGTATTAACATTTCTAGTAGGGGTCTTCCTTAGCACTGGCGTAAAAAGGGAAGTGGGGGAGCTTCTGACAAGAGTTCAGCTTACATTTTTCTTGGGCAACCCAGAATGCAAACATGAGAAATTATTTTCTCTCTTTTTAAAGAGGCGCTGTTTCTTTGCCAATTAAGGGCTTCCCCTAGAAAATAAATTCACATTTAAATCTTGCAGTGCAAGGGCATACCCACTGCAAGGATAGTTTTTATATTTCTCAGCTTTAAATAAATCTTCACTCAACAGGAATAAAAGTGTGAAGATCCTAAATAATTTGTTTTGTCCATAGAAAAATAAGTTTGCAGATTTTTTAATAATTCTTTTTGTCAACAGGAAAAAAAAAAAAAGTCTGTAGAATTTTAAATCATTTTGTCAATGAGATCAAAAGTCTGTAGATTTTTAAATAATTCTTTTTGCCAACAGGATAAAATCTGTAGATTTTAAATTAGTTGTTTTGTCGATTTCTAATAATTGACCAGTTGAGCAGAGGGATGTGGCTGGGGAAGAGTTTCAGCCCAAAAATTCTGCTGACATGTACCGTAGTTTTGCCATGTTTTCCAGCATGGAGCACTTGTCGGGGAGCCATGCCCACCTGTTGATGTAATTTTGTAGATCTACTAACCCTTTTTTATTTCCTGAAGAAGCAGATTTAATGTTTTGGAAAGCTTGTTGAAAAATGGTCTCATGCTTCTGCAAGTATCAGTTTAAAACTCAAAAGATAATTGAATATTTGATAGAATTTGTATGAGCTGAACAAGAAGCTTTGAGACAGTAGGAGGTTATTGTGCCCAGAATACTTTTATATAAAGAAAAGAGGGTTTTTGTAGCGACATGTATTCTTGTGAAATTATTGTGTGTTATTAATATTTTTGTGAACAGGTATAAAAGTCTGTAGATTTTTAAATCATTATTTTTGCCATTATTCTTTTGAATATGGGTTCCCTTAACCACTTGACCACTGGGCACTAAACCCCCTTCCTAACCAGACGAATTTTCAGCTTTCAGTGCTCTCACATTTTGAATGACAATTACAACACTATACCCATATGAAATTTTCGTCCTTTTTTTCACACAAATAGAGCTTTCTTTTGGTGGTATTTGATCACCTCTGGGTTATTTTTTTTTTGTGCTATAAATGAAAAAAGACAGAAAATTTGGTAAAAAAAAATAAATTTACTTAATTTCTATTATAAAATTTGGCAAATAAATAATTTTTCTTCATAAATTTGGGCAAAAATGTTTACTGCTACATATCTTCGGTAAAAATAACCCTAATTAGTGGATATTATTTAGTCTGTGTGAAAGTTATAGGGTCTACAAGCTATGGTGCCAATCACTGAAAATTGATCAATTTGATTTCACCTGATGTACTGACAGCCTATCTCATTTCTTGAGACCCTAACAAGCCAGTAAAGTAAAATACCCCCCAAATGACCCCTTTTTGGAAAGTAGACATTTCAAGGTAGTTAGTAAGAGGCATAATTCGTTTTTTGAAGTTGTCATTTTTTCCCACAATTCTTTGCAAATTTTTTTTTTTTTTCACATCAAATTGTCATTATAACAGGTTATTTCTGTCACATGGCATGTACATTCCACAAATGACACCCCAAAATATATTCTGCTACTCCTCCTGAGTATGGCGATACCACATGTGTGAGACTTTTACACAGCCTGGCCACATACAGAGGCCCTTCAGGCGTTCTAGGAGCATAAATTACACATCTACTCTCTCAACCACCTATTACACTTTTGAAGGCCCTGGAGCACCAGGACAATGGAAACGCCCACATCGCGACCCCAGGTGCACTGATGGGTACTGATGAAGGTGCACTGATGTACACTAATGCACCACACAGGCTGCACTGATTATCTGGCACTGATATGCACTGATAAGGCGACGCTGATGAGTATCCACTGATAAGCACTCACTTATAGGCACTATTGGGCACTCTAGTGGCACTGATGAGCGCTGTAGTGGTGCAGATGAGCACTATAGTGGCGCTGATGTGGTACTGATGGCACTGATGAGCACTGTAGTGGCACTGGGCACTGATGTGGCACTGGTGGCACCGATGGGCACTGGTGGCACAGATGTGGCACTGGTGGCACAGATGAGCACTGTAGTGGCACTGGGCACTGTAGTGGGACTGGTGTGGCACTGATGGAGCACTGACGGGCACTGGCGGCACTGGTGGCACCGATGTGGCACTGGTGAGCCTTGTAGTGGCACTGATGAGCTTTGTAGTGATATTAATCAGCCTTGTAGTGACACTGATGAGCCTTATGGTGGCACTGATGGACACTAGTGGCACTGATGGGTACTCTGGTGGCACTGGTGGCACTGACGGGTAGGGATGAGCCGAACACCCCCCCCCCCAGTTCGGTTCGCACCAGAACTTGCGAACAGGCAATACATTTGTTCGAACATCCGAACACCGTTAAAGTCTATGGGACTCGAACATGAAAAATCTAAAGTGCTAATTTTAAAGGCTTATATGCAAGTTATTGTCATAAAAAGTGTTTGGGGACCCGGGTCCTGCCCCAGGGGACATGTATAAATGCAAAAAAAAGTTTTAAAAACAGCTGTTTTTTCGGGAGCAGTGATTTTAATAATTCTTAAAGTGAAACAATAAAAGTGAAATATTCCTTTTAAATTTCATACCTGGGGGTGTGTATAGCATGCCTGTAAAGTAGCGCTTGATTCCCGTGCTTAGAACTGTCCCTGCACAAAGTGTAATTTCTGAAGAAAAAAAAGTAATTTAAAAGCACTTGGGGCTATAATGAATTGTCAGCTCCCGGCAATACAGAGAAAAGTCATTGATAAAAAAAAAAAAAAATGCGTGGTGGTCCCCCCAAATTCAATTACCAGGCCCTTCAGGTCAGGTATGGATATTAAGGGGAACCCTGCGTCAAATTTAAAAGAAAATTACGTGGGGTTCCCCCCAAATATCAATACCAGACCCTTTATCCGAGCATGCAACCTGGCAGGCCGCAGGAAAAGAGGGGGGGACGAGAGAGCGCCCCCCCTCCTGAACCGTACCAGGCCACATGCCCTCAACATGGGGAGGATGCTTTGGGGGTCTGTGATCCCTCAAAGCACCATGTCCCCATGTTGATGGGGACAAGGGCCTCATCCCCACAACCCTTGCCCGGTGGTTGTGGGGGTCTGCGGGCGAGGGGCTTATCGGAATATGAAAGGCCCCTTTAACAAAGGGGACCCCCAGATCCTGCCCCCCCTATGTAAATTGGTAAGGGGTACATTTTACCCCTACCATTTCACAAATAAAGTGTAAAAAATTTCCAATTGTTTGTAGGTGGTGGTTTATAGAATTACACTATTTATATTTGATCTGAGTGAGCTGCTGAATGGAGGGGATGATGATGGGTTGGAACACTCAGATAACAGCAGATTAACTAATAAGTACAGGCACTATATGCCAATCATGTGAATGAGAGGCATATAGTTCTGGTGAGTCACTTAGTGAAAACACTCATTTGTTGGGTGCACTATAACCAAGATTCATGTAGATTTCTGCATCACATTTATTTGCATTGAATAAGGCTCTCATGGACTTTATATCACTTTTCCACAGGTGGACCTTATTTGTGTGTGAAGTGCTACTTTAAAGATTGGGTTCCAGCTGTCTTATACTCAAATTTGAATGGATAATTTCTAAGTAATTGCTTTACCCACCACTTGCTGCTAAAGAAGCCCCCAAAAAAAAATACTTATGCCATAGCCCAGCAATGCCTAGAGGGCATTTTTCCAAGTTTGTCAGACACTGCTAAGTATGTAAAACTGAGTTGTTCTCTTGAGTGTATTGGTTTGCTACCATGAAAGTGAACAGCAAAGACTTTCTTGCAGCAAATGTAAGCTTCCAGGGAAGTTTCACAGTCATTTTATGCATTTGCTGGCTATAGAACATTAATACCCTTATATACAGTGGACATTATTGCGGATCTCATTTCATATATTGCAGGGGTGTCCAAACTTTTTTCAAAGAGGGCCAGATTTGATGAAGTGAACATGCGTGAGGGCGACCATTTGGCCTGACATTCTTTGAACCATAAAAATTTGGTCTAATGCCGCGTACACACGACCGTTTTTAATGTCATTGAAAAGAACGGCATTTTTCTCGACGTGATTCTTCTCAAGCCTGCCTTGCCTACACACTATCGTGGAAAAAAATGCTTGAGTAAAGCGCGGTGACGTACAACACGTACGACGGCACTATAAAGGGGAAGTTCCGTTCGAATGGCGCCACCCTTCATGTTAGTAAAGTTTGTTGAGCGACGATTCGCGCTTTTCAGCCTCGTGCTTTTCAGTCCGTTACAGCGTGACGAATGTGCTATCTCCATTACGAATGCTAGATTTACCAGAACGAGCGTTCCCGTCTCATACTTGTTTCTGAGCATGCGCATTTTTTTTTACGTCGTTAAAGCCTACACACGGCCGTTTTTCATGACGAGAAAAACGACGATGTGAAAAACGGTGAGTAGAATTAGAGCATGTTCCAATTTTTTCATGGCCATTTTTCACGTCGTGAAAAATGCTCTGAAGCCCACACACGATCATTTTTAATGACCATTTAATTTTTTTTTATTTTTCTCGTCATTAAAAACGATCGTGTGTACGCGGCATAAGTGTGTTCGTCCGAGCACTAATACACTGCCCAACAAGAATTCTCTTGCCTTTGTGGCTGTGTGTGAGTAAAGAGGTAAGCTCTGTGTGTTATTTGGATACACCGTATTTTTGGGCGTATAACACGCACATTCACTTTAAGAGGGAAGTTTCAGGAAAAAAAACTTAAATTTTAAAAGGTCTGTGAAGCAGATCCCCCCCATTACAGACCCCACTCCATCACAGATCCCACCCCATTACAGACCCCACTCCATCACAGATCCCCCCCCCATTACAGACCCCACTCCATCACAGATCCCCCCCCATTACAGACCCCACTCCATCACAGATCCCCCCCATTACAGACCCCACTCCATCACAGATCCCCCCATTACAGACCCCACTCCATCACAGATCCCCCCCATTACAGACCCCACTCCATCACAGATCCCCCCATTACAGACCCCACTTCATCACAGATCCACCCCATTACAGACCCCACTCCATCACAGATCCCCCCCCATTAAAGACCCCACTCCATCACAGACCCCCCCATTACAGACTCCACTCCATCGCAGATCCCCCCCATTACAGAACCCACTCCATCACAGATCCCTCCATTACAGACCCCACTCCATCACAGATCCCCCCCCATTACAGACCCCACTCCATCACAGATCCCCCCCATTACAGACCCCACTCCATCACAGATCCCCCCATTACAGACCCCACTCCATCACAGATCCCCCCCCATTACAGACCCCACTCCATCACAGATCCCCCCATTACAGACCCCACTCCATCACAGATCCCCCCCCATCAGACCCCACTCCATCACAGATCCCCCCCATCAGACCCCACTTCATTAAAGATCCCCCCATTAGACCCCCACTTCATTACAGATCCCCCATCAGACCCCACTTCATTACAGATCCCCCCCATCAGACCCCCACTTCATTACAGATCCCCCCATCAGACTCCCACTTCATTACAGATCAGGGGCGGATCCAGAGTCTAGTCTCGGGAGGGGCACTTCCAGAAAATATTTTTTTTTTGGGCAATTTTTCGGAGAAATGGCTGGTGTTGGAGCTTCAATCATCCCGGCACCAAGGTTGTTATGGTGTCAGAATAATTGAAACGCATTTTTTCTATTATTACATTGTTATATAAAATGAAATGGTTCAACTCACCATAATGCAGAATCAGTGGGAGCCCCGAGTGTGTTACTTGCCACCGCCGCCTGCCACGCATTGCCATTTGCCACGTCGCCTGACACATTGCGGATTGTTACTTGCCACATCACCTGCCACATGTTTGTCACTTGCCTGTCTGTCACACGTTGCGGATTGTCACTGCTCCAATTGTCCCATGCTATGTCCCAGAGTTAGGCAGCAGAGAGATAATGTAGTCTTTCTGCTGCCCGCGGCTGCCTACACATTGAGGGCAGAAGTGCAGGGTGGGCGGTGAGAGATGATGTCATCTCTCTGCTCCCCCACTTGCTCACACTCACTAAGCCGCCTGGCCCGCATGCTCTCTCTCCCGCCAGCGGAGCTGCCCGCGCTTTTAGTTCCCCGGGTGCCGAGCTGCACGCTCTCTCACCCGTTTGCTCCCTTACCAGCCTGCCGAGCTGCCCGGCCCACTCGCTCTCATTCTCACCCGCGGAGCTATCGGATCCGCGCTTCAATCCAGGCAGCTGCTATCACTAGTCACCGTCACATTACAGGAGATGGTCAGAGACTGCGGACATACTACAGGAGATGGTCAGAGACTGCGGACATACTACAGGAGATGGTCAGAGACTGCGGACATACTACAGGAGATGGTCAGGTACTGCAGACACAGTACAGGAGATGGTCAGAGACTGCGGACACGCTACAGGAGATGGTCAGAGACTGCGGACACACTACAGGAGATGATCAGAGACTGCGGACATGCTACAGGAGATGGTCAGAGACTGCGGACATGCTACAGGAGATGGTCAGAGACTGCGGAAATACTACAGGAGATGGTCAGAGACTGCGGACATACTACAGGAGATGGTCAGAGACTGCGGACATGCTACAGGAGATGGTCAGAGACTGCAGACATACTACAGGAGATGGTCAGAGACTGCGGACATACCACAGGAGATGATCAGAGACTGCGGACATACTACAGGAGATGGTCAGAGACTGCGGACATACTACAAGAGATGATCAGAGACTGCGGACACACTACAGGAGATGATCAGAGACTGCGGACATACTACAAGAGATGATCAGAGACTGCGGACATACTACAGGAGATGTTTAGAGACTGCAGACATACTACAAGAGATGATCAGAGACTGCGGACACACTACAGGAGATGGTCAGAGACTGCGGACATACTACAAGAGATGATCAGAGACTGCGGACATACTACAAGAGATGATCAGAGACTGCGGACATACTACAAGAGATGATCAGAGACTGCGGACATACTACAAGAGATGATCAGAGACTGCGGACATACTACAGGAGATGGTCAGAGACTGCGGACATGCTACAGGAGATGGTCAGAGACTGTGGACACACTACAGGAGATGGTCAGAGACTGTGGACACACTACAGGAGATGGTCAGAGACTGTGGACACACTACAGGAGATGGTCAGAGACTGCGGACACACTACAGGAGATGGTCAGAGACTGCGGACACACTACAGGAGATGGTCAGAGACTGCGGACACACTACAGGAGATGGTCAGAGACTGCGGACACACTACAGGAGATGGTCAGGTACTGCGGACATACTACAGGAGATGGTCAGAGACTGTGGACACACTACAGGAGATGGTCAGAGACTGCGGACACACTACAGGAGATGGTCAGGTACTGCGGACATACTACAGGAGATGGTCAGAGACTGTGGACACACTACAGGAGATGGTCAGAGACTGCGGACACACTACAGGAGACGGTCAGGTACTGCGACATACTACAGGAGATGGTCAGAGACTGCGTTTATGGCTGAACCCAGTGAACACAGTATATAGTATTGCAGGGTTGCTCCACTCCATTTAAACCAGCTCTGCAAAGATCAAGTTGGTAATCTTCCTTTGAAAGTACACCCATGTGACAGAAGACAGAAGACAACAGAACATCCCAATTTCCAAAATACAAATTGTTATACAGTGATCTGCTCAGGATTAGTGGAGGGCAGTAAACAGTTAATTGGTCTGTGAAGTTCTAGCCTGAACTAGCAGTTAATCCTTCCAAAAAACATCACACAAACCATGCAGCACACACACAGACAGAGCTCTGGCTAAATAACTGAAATAGTTAACAGCCAGCCATGTGTCACAAGGTCACTGGACACAGAATGTGAGCAGGACCTTATCAGTGTGCAGGATAAGCGGCTAGAAAAAAAAAAAAAGTAGGAGTGAGGGGACTGACCTGCACACGGCCTAGATTTCTGGAAGACACTGCAGCCAGTGTACATGTGAGATCATGATGTGACATGAGTCCTGATGATCTGTGTGCTGCAGATCTAGCTATCCTGTAGCTGTGGTCATACCTTCTTGTGTCTGTCTGCATTGTATTTCTCCTTCCTAGCTCCCCCATTCAGCCCCGCTCCAGCACCCGGGCAGTCAAATGTGGCGGGCTGGAGAGGGGGAGGTTTACACTGGCTGCTGACTGGCTGTGGATGTGTGGGAGGAGCAGAGCAAGTCCTCGCTTATACACAGGACTGTCAGCGGAGCGCAGAGACTCAGGGCTCAGGGCTGTCACTGAAAATCAGCCCACTGAGGGATCCATCCCTGACGACGAGTCTCTCTCCCGGCGCCGCTGATCGGCTGATGTGAGAGAGAGACTCAGAGAGGCAGCCGCAGATAATGCAGTTTAAAAAAATCTTTAAAAAAATAATAAAAAATCTTAAAAAAAAAAAAAAACAGAGCTAGCGAGAAAATGTGACATGATTGTCTCGGGGGGGCAATTGCCCTGTTGCCCCCCCCCTGGATCCGCCATTGTTACAGATCCCCCCATCAGACCCCCACTTAATTACAGATCCTCCCATCAGACCCCCACTTCATTACAGATCCCCCCATCAGACCCCCACTTCATTACAGATCCCCCCATCAGACCCCCACTTCATTACAGATCCCCCTATCAGACCCCACGTCACAGCCCTCACTCGATTTTACACAGACAGACAAACTGTCCCTTTCATCAACGCAGCATTCCCCCTCCCCACACTGACGGCCCTACCTTAATCACACAAGCTGGGAAGCATGCATGGCAGGTTCAGACAAAGGGCAGGACTTTTCAAGTTAAAGGCGGGTGATTGGTTGCTGGGACCGCCCCACTGTCTAGCAACCAATCACCTGCTTTGTAACTTGAAAGGTCCCGCCCTTTGTCCGTGCCTGCAGCGCTTCCAGGCTTGTGTGAATAAGGTGTGTGGGGAGGGGGAGGAAGGGGGATTGATATCATGTAAAGGAGAGACCTGCCTGCCACGCTTCCCATGTAATGAATGATGTTAGCGGCAGGATTCGGCCCACGATCCACCATTAAGATATTCCTGATATATATCTTTTGTGGCCCCGATGCTGGGAGATCGTTGGGGGCCACAAAAGATATATATGTCCAGATAACAAGGCGGGCCGTTCAAAACCGGAACACGGGCCGCAATTGGCCCGCGGGCCGGACTTTGGACATGCCTGATATATTGGGTGTCTCATTCTTTTTTTCAATTATTTTTTAACATTTTTATTAAATCCTTCAGCACAGTCACAAGATGCATGTCAGTGGCTCACACAACTTCATATACATGACACAGTATGCATACTCAAAGGTATGCCTCACACAATGTGATAAAAGTCATCTCAGATTACAAAATTGCAGTCCCAAATACAATTTGTTAAACGTGATGCCCTTGAGACTAAATGCATGTGAAGCTAACAACAAGAAGCTGGGGTCACCGAATACCTCAGAATATAGAACTATCAGGAAAATCACAAGAAACAAGAATCCAGAGAAGATGAAGAGAAAAAAAAAGGAGGGGGGGGGGGCTCACTCTCTTGCCTACCAGGGATGCTTAATGGCAAGTCTAGCCTTCTGGGGTCAGAGATGTTATTGCCTGCTTCCTCATTGCCAGAGGGAGGAGAGCCAATAGGAGACCAGACAGCAGGAGCAAAGGATTCTAGGACAGGTAGTCCAGAAGACAGGCGGCCCCATAGCAATCCCTGGGGGCAGACTACATACCCCAGCATACTCAGGGGGTGTGGAGGAGTTGAGCCTGGGGAAGGACACCATGAGGCTGCCTGGAAGCAAGAGACCACGAAGCAAGGGAGAAGACCAGACGCAAGTGGAGGGTGCAGCTGCTTCACTGTCAGTGTGACCGCTATCCCGACATTAGCGCCATGGTCAGATGCAAACCCATCGCCTCAGCCACCCCATCGGCTGTGTGGGTGCTCAAACAGACGTCGCTGAGTGTCCCAGTCACCAGGTAGTTAGTCGGGTAACCTGCAAGAGCTTACAGGACCTCTCTCCATCGGGCCTTCTGTCGCAGGATTGGTGAGCAGGCACTTGCCTATCTTCTCTGAACAAAGGACACTGTATGCAGACACTGTTATCTTGTCACTTTAACTAGGCTAGAGAGAGACCTTGTGCTACTCTTACTCTTGCTGAGCAGACAGGATATTTTCTGCTTGCCAGAACTCCACAAGCATACATCACCCTGCTGGCCAGGACACCTTAAACATACTTTGTTTCACCCTACTTCTCAGAACACCTAAAGTGCACCACCAAAGAGCTAGCTGAAGACGCAAGGCCATTGGTGCCATAAGGGCCCATACTCTTATCCAGGACTCTAATGCCGAGTACACACAAGCGTTTTTCATGATGAGAAAAATGCAATTTTTAAAAATGGTCGTGAAAAACGGTCGTGTGTATGCTCCAGAGCATTTTGAGAAAAATGGGCGGAAAAAATTTAGAACCTGCTCTATTTTTCCTCGTCGTTTTTCACGTCGTTCTTTTTAACGTCGTGAAAAACGGTTGTGTGTATGCTTTTACGAGGGGGGGGAAACGCGCATGCTCAGAATCAAGTATGAGACGGGTGCACTCGTTCTGGTAAAACTAGCGTTCGTAATGGAGATAGCACATTCGTCACGCTGTAATGGACTGAAAAGCACAAAGACTGAAAAGCGTGAATCGTCTCTCACCAAACTTTATTAACACGAGGATCAGCAAAAGCGTCCCAAAGGGTGGTGCCATTCGAATTGAACTTTCCCTTTATAGTGCCGTCGTACGTGTTGTACGTCACCGCGCTTTGCTCAAGCTTTTTTTTTCATGAACGTGCGTATGCAAGGCAGGCTTGAGAGGAAACACGAAAAATCACGTTGCAAAAAACGTTGTTTTTTTCCATGACATGAATAACGGTCGTGTGTATGCGGCATGAGTACTAAACGAGTGGGTCTAAAGACTTAAAGGTTAAATTAATTGAGTCTAACTCAATACAGTGTTTTTACGGTTCTTTGGAACTGTGGTGTCGGGCAAAGGAAGGGAGTGGTCTGACACAAGATTGGTAATTTCTCTGCCCCCCTCTTGCCCCCTCTTGCCTGAACCCATACAGCTCAATTTAAGCAGAGTTGTTGGTTCTTTGTAAGTGTTCATATCATACTGCAATCAGTTATAATTTTTGTGATGGTCTCTGCTTTCAGGGTAACTCCCCTTAAAGAGTTCCCTGAGAGTAGCCAGCTCATATTGCTGAAATTCATTGCTCTTAATCTTTTAGTGCACAAGGCACAGTTGATTTATTTGGGCTATACTTAACTATCACTTAATTATATTGTTACTGTTTGCTTTATGTTAAAAGAAAGTCTTTCAGTAAAAATACTTTCTGGTTTACCACAGTTTGTTAACATGTATGGGCGCTAAGAGGATTATGTATTAATTGACGTTCCACAACAAATAAGGTGCACCCATACACGGTAAGATTCTTTAAATGTAATTGGTGCATCATACACTTATTTTTTTTGGTTTAGCAGCAGGGGTATAGCTGATTAATTCGTTAGGTGTGAGGATACTGTGGCACAGTGTTTTTTTTGTTTTAAGGTTACCACAGTTTGTGTCTATTTACTATTTTGCCTGCAGTAACATTGTTTAATAGGTGTGCCAGAGGGGCTGGGGCTGAGACTGTTCTTGGGGTTCAGATGCAGAATAAAGAACCTGATATACTCAAGCGGCTCCTTCGGGGGTGGTGCTACATTTATATTTTAAGAAGGAATCCTCAAGCAGTCTAGAGAATAGGCAAGTGTCTGACTTTAATCAATGGTCCCTCCAAGCTTGTCCCGAATACAAGGGCAGGAGAGGTTCTCAGATATCAGGCCGGGCTCAGGTTCCTTAATGACAGAGACCATATTACCATCTTGCTTCTGCTGTGAAATGTTGCTGCCAATATCAGCACTAACCAGTCCGGTAGCATTGACCTCCCCCCACTGTATGAATGTCCCTGTGACCTCCAGCTGGGACCTCTGCTGACAAGCAAATGGAGACATGTCCTCACTTCCCGCACCAGACTGTAGAGATTGGCAACTAGTTGCACTATGGCAAGTTAGGAAAACTCACTAAGGCCCCTAACTGGGAACACGACACTGTGAAATGTATGCTTTCCTGCCCTTGAAGAGCAGATGCTCCTTTAACCACCTCAATACTGGGCACTTTAACCCCCGTCCTGCCCAGGCCATCTTTCAGCGCTGTCACACTTTGAATGAAAATAGTGCGGTTGTGCTACACTGTAGCCATGTAAAAATGTTATAATTTTTCACACAAATACAGCTTTTGGTAGTATTTAATCACTTCTGTGTTTTTTATTTTCCCCTAAAAAAAACGTTAAAAAAAAAGAAAAAAGTTTTTCTTAGTTTCTGTCAGTAAATTTTGTAAATAAGTACTTTTTCTCCTTCACTGATGGGTTCTCATGAGGCGGGACTGATAGGCACTGATAAGCTGCACTGATGGACACTGATGAGGTGGCACCTATGGGCACTGATTAGGTGGCACTGATGAGGAGGCACGAATATGCCGCATTTATGGGCACTGATATGTGGCACTGATGAACACTGATAGGCAGCACTGATGGATGGCACTGGTGGGCAGTGATAGGCAGAACTGGTGGGCACTAATAGGCGGCATGGAAAGGCGGCACTGATGGGCAGCAATGATGGGCACTGATGGACATTGATGGGTGGCATTGATGGGCAACAGTGATGGGCATTGATGAGCAACAGTGATGACCAGCACTGACTGGCATCACTAATGGCCACTGATTGCTGGCACTTGTGGGCACTGATTGCTGGCACTGGTGGGCACTCATTGCTGGCACTGGTGGGCACTCATTTCTGGCACTGGTGGGCACTCATTGCTGACACTGTGGGGGCTTTATTGTAATCAGGCCGCGGGCGCAGTCATGGAGCTTTGGACCGGGTCGCGAGCGCACCGCCGGTGGTGCGTGCAACCCACGGCTGGGATCTTAAAGGGGACGTACCTGTACGCCCTTGTGCCCAGCTGTGCCATTCTGTCGGCGTATATCGTTGTGCGGCGGTCCTTATGTGGTTAAAGTATAATAGACTAGAGTGTCTTTCTTCAAGATTTCACCTGCTTTGCATTCCCCAAGAATCTTCCAGTCAGTGATGTCAAGCCCAGCGATGCAGAAAACTGAGGTAAGTTTAAGGCTGCATTCACACCTGAGCGTATCAAAGTCACACGTTTTACCGCAATTTTGCACAGGTCACCAATGTAAAAAGCAGAAAAATGCCTGTAATCTGCCCCAAAGAAGCCCATGTTCTTTTTTGAGCTTAAAGCATTTTGCAGGCGTTTTGCTTCAGGTGAAAAAACGCTCATATGTGAACAGGTGCCATTGAAATTAAATGGATTTTGCTTGTTGGGCGTTATTCAGGCGTTTTTTCGGGCGTTTTATGAGATGAAAACGCTGAGGTGTGAATGCAGCCTAAATACAATTTTTTATTTTTTTTAACAGGTACATGTTACACCTACTAAAAGTAGATCATTTGTAAAGGGGGAGGAAGCCCAAGCAATTTTAGCGCAGACCTTGCATTATACCTTTAACTACGAGGTCCACTTTAACTTTACACTTTGAGGAAGCCCATTGTGACACAAGCTCTACTCTAACTAGACATGTGCAGAATGAAAAAAATTGTTTAATTTCGATTAGTTCTTTAGTTAAATTTGATTAATCCGTTTAATTTGTTTTCGGAATTCGTTTTGCTTATTCGTATCCGAATCAATTCGAATTCAGATTGATTCAAAACTTTTTCAAATCAATTTCAAATAGTTTTTCAAATTCTAAAAGTATTCCAATTTACAAAGAAAATAAAAGGAACTAGAAAATGAAGGGAAAGAATAGAAAAAAATAGAATAGCAAGTAATATAACAAAAAAAAAAAATAGAATATAATAGAGTAAAACAGAACAAAATAGAATAGAAAATAAAATAAAATAATATAATAAAATAGAAAGGAATAGAATAGAATAGAATTAAAAAAATAGAATTAAATAGAAGGAATATAACCATCTTCTGAAATTTGAATAGAATAGAAAATAATAGAATTAAAAAACAATCGAATAGAATAGAATTGAAAAAATCTTTTTCCAAAATTCAAATAGAATCAATTTGAATTTGAATAAAATAGAAAAGAATAGAGTAAAATAGAATAGAAAATAACACAATAGTATAGAAAAAAACAATAGAATAGAATAAATATAACCATCTTCCTATTCAAGACTATTATTTTCTATTCTGTTCAAATTCAAATTGATTCTATTTGAATTTTGGAAAATGTTTCTGTTCTTTCTGTTCTATTCTATTCTATTCTTTTGTTTTTATTGCATTCTTTTTCTATTTGTTTGCTCTATTCTTTTCTATTCTATTATTTTTATTTTCTATCCTATTCTTTTCTATTCAAATTTATTCTATTCAAAATTCGAATTTTGGAAGGTGGGCTGTATTCTTTCTATTCTATTGTTTTTTTCTATACTATTCAGTTATTTTATATTCCATTCTAATCTATTGTTTTCTATTATATCCAAAATTCTAATTGATTCTATTTGAATTTTGGGAAATGGTTATATGCTTTCTATTCTATTCTATTCTTTTTTTTCTTTTCTACTTTATTATACTCTATGCTATTCTTTTTTTATTTCTATTCTTTTCTTATGTATTTGAATTCCAATTTATTCTATTTTAAATTCGAAGATGGTTATATTCTTTTTATGTTATTCTATTCTATTAATTTCTATGATATTCTGGTCTATTCTGTTCTTTTATTTTCTATTCTATTTTGTTCTGTCTTACTCTATTATATTATATTCTTTCATTTTCTGTTATATTCTTTTCTATATATTTTTTTTTCTATTCTATTCCTTTATTTTCTATTCTATTTTATTCTCTTTGGACATTTGAAAACGATTCGAATTATGAAACAAACCAAATTTGAAAACGATTCAATTTCGAAAACTATTCAAATTCAAAATGTATTTGAAAAGTATTCGAATTCGAATTTCATCCAATTTTTTTTTCTTTATTTCGGATTCGTTTAAATTCGGTACTATTGTAATTCGTAAATTTGGATACATCCGAATTTCCGAAAATGTAAAATTTGTCTGAATTTTAATTCGGAACGAAACGAACCGCACGTGTCTAACTTTCCAATTTTACAAAACAAATATACCAAGCCCAAGGTTGGCTATATAACTAACAATATATGTTCATGTGTAATTTTCATTTTTACACTATAAGCTATAAATATGAAAGATGTGAAAATGATGACAGATCACATCTGGCTACAAGAATTCAAGAGAGTAATCACGAAGGATTTGTGGTTTACCCACTCTGTACTGAAATTTCACAGTATGATGTTAACTCTTTAGGACGTAAGCCATTTTTTTAAGCAGTATAATTTACCATCCCTTAAAACATTGTAGCAATTATTAAAAAATTTCTATTAAACAAAATGACTTGAATTTTTAAATCAATGTTTGTTTTCCATTTATGACTCATCATGATTAATAAAATAACGGGTGCTCTAGTGGTTTAGAGATTTGTTCAATTATCTTGATTAGTACCTGAGCTATGACAGTTTGATTGGCTAGGAAAACAGTAATGCACAGGCACAGGCTTTATCGTCAGATGGCAGGACAATGGAGATGAACAGGACATTCTTTACGCAGTGTAGCCCAGACAGATCAATATGTTCTGTGTATTGTAAAGACATGATCAAATTGAAGTATGCAACATACATTGGAGTTCATTTATAAAGACTAGAGCCACAGAATACATAAAGTACTACCGTGCAACCTTGTTTAAGCTTAATTTCAACCTTTACATACCAGTGATGGTGAGCCTAGCTGAGAATCAAAAATAGCATCCACAATCTATTTGTTAATAATTAAACACATTTAAATAAAATTAAATGAATTAGACAGCATCCTGTTTTTAAAAGAAACAAACAGAAGGCGCCTCTGAGTGCAACAAACAAAATACTTTAATTGCCAAAGGATAAAAATACACTTACTAGCATTAAAATAAACGTACTAGCATTGAAATAAAGCAAGGCTCATCATATGGATGTGACAAGGAGTTCAGCGACAGGTGGTCCCGTGGGTGGTCTGGTTTGCGGCTTGATGGAAGGAGTCCCAACCGACCAGCAGAGGGGGGGGGGCCGCAAAAGAAAGAAATAGGAAGGACAACAGCACTGCGGGGACCCACGTGGAATGCAGGACCCAGATGTGAAGTAAGTGGAAGGCGTCCACAACAAGCATGGAATGCAGCTGCCAGGAAGTGACGTCAAAGGGGCGGGACCCATTTCGGAGCGTCCATTGGCATCTTCTTCATGCCGATTGGCTCCGAAACGCGTCCTGCTTGGCATAAAGAAAGAGCCAATTGACACGTCCCGATCGACATGAAGAAAGAGTCAATTGACGCTCCGAAACATGTCCCGCCCCTTTGACATCACTTCCTGGCACCTGCGTTCCACGCTGGTCCCGGCGCCTTCCTCTGACATCACAACTGGGTCCTGCGTTCCACGCTGATCCCAGCAGTGCAGTTGTCCTTCCTGGTCCTTTCTCTTGCAAGCCCCCCTCTGATGGTCGGTTGGGACTCATTCCATCAAGCTGCACACTGGACCACCCCTGGGACCGCCTGTCGCTGGACTCCCTGTCACATCCATATGAGGAGCCTTGCTTTATTTTAATGCTAGTAAGTGTATTTTTATCCTTTGGCAATTGAAGTCTTTTGTTGGCTGCACTTAGAGGCGCCTTCTGTTTGTTTCTTTTTTACCAGAGTATTACTTCCCTCTTGGAGTGCTGCCCAAGTGCTGTTTTGAGACACCTATTTTACCTGATCTGCATCCATCCCATATTGCGGACAATATTCTCTGGCCAGATTGTGTCATCCAGAGTGCCCTTCATTCCCTTACCCTGGCTATAACATCCTGTCTTTACCTGCTGGAACTGATTCCAGCATGATTGGCGTCGGGAAGCTTAATGGGAGTAGAAATGGTATTGTGCTCTGCTAAGTGGCTGTGAAAGCATATGTGGTTGGCCTTGACTAGTGATGAGCCGAACACCCCCGGGTTCGGTTCGCACCAGAACCCGCGAACGGACCGAAAGTTCGAACGAACATTAGAACCCTATTAAATACAATGGATGCGAACGTTCGAATTCTAAAGTGCTAATTATAACAACTATTATGCATGTTATTGTCCTAAAAAGGGTTTGGGAACCCGGGTTCTGCACCAGGGGACATGTATCAATGCAAAAAGAAGTTTTAAAAACGGTCGTTTTTCGGGAGCAGTCATTTTAATGATGCATAAAGTGAAAAAAAAAAAGTCAAATATTCCTTTAAATATCGTACCTGGGGGGTGTCTAAAGTATGCCTGTGAAGTGCCACGTGTTTCCCGTGTTTAGAACTGTCCCTGCACAAAATGACACTTCTAAAGGAAAAAAAAGCCATTTAAAACTGCTTGCGGCTTTAATGTAATGTCTGGTCCCGGTAATATGGATGAAATTCTTTAAGAAAAATGGCATAGCTACCCCATGACCCCCCCCCTACCCCAGCCCATTACCAGCCCCTTTGGGTCTTGTATGGATATTAAGGGGAACCCCGCACATAAAATAAAAAAGGCCCTATATACTCTGAACAGCCCTATACAGGCGGTGCATACAAGACAGGGACTGTAGGTTTGTTCTTATGTAGAATCTGTTTGTAATTTTGAACAGGTACATTGTTGAAGTGTAGCTCCAGACCAAAAATCTATTTTTAAACTTTTTGGAAAACATAGGTAAGGGTTATCACCCCTGTAACATTTGTTTTGCTGTCTGTGCCCCTGTTCAGAACATTTCACCTCACTTTCCGTCCCAATGACAACTGTTTTTGAAATGTGGTGTTTTTCTTGAAACAAGGATTGCTGATAAAGCATCAGTACAGAGGAGACACCTTTCTCCCATATTTATTCTTACAGGAGAGAATTTTCCTTCCTAGTGGTAGATTTCCTCTCACTTCCTGTTGTCTTCTTGCGTTTGCAAGTAGGAGTCGTTTGTAAGTTGGATGTTTGAAAGTAGGGACCTGCCGTATATACTCTGCAGAAATAGGCCCCTTAGTTGTTGGTGTTGGCACAACACTGTAAGCACTCACAGTTACTCTTGGTTGGTGCTGGAACGCCCTGCTGTCAACTATTATATCAGGAATTTTAATTACATATAATTGTTGAACAGTGGTAGTAAAAATTGGGCCTTTGATGGTGGTGCTGGTGCCACAACACTGTAAGCCCTGACAGTTACTCTTGGTGGGTGCAGCAATGGGCCCTGCTGTGAATTATTAGATCAAGAATTGTAATTACATGCCCCTGTTGAACAGGGGCTGAAAAATTGGGCCTTAGGCACTGGTGGCACAACACTGCAACCCCTCACAGATACTGTACTTGGAGCACAGCAATGAGCCCTGTTGCAAAGTATTGCTTCAAAAATTGTAATTACACGCCCCTGTTAAACAGGGGCTGAAAAATTGGGCGTTAGGCACTGGTGGCGGCACCCATAAACAAAAATGATCTTCCAAGCTATCATCATCAATCGTATCATTGAGGACTCGGAGGAGGAGGATAGCCAGTCAACATAACAGCACAGGCACTCAGCATCAGCATCAGTCTTGAAGGGATGTGACATGTTAAAATCAATTAGTCTGTTATATCAGCATCAGGTGTGTGGTAGCTGGTGGTGATCCAAGACTGGTTCATCTTGATGAAAGTCAGTCGATCAACCGAGTCGGTGGACAGGCGCACCCTGTGATCCGTGACAAATCCTCCAGCAGCACTGAATGTGCGTTCCGAAAGAACGCTGGATGCAGGACAGGCCAGTAGCTCAATTGCATACTGTGCAAGCTCTGGCCAGTGATCCATCCTCAAGACCCAGTAAGCCAGAGGATTTTCGGTGGGGAAGGTGTCCAAGTCTGACCTTGCCCCTAGATATTCCTGCACCATGTTTATCAGACGCTGGCGATGGTTGCTGGAACCGATCATACTTTGGGGCTGCGGACTAAAGAATTGTCTGAACGCATCGGTCAGACGGCCACCTTCCCCACCGCTCCTTCTTTGACTGGCCGAAGCCTCAGCAACTCGTTGTCCAGGACCAGGAGTTTGCAACCTCCAAGTCTCTGGGAACGCGTTGCACAGACCTTTCTGCAAGGCCTCCCGGAGTTGTCTCATCCTCTGCTCCCTCTGCGACGGTAACATAAGGTCCGCAACCTTACCCTTGTACCGTGGATCAAGGAGAGTGGCCAGCCAGTAATGGTCCCTCTCCTTGATCCGAAGAATACGAGGATCCTTCCGCAGACTTTGCAGGATCAGGGAGGCCATGCAGCGTAGGTTTGCTGAGGCATTCGCTCCGGAGTCCTCTGGGTCACTAAGGACGACATGATCCGCAGCCACCTCCTCCCAGCCACGTACAAGTCCACTGGTTTCTTGGGACTGTAAATCATCCCTAAAAGACTGCTGCTGATGATGCTGAGTGCCAGCCTCCACCTCCATGCTGACACAATCCTCCTCCTCCTCCTCCTCCTCCTCTTCCTGTGCGATGGGTGGGACAGAAGGAACACTGTCTGGGTAAAGGGGGCCTTGAGAGGCAAGGAAGTCCTCCTCTTCCTGCCTCTGTTCTGCCTCAAGTGCCCTGTCCATTATTCCACGCAGCGTGTGCTCCAACAGGTGGACAAGAGGTACAGTGTCACTGATGCATGCACTGTCACTGCTCACCATCCTCGTGGCCTCCTCAAATGGTGCCAGGACAGTGCATGCATCCCTGATCATGCCCCACTGGCGTGGAGAAAAAAAACCAAGCTCCCCTGACCCTGTCCTGGTGCCGTAGTCGCACAGGTACTCATTGATGGCCCTCTGCTGCGTGTGCAGCCGCTGCAGCATGGCCAACGTTGAGTTCCACCTGGTGGGCATGTCACATATAAGGCGGTTCTTGGGCAGGTTCAACTCCTTTTGCAGCTCAGCCAGGCGAGCACTGGCATTATAAGATCTGCGGAAATGCACACAGACTTTCCTGGCCTGCCTCAGGACATCCTGTAAGCCCGGGTACCTGCCCAAGAAGCGCTGCACCACCAGGTTAAGGACGTGAGCCACACAGGGCACATGGGTCAGTTGTCCCTGTCGGAGGGCGGAGAGGAGGTTGGTGCCATTGTCGCAAACCACCATTCCTGGCTTAAGCTGGCGTGGCGTCAACCACCTCTCGGCCTGGCCCTGCAGAGCAGACAGGACCTCTGCCCCAGTGTGGCTTCTGTCCCCCAAACACACCAGCGCAAGCACGGCATGGCATCTTTTTGCCTGCGTACTTGCGTAGCCCCGTGAACGGCTACGGAGCACCGCTGGTTCATAGGACAAACCACAGGAAGAGGCCATGGAGGAAGAAGAAGAGGAGGGGGTGGAGGAGAGAGGTGTGTCACAACCAGTAGTAGCATTTTGGAGGCGTGGCGGTGGGACAACCTCCAACACTACTGCACCTTGTCCTGAATCCTTCCCAGCTGCCAAAAGAGTGACCCAATGGGCCGTGAAAGAAAGGTAACGTCCCTGTCCATGCCTGCTGGACCATGAGTCAGCGGTAATATGCACCTTACCGCTGACCGCCCTGTCCAGCGAGGCCAAGACATTGCCTTCCACATGCCGGTAGAGAGCCGGAATAGCCTTCCGTGAGAAAAAGTGGCGTTTGGGAACCTGCCACTGAGGAACCGCACATTGCACAAACTCACGGAAGGGGGCCGAGTCTACCAACTGAAAAGGCAGCAGTTGAAGCGCTAGCAATTTAGCCAAGCTAGCATTCAACCGCTGGGCATGTGGATGGCTGGGAGTGAACTTCTTTCGACGGTCCAGCAGCTGGGGCAGGGAAATTTGCCTGCTAGAATCGGACGTCGGTGTACTGCTAGCAGAGTGGGCGCAAGTACTTGGCTGTGACACACCTAATTCTACACCTTCATTCCTCTCAGTGCATGTTTCAGAGAGGACTGAAGTTATAGTGGGGTTGGAGATCCCAGCTGATGCGGTGTAAGGAGAGGTCCGCTTTGTTCTTTGGTGTGGGTCTTTGAGGTAGGCTTGCCAACGAGCTGCATGGCAGGTCAACATATGTCTGGTCAGGCATGTGGTACCCAAGCGGCTGATGTTTTGGCCACGCGATATACGCTTGAGACATATGTTGCAAACAGCAGCTGTGCGATCTGATGCACTAGCCTCAAAAAAGGCCCACACCAAAGAACTTTTTGAATGACGGGCAGAGGCAGCGCCCTGCACAGGCGGAGCTCTGCGGTGTGATTCCGTCGGTGTACTGCCCTTACGCTGGCCACCAAAGGGCATCCTGCCTCGTTGGAGATGTGCCTCCTCCTCATCCTCCTCCTCCTCCTCTCTCCTATTAGGCACCCACGTGGAGTCAGTGACCTCATCATCCCCTCCCTCCTCATCACTGGAGCCAATCTGGCAGTATGCTGCAGCTGCTGGAACATGACTGCCAGATTGGTGTCCTTCTTGAGCATCCCCTCTGTCTGCTCTCACGCTACTGCCTTCCTCTAGCTGGGTTTCATCATCAGACCCTTCAAAACGCTGGGCATCCTCCTGGAGCATGTACCCAACACTGTGCTGAAACAGTTCGGGGGACTCCTCAGGAGGAGGACATGGTGGGTCTAGGGAAGGAGTGACTGATGATTTGTCTGACATTGATACCAGGGAAGACGACGCTTTGGCAGCTGCTTTTCCAGTACCCTGAGCCTGGGTGAGAGAGGATGAGGAGGAGGAGGAGGGCTTGGTCATCCACTCTACCAAGTCTTCGGCATGATGTGGCTCAACATGTCCAGCTGCCGAAAAGAAGGACAAGCGTGTCCCATGGCCATGTGCTGATGACAATGCACCGCGTCCACGACCAGCACTGTTGCCCCCAGACACAGAGCCTGCTTGCCCTCTTTTATTGCCTCCTGACTGTCTGCCTCTCCTTGTTTGCCTTCCAGACATTCTAATAGATGGCCTGCAGGGAGATGGGAAAAAAGCAATAAGGGCTACCTTCAGGTGTCCTTCTCTGTCCCTTGAAACAAGGACTTTCACAGTGAAAGAAACTGACACTCTCCCTACCTACAGTTTTCTGTCCCTAGAATAAATGTTTTTTTTAAGCACAATATAGCACAAGGACAATTCACTCACTGTCCTTACAGGTCCCTGGAAACAAGGACTTGCAGAGTGAAAGAAAAAAAACACTCTCCCTACCTACAGTTTTCTGTCCCTAGAAAAAATGTTTTTTTTAATCACAATATAGCACAAGAACAATTCACTCACTGTCCTTACAGGTCCCTGGAAACAAGGACTTGCAGAGTGAAAGAAAAAAAACACTCTCCCTACCTACAGTTTTCTGTCCCTAGAAAAAATGTTTTTTTTTAATCACAATATAGCACAAGGACAATTCACTCACTGTCCTTACAGGTCCCTGGAAACAAGGACTTGCAGAGTGAAAGAAAATAAACACTCTCCCTACCTACAGTTTTCTGTCCCTAGAATAAATGTTTTTTTTAAGCACAATATAGCACAAGGACAATTCACTCACTGTCCTTACAGGTCCCTGGAAACAAGGACTTGCAGAGTGAAAGAAAAAAAACACTCTCCCTACCTACAGTTTTCTGTCCCTAGAAAAAATGTTTTTTTTAATCACAATATAGCACAAGGACAATTCACTCACTGTCCTTACAGGTCCCTGGAAACAAGGACTTGCAGAGTGAAAGAAAAAAAACACTCTCCCTACCTACAGTTTTCTGTCCCTAGAAAAAATGTTTTTTTTAATCACAATATAGCACAAGGACAATTCACTCACTGTCCTTACAGGTCCCTGGAAACAAGGACTTGCAGAGTGAAATAAACTGACACTCTCCCTACCTACAGTTTTCTGTCCCTAGAATAAATGTTTTTTTTAAGCACAATATAGCACAAGGACAATTCACTCACTGTCCTTACAGGTCCCTGGAAACAAGGACTTGCAGAGTGAAAGAAAAAAAACACTCTCCCTACCTACAGTTTTCTGTCCCTAGAAAAAATGTTTTTTTTAATCACAATATAGCACAAGGACAATTCACTCACTGTCCTTACAGGTCCCTGGAAACAAGGACTTGCAGAGTGAAATAAACTGACACTCTCCCTACCTACAGTTTTCTGTCCCTAGAATAAATGTTTTTTTTAAGCACAATATAGCACAAGGACAATTCACTCACTGTCCTTACAGGTCCCTGGAAACAAGGACTTGCAGAGTGAAAGAAAAAAAACACTCTCCCTACCTACAGTTTTCTGTCCCTAGAAAAAATGTTTTTTTTAATCACAATATAGCACAAGGACAATTCACTCACTGTCCTTACAGGTCCCTGGAAAAAAAGGACTTGCAGAGTGAAATAAACTGACACTCTCCCTACCTACAGTTTTCTGTCCCTAGAATAAATGTTTTTTTTAAGCACAATATAGCACAAGGACAATTCACTCACTGTCCTTACAGGTCCCTGGAAACAAGGACTTGCAGAGTGAAAGAAAAAAAACACTCTCCCTACCTACAGTTTTCTGTCCCTAGAAAAAATGTTTTTTTTAATCACAATATAGCACAAGGACAATTCACTCACTGTCCTTACAGGTCCCTGGAAACAAGGACTTGCAGAGTGAAAGAAAAAAAACACTCTCCCTACCTACAGTTTTCTGTCCCTAGAAAAAATGTTTTTTTTAATCACAATATAGCACAAGGACAATTCACTCACTGTCCTTACAGGTCCCTGGAAACAAGGACTTGCAGAGTGAAAGAAAAAAAACACTCTCCCTACCTACAGTTTTCTGTCCCTAGAAAAAATGTTTTTTTTAATCACAATATAGCACAAGGACAATTCACTCACTGTCCTTACAGGTCCCTGGAAACAAGGACTTGCAGAGTGAAATAAACTGACACTCTCCCTACCTACAGTTTTCTGTCCCTAGAATAAATGTTTTTTTTAAGCACAATATAGCACAAGGACAATTCACTCACTGTCCTTACAGGTCCCTGGAAACAAGGACTTGCAGAGTGAAAGAAAAAAAACACTCTCCCTACCTACAGTTTTCTGTCCCTAGAAAAAATGTTTTTTTTAATCACAATATAGCACAAGGACAATTCACTCACTGTCCTTACAGGTCCCTGGAAACAAGGACTTGCAGAGTGAAATAAACTGACACTCTCCCTACCTACAGTTTTCTGTCCCTAGAATAAATGTTTTTTTTAAGCACAATATAGCACAAGGAGAATTCACTCACTGTCCTTCCAGGTCCCTGGAAACAAGGACTTGCAGAGTGAAAGAAAAAAAACACTCTCCCTACCTACAGTTTTCTGTCCCTAGAAAAAATGTTTTTTTTAATCACAATATAGCACAAGGACAATTCACTCACTGTCCTTACAGGTCCCTGGAAACAAGGACTTGCAGAGTGAAATAAACTGACACTCTCCCTACCTACAGTTTTCTGTCCCTAGAATAAATGTTTTTTTTAAGCACAATATATCACAAGGACAATTCACTCACTGTCCTTACAGGTCCCTGGAAACAAGGACTTGCAGAGTGAAAGAAAAAAAACACTCTCCCTACCTACAGTTTTCTGTCCCTAGAAAAAATGTTTTTTTTAATCACAATATAGCACAAGGACAATTCACTCACTGTCCTTACAGGTCCCTGGAAACAAGGACTTGCAGAGTGAAAGAAAAAAAACACTCTCCCTACCTACAGTTTTCTGTCCCTAGAAAAAATGTTTTTTTTAATCACAATATAGCACAAGGACAATTCACTCACTGTCCTTACAGGTCCCTGGAAACAAGGACTTGCAGAGTGAAATAAACTGACACTCTCCCTACCTACAGTTTTCTGTCCCTAGAATAAATGTTTTTTTTAAGCACAATATAGCACAAGGACAATTCACTCACTGTCCTTACAGGTCCCTGGAAACAAGGACTTGCAGAGTGAAAGAAAAAAAACACTCTCCCTACCTACAGTTTTCTGTCCCTAGAAAATTTTTTTTTTTTAATCACAATATAGCACAAGGACAATTCACTCACTGTCCTTACAGGTCCCTGGAAACAAGGACTTGCAGAGTGAAATAAACTGACACTCTCCCTACCTACAGTTTTCTGTCCCTAGAATAAATGTTTTTTTTAAGCACAATATAGCACAAGGACAATTCACTCACTGTCCTTACAGGTCCCTGGAAACAAGGACTTGCAGAGTGAAAGAAAAAAAACACTCTCCCTACCTACAGTTTTCTGTCCCTAGAAAAAATGTTTTTTTTTAAGCACAATATAGCACAAGGACAATTCACTCACTGTCCTTCCAGGTCCCTGGAAACAAGGACTTGCAGAGTGAAAGAAAAAAAACACTCTCCCTACCTACAGTTTTCTGTCCCTAGAAAAAATGTTTTTTTTAATCACAATATAGCACAAGGACAATTCACTCACTGTCCTTACAGGTCCCTGGAAACAAGGACTTGCAGAGTGAAAGAAACTGACACTCTCCCTACCTACAGTTTTCTGTCCCTAGAATAAATGTTTTTTTAAGCACAATATAGCACAAGGACAATTCACTCACTGTCCTTACAGGTCCCTGGAAACAAGGACTTGCAGAGTGAAAGAAACTGACACTGTCCCTGCCTACAGTTTTCTGTCCCTAGAATAAATGTTTTTTTTAAGCACACTATAGCACAAGCACAAAACACACTGACACTCTCCCTACCTATCCTTCTCTTTCCCTAAACTAAAGGAATCCAGGTTAAGCAAGAAAGAAATAAAAGTCACTGTCCCTGCCTATGCTGCTCTATCCCTGCTCCGGAACACACTACACTAGGCCGCCGTGCTGGCGGCCTTTTATAGTGTGGGGCGTGTACTAAACACCCTCAGCAATAATTGGCCACAGGCATCCTGCCTGTGGCCAATCATTGCTCTCCTCGCTGCCGGCGCTGTGATTGGCCAAGCATGCGGGGTCACAGTGCATGCTTGGCCAATCACAGCGCCTGGATGACACTGCGATGGCGTAGTGCATTGTGGGCCGTTCGCGTCACTCGAATTTGGCGCGAACGGCCCAAATCGTTCGATCTTCGTCGAACGATCGAACAGCCGATGTTCGAGTCGAACGTATGTTCGACTCGAACACGAAGCTCATCCCTAGCCTTGACAGAAGAAGCTCCCTGTTGGTTGAACAAGGGCCCTTTTCGGCAGTTTTGGATACAATATCCTGATGCTGAGCCCTGGTAAGTGTGATCCACATATGGCAGAAGGCTTGTATAAGTAGGTAGCAGAACCAAGCAGTTCAGAGCCACACAGTGCCAAATAGCAATTTCACGGGTCCTTGGAGGTCAGATTGAAATTAGGAGACTTGCTCTATTTGGAGTTTACTTGCATCATTCAGTGAAACATCCTCTGCTTAAGAGACTGCTAAGAATATTTTTAAATTGTATTACTTATGGCAGCTTTCTACCAGCTGGACCGTAAACCATTCAAATTACTGTTTAGTAAAAGCCTGTAAGCTTGTGTCTTGGGTATCTGTCCCCATCACCTGTATAGATATCACATACTGCTACCAATCTCAAACACATTTTATGGCAGCAACAAATATAAAAACTGCAACAGCCATTGCGCATGTCAAGCCAATGTCTGTTTTTATTCTCTGGTACACACCTAAAAAATGTATCTAGGATTGGTTGCTGTAATTAAGGCTACTTTCACACGGAGGCGCTGTATGCGCTGGCGGTATAGCGGCGCTATTTTTAGCGCCGCTATACCGTTTTTTTTGCCGCGATTTGCGGGCGCTAGCGGGGGTATTTTAACCCCCGCTAGAGGCCGAAAAAGGGTTAAAAACGCCCGCAATAACGCCTCTTTGAGGCGTTTTGCGGGCGTATTAGAGGCGCTACCCCATTGATTTCAATGGGCAGGGGCGCTACAGGAGCGCTATTTTTAGCGCTCCTATTGCGCCTCAAAGATGCGGCTTGCAGGAGTTTTTTGAGCCTCCTGCAAGCGCAACGCTCCAGTGTGAAAGCCCTCTGGCTTTCACATTGGATAGTATTGAGAGGCTTTTTTGGGGCGCATTGCAGGCGCTATTTAGAGCGCAATAGCGCCTGCAAAGCGCCTCAGTGTGAAAGGGACCTCTGGCTTACTTTTTTACTCTGGGAACACCAGATGCCTTTCATTGTACAAAAATGTGTGTGGGGTTCCTGATTATTATCAGAACAGATGAAGTCACAGAGAGTAGAATGATGTCACAACACTTCGATGATGATCTTATTTTCATCCCATCCTGCTGGAATAAGGCCGGGTTCACACCTATGCGAATTGGTTGCGGCTTACACCGCATCCAAATCGCTTAACATTATAAAATACATTGATTTCAATGAGGCTGGTTCATATATGTGCGATGCATTCGCACTGCGCATTGCCGAAAAAACGTGTGCGTTCTCTAGGCAGTGCGGCTCAGGTGTGAATTCAGGCCCATTATGTTCTATGGGCACGCATCTGATTCGCACATGTGTTGCGTTCTGAACAGGGATCTTGAGGGGGAACTTCACGCCAAATTTTAAATAAAAAAAACGCATGGGTTCCCCTCCAGGAGCATACCAGGCCCTTAGGTCTGGAATGGACTTTAACGGGAACCCCTACGCCAAAAAAAAAACGGTGTGGGGGTCCCCCCAAAATCCATAGCAGACCCTTATCAGTGCACGCAACCCGGCCGGTCAGGAAAGGGGGTGGGGACAAGCGAGCGCCCCCCCTCCTGAACCGTACCAGGCCGCATGCCCTCAACATGGGGGTGGGTGCTTTGGAGCAGGTGGGAGCCCTGTGGCCCCCCACCCCAAAGCACCCTGCCCCCATGTTGATGAGGACAGGGCCTCTTCCCGACAACCCTGGCCGTTGGTTGTCGGGGTATGCGGGCGGAGGGCTTATCAGAATCCGGGAGCCCCCTTTAATAAGGGGGCCCCCAGATCCCAACCCCCCCACCCTATGTGAATGAGTATGGGGTACATTGTACCTCTACCCATTCACCTGGTGGGAAAAAATGTCAATAAAAACACTACACAGGTTTTTAAAGTAATTTATTAGGCAGCTCCTAGGGTCTTCTTCCAACTTCGGGGGTCTCTTCTGACTTTGGGGGTCTACGGTGTCGTCTCCGCGCTCTCCGGTTCTTTCTTTCTTCTGCCGGGCCTCCGCTATCTTCTTCCAGCTCTTTTGCTAGCGAGGGCCCGGTCTTCTTCGTCGCCTTCTTCCCTCTTCTCTCCTGGAGATGTTGACTCGTCGCTGTATCCGGCTGTAATGCCGTGTGTGCGGAGCGCATTCACTTATATAGGCATGGGCGTGGTCACCGGGTGATGCCACCCAGTGACCCCGCCCCCATATGACGTGACAGTCCCGGGGAATGATGGGACTGTGACGTCATATGGGGGCGGGGTAACCGGGTGGCATCACCCGGTGACCACGCCCATGCCTATATAAGTGAATGCGCTCCGCGCACATGGCATTACAGCCGGAGACAGCGACGAGTCAACATCTCCAGGAGAGAAGAGGGAAGAAGGCGACGAAGAAGACCGGGCCCCCGCTAGCAAAAGAGCTGGAAGAAGATAGCGGAGGCCCGGCAGAAGGAAGAAAGAACCGGAGAGTGTGGAGATGACACCGGAGACCAACGAAGTCAGAAGAGACCCCCGAAGTTGGAAGGAGACCCCGAAGTCGGAAGAAGACCCCCGGAGCTGCTTAATAAATTACTTTAAAAACCTGTGTAGTGTTTTTATTGACATTTTTTTTCACCAGGTGAATGGGTAGGGGTACGATGTACCCCATACTCATTCACATAGGGTGGGGGTCCGTGAGCTGGGGGCCCCCTAATTAAAGGGGGCTCCTGGATTCCGATAAGCCCCCCACCCACATACCCCAACGGCCAGGGTTGTCGGGAAGAGGCCCTGTCCTCATCAACATGAGGGCAGGGTGCTTTGGGGTGGGGGGGCCGCAGGGCGCCCCCCTGCCCCAAAGCACCCACCCTCCATGTTGAGGGCATGCGGCCTGGTACGGTTCAGGAGAGGGGGGCGCTCGCTTGTCCACACCCCCTTTTCTGACCGGCCGAGCTGCGTGCTCCGATAAGGGTCTGGCGTGGAGTTCCCCTTCATGATAAAAGCGGCAAGACTTCCCTCTCCTCTCCCATGTCGGCAAGTCCGCAGCTAAAAATGCAAAGGAACCGCTGAACGACTGATTGCGAACTTGGCAAAGACTCTGAGCTCAAAAACGCAACGCACAAGTGTGAACCCAGCCTAAAAGTATGCTCTAGGCCAGGGCTCAAAATTTCAAGTCCTGAGCTACTAGCCAAGCCTTAAGAGTTATTCACCACCAGTTGCCCCACCCAACCAGTACACTGCCCGGCCCCTAATTCCACCCCTAAACTCGCCCTGGTAAATTATCTCATGAAATTACACTGTTAAATGTTTTATTCAGAATTAAGTTACAAAAATAAAATTTTAACAACAGCTTTAACAAAATTAATAAAAAGCATATCAGCGCCCATCAGTGCAGCCTCATCAGTGCCTATCAGTACCCATCAACGCACCATATCAGTGCTCATCAGTTCGGCTTATTAGTGCCCTTCATTGCCACCTCATTAATGGCCATCAGTGCAGCCTCATCAGTGCAGACTATCAGTGCCCACCAGTGCAGCATATGAGTGCCCATCAGTGCTGCCTTATCAGTGCTGCCTTATCAGTGCAGACCCATCAGTGCAGCTTATTAGTGCCACCTCATCAGTGGCCATCAGTGCAGTGTCATCAATGTAGCCTATTAGTGCCCATCATTGCAACCTATTAGTGCCCATCGGTGCAGCAAATCAGTGCAGTATATATGTGCTGCCTTATCAGTACAGCCCCATCAGTGCCGCCTCATCAGTGGCCATCAGTGCAGCCTCATAAGTGCTCATCAGTGCAGCTTATCAGTGCTGCCTTATCAGTGCCCATTAGTGCAGCTTATCAGTGCCCATCATGCCACCTCATCAGTGGCCATCAGTGCAGCATACCAGTGCCGATCAGTGCAGCATATCAGTGCTGCCTTATTAGTGAAGGACCATCAGTGCAGCTTATCAATGCCACCTCTTCAGTGCCTATCAATGCAGCGTATCAGTTCTCATCAGTGCAGCCATATCAGTGCCCATCAATGCAACCTCTCAGTACCCATCAGTCTAGCCTCATCAGTGGAGCCTTATTAGTGCCTATCAGTGCAGCCTCATCAGTGACTATCAGTGCCCATCAATGCAGCCTATCGGTGCCAATAAGTGCAGTCTAATCAGTGCCCGTCAATGCAGCCTATCATTGTATATTAGTGCCGCCTATCTATGCCTATAAGTGCAGCCTCATCAGTGCAGCCTCATCAGTGCTTATTAGTGCAGCCTCATCAGTGCAGCATATCAGTGCAGCCTCATCAGTGCCCATCAGTGAAGCTTATAAGTGCCCATCATTTTCACCTCATTGGTGCCCATCATTGCCACCTCATCAGTGGCCATCATTTCTGCCTCTAAAACAAGTGGGGGGGAGGGAAATTGCGCTAAAGTATATAATTATAACACAAAAACACCTCTGTGACAGAGTAAAACTGGTAGGTGTAAAAAACTGTCAGAAGTTAAAAGTGAGAACCATAAGTAATAAATGCATATAAATTAATAAAAAGTGCTAATTGGTGCTAGTATGCGATATAAAATAAAGTGCAAGTGCATGCATAAACTGACTTCTTCAGGGGAAGTCACGAGGTACGTGACATAACGCCGTAGGGAAGGATTGTGGCATCACACAGCTAGATCCGAAGCAGCAGCAGAGCAACAGTAAGACGGCGCTTACCACGCCAGGAATCTTCTGTATATGCGAACTGTAATATTTTGTGATGTAAGAGTCCACTTCTTGTATTTAGAATAAAGCCATATATACGTTTAATCAGAGGCTTTTTTTCAGACACAATCAGAGGCTTTTCTTTTTCGTACATCACGGGACACAGAGCGACTTAGTCATTACTAATGGGTTATATAGTTTACCTTCAGGTGTTGGCACTGGCCAATTCCAAACCGGAAGTACCCTCCCCTATATAAGCCCCTCCCACCCGGGAGCACCTCAGTTTTTTGCCAGTGTCTAAGGTGTTGGCCAAAGAGTAACATGTGTTTTCACTGGGCTTGCGTACAGGTTCTTTTGGGCCTTAGTAAGCTGTTCCGGATCCCACCAAAAAAGCTTCATAGCTAAACGGTCGGTACCCGGGCCTTGCAGCAGAAGAGCAAGGTTTTGCCTGTAATGCTTCTCTTAGGAGGGCTGGACCCTGGGATCCAGAGCTCTGGTCATACCCACGACCAAGACGCTGTCTGTGCAGGGTGCTATACAGGTCCAGGGGAGTGGAATCCTTGGGAACCCGGTCCCTGAAGGTTTAATTACAATGCCTGCCGTGATAGGTGAAGTTTGGACTTTTGTGGACCAAACAAAGTCCTGCGGCGGGGATCAGGTAAGTGGGGGCCCTCAGGAACTTGGTTCTATTGGGGGACCCCCAAGCCTAATTTGTCTTTCTGTCTGTTACCTAACGGTATTCCCGCTAAATATCTGTGTTTGCCTATAACTACTGAAAATGTAAAATTTTAATAGTAGTCAAGAAAAAAAAAAAAAAAAAAAAAAACAGGGACCGCGGTACCTGTGTTAAACCACTAGAGGCCGCTGTAGTCCATTTTTCTTGTAAATGTGGATCTTTGGTTTTCTCAACTCAAAAGATCCAGGCAGCTGGTAAGTTTCTCTGAGGGAATCCACTTCCTCTGCCCTGTTGCTGCGTTCATCCACCGCACAGGCCCTCCGGCAAAAAGGGCCCTGGCTCCTAGTCCTCTGTTGGTTTTCGAAAAGGGCGCCATTGGCGCACGGGCGCGCGCGCGGGCGCGTGCACGCGCCTCCTATGAAAAAAAAGGGGCGGGGCGGGTGGATGACGCTCGATGCGCGCCGCGGCGCTTCTGCGCATGTGCGGGCGTCCCAGCATGGTTAAAAGACACAGTACAAGTGTCAGCTGCATGCAAACAGAGCTAGCAACAAACAGTGGCACACAGAGGCGGTTGATGCAGGCATCCCCATAGAAAGGCACTTTAGTGGACACCAGCTGGTATATAGCAGCACCTGTGTTAGACTATTACCAGCAAAAATTGGTGTATGACGACGGGAATACCTCAGCTTTGTGCTTAAAGGATATGTCGTCCAGACGCTCCGGAAATAGATCTTCCAGGAAGCCAAAGGGGTCTCCATCGGGCTCTGAGGATATTGGGCATGCTTGCACTGCACCAATCTCCCCTGAGAATGCAGAGGTCAGTAGCCGTAGAAACCCCGCAGGAATGCCTGGTGCTGCGGCTGTCCCCAGTCCACCTGCTCCTGTATATATAACAGAGGAGGTTTTATCCTCAACTCTGGGAGGATTGGAAGAGAGATTAACAGCATTGATCGCTGCTTCCCTGTCACAGGAAAAGCGCGTCCGATCTCCGTCTCCTCCTTCAGAGTGCCTGTTAGTGGAGGAACAGCCCCACACAGAGATCGACCTACCTGAAGGGGATCAGGATGAGGTTGATTCACTTATAGAGGAATCAACAGTGGAAGAACCTTTCTCAGCTTCCCAGGCTGAAAGATTATGGGTTCAGTCTCTGACTAACATGGTCCGATCAGCATTTAAAATGCCTCTGGCGGAACCACCATCCACTACGGTTTCCTCGCTGGGGTCGCTAAAAGCTCCCCAGGCGGTCTGTTCCTTCCCAATCCACCCTTTATTAGAAGGGCTTATTTACCAGGATTGGGAGCATCCTGATAAAATATTTGCTCCCCCCAAGAGATTTCCGGTGATCTATCCCATGGAGGATAAGTTCATAAGAAAATGGAGGGTCCCTATAGTGGACGCAGCCATCTCTTCTGTTAACAAATCACTGACATGTCCAGTAGATAATGTTCCAATGTTCAAAGACCCAATAGATAAAAAATTGGAGTCTTTACTAAAATCTGCTTTCTCTACAGCAAGTATGGTGACACAACCTGCGGTAGCAGCGATTGGAGTCTGCCAAGCAGTGAAAGATCAGTTGAAACAAGTCTTAAGGGACTTACCAGATCAGCAGGCTCATGCCCTAGCTGACCTGCCTAGAGCCTTGTGTTTTGCGGTGGACGCCATAAAGGATACAATCCAACAGGCCTCCCGCTTTACGCTGTCTATAGTACATATGCGTAGGCTTCTGTGGCTCAAAAACTGGTCTGCTGAAGCTCCCTGTAAAAAACTGCTGGTTAGCTTCCCATTTCATGGAGAACGCTTATTTGGAGAAGATCTGGACAAATATATCCAGAAAATTTCTGCCGGTAAAAGTTCACTCTTACCGGTTAAGAACAAGGGTAGAAGTCCTTCTTTTAAGAGGCCTACCTCTCCAGTCCCGGGCACATCGGCTGGGAAGCAGTTCCGACGGCCTCCGCGGTCAAATTCAGGGGGCAAAAATCAGGGACAATCACAGGGTAACAAGAAGCCCTGGATCAAGAGAGGTACAAAACCTCCCCCTAAGGCATGAAGTATTGCCCCCGCTCAATCGGGTGGGGGGAAGACTTCAGTTGTTCACAGAGACCTGGCGGGACACCATCAGAGACAGATGGGTGCTCTCCGCAGTAAGTCTGGGATACAAGCTGGAGTTAAAAGGCACTCCTCCTGCCCAATTTATGAGGTCAAACGTGCCAAGAGATCCCCAAAAGAGAGGATCCCTCCTTCTGGCACTAGAACAACTATTGCTCCAAGGGGTAATCATGAAGGTTCCCCTGGAAGAAAGCGGATTCGGGTTTTACTCGAACCTTTTCACAGTCCCCAAACCAAATGGGGACGTGAGGCCCATATTAAATCTAAAAGGGCTAAACAAGTTCCTAAATATCAGGACCTTTCGGATGGAGTCGATCCGATCAGTGGCCACCGCCCTACAAGGGCAGGAATGGCTAGCCTCGATCGACATAAGGGATGCTTATCTGCATATTCCCATCTTTCCGGCCCATCAGAAATTTCTACGCTTTGCAGTAGAAGGGCGCCATTTTCAGTTCAGAGCCTTACCTTTCGGTCTGGCCACAGCACCACGAGTGTTCACAAAAATTCTGGCCCCATTATTGGCCAATCTAAGAACACAGGGTGTAACGATAATGGCATATCTAGACGACCTGCTACTAATAGACCACTCAGTGGAAAAGCTGGAAGTAGCTATTCACAAGACAATCGAGTATCTGGAATATCACGGTTGGATTATCAACCGGGACAAGTCAGCTCTAAGACCAGTCAAAAGTCTGGAATACTTAGGGCTAAGGCTGGATTCAAATCAGAGAAAGATTTTCTTACCTCCAGAGAAGGTGTCGTCTTTAAGAAATTTGACCCACTTAGTGGGTACAAAAAGAAAACCATCCATACGTCTCTGCATGAGGCTGCTGGGAAAGATGGTGGCTTCATTCGAAGCGGTACCCTACGGTCAATTCCATTCAAGGAATTTGCAAAGGGCCATACTGTCAGCCTGGAACAAAAAAGTTCAGGCTTTAGACTTACCAATGTCCCTGTCCCCTTCCGTTCGCAAGAGCCTCCATTGGTGGTTGGTGCCCCAGAATCTGGAAAGAGGGAAACCCTTCAGTCCGGTTTCTTGGAAGGTGGTCACTACAGATGCCAGCCTCATCGGCTGGGGGGCAGTGCTGGAGCAATGGTCTCTCCAGGGCAGGTGGTCAGAAGCAGAAAAGGCCCTGCCCATCAATCTCTTAGAGATACGAGCAGCCCGGTATGCCCTAGTAGCATGGACATCCAAACTCCAGGGGTCCCCTGTCAGAATTCAATCAGACAATGCCACGGCAGTGGCATATATCAATCATCAGGGTGGCACCAAAAGTCGTGCAGCCCAGAAGGAAGCAAATTGCATCCTGGAGTGGGCAGAAAGATATGTCCCAGCCATATCCGCGGTTTTCATCCCAGGAGTGGAAAATTGGAGAGCGGACTTTCTAAGTCGCCAACAATTATGCCCGGGGGAATGGTCTCTTCACCCCGAGGTTTTCCAGGCAATATGCCAGCGGTGGGGAACACCGGATGTAGATCTGCTAGCATCCAGATTCAACGCAAAGGTGGACAGGTTTGTGTCTCGCACAAGGGATCCCCTAGCTTGCGGCTCGGATGCCCTAGTGTTCCCTTGGGATCGGTTCAAGCTGATATATGCATTCCCACCGCCACAATTGTTACCGCGATTACTCCGCAGAATCAGGGTAGAAAAGAAACCAGTGATTCTGGTGGCTCCAGCGTGGCCCCGAAGGGCATGGTACGCGGAGATTGTAAAAATGTCAGTGAGGAGTCCTTGGACCCTCCCACTTCGTCCGGACCTGCTGTCGCAAGGACCGATATACCACCCTTCCTTACCAGCCCTAGGTTTGACGGCCTGGCTATTGAAGCCCACATTCTGAAAAAGAGAGGGCTCTCTAATTCTGTGGTATCTACCATGATCAATGCCAGGAAACCGGTATCCAGGCAGATCTATTATAGGATCTGGAAAGCGTACATTACGTGGTGTGAGACCAAGAAATAGCATCCACGTAAGTACATGATAGGGAGGATTCTGGACTTCCTACAGTGGGCTGTAGATAGGAAGCTGGCCTTGAGTACTATCAAGGGTCAGATTTCGGCCTTGTCAATATTTTTTCAAAGGCCCTTGGCTTCGCATTCACTAGTCAAAGCCTTTATACAAGGAGTGATGCGTATTAGCCCTCCGGTTAGTATTCCCATATGTCCTTGGGACTTAAACCTGGTTCTGTCGGTTCTACAGAAACAACCGTTTGAACCATTTCAACACATTTCCTTGGTTCTTCTCACCAGGAAATTGGTTTTCTTAGTAGCCATTTGTTCGGCTAAAAGAGTGTCGGAATTAGCAGCTATGTCCTGTAAGGAGCCATATCTGGTTGTCCATAAGGACAGAGTAGTATTACGTCCTCATCCAGCCTTTCTTCCTAAGGTGGTATCGAGGTTTCATTTGAACCAAGATGTGGTTCTTCCTTCTTTTTTCCCCAAACCTACTTCGGTAGAGGAAAAGTTATTACATTCTTTGGATATGGTAAGAGCAGTTAAAGCTTATCTAAAAGCCACTGCTCAGATTCGCAGAACGGATTCTTTGTTTGTTCTGCCGGAAGGCCCCAGAAGGGGTCAGGCAGCATCAAAATCTACTTTAGCCAAGTGGATTCGACAGGTCATAATACAAGCCTATGGCTTGAGAAAGAGACCGCCTCCGTTCAAAGTTAGGGCGCACTCCACGAGAGCGGTTGGAACTTCATGGGCAGTGCATCACCAGGCCTCCCTGGCTCAAGTATGTAAGGCCGCAACATGGTCTTCGGTACACACGTTTACTAGATTCTATCAGGTAGACGTTAGAAGTCAGGAGGATGTCGCCTTTGGGCGCAGTGTGTTGCAGGCCGCAAAAGATCCTCATGCCTGATGGCGCCCAGCTTATGTACCCCCCCCTCATTTGGCATTGCTTTGGGACGTCCCATTAGTAATGACTAAGTCGCTCTGTGTCCCGTGATGTACGAAAAAGAAAAAGGGATTTTTATAACAGCTTACCTGTAAAATCCTTTTCTTGGAGTACATCACGGGACACAGAGCTCCCACCCCTCTTTTTGGGACACTTATTGCTTGGCTACAAAACTGAGGTGCTCCCGGGTGGGAGGGGCTTATATAGGGGAGGGTACTTCCGGTTTGGAATTGGCCAGTGCCAACACCTGAAGGTAAACTATATAACCCATTAGTAATGACTAAGTCGCTCTGTGTCCCGTGATGTACTCCAAGAAAAGGATTTTACAGGTAAGCTGTTATAAAAATCCCTTTTTTTTCTCCTGTCCCCCTCCCTGGCGATTGGCTGGAGCTTTGCTCCCCCCTCCCCCTTCCCTCCTCCCTCCCGTATTTATCTGTAGGGAGCGTGATTGGCGGTGGACATAGCCATACATAGATCCATAGTGGAGAAGATACAGAGGAGAGACAAGATTATCTTTTATGCCAGTTACTTTATTATATGAGGTGAGAGCATTGGGAGACAGGTGTAGGATTCACCACCGGTTCAATACTCCAATTTGTATACTTAATACATAAAATGTAACTCCATTTGGAATACTGGAGAGATCCATTTGGCCTATATGTTTTTGGACATTCAAGTTCATCGATCACCATCAATTGCAATATTGAACTTTTTTGCACGCATCTTGGCAGTTTATGCATTCACTTGCACTTTATTTTATATCGCATACTAGCACCAATTAGCACTTTTTATTCATTTATATGCATTTATTACTTATGGTTCTCACTTTTAACTTCTGACAGTTTTTTACACCTACCAGTTTTACTCTGTCACAGAGGTGTTTTATGTGTTATATTTATATACTTTAGCGCAATATCCCCCCCCCCCACTTGTTTTATATTATGTTTATGTGTAAAGTGAACACAGATTGATTTTGCAGCCATTGTTTACATACCTCTGTTCCCACTCTAATACTCTTGAGTAGCGCGAAAGAACACCCGTTACAGATCAGTGCAGTCTATCAGTGTCCATCAGTGCAGCACATCAGTGCTGCCTAATCAGTGCCACCTTATCAGTGGCCATCAGTGCAGCCTTATTAGTGCCCACCAATGCAGCCTATCAGTGCCCATCAGTGTAGCCTCATTAGTGCTTATCAGTGCCCATCAATGCAGCCTATCTATGCCCATAAGTACAGCCTCATCAGTACCCATCAATGCAGCCTATCAGTGCATATCAATGCAGCCTATCAGTGCCCATAAGTGCAGCATCATCAGTGTCATAAATACAGCCTATCAGTGGCCATCAATGCAGCTTATCAGTACCCATATGTGCAGCCTTGTCAGTGTCCATCAATGCAGCAGGGACCACAGGGAGGAATTGGGAGGATTTCCGGCCAGATTACACAGAGCGGGGATCTCGCACTGTAACACAGAATTGCCGACCGCTTTTAAACAAATTCCACCTCCTAGACAAGCATTGGACCAGTGTGCTATCTATCATAGAAGTTGGTTCAGGAGGTGGGACTTTGTCTGACAGCAGCTGGCATTTCATATACAAGCTGTGTTATAGCGGGAGATCCCCGCTCTGCGTGATTCGGTCGGCAAACCTCCTGACATTTTCCTGGCTGATCGCTTCTGGCAGAAGCGGTGCAGCCTTTTTTACAGGGCATCAGATGCCCTGTATAAAAGGCTGCACCGCTTCTGCCAGAAGCAATTAGCCAGGAAACTGTCGGCCCAGTCCCCCCGCCTCCACACTCGTCCTCAGCTAATTTCCACTGACCAAATGTGAGCAGACGAGTGGAAGTTTTTAGGGCTGCATCTAGGCCCCAACATTGTCTGTGTGTATTGTGACAGAAAGACTAAAGCCCCGTACACACGATCGGTTTGACTGATGAAAACCGTCCGATGGATGGTTTTCATCAGACCAACCGATCGTGTATGGTACCCATCGGTCTTTTTTCCATCGGTTGGAAAAAATAGAACATGTTTTAAATTTTTCCGATGGATAAAAAACTGTTCGAAAACTCAGATCGTCTATGGGCAAGTCCATTGGATCAAAAACCCACGCATGCTCAGAATCAAGTCGACGCATGCTCAGAAGCATTAAACTTAATTTTTCTCGGCTCATCGGAGTGTTTTACGTCACCGCGTTTGGAACGGTCGGTTTTTTGACTGATGGTGTGTGGGCAAGACTGATGAAAAACAGTTACATCGGATTTCCGATGGACAAATCCATCGGACGAAAATCCATAGGTTATCCGATCGTGTGTACGGGGCTTTACTGTCAAAAAGGTAATAAGGTAAATGGCACTGGAAGAATCAAGTCATTCAGAGCAAGGGTGTCTAATAGGTCAGGATTTAGTGCAATAGGGAAGTCAAATGAGGACACACAGGCTTTGCTTACAAATGTAAGAGCCTGCAGTCAGTCAGTGGTCCTGAGTAAAGCCATTGCTGCTGAGGAGTCCATTTTTAGTTTGTGTCCAGGCCTGTCTGTGGCTCAAAGATCAGACAGAATATCCAACTGTGTCCTGATCTTTGTGTCTGTCAAGAGACAGAGGTAGTCTGAATAGGATGTGGGCCTGAGACAGAGGATGAGGGAAAGGCTGGGACCGGAGCAGATAGTGCCTTGCAACGAATAGTTAGGAGGCTGAAAAAAAAAAGGATAAAAAAGGACTTTGCCTCATCCTTCTTTGTTAATGGATACAAGTGAGAAGGAAACCCTAAACACAGGAGTCCAAAAAAGTACTCCAAATGCAGCTGATCTATCAAAGTATTTAATACTGAATCCCTGGGAAAATCTGAAGTTTTTTTTATCGAATTCCTCGCACCCCGAGCAGCTGGCGCTCTCCTCTTCTCTCTGATGCAGCAGATTTTAGATGGGCCCCCAGCATACATTCAATACAGGACTGCATTGTATTTGATGGTGTCAGAGTGCCTGCAACAGTGGCGTAACTAGAACCTTCAGGGCCCCGATGCAAGAAACCATGAAGGGCCCCCCTGACCCTCGGACAGGGTTCTTTTCTCCGAGCCCGGTGGCGAAACAACAGGGCATGGTCGCAAGTGGGTGGCTGCATATAAAGGAACTGATTTCTCCATTTCCCCCGGCTTCTCCTCCTCTCCCTCCCGCAGGCATTCAGCGGCTGCAGGAGGAAAATGGAGATATCGGTTCCTCTATGTCGGTGTTTCACAATCTTTTTCCAGTCAGGGCACCCTTGAAGTACACCCCTAGGGGAATGGGGCTACACTGCAACCACTCTGCAACTGTGTGCATTGCATGCAGTTGCAGCATAGTGATGATGCATTTAAGGGGTTAAAACAGGCGGTCAGTAGGCAACATATTGCCTCTTTACCGGCTGTCAAATGCCTCTGAGCATGGATCACTTTTTAAAGGAACAGCATTTTTTTTTTTGCTACAAGCAAAAGAATAAATAAAAAAAATAGGTTCTGATTGTACACATATAGGGGGTCAGGATTAAAAGCGCATACATAAAATGTGCATACATACATGTAAACACACACACACATATATAAACACACATATACTGTATATATACATATGCACACACATATAAACCAGTGGCGGCTGGTGCTCAAAATTTTTAGGGGGGTGCAAGCAAACTGAAAAATTCGAAAAAAAAAACCATCAATTGCATCCACTGTGCCATCAAACGCTGCCACTGTGACCATCAAACGCTGCCACTGTGACCATCAAACGCTGCCACTGTGACCATCAAACGCTGCCACTGTGCCATCAAATGCCGCCACTGTGCCCATCAAATGCCGCCACTGTGTCATCAAATGCCGCCACTGTGCCATCAAATGCCGCCACTGTGCCCATCAAATGCTGCCACTGTGCCCATCAAACTCTGCCACTGTGCCATCAAATGCCGCCACTGTGCCATCAAATGCCACCAGTGTGCCCATCAAATGCTGCCAGTGTGCCTATTAAATGCTGCCAGTGTGCCATCAAAGGCTGCCACTGTGCCATCAAACGCTGCCACTGTGCCCATCAAACGCTGCCACTGTGCCCATCGAAGTCTGCCACTGTGTCATCAAATGCCGCCACTGTGCCCATCAAATGGCGCCACTGTGTCCTTCAAATGGCGCCACTGTGCCCATCAAATGCCGCCAGTGTGCCCATTAAATGCTCCCAGTGGGCCATCAAATGCTGCAACTGTGCCATCGAATGCCACCACTGTGAATCCCCCCGGGGTCCTCCATGTGTCTCCTGCCGTCCTCATCTCCTGTCCTCTCCTCCTGATAGGCGTCCAATAGCCGTGCCTATCGTTTCAGCTAATCAGGTGACAGGTAACAGATCCGAGCACCGGATTGGTGGAGAGGCAGTTCAGTGTTAGGAAAGTGAATATCAATCCGCTTTTCTAACACACCTGGGTGGACTGCGAGCGCCAAGCATGGCGCTCGCAGTTCACCTATTTTAAAGCATATTAGAGCCTATGGCTCTAATCAGGTGCTTCAAAAACACCCCCCACCGCTGTAATTTATGGGCCTGAAAAGGTACCGGCCACCTGAATAGGGGGTGGTAGCGGTGGCCATGGATAGATTCATCCAATGCTTGAATCTATCAATTGGTCAGAGAGGGGGTGTCCGGAGAGAGGGGGGGCGCCCGTGCCCGACGCACCGCTACTAAAAACACATGCACATATATGCACACTCACATACATACATATGCACACACACACATACATATGCACACTCACATACATACATATGCACACACACATGCATACACACACACATACATATACAAACATGCACACACATACATATGCACACACACATAAACACACATACAGTAGATAGATAGTCTTATAAAAAAACGGCAGACATTTACCTTACCTCTTCCTGCCGGGTACTGCACTGTAGGGGGAGACAAAGAGTGTGCTTTCACTTTAGGTTAATGTGACGAGCTCCCCGCACAGTGCCATTACAGTTCGGCTGAAGATCGGGGAGCTCATCTCAGCCGCCCTTGCCGCTCCTCCTATCGAAGGGTACAGGGGGTCCTCAAGGGCCCCCTGCAGCAAGGGGCCCAGTCACCATGGCGACCTCAGTGACCCCTATAATTCCGCCACTGGCCTGCAACCAATGGGTAGGTGAAGAAAAGCATCTTCAGGAGGACCAATCTCACTGCTGGAGTGAGGGATAAAGTACCTAAAACTCACTGGACAAAACGAGCATTCAAGCAGTACAGGAAGAGTCCCGCTGCAAGGGTTGCTTGGAATCTTTATCAGCGTTCGGCTTTAAAATCATTCAGTTTGGGTTGTTCTCCGGTTTATAAGTAGGTAGCAAGGTTCCGGGGCCCCAGAGGCTTAATGGTGACCTCAAGGGTTAGGGAAAGCTAACATCGTTCCTTGTAGAGTGGGTTACCAGGCATGAGGGTGTGATGCAAGATGAAATGATGGGCGCCAGTCACTTTTTAATGCGAACAAGAGATTTATTCTCTCTTAACAGAACTGTGGGAGAGGGGGCCGGACATCCTTGAGTAGATGTAATTATAATTGGCAGCCCCTGAGACCTCTATAGGTAGACAGCTATACAGTAGATGGCCTCTAGCCGGATAACACTTCTGTATAGGTAGGGCCACTGTCTCTTATGGCAACTAATCTTGCAACAGCCACGAAAAGTAGTTTTACTTAAAGGGGTTGTAAAGGTTCCGCTATTATTTTTTTTTTAAAACAAACATATCATACTTACCTCCACTGTGCAGTTTCTTTTGCACAGAGTGGCCCCTATCGTCCTCTTCTGGGGTCCCATGGCGGCTCTCTCGGCTCCTACCCGCAAGAGCGGGCGTGCTCTCGTGCCATACAATCGGTGTCCATAGATGTATTGGATTTGATTGACAGCAGTGGGAGCCAATGGCTGCACTGCTATCAATCATCCAATGAAGAGCTGACAAGACCTGGGGGAAAGCAACGCGGGATCGCGCCCACGGAGATTCGGGGCTCAGGTAAGTAAAATGGGGGCTCGGGGGGGGCGGGTGACTGCAAGATGTTTTTTCACCTTAATGCATAGGATGCATTAAGGTGAAAAAACACGAAGGTTTACAACCACTTTAACTCTTGGTAACACCGAACAGTCCTTTAATTATCTCACAGTATCCCACTGTAGATCTTCACTCACTGAGCTCCCAGTCTCTCGCTAGACTTCCTGATCCAAGTCATCACTGGATCTCTTGAGCTCTTCCACAGCTATCCCGCTGTATACTCCTCAAGCGTCACCTCGGCTATCCTGCTGGGTCCCTGGCTTGGCACTTGCTGATGCTTTCCCACTTCACCATCCCCAGCTGGTGAGAAGACTGCTCTGTTACTTTCTTCAGATTACTCACAATAGTCTCCGGTAGTAAGATGGATTGTCCCTTAGTGGCGACAGCTTCCTTTCTACCTCCGACCACAACTGGTTCCCCCGTCCGGCTAAACCTTCTCAACTTGTTGGACTCCAATCCTGCAGTCCCAACCCTACGCTGCTTCTCCTGCTCTTGAATAGGCCTCAGGCAGCCTAGCAACCAGTGTCCCTGGGATAGGCCCCAGGCTTCCTAGCAACCCGGGGCGACATAACACACGTCCACCCAGACAGCCGTCCAGGTGGCACAGAACCCTGATCACCTGACTCCACCCAAATAACCTGACTCTCCCAGCAGGCCAAGAGACTAAAAGAAACCCCCGCCAATTGGCTGAGACACCCCATCCATTCATGATCTGACCTTGCTAAGCCCCTGTCAATCTAATGTCATCAGCCACAGTGCCACCTAGTGACAGAAGAGAAAAGGTGCAGCACTTCAGAATTTAGAGAGGAATCAGTGGATCTTCTATGAATCAGCCTGGACAATTACTACCTGGCAAACTAAATTTGTTAGCAACCCTGTCTAAACACCAGGGTGCTACATCTATAAAACAATCATAACCCACTGGCAACGTTTATCTGCTTGTAAAAAAAATGTTTCAAAGGCTTTGAAGTTTAGTGAAATTAACTCCTTTTTACAAGTCCTTTGTTAATGTGCAGGAAATTCCATTTAACACACTTAGCACAATTAGGAATGGTATAATGGAACCACCATTGAGATATCTATAATTTGTGTATTAACGGCCCATTAGCTGCTTGACCCAGGTCATATTGTGTAGAGCCTGTATCTGTATTGATTAAAACAGAAGGCCCTGGTTTCCCTGCATTCAGATTGAGCAAATGTTTCTGCTAAAATAATCCAAGTAACAGGCTTGATTCTCTTCAGCTGCAGAACATTTCACTCCTTCTTTTATAGAGAACAAAACGAATCAATGTGGAGAATTGACCTTCCTAGACTGAGTTCCTTGCAGTGCAACAGTGCTTTCTGCAAAGTAGCACTTTCTACTAGGCAGCCACCAAAACACACAGATATTCACTTGCAATGAACTTTGGATGTAAAGTTTTGGAAAATGTTCATAAGCTGCCAAGGAAACAAACACATTTGGAGGCATCTGTAATAACGGTGACATTTTCATTTACAGTTTTTGTGTTGGGGGTATGTAAAGGGCCAAGGAAATGACTGGTTGCCATGGTTTTAGAGATGGTGCCCTTATATGTAGACGATAAGGGTTGATCTGAGTGAGAGGAAGATGCATTTTACAGCTAAAAGAAAACATGGCATATAAAGAACTTTTAAAGTTTCTAATTACTGAGCTGTTTGGATCTCTAAATATATGCAGTTAATAAATAATAATTTTGTTTCTAAAGTTGATCTGATCATCAGAGGCTTTCGGGGAGAGACTGAGGGCCTCCCCCCTTCTATAACGAGAGGTCACTGCAGTATCCTGGGGACTGGTGATAGGGCTATTTGCCCATTGCTAATACTGTAAGCAGAGAATGAGTCACTGAGAACAGGACATCAAGTTTACCCAATGCATACCACACCCATACTGCACTCTATACCGCACTTATTCCAAACCTAGACGGTACCTATACAACCTCATACAGCATTATGTGGAACCTTTACCGCATCTGAACCACATCTTACATGCAGGTTAACTGGGTGCTCAGTGCAACAATGCTTTTAACCACTTCAGCCCCCTGGAAGGTTTTACCCCCTTAACCACTTAAGGACCGTTCACGGCATATATACGTCGGAAGAATGGCACGTATAGGCACAATCACGTACCTGTACGTCCCCTTTAACCTCCCTGGTGGTATTCCCGAGTGTGGCTCGGGGTGAGATTTCAGTACCTAAAGCGGTAACCCCGAGCCACACTCGGGATTGCCTCGCTGGATCCTGGAAGAGGTGACTTACCTTGTCTCTGGGATCCCGCGATGTATTCCTGCAGTGTACGGCGGCCGGACCTTCCGCCCGATGCACTGTGTTCCCCTGATTCCCTTCCATGCGAGCATCGCGACGCAGGGGGGTGGAACCGGTGGCAAATTCAAATTTATAAAGCACAAAACACACTGATGCAATGTAATCCTATTGGATTACAATAAAAAATAAAATAAATTGACCTTAGATTGCTCCCCAGTGCTTTCTCCAGTGCCCTTGTCTGCAGTTTTACTGTACTTAGTATCTGGAAACTGCACAGCGACCATGGCATCCAAAAAACGCGCCTCCACCTCAAAGTCGCTATATGACCTGCTGGAAGTCAGCGACAGCAACTCAGAATGGGTTGCAGAGGAGTTGAGTGACAGCGATTCATGGGGAAGCTCTTCATCGGACGCAGAAAGTGATTTTAGCGACGATCCTGCGACTGTGCCCAGCGATGTGCGGACTTGGTGCTCAATTGATTGCGGTACGGAGCATGCAGCGCCCCCAAGATTTCCATTTACAGGAACACCTGGGATCAAAGTGGAAGTTGAGGACAATAACCCCTTGGCATACCTCAAGCTCTTTCTGATGGATGAAGTTATTGCCAGAATTGGTTTGGAGACGAATCGCTATCAGGAGCAACAGCTGCTACCCATCATCGCTTTTCAAGGAGCAGAAAATTGGAGCCAGTAACCAGAGAGGACATCTGGAAGTTTTTGGGCCTTATAATTCTACAGGGAGTGGTGGGGAAACCCCTGCAGAAATGGTACTGGACAAACAACAAATTGCTGGCCACTCCTTTTTTTGGCACTGTTATGTCTGAATATAAATTTTCGCTTATCATGAAATATTAGCATTTTGCAAATAACAAAGACTTTGATGAGAGTTCTCATCCAGCTCCTAAGCTGAAAAAAAATTGGGAGATTTACCAACTTATTCTTACGAATTTCCAGCAGACCTATGTGCCGGACAGAGATATAAGTATCGGCAAAAGTCTTATGGCCTACAAAGGTAGACTTAGCTGGATACAGTTCATCGCATCAAAGCGAGCTCGTTTTGGCATGAAGTCATTTATGCTGTGTGAATCCAGCTCTGGGTACATCTGGCATTCGGTCCTGTACACCGGGAAAGGGACCAAATTCATCGATCGATTCAGAAGTTTTGGAATGGCAACCGCTTCCGTTCTCTCTTTGATTGAGCCATTGCTGAATCAGGGCTACTGTGTCACCACAGACAATTTTTACACGTCCCCAGAAATCTATGAGTTCCTTCTCCTGAACAAAACGGATGCCTATGGGACCGTTAGGCCTAACCGGCGTGACATGCCACCAACCTTTGCCCAAAAAAAAGCTTGGGGCAGGAGAAATAGTTGCCTGGCAGAAAGGCAAAATGATGGCACTGAAATGGCAGGACAAAAAAAACGTGTGCCTTATGAGTACCATCCACAACACCTCTACTGTAATGGTACATACCAAAGGTGGAAAAGATGTCATGAAGCCACAGGTCGTGTTGGATTACAACAACACAATGGGGGGTGTGGACAGGGCTGACCAGGCCATGACCTTTTATCCTGCGATGTGAAAGCAACAGAAGAAATATTATAAAAAAATAATTCTGGCATCTTCTGGAACAGTGCCTGTGGAATGCTTTCATTCTTCTGAAAAAAAATAGTGACAGGCCTATGATCCATGCGGACTTTGTGTGGAAGGTTGCCGAACTCATTTTTCTAAAGCACCAGATGCCAACGACTGTAAGCAGATCTGGACGTCGGGCTGCTGGCGTTGTGAACCCGGAACGCCTGACTGGTCGTCACTTTATGGACCACATTCATCCTACTGAAAGGAAGTCAGCACCCACAAGGATGTGTGTGGTTTGCTGCTCCAAGCGTGACGACACCGGAAGGAAAATCCGCAAAGAAACGCGGTTCTATTGTCCCGATTGCGACGTAGGACTTTGTGCTGTACCTTGTTTTAAAATTTTCCATACCTGAGATGTTTACTGAAGCAATATGACTTCTAATATTGCACCCTTGTTTGAGCAAAAAAAATGTCAGTGTTTTTGATTATATTATTTACTAAAATGTGTTGAATAAAAAGTATTATTATTATTAAATTATTATTTGTTATTATTTATTATATTATAATTTATGATTTTGTGTTTCAAACTTTATCATACCCGAGATGTCTACTAGACTCTGGTTTGGACAGATTTAAGTGAGTTATTACTAAGAATTACAGGCCTACAATGTAAAACGCCAAATTTCCATGCAAAATAATGGTACCGCTTTCAGCACCTAAAATCTTCCAGAATCATACCGCCAGGGAGGTTAACTGCTTGCCGCGTGGTCGCGCGCGCGCCGGCACGCTCGCGACCTTACAGTCATCCCCGTGAGTCGGACCGTGGGTCCCGCTGACTCGATCGCCGCGGGGATCCCCGCGATCGTCTCACGGAGGGATGGAGCGGGGAGATGTTAGTGTAAACACAACATCTCCCCGCTCGCCTACTGACACTGTCACCCATCTCCGCTCTGTGTAATCAGAGTGGAGATCGGTGACGTGTCACTTGTAGCCACGCCCCCCCAGTTAGAAACACACCCCTCGGCACACTTAACCCCTTCAGCTCCCCTAGTGGTTAGCCCCTTTACTGCCAGTGTCATTTTTACAGTAACCAGTGCATTTTTATTGCACTGATCGCTGTAAAAATGACAATGGTCCCAAAAATGTGTCTGCCATAATGTCGCAGTCACAAAAAAAAAACGCTGATCGCCACCATTACTAGTAAAAAAAAGATCTCTGTGTCCTCCCCTATCAGAACGGCAATCTGCCTTGTTTTCTACCAGACCCGCTGATTGGCTCCCTCTCTGTCCAATGGGCCCACGCAGTATCTATTGCACTAAATGACGTACGGGTACATGATTTCAAGCGATAGAGGCAACCTGCCGAAGTGTATATGCCTAAGGCGGTCTTTAAGTGGTTAAAGGGCCCCAACATCAGCTGGCAGAGGAACATCTCGAAGGATTTCCTCTCCATTAATAATTATTCTGCAAGCCCTTTTTGTTCCCCTGCCCCCTCTGCTGCCATACTTCTTTTCTTTTGGACAGTGCATACCCAGTTGGTCTAGGACTAACATTGCTGCTGTAGCACCCACTACCTTTTGGTAGGTGCTAGAATGAGGTTTTTCTATGTTCAGGTATTAATGCAGGCAAATTTAGGCAGGCCTGTGCATTAAGCTAGACCTGTTTGTTTTGATCTGGGACTGGGAGTGATCAGTGTAGCAGTGGGTGTGACCACTTGTGCTCAGGCTCAGAGATGCCTCCCCTGCTTTCAGTCAGAATGTTCTGAAAAAAGGAGGTTGGGTCTCGTGCTGCAGTGTCAGGTAGCTCATATGAGGGGGTTCTGTCAATCCCCATTCGGTATTGGCAGGAACAGGCCTCCTATATAAGCTGAGGTCACATACTGCTGGGCAGGAGTTGTTAGAGGAAGAAAGATGGAGTGCTAGTTTCTGTGTGGTGGTCCCCCCTGCCATGTGCTGAGGGAGGGGAGTCACGGGGAAGACTCATCTCTCACATGCACCGCAGAGGAGGAATTCTGTCAGAGGAGAGGAAGGATTAGAGGAACCGCTGGACTGTGAAGCTGAACTGTGTTTCCCTCCATGGATCGGGGGCATGGAGAAGGTCAGTGTGTACACTACAGCAAGTAATGGATCCGGAGGAAGCTTTTGAGAATAGTGTAGACTGTTGTGGCCGGGGAACGCAGCAGTTCAGGAAAAGACTTTAAACATAGTGCGGATTTCTTTGACCAGGGAACGCAGCTTCTGCAAGATTGGACTATCTGGGCCTAGTAGTCCATCGGTCACCATTAGCTGCTAAAGTACTGGGCCGTCGGGGGGAGGTGTGGATGCACCTCTGGTTCAGTGCCAGCATTTGAGTGACAGTCAGCAAGTTGGGGAGTTATTCAGAGTGACTTCTCATAGTGAAAGCAAGTAATACAGAAAACGGTTTTGCAGCAAAGGATTTACACAGGAGAAGTGATACTCTGCAGGAGTCAGTGCAGAAGAGGAGGAGCAATAGTCTGCAGTGAAGGAAAGCAGAGAAATAAACTGTGAACGTTAGCTGTGCCTTATTATAAGAATTGAATTCACCAATGTGCTAAGTGTTATAGGCATCTAATATCATCCCTATCCTATCCAAGTTGTGTCCCGCAAATAAAATACAGCAAAGCAACGCAAATGACTGTTCATTGTCTCAAGATGGATGAATGATGGTCAGGCAGCAGGGTGATGTGTGGATCTTTTAAAACTCGCGGCAGTGCACCGCTACATTGCCATAAATGCGCACTGGCAGTATAGTTCCAGCACTCAGTAGATTCAACTTTACTACTGCTCACTGCTGCTTTGCTACTGTTTATGCTGATCTGGATGCCAAATGTCATCTTATGCCTAGTCCTTACTGTTAATCACTATATATTCTAAAGTGTGTTACTACAATTGTTGATCTAATTGTCTAGCTACCAACCATATTAGGTGACAATATATTAAGTTTGCCTTTACTACCTGGTTTGGTACCTATTTTCTTTGATATAGCACTACCACTAAGTAATAAGAATTACTTTCAGTGAATTCCTATGATATTGTATGTTTGTGTACCCTCAACCTGATGTGTGAGAGGGGCTAAGATTCTTGAAAAAGTCAAGTCATAGAACAGAGGACCCATCCTATCTAACAGCTTCTATGGGGGTAACACTACACAAGCCATGAGTTGTTGGAGTTGAAGCTTTCACAGGGCCATGGACTCCCTGTGTAACAAACAGACCTCGCTCATCCCCAGAAAAGTAATAGAGGGAAATCTGCCAATGGGGATACTAGTTCTGGTGACCTAGGGGTCCCCAAGAGATTCCCTGTATTTTGCAGGGATTTCCTCTCACTTCCGTTTTGGCTATGGGACAGGAAATCTCCACAATGGGATTAAGAGGGAAACAATAAGCGTTACGGGGGTTATAACCCTCTTTTACTCTATCCAAAATGAAAAAAAAAAATGAGTTATAGTTTTATTTTAACTATAAAAAAAAACATGTTACGCGTTAAATAAATTAATACTGCATTTGGTTTGCATTTTTGTCCATCTCTCTGCTTATTCAAAAAATTATATTCAGGGCATTTTTAAAAACGTATTTGATTACCAAATAAAATACTTTTATATGCTAAAACAATTGTTTGAAAATAATTTTGGTGTCAAAGCGGTTAAGAAGTTATTGTTGATTTAACTGGTGATCCCAAAACTTTAAAATTTACTATTTATACAGCATCAACAAACAGCATTTTACAGAGCCCAATATAGCACTTTTTATTTTTCAAAACATTGTTTCTGTGTATATTTTGTAGCTATTTTGCACATTGGTTGGCCAAATTTGTTTACATAGGCTGTGATGCCTTATTTTCAGTGCTACACAATAGTTATGCTTTACTGCTCCTTATCACAGAGAAAGCCTATGGGCTGGCCACAACAGGGGTGCAGATAATGTATGTCACATTAGAATCCCAGTGATATATTAAGTAATAGGAGATTTAAAGTGAACTATACTCACCTTAACTCCAGTGATGTGGTGTCCTGGAGCTCCTTGCTGGCTGCTGAACATGTTTGGGCGGCCGGTTTGTGGATATTGATCGCCAGCCGATTTCATTGGCCAGGCCGAGATAACGCCATATGCGGGAGTTCATTAAGCTCAGCATGGTTGAATTTGTTCAATGAACTGCGTGTGCCCGCACCAGGGGATCGGTGTACAGAGGGACTGGGCCACTTGGAAGCCTTGCTGTGCTGAGCACCAGAGACTACAGAGCCTGTGACCTGTGTGCAGAGGGACTGAGCCAGGATACACTCTTTGCTGTGCTGAGGACCAGAGTCGACCCAGGCAACCCAGAAGTGAGCAGACATCTGACCAGATAGACTACTGCTACTGTGTTGCCTTGCGGCCATAACCTGTTTGCTGCTGGCAGAGACTGAGAACTTAGTGATTGGACACTTGACTAGCAGACTATAGTACTGCACGAAGACTTGACTGGGACTGTATATATGTGCACCACCATTCAGATGGGCCCTAGCACTAACTGGCGGAGGATCTAGGGCACAGGACTGTTTCTTTAAATAAGCCACCCTACAATGACTCTTGTCATTGCCCGTATAAGCAGGGACACCGCTGTAATAGATCTGGGTTGTAGTCTAGACACCCCTAGAGTGCACTCGAGCAGTATAGCATACTAATGTCAGGAACGCTATTGCTACTGTTTACCCTTGCCGTTAATGTGCCATTGCTTATGCTGATTAGCAGCTTATTAGGTATAAGTCCATTCAATTATACAGATCTCTATACCAAACCGCTACAATCTAGCGATCACATTGTCTAGAGAATTGTTTGATTTTCATTCTACCTGTTCATATACAGTATGTAAATATTGCCTGCCATGTAAATCATTACAATTTAACGCACTTCTTGATTACAAACCAGACTGGTGTCTACTTTCTGATACTGAATTAGAGTGGTGTGCAAAATAATTATCTTTGTGCTCTTAAGACCCCTTTATCATTTCATTGTGATCAACAGGGGACCTGTGATCCCCTGCTGATTGGAACTGAACAGGCAGATTACAGAACCCTGTCTGCTTAGTTCCTGCAGAATGGACATGAAACTCCCTGTTTATTTACACCTGGCTACCTCCGATATGCTCCGCCTACACAGCAAAGGAAAATCATACCCAGAGGGGGACTCCTGAGGGGAGGTAGGTGGATGTAAATGGACACAAGTACGTTTACAAAGCTTGTCAATAGGGATGAATGGACCTTCTGATCAGGTCCGCCTGAAAAACTGACAGGCAGACCCGATTGGAACGCCTATCTGAAAGGGGCCTAACAGTATTCCCATGTCTTTTTGCTTAATCTGCTGTGTCAGAGGGGCTGACTCTTGGAGTTGAGGCACAGAATAGAGAACCCAAATTATGAATGCATAAGATCAAGGTAAATGTGTTGTAAAGGTGTGGTTCCAACCAGCGAGATATACTTTATTTGCTATGGAGATGCCACAAACTAGTAAGATACTGGTACAGAGTCGTCCTAACTAATATTATGATCTATTCTCTGCTTATTTGTGTGTTGGGTCAATTTGACTCCTATACCTTAGACGCTACAATGCTTGCTGTTACTCGATCTGTTTGTAGCACACAAAATCACTGTTCTAAAGTGGATCTCTCTAAAGTGAATCATCTATATGGCCCAAGAAACATGGCGTAAATCCTTATCCTATATGAGAATTACATTTAAGAGGAATAAAGATGAACATCACAAATGTTTTTGCAAACTTGGTCTTGCCAGTTGGACACTCTGGACCCAGAAGTAGTATAATTGCTGTTTTCCCCAGGGTCATCCGTTTATTACCAGCACTATACAGGAGATGTTGCAACACCTCTTCCATAGGGTGCAATACCATTGTTCTGTTTCTTGATGCAGAGGTGATGGTAGACATTCCAATTAAATGGTTCAGGAACTAAACAGTGTACATGTACTCTATATTTACACATAAGTACTTAGTTCTTGGTGTGCAATGCACATCTACCTGTTACGGAGCTGGTAACATCATAGATATTTTTATAATACAGTACCTACTGTATACTAGGAAGTCTTGTATGGCATTTGTGTATCTGTGTCCCACATACTAGGGATACCCTTCTCACCTTTGCCAGCCACCAGCTGACTTTAAGTGTTGCTGCTTGCTCTCATTCCCACCTGCCACTGACAGCTCAGGTCTCAAATAACAATTAGGAACCAATTAGCATTTGCCGGTACTGTGATCACTATAAGCTCAATTCACAAATCACAAGAGTGAATAGGTCCGTTAGTGATTTGATGTGAGAGACCCAGCAGAGATTCCCAGTGATTAGCTATGGGCAAAAGCAATTGGAGGCTGACTGCTCCTACAGCTATTGATATTGTCATAATAATGTATTGACTGTATACTAAAAAATCTCCTGCTGCATTTGTTTATCTGTGTGATTTACTCTACCCAGGTATTCAAATGGTGATAAATGAAGAACATGTGTAATACATGTAAAGTGTGACAAAGTAATACACCAAAAACACATAAATCTTCCAATAAAGTGTCCCATGTGAAACTCAAGCAAAAAATGAAGTCTATGTATAGTCCGTGATGGACCTACTGAATCCACTATGAGATTTTAAAGGTGTTCACGTTGTAAGCCTTGTTGAAAACAACAGGGATAGGTGTAAAGATGCGTTCCAACGTCTCCTGTATACAGGTAGGTAATGAATACTCTTACCGTGAGTCTGATGTAAATAGGCCTGGACGGGAACTCCAAGGTAGATGCTCCAATGTGGATATCGCGAACCTCTCCTCCCGGTATCACAGCTGCGATGGTAGGTGATTATCCAAAAAGATGTAACTTTTTATGGACTATCCGTTGGAGGTAACGCTTAGAAACACGATGTCATAAAAAGAAAAAAATGGATGGCTCCATATGGTGTAAGTAAAACCAGGGTATGGTGTAGAAAAGTATAGCCTTTATTGGCATATCATCATGGTAAAAAATGGTACATGCAACATTAACGGATGCAAATACAAAGAAAAAAGTACCTCGAGGAAAAAATTGGAATAATTGCATGATAGCAAGGGTGGCAGCAGACTAAAAACCCGACATATTTCGAGCAATGGCTCTTCAACTGGAACACCTTTAAAATCTCATAGTGGATTCAGTAGGTCCATCACGGATTATACATAGACTTCATTTTTTGCTTGAGTTTCACATGGGACACTTTATGTGTTTTTGGTGTATTACTTTGTCACACTTTACATGTATTACACATGTTCTTCATTTATCACCATTTGAATACCTGGGTAGAGCACATCCATGTACCTATCCCCTAAGGTTTATTCCTGTCACTGATATTTACTTTATTTAGGTTAGCGCTGCATTTGCTTTATTTTTATGTCTTTTCACAATACCGTTTTATTGTTTATGTCAGCAGCTTATTCTTTTACAGGCAGCGCAATTTTCTTCTTTATTTATCTGTATGATGGTTGGTTTCTTAAAACCACAAATATTCTGAAATAAAAATTGATTAAAAAAAGAGCAGAAAATGCTAGTTTATTTGGCTTCAGTACTTAGGAGTCACAGACCTGGAGCAAGCATGTAGAAAATAAAAGTTTGAATCCCTTATCTCTCTACTTATTCTGGGTCAAAGTATTGCAGCCATAGCACCATCATGATGGCCACAAGAAAATATAATGTGGAGAAGGAAATTTAACTAGTGCATAATTTTTTCCCTTAGTACAGGCTTAGTAAACAATCATGGCAGAAACCAGGAGGCTGCAGCAGAAAATGGTTGTAACCTAGCTTTGATACTGTCCTTGCTTCAGTACAAGAGTCACTGACCTGGAGCAATAAACTGACATCTAATCTGCATACTTTTTCTGTGTTGGTTATGCAAAGTACTGAAGCCAGAGGATCTGTGTAACAGCCAGGCAACTAACATTTTTAGAAGGAGGAAAGCAACATCGGCTCTTGTATTTTAACTCATAACAGGTTTCCTTTATGGACTAGTTAGGTCCACTTATACAGTCATTTGTAGTGTTTTCTATTGCGCACAGACTATTATAAAGTGAATAATATCTTACCTTTCCAAATTCAGCTTCTGTGCTAACACCCTCCAGTCAGCTCCATGGGATGATGGCTCATCCAAACCGGTGATAATCTTCTGTCTCATTAAAAATGGGATCTTGAAGGCGCTGGGACCCACCAAAGCTGCGGCTTCCTTTCCTCCATCATCTAGCAGTATCTCTGGAGGGCGATTTTCCTGGACCAAAAGCATTGCAGGTCAAGGCTTCTATTTGGCAAGGTGCATGAAGGTGCAACAACTTGAAATTAAATTATACTATTGAGCTGATATATTACGGCAAAGTGCAAAGTTGCAAGACACATATCCACCTGTGAGAATTCATCTTTCACTGATCTAACTTCAGCAAAACAAAATGTAACTATGGGTTACTCATCTTTGACTATCATTACTGTTTTACGACCTAAATAAATTCTGTCTGGATGCTTTGGGTTGCTGATCTTTTAACATCATTACTGCTTTAGTGGCATGTTACCTTTACCAAAAACTGCCTGTGCAGGTAAGGGGCACCTGAGGATAAAAACAAACGGAGCAGATTTGACCAAAGTTGAATAATGCCTTGCTATAGATGTAGTTCATTTACGTAACCTGAAACCTTACTGAAACCATTCCAGAGATTTCATCATCCCATCCTGCCTTGTTACTAGGATGTTTCTACAGATACCCCTTACCTTCATAGGCAGTCTTTTGGTAACGGTGAACTCTGCCTTGAAGGCCATGTCACATGAACCCTTTTGAAGTCATATGAATAAACCTAAAAGAGCTATCATTATCTCCTACGGCGTTGCCCCTTCACTGGCCAAATTGGCAAGGTGCCCCTCAGTCCATCTACAGTGATTTGGCCAGTAACAGAGTGAACACCATAGGAACATGGAAGGATGGATAATGTGACATGGCCCTTACCTGGAAGCCTGTTTGGGGTATCACACTTTGTACCATCATACGTGCTTCCTCACTTCACTTCACCGTACTTCCGAACTCAACCATTTCTTGCCTCTTCACAAACTTCTGAACCAAAGCTGCACAAGAATCTTCATTCTTCAACACACAGTCATTTGGCCATTGTCTCACCTTATTTAGATTAATGTTGATGTTGAAACTCTGACCATCCCCTTCCACCTGCCACACCCAGACCCTGCAGGAGAGCTCACAGGTGCTAAGACTAAAGCGCTCCAGTGTAAATGTACAGTGCAGGTTGTCATGGACTCCATTCCAGATGTGATAGAATGGGATCTCCTGCAGGAAGAAAGAAAAACAATTGGCAAATTATCCTTATATGTTGCTATAAAGGTCAATGCTTTCTGTAGTAAAACCTATGATTAAGTCCTGTAAGGGATCATTTTGGCTTTGGGCGTGTAGGTAAGCAATCTCTTATTGTTGCTACTACTGCTGTACTTACAACATTATATCTGCTAAATGTGTGTATCCTTGTGCTAAATAAACTACTTATTTCTATATATTATTTCTCCTGAAGAAGCGACATTAAGACCGCACAACTAGTAGAGGATCTTTAATCCATGAGGATAACTCCATTAACCTGATACCCTTTGGGAATAAACCAAGTCCTGGTTGCTGTGAGGATTAATGTCCCATTTTATTGTCATTGTTTCTCTGTATGTATTTTATCTTGTAATAAATGAGAATTTTACCTAAATTGATTGTTTTTGTCTATCAGTACCGAGATAGTCCATTAACCTTTCCCTGTTTTGTTTTGAGTGTGTTGGAGGACAGCCTCAGCAACTGTCTGCACTCTCTTCCCTCCCCTTCCTCCCCTATTTCAGTCTCTAAGTCCTGTAAGGGGTAAAATGTATTAAAGTGTGGCCTCTAGGGTTTTCTGTGTGTGCTGTTTATCCTGTTTGCTTGCTCATTACATTCACTGGATGCTTAACATCATTGGAGTGCAGCCTGATTCCTCAGGATTAATCTGGTTATATATCAAACACAGAGCTTTTGATATTGCATTATATTTCACTGCACATTGAACTTTGTCTCAGGTCTTTACTTTTGTGTGGGAAGCAGGACTCCCTTGACAAGCATGGCTGTGCAAGTCTACACATTTACAGTAAGAGACTAACTGATATATAGTGAAAGGGTTATCACTGCTTGTTTTTATTTGGGTTTTGGGATGGCACTTTGGGGTTTTTAATGTCACTTTGGAAAAAATTACAGTGAACGAGCTGCCTTTACACGTTACGTTTTATTGCATTTGTGTTACTGCAATGCGTAGTGTGTAAGGGGCCTAACGGAAACCTGTATTGATGAGTAAAACCCTGGTTTGCGGGGCTGTCCTGTTGATCCAATAGTTTCAGTACTAATTTGGATACTTGTTTAAGGTCAGTAACTGAGAAAATATTAAAGACAAGAACAGCTAGGCAATTTTCAAGAACTGCTAGCATTTTTGGAAAAGTGGCCTTCTTAATTCTCCCAGTACAGCTTGCCATTTTCATACCTTCAGGACAGTTTGCCGTTAACATCTATTATGTAGATAGTAGCGAAAATAGGTTGACACTATGCTTTAGCAAAATGTTAGTACTTAATAAAAACTGAATTTTATTTAGAAGTCAATGATAAATGTGAAGCCTAGCATATATCAGTGTGTATTGCCCTAAATGTATAAGCCAACCACACACAGTCCTTAACATGGCCTTTGGTTTTTAATGGAAAGTATACCTCCACTAATCATCCTTTGAGTTTTATGCATACCTGGTAGCTAGCCAAGAGCTTGCTCTTCCACATGGTGCTATGCATGTCATGCACAGAAAGGCGCAGATTGTGATAGCTGTCCTTAAAATGTAAGAGGCGTGGCTCGTCTAACAATTGCCCTCCCTGTTGTTTCTCCAGCTGTACCACCTCCTGTGGGACACAGTTACAGTAATAAAAGGATAAAGCATAATGAACTTGATGAATTTTGAGAAATGGTCAAATAACATTTACAGGCTTCAATAATATGGCAGCACAAGCTGCAATGGATATGAGCACAAGTTCAATTACCCAAAACAACCAATTTTATTTTATATTACTCAAATAAGAAATGTGAAAAATGAATATTGATTGGTTGTGATGGGTTGCAACATTATGATCCTTGCCTTATTTAAACTCACTTGAAATCACAGAAATACAAAATAGACTTTTTACTGACAACCTCCATTTTCATTAAATTTTACATTAAGCAAATTTAACATTACAGTTAAGTACAGTAGTATTGCAGACAGGTGTTTTCATTAATGTTGCTAAATAAAGGAAATATCATGAACTACAAATCAGAGTATTTAGGGAGGCAATTAGAGACAAACAAGAACCTGCATTCTTTGAGTGAATGTGTGTGATAGGGGAGCAGGGAATAATCATCTGAGGAGCATAGATTGTAAATATAAGGAGCGGAAGAACACAATGCCTTTACTGGTGTCGTGAGGGGAACAGAAGCCTGGTTAAAATAGGGGGTGAAACAGTCTAACTATAAAGCGCTAAGAGGCATCAGGAGAAAGGAGAGAGAGAAAGAAAGAGAAAGGAGAGGAAGGGGAAAGGGAAAGAGGTAGGGGGAGGCAATAGGATTATAGGCAGCAACCCGAGTGGGAGATCACAGGGTTCTGCATGGTATCCACAGGTTACATGAGTAGAAGTTATCAGTCCACTCTAGAGAGTTGTTGATGGCCAATCCAGGGAGACCAGACTTTAAAGAAAGCTTCTTGGGCATCGTTCAGAATAGCCATCTACTTCTCCTCTAACATAGTGCCCATGATTCCCTGTTTAATTTCCTAAGAAGCATACCATTGGTTGCTTCCATGAGTTGAGATGGTCCCATTGCCAGGAATATGAAGGACACAAGCTTTCATTTATGTTTGCTTAGGTAGGGTATGTGTCTATGTAGTAGGGCTTCCCAGTGGGCAATCACCATTTTCATAGTTTTTACCTCCACTTTCCTGTTACATCAGCTGTTCATTGTCTGAATATGAATGTGTAGTCCAATAGGCACATGAGTTAGACCCACCACTCTCAGTAATGAAGCAAACCTGGTCAACAATATGCCCCTCTTGCAATTTAAGTTTGTGTAAGGAGGTTTTTGCTGTGGTATGGCGGGTACTGAGCCCTGCCAGCACAGGGCATTGCAGTGAGATTTGAAAGCAGCATTTTCTCTGAGAGAAAAGGGTATTTTTAGGAATTTCCTAGCAAAATGTAGTCATTTTGGAGCTACAGGACTATAAAGAGATAAACGGCTGTTAGACTTGAATTAGGTTTTAAATATGCCCATTTGAGTCTATTATTCTTCTGTACATCAGACTTAAATTTCTTGCAGACAGGCAGTGACAATTTGCATATATAATGAATGCAAATGCAACTGTAGATACATGTGTGTCTGCTTGTCATGTATGTCTGAGTCACTGACCTTACAGCTGCATCTGCCTACAAATCATCTAGAGGACAAATGCCCACCTGGGCACAGCTGGCTTCTTTGCACAGCTGCTGAACTTTGCTTCTCATCATCTTAAGATTGTTCAAGTGAAAGCTTTCCACAAAGGCCAACAGCTGAAAGACGGTTGTAACTGATTCTCGGTGATAAATGCCTTGGTGCTATATTCAAGCACAAAGCATGCCAGCAGAAAGAACACTGAAGTTGCAAGCATTCACCTCAGTGCATTCTTCTGAGGAGATTAAATTATGATGCCTTTTCACAATTACAGGAGCACAGTTTACTTTGCCTTTTCTCTTTCATTCTCTGACATTGTATTGTAGAAATTGGCATCCGCCTGGTATTTGCCAAGATCCGCTCAATGTCATTTTTATCACATTTGTCGCAGGTGCTTCTTTAAAACGTTCTTTCTGTGCTTTTCAAACATCAAGAATCCTCTCATTATTCTCTGTAGTACCCCTACGCAACTGATCTCCATCAGTGGGCTCAACAATGAATTATTGTGTTACATCATGTTTTATGTGCCCCATAATCAACCATCTCCCATCATTACAGTCAGTGAACCACATCCAGGCTTTAATAGCTATGTTTTATGTGTGGCTTTATCCTCTTACTCACCTTCATGGCATCTTGTGTGTCGGTGATGCAGTACACTCGCAGGCTGTACTCTAGAGATGTGCAGGAGGTGGGGGCAAAGAGTAGGAGCTTGAGGCGTTTGGTGGCTGACATGCTGAGGGACTCTCCCACCAGAGCAAAGCGCCCCAGCTGCTCTGTGAATAGGTAACAGTTGCGGGACTCCAGTTGGCAGTAATAAAGGTGTGAGGGGCTTCCTCCATCAACTTGCAAGACATCCTGTTAACAAGTCATAAGCAGGGTAAGTCAAAAGAATGTCTTAAAAGCAATAAATTGCAATGTAAATAGTTATTAAAAATAGTTTAAAAAAAAGACAGACATTCTAATGCAGTCATTGTTATAAGTATAATTTATATTTTGCAAATTTGTAATTCCTAAAGTGCTTTATTAAAGACAACTTGGATGCTGGCATTGTTGACCTCTCCCTATTAAAATGCTAGTTGGTTCGTTGTCATGCTGACCCTCTTAGTTCAAGACATACGCAAATACGTAATTTTCACCTAAATTCTTGATATTTGTTTTGTGTCTGTAGCTCAGAAAGCATTAAACCCAGTGGGCCAGCATACCAGCCAAGGAAGTACACTATATAGCCAAAGGTTTCAGTTTTATCACATATATCACTATATGAGTTGTTGGTTGTCTAACTCCAAAACCAAAACTGCTTAAAGACTTGGTTCACAATTGGCATCCTAATTATTCCGATCGGGGCTATGTAGGCCACTCAAATTTCTTCACACCAAACTCACCAAACCACATTTTTATGAACTTGACTTTGTACAAAGGTACGACTTTGAGGTACAGTCATGTATGAACAGAAAAGGGTCTTGTCCAAACTGCTGCCACAAGGTTGGAAGCTCATAATTGTATAAAATTCTAGGCTGTAGCATTAACAGCGCCCTTTATCAGAATCTCCTCAACTCAATAATTTACAAGAGTAGAGCAGGATACAAAAACAAATAAACATGTATACACACCTAGATGGTTAAAGCATTAATCTGATGCTGCAGCTGTCCCCTGCCGGCTCTACACTGACATTTCTCAAGTCTGCTCTGAGCACGGAGTGGTGATTTTCAGTCACCATTTTTTTTCAGTCACCCCCAGTGCTCACTGGAGTGCCAGGTTATCACTCAAACCATTCCCTTCACTCCTCAAGAACGCCTGCTATCCTGCACCCTTGTAACCTCCTCCCATGCTCATCTCCAGGACTTCTCCAGAACACTATTCCCCAACCAATCTGTCTATTTCCTACTCTGTCTGCCTTTAGGCGTTGCTTGAAAACCCATCTCTTTACAGAAGCCTATTCCCCTTCCAATTCAAATTTTACTTTCTCCATCAACAAATCCCCCCACAGTCATTACCTTTTTTATCACTTGCCTCTCCCTTAAGTTTGTAAGCACTCAAAGGATGGATCGCTGAGCCTTACTGCATTGGATTGCATTGTAACTGTACTGTCTACCTTAATTTTGTAAAGCTCTGCACAAACTGTTGCTACTATTTAATTACTGTATAGTAATATTAATAATTTGGGGAGTGACAATTTACATTAAGCTTACAGTATAGTGTAGCATTTTCAAAAAGCTGTCAGCAAGTCAGCCTCATATTTAACCACTTGCGGACGGATGGCCTGTACAGGCACAGCAACATACTATTATGTTGCTGCCTGTTTCCAGGTTTAGGGCGCGTGCATGCTCGCCCCCCCCACGACAACGCCTGTGTATGTACACAACGGGAGCCTGTCAGCAGGTCCCGGCCAATGATTTATGGCTGGGACTTGCTAATCGGCTATGTTCAATTATAGCCCAGAGCCCTGTGTTGACAATCAACAATGGGGTCTGTACAGAGGGAACAATCTGTCTGTCTGTTTCTTATCCCTGTAAAGCAGGGATAAGAAACAAAGAGATCTTTAGTAAAAATCAGCACAAATTACACATTGTTTGGCACACATTTAACCCCCCTTGATTACCCGAGATATTAACCTCTTCCCAGCCAGTGTCATTAGTACATAGATAGTGTGTAGCAGCCGTCATTAAATGGTGGCCCGCGGTCCAAACATGGACCGAGCAACGCTCCTGTCCGGCCTGTCAGGTGCATGCCCCCACCCCCCTGCTGCTTGTTATCTCGTGGCTCCCGGCCGGGCCGTGAGGTAAGACATGACGTTACATGCACGCCCCCACCCCCTGCTGCTTGTTATCTTGCACCTTGCTGCTTCCTGCTGGGCCATGAGGTAAGACATGACGTCACATGCACGCCCCTGCCCCCTGCTGCTTGTTATCTTGCATCTCCCGACTCTCACCCGGCCAGCTGCGAGGTAGAATGTGATATGCGCACTGCCCCCTTCTGCAAGAATCCAGGCGCAGCGCTCGCCCTCTGCAGCCTGTTGTCTCTGCTGGCTGCTGCTCCCTACTCTGACTCAAGGTATGTGGGGTGTTTACAGGGGCACAATGATGGGCACATTTTCTCTTAAGGGGCACTCTGATGTGCCCATTTTATGTTAGTGCACAACAAAATGTGCCCATCAGTGTAGACCTTAACATAAAATGTGCCCAACAGTGTGCCCCTTAACATGAGCTATGCCCATCAGTTTGCCCCTTAACATAAAATAAGGGGCATTCTGATGGGCATGTTTTATGTTAAGAGGCACTCTGATGGGCATAATTTATGTTAGGGACACACTGATAGGCACATTTTATATTAAGGTTCACGCTAATGGGCACATTTTATGTTATGGTTCACGCTGATGGGCACATTTAATGTAAAGGGGCACGCTGATGGACACTTTTTTTGTGCCCCTTAACATAAAATGTCCCATCAGAGTGCCGCTTAACATAAAATGTGCCCATCAAAATGCCCCTTATTTTATGTTAAGGTTCACTCTGATGGGACCTTTTTATGTTAAAGGGGCATGCTGACGGGCACATTTTATGTTAAGACGGCACACTGATGGGCACATATTAAGGTAATGGGGCACTCTGATGTGATGAGGACACCGATGTAAGTTGGCACTATGATGGGGACACCTGATGTAAAGGGTACCTCTGATGGGGACACCTGATGTAAAGGGGCACTCTGATGGGCACACCAAATGTAAAGGAGCACTCTGATGGCCACACCTGATGTGATGGGGACACCTGATGTAAAGGGGCACTCTGATGATGGCACCTAATGTAAGGGGGCACTCAGATGGGGATAAATTATGTAAGGGGGCACACTGATGGGAGATACCAGATGTAAGGTGGCCTTCTGATGAAGAAACCTGATGTAAGTGGGCACTCTGACAGGAATACCTAATGTAAAGGGGCACTCTGATGGGGACACCTGATATAAGAGGATACTCTGGCGCTGGCAACTGATTTATGGGGGTAGTCTGATGGGGGCACCCAATGTAATTAATTACTCTGGTAGGGGCACCTGATAGGGGGGGAACACTATTGGGGACATTTACATTTACAGAGTATTACCAGAGTGTTTGGAGGAAACAGTAAGAAAAGTGCCAGAGAGCGCGGTTTGCGTCAAAAAAAGGAAAGAAGATGCGTAAAATCTTTTATGGCACAGACTTGTGATTCGGGCCTCAGTCAAAATTTTTGACTAGTTACCAGACCTCCTTGAATTTTAATTCACTACCCCTGGTATATAGTTTTAGCACTAATCACTGAATTAGTACCACTGGTGATGTCAGTTAGTCAGTTCCCACTCAGTGTCAGTTAGCCCTGGTTCACACTGGTGCGATTTGACATGCGATTTGACATGTCAAATCGGCGATATTTGCCGCAAATTGCGGGCAATGGCACCGTCCTAATCGGTGCGACGCCGCATCTGCGGCGCTGCACCGATTTCAAAAAGTAGTTTCTGTACTACTTTTTGCGATTTCGGCCGCGATTTACATTGACATCTGTGTCAGATGTCTTTGTAATCGTGGCTGAAATCGGGACTGCCAGCGAGAGTGAAATCGTGCGAGTTCAGCTGAACTCGCATGGCTTCACTCCGGCAGCCCCAGTGTGAACCTGGGCTTAGTGTTAGAATGCCCTCCGCACTATCGCAGTCCCATTATAAGCTGCCGATCACTGCCATTAGTAGTATAACTTTACACAAACCAATCAATCTACAGTTAATGTTTTTTTTTTTTTTTTTTTATCAAAGACGTAGCAGAATACATTTTGGCCTAAATGTATGAAAACATTTTATTTTTTTAGATGTGTTTCATAGAAAGTAAAAAATATTGTTTTTTTTCAATCTTTTTTCATTTATATAACAAAAAATGAGAAAAAAAAACAAAACAATTGTGATCAAACACCACCAAAAGAAAGCTCTATTTGTGTGAAAAATTATATAAATTTAATTTGGGTACAGCGTTGCATGACTGTGCAATTACCAGTTAAAGTAGCACAGTGCTAAATAGCAAAAAATGGCCTGGTTAAAGTGGAAGTAAACCCTCCTATTGTTTTCAGCCAAGGAAGCTGCCATCTTGGCCTTTGGTAAACCTTCAACGGCCATGATGCTGCACATGTGATCAGTTATGACACCAATCATTGGATGGTGTGAAAGTTTGGTTGAGAGCACAACCAATGTGATAGCTAACATTTCCGGCATGCCAGGAATTTTAACTGTTTTTTAAACTATCAAATCGATGGGTTTACTTCCGCTTTAAGAAGGGGGTAAAAGCTGAGGTGGTAAAAGATGCCAGGACCAGGAGAATATGCAGAATTCTATTGTTGAACCCCCCTAAATACTTGATACCTGGCTGTCAAGCTAATCAAATAGGATGCAGATCTTACTTCACATGCTGCAAAATTATTCCTAGTGGGATACAGATTGAAAAATACAATGTATTAATGTCATTGGGATGTTCAGGACTGGTATGGCAGCTTACGTATGTCTTCCAGCACCAAATCTGCTTTATGCTGGTATTGCCTTCTTTTTTTTGTCCTGCTTCAAAAATGTTGCAGTTCTGTTGGTTTCTGTTTTTTTTTTTTTTTTTTACGTTGTTGTCAGTTTTCTTAGTTTTGTTCAGTTATCAGTGAAAAAAAATGATATCAAAAGTGCAGCTGAAAACAGAATGAAGACAAAACGAAGCTGCCATCAGTTTCAGGGATATAAACTAAAATAAAATACCCATTTTTTTTCCAGTCCTTATACTTTCTTTTTTTATAACTGAATGCAAACATGCTTCTGCGCATACCTTTACATGATTATTCATAACATAATAACACCTCATCTGATGCCATGTTTGGAAAATCCAGTCCGAGGCTGACATAACTGTACTGACTACAGCTGTGAAGTCATTTTGTGTAGAGCTTTTTTCAAACAGCAATTTTAAACAGCTCTAATTAGTAAATAGCACCCACTGTGCAGGCAGATCCTGGCAGCATGAAAGTACCACTGTGTGTGTGTCTGCTTGGAATTCTAATCCAAAAGTATATTCTGGGTAGCAATATAATATACCCCATAGGAAACTACAGAGGGTACTATACTAGGGCTATTAAAAATAGGACACCTAACACAAGTAAGTAGGGGCACAGGATACAAGTGATTAAGAGTGAAAACATTGCTGGCACCCAGCCCTGGGTTCTTGACAGTTACAGTCGTTTAATGTAACCTATGGGCACTAAATGACAGCTTGAAACTACAGAAATATAAGTTGTTATAAATAGCCAGCAGCCCGTGTCAACCATCATCATGCTCTATGTTAGACCTGCTGTCTAGACATCATTATCCAAAAGCAAGAGCGTGCCATTATGAATGTACATTTTCTGCATCTCTCAAATCCAGCAATCTTGTCATTCATATTCGGCTCAATCAGACTGTTCAATAAACACAATCAGCTGGGGAGCCATCCTATTCACTAAGAACATCTCTATCAACAAGAAGCAGCCTCTAGGCACCTACTGTTTATTACCATAATATGAGCCTGTAAGGCACACATCATTAACTTGGCGTGATTCAAATGTCCCACATTATTAACCTGGCATGGAAGCTCCAAAGAGACACAGAGCGCACAGGTTTTCCATGTTCAAACAGACAAGAAAAAAAGGCCCCCTGTTCATAAATGAAGACAAGAAATTGATTAGTGGGTTTCCACCTTACAGTAAGTAATGAGAAAATCCCACAATGTGGCAGCAATGTTGAACAGGGAAAACCTATTGATTTAAATGGGTTTTCATAGTTGGAGCTACATAGACTAAAGTCAGCCAACTACTGTATATCTCAGGTGGAAGCTTAATAAAACCAGGGGGCTATATAATATACAGTATATATAATGAAACTGATTTAGTTAGGCTTACTAATCCAATGTTTTCCCAATTCCTGAGTACAGCAAATAGACAACAACAATTTTTTCTACAAGTACTATGCCGTTTGATGAGTTGGAAGGCACACTGATGGATTTTGGATTTAGATCTTTTTAACTTTTAAACTCTGAAAGACCTGTGCATGGAAAGAATGTGAGAACATAACACTGACTTTCTAAAGGGAAAAACTGTGATTACAATTTTTTTTTTGATAGATGAACAAAACCAAATATGAAGAAAACCAAACAGTGATATATGCTGAAACTCTACTGTGTAATATAGGCACAGTAAATGTAGGCGTATATAGAAACAGCGTCACGCTAACAATCAACACTTATTATTGTAACAAACACAATGAAAAAATGATTTATAGCATATGTGAAAAAGTTACAGGTGTAAAGTCCAAAGAAATAGTATAGGAGTGAAAACGCTCAGTAAATATAAAAATATAAAACTGTTGTTAGGATAACATCCTCTTCATAAGTGATTCAAATTTGAAGAATTGTGCAGACAACATCCATCCCTATGTGCAACAGTTCACAGAAGACGCCACCACCTTAAATAGAAGAAATGCCTGCTTACCAACAGTATTGGACCTTTACTCGAGAAAGGCCAATAGCGCTTTTGACTGAATACCCTGCCAGGGCCTTTCAAAGATGTTCCTACAGGGTTCCTTAGGACCACAATAGAAGTCATCCAACTGTAACCTCCATGTTGTCATGCTCAAAACAAAAAATGCTCCACATAGTGTAAAATCTTAGTGACACTTCATTAAAAGAATAGAATTACACTTAAGCCCCGTACACACGATCGGTTTGACTGTTGAAAACCGTCCGATGGATGGTTTTCATCAGACCAACCGATCGTGTATGGTACCCATCGGTCTTTTTTCCATCGGTTTTAAAAAATAGAACTTGTTTTAAAATTTTCCGATGGATAAAAAACCGATCGAAAACTCCGATCGTCTATGGGCAAGTCCATCGGATAAAAAAACCAACGCATGCTAAGAATCAAGTCGACGCATGCTCAGAAGCATTGAACTTCATTTTTCTCGGCTCATCGGAGTGTTTTACGTCACTGCGTTTGGAACGGTCGGTTTTTTGACTGATGGTGTGTGGGCAAGACTGATGGAAAACAGTTTCATCGGATATCCGATGGACAAATCCATCGGATGAAAATCCATAGGATATCCGATCGTGTGTACAGGGCTTCACAGACATGTAGAAAAAACACGCTAAAATATCTCACCGGCCGGCATATAATAAAGCAACCCGCACTTCCGGGATTTTTGGTATGCGATGATGTCAGCATGTCTTCCCCCACATGTCGTCCCTCCACATGGATGATATTCACATGTCATTTTAGGAGTCTGGGAAGGCGCTCCTAAAATGACATGTAGATATTATCCATGTAGTATGAATTGTACACAAAGGACTAACTAGCAATGGATCCAAGAGCCCAAAAGCACAAAGGATAGTGTGTCCATTAAAACAATCATACTTTCGACAATAATTTAAAAGCCAAAATGAAGTCAATGGTGGTTACTAGTAGATGACCAGCCACATGCCTCAAGCATACAGGACGTGCTAGGGAACCGGTTTATCGATGGGGTCCGTGGAATCCATGTTGGAACATACCCGCTGGCCGTGGCAAGGAGGCGGAGGGATGCACGTCACCAAAAATTCTATTCATACATTATTATTTAGTCATTTGTTATGTAATTATGGCCAATTTATATGTAAATTTAGTGCAACCGTGTGGCGACATATAGGGCTGTGCATTTTGTTTTAATTACTTTTAAACAATTTTATCAGTGGTTTATTAAGTGTTAAATTGCATTCATCATTAGCAGCTGACCAGGCCATCTTTGGGCTGAGGGATATGCTGGGTTAACTGTTAATTGATGGGGTATATGCACATATATAAATATTGAACACAAGCTTGTGGAACAACAGGTGCCAGCCGACCTACAGCAGTAAAGGTGTTCCGACCATCAATTGCCTACAACATATGAAGCTGAGAATTCTGCAGACACTGCTATGGTGGCTGGTTGCCAATTAAGCCCATCTTGACACTATGAGAAAGACTGGAGACATATCCATGAGATGAGCGGGGATATCTGATTGAGCCATCCAGAGACCCTGGCAGGGATAATAGCCATCTGTGTATACTGATCTCTTGCAGGGATCTGTGTTTCTGGTAAGCTGCAGTTTTACTAGAGGTGGTGGATTCCTTTCTGTCTGAGTAACAGCACTTTTCTCGGGTGTTTCCATGTTTGATGTCATCGTTGGTTACTAAGAAGATCTGTATCTACATTATTGGCCTTCAATGTTAACATCCCAGTCACATTGACTTTTTGAATAGTTTCAATGGACTATATGCATTTCGTTACAACTTCATAAGAGATTGGTGTAATAGGATAATGGCCCTATTTTCAACAGTTGGGTCACCCAACTTTCCATCTCATGTGCAGGACCCTATAGATGCCAGAGACTGGATACATTGTTCTGGTATTCACCCTTTTTTTTTTTTTTTGCGCAGCTTGATTTTTTCTATATCTACATATTTGTGTGTGTCTCACATTTTTAAGTTGCAGCACTTTCACATTTGTATTATCAATTCTATTTAGGATTGTCCTTTTTAGACAGCGCAGAATTCACACCCCTTTAATATATAAATATTGGTTTGCCGGTTGCCTGCCAGGATTTGACAAAGGGGGTGTACCCCAAAACATGTTATTCTGACAACCAGCTTGATTCCCTGGTGTGTTCCAGTCTGAGTGTCCGCCGTCACCACAAACTTCCTGGTTCCAGTGACGTCAATTCTGGTGACGTGTATATCTCCGTCTCCCTGCTGCGGTCGGTGGGTATGTTCCAACATAGATTCCAAGGACCCCATTGATAACCCGGTTCCCCGGCATATCCTGTACACTTGAGGCATGTGGCTGGTCATCTACTGGTAACCTCCATTCCGCTCTACTGGTAATTCCGTTCTTGGATCCATTGGTAGTCAGCCCTTTTTGTGCAATTCATATCACATGGATGATATTCACATGTCATTTTAGGAGCGCCTTGCCAGTGTCATGTTCTCATGTTTTTTTGCCACTATCCCAGTGGTCACTCTGAAGCAGCCCTTTCCAATGACAACTGACATCTGAATCCACTATGGCGGTGGGTGTTTCACCAAGGTGGTTATGGAGCAAGTCTAGAGCCTTACAAGTTTGCTGTTTGATTTGCATAGAAAGAATGACAGATCTTGAAGCCCCGCTACAGCCACTTTTTTTTTATTTTTAGCTTTGGATGGAATGTGGAAAGTTTAGAATCTCAGTATACTTTTTATTGTTTCTAATGGGAGGTAAGAAGCACCTGTATATAATGGAGAAAAAATAATACACAGCAGACACACTGACTCTGGAAATAACAATTAGTACAAAAAAACTGTAAGAGCTCTGGGTGTCTGTCAAAAAGATAACTGTAATACATATAAAAAAAGTCAAAACATAACAAAAATCAAAAACCACAAGACCATACAGGCCAAGAATACTAACCTTGAGCAGCATGTATTAAAAGGGAACAGGGAAGAACACATTATTGGAGCAAATCCTGTTCCAATGAGTTTAGATTTAAATCAGAGAGTAATCCTGTAGAGTTTTGTGTGGACTTTCGAGTGGATATTAATGCGCAATTGAATTAATATCTTGAGTCATATGGATAAATATTCCACCATATATAACCCTGAGAATGAACTTTATGAATGTTTATTGTTTATCATTTGCATTCTACATATAGCCTCAGGCTGAGGGAATGAACTTTGTTTTAATCTATTCACAGGATTTGTTCCAATAATGCATCCTTCCCTGTTCCCATTGGATATACGCTGCTCAAGGATAATATCTTGGACTTATGGCTTTCTGTTTTTTAATTGCTTTTATGGTTGAGGGTTTTGGTATTACCATGGGTAATATTTGACTAATAAAGACGTAACTGTTTTTTTATACATGTTGTTATTTTTTTGACATACAGTAAAACCCTGGATTGCGAGCATAATTAGTTCCAGAAACATGCTTGTAATCCAAAGCACTTGTATATATCAATGCAAATTTCCCCATAAGAAATAATGGAAACTCAACTGATTTGTTCCACAACCATTTATTTATAGGTCCTTCAGTTTATAGTCCATCTAAAAAGATTATAGCAATGTGACTAGGTTGTGTAACCAAATGTCCATCCACAAATCAAAGCCTCCACAAGGGGATTAGCTACAGAGTATTAAAGTGAAGAGAAGCGCCTCTAAGTGTAGCAAAATGTTGTTAAATGTTTTACCTTCATTAAATGTAACCATATTGCTAAACTTAGAGGTGCCTCTCTTCTCTTTTATACTCAGTTGTGACATGACACTACTAGTATATATCAAGACATCGCTTGTATATCAAGTCAAAATGTATTAAAAAATTTGGCTTGTCTTGCAAAATGCTCTCAAACCAAGTTACTCTCAAACCAAGGTTTTACTGTATATTTTTGACAGACACCCAGAGCACTTACCTTTATTGTACTACTTAATTTTTAATGTTTTCTATTTGACCCTTTCCATTTGCTGTCTAATTTATGGGTGTCAAACAGGCCAGCAAGTGGGAGGACATTTCCCCAGCAGGAACACAAGCAGCAATATAAATTAAAGGAGTAGAGCGGCTCACCTTGCAAAGTACATTTTCAGTTAGCTTAGTGCATGAGATGTATGTGCTGTCATTTTTTTTTTTTTTTGTTTTCTTTGAAAAGTGAAATGTCACATAGCTTAAGGCTGGTATAAAATCTGATTTGGTCAAATTTTGCTTTGTGTGTACTGTTCAACAGTCGTCAGCCCCCGATCTCAGGATACAATAGTGCAGCGGGAGTGATCCCTGTATCCACATCACTTGTGTCAGTTTTATTTATTTTAACCCACTGGTTGAGTGAAAAAAAACTTACAATGTACCCTGCTTTGGTCTGATTCATTAAAGGAGAAATAGGGCCAAAACTCTTCTTGCCCTACTTATCCTGGGGTTAACAGGAATGCACTTCGTTTTGCATTCCTGTAACCCGTATTAAGCTGACAGAGGGCTAAAGTCCTCTGTCTGCTACTGTCATTCAGCTGGTCCAAGCTCTGGAGAGATCCTAACTTTAATGTTGTGTAGCGCCCTGCTCCTGATGATCAGGCGCTATGTTAGATTTAGTGGGTGTCTGAGCTTGTAGTTGGCTCAGACTTTGTAATAATGAAGGCTAAATCAGCCTCTGTTCTGGGTATGGCTGTGTTTGGAAGGACTTTGCACTGTTTGCCTGTAGGTGGCTTTACCACCCCAGGCCAATGTTGGAACACAAGCAGGCCAAAGTGTATAGGGTACTTTTCATCGGGAACAGCTCAGTGGGAGTGGTCTCCCCACTGAGCATGCTGGGGAAGGGTACTTAAGGGGCAGACGAAATTTTTCGGGGCTCTCTTTGCCTCGTGGCCCTCCTGGCTCGAGGTATGTGTTACTGAAATTTCAGCCTCTGAGCCACGCTGGCCCGAGGCTGCATCTATGCCAGGTAGGCCCGGTTGTCCTGACTGGGGCCTACAATTTGAAGGTGATACTGTGCTGTCCGTCCTGAGGGAGGAAGCCACTCAATGGAGGAAACCAGGGGAGGACCTGTCCTGGAGAGGACCAAGCGGAAGGCTGGTGTCTTGAGGAAGGCCTGGTGACCCTATTGGAGAATGCACCGTAGCTAAAGTTACCTTACAGTCTGCCGGGTTGGCTTAAAGGCTCTTAAACTGTAAGGCTGGATATCCGGGTACTAAAATCCTGTGGCAGAGGATCGTTGAACAGTTCAACTTAATCGTTCTAAAGGTCTGTGGCAGAGACTGTTATTTCTTTAATTGTCTGTGCATCATCCCGGCTGCTAGGCCAAGTGAGAGGGGCCTATCCGGGTGAGCAATGCCCACTTGAAGGAGAGTGGTGAGTGTGACTTTTGAAACTTAGAAGTTTCCCCAGTGATCTGCTGTGTGTTCCTGAACCTTCCCCTAACCCTCCATCCCTCTACCTATGCAAGTTGTTTGGAAATAAAGCCTGACGAAAAGGATTCATAGCTTGTGTGGACATTGAACTTTCTACAGACTCTCATCCCCTAGACAACGAACAGTGAGGTAACGTGCAAGGCCCAAATTTAAACCAGCAGGTCCTACGGGGGTGTGCTACAGTTGGGATACACCCAGGTGCCTGGACTGGTAGCTAACTCAGTCTCTCACTGCGCTGTCCTCTCACTGCCCCCTCCACAGCCCAGTGCTCCAGTGAGCGGGAGGGGCAGAGCAGAGAGCCGGTGACCAGATCAGTGGTGTTTTGCTCTATCAGTTCGAGGCAGCGGGGGGACAAATGCAGTATCAAACTGAGTATGGGGTTTTCTTTTAACAAAAGCGCACAACACTCACCCAAGAATGGCTTCATTTGCTTTTTCTCTGGAAAGACAGAGCCATTTTGGTTCAGGCATTATGCAGGTGTAGCATTTATTTCCTAGATTAAGATGTGAACTCAGGGATGATGCAGTCATGTAAATCCCAGTGCCTGTGCTTACAAGTGTCTGACATAAATCAGCCCCTGCTCCAGCCTCTTACCTTTTAACATGCTAAAAAGGTACAGTGTTGCAGTCTGATCCAGTAAAGAAACATGGTCATCTAGAACCCAGGGAGAAAATGGCAAACTGCACCTTTCCCGGACCCCCCACCACCACTTGTTTATTAGGAAACTAAAAGAAGAAAAGCTGGGTGCTGTTCCGCCAATATCCCTAGATACAAATTGAATACATATATAACCCTAAGGGCAGAATCATAAATAGCAAAAGTATACAATGCAAATGCCAATCTTTATTAAAAAATAATTATAAAAACTACCAAAGGTCAGTATGAAAAGGTAAATGCAAAATACAATAAGAACATATTACATAGCAATGTACAATTAAATTTTAAGATACCCTGCTACTCTTATTGCTGGAGCATCAGCCTGGCCTTCTAAAGTGTGTGGATTGGTCAGTAGGGGTGTTCACAAGATAAATACTGACGCGTTTCGGAAATACTATTTTCCTTCTTCAGAGAAGAGGAGGGTATAACAATGAATAATGAAATTATTTTAATGAGAGTGTAAGTACCACATACAATGGTAATGCAAGTGATAAAAATACAGGCTGTTATGGACATGGTACTCACATTATGCAATCACAGATAAACAAAAAAGAGAAGAAAATGGCAGATCTCAATGGGCTGCACCCCATTGTCCCCCAGGGGCAATCGAGGGAATATGGGGAAAAGACACCCCACTGTACACCAACACTGACAAGGACTGCCAAGGAAGATATCAAGCATGTGCCAAGTAACAATATCCAAAATAGATATATAAAAGAACCCATTAAGTAAGGAAGGGACAAATGGTGGGAGTAAAAGAGATAAGACAAGGGGAAGAGGAGGGAAGAAAAGGAGGATGGGAAGGAAGAGAAGAAACAGAAGAAGGGGTAAAGAAGAGAAAAAAACAAAAAAAAGGGAAAGAAGAATCAACGAGAAAAGAGGGGGAAGAAAGAAAAGGGGAAGGGAGAGAGGAAAAAGAGGGAGAGGAGAGAGACGGAGGGAGGGATAAAAGGGGAAAAGGATAGTGAGAGAGGAGGGGCCCTCCTCTCTCACTATCCTTTTTTCCTTTTCTCCCTCTTTCACCTCTCCCTCTCTTTCCTCCCACCCCTTTTGTTTCCTTCCCCCCTTTTCTTCTTGCTTCTTTTTTCCCTTTTTTGTTTCTTTCTCTTTTTTTTCCCTTCTCTGTTTCTTCTCTTCCTTCCCCTCATCCATTTTTTACCTTCTCTTTTCATTGTCTTATCTCTTTTACTCCCACCATTTGGACCTCCCTCATTTTACGGGTTCCTCAATATAGCTATTTTAGATATTGTTACTTGGCACATGCTTGATATCTTCCTTGGCGTTCCTGGTGTACAGTGGGGTGTCTTTTTCCCATATTTCTTGGATGGCCCCAGCCCATTGAGATCTGCCATTTTCTTCTCTTTTTTGTTCATCTGTGATTGTACAATGTGAGTACCATATCCATAACTGCTTGTTTTTTTATCACTTGCATTATCATTGTATATTGTACGATACTTACAGCACACTTTCATCAATGTAATTACATTATAGATTGTTATTCCCTCCTCTTCCCCATAAGAAGAAAATAGTACACACTTCAGAAGGCCAGTCTGGTGCTCCAGCAATGAGAGTAGCAAGGTATCTTGAACTTGAATTGTACATGCTATGTAATATGTTTTTATTGTTTTCATTGTGTTTTGTATTTACCTTTTCATACTGGACTTTGGTCGTTTTTATATTTATTTTGTAATAAAGATCGGCATTTGCATTTTATACTTTGCTATTCATGATTCTGCCCTTAAAGTTCCATTGGGGTTATATATGTATTCCATCTGTTTATTATGAAAGAGTCAGTGTCCCCCAGCCACCAGCATTGGTGCCAGTATAAACATCAGTAGAAGCAATATTACCCCCAGCATCAGCAATATTACCCCCAGCATCAGTGCCAGTTCTACAATAATAACCCTCAGTACTGATGTTAATTCTGCAATAATACTCCCCAGCATTTGTGTCAGTTTCTGTAAAAATAATGCCCAGCATCAGTGCCAGTTTACACAATAAGATCCCCCAGCATTGATGTCAATAGCAGCAATAATAATCCCAAGCATTGGTGCCAGTTTCTGCAATAATAACCCCCAGCATCAGTACGAGTTTACACAATGATAACCCCCCCGGCATTGATGTCAGTAGCAACAATAATAACCCCCCAGAATTAGTGCCAGGTTCACAATAATAAATCTCAGCATTGGTGACAGTTTTGTTGCAATAATAATCCCCAGCATTGGTTCCAGTTTCCACTATAATAATCTCTAGCATTGGTGTCAGTTTCTGCAATAGTAACCCCCAGCATAGGGGGATCAGTGGCGTTATACTAGTTAAACCTCCCTTCATTGGTAGCCTCTTAAAGTGGAATTCAAGCCTAAACCAAACTAGCCTTAAAAATGCCCCCCCCCCAACACCTATGATGACTAATAATGTAAAAAAAAAAAAGTGTACATAATATCAAGTTGCTCCAATCCAATCATGTGATCTTCCCTGTATCAGCCAGCAGCACACTTCTTTCTGACAGAGAAAGAAATGTGAATGTATGTCTTCTAGTAGTGCTGGCTGGGTGCAGGAGGAGTGCAGGGACAAGAACACTGTGCATGGTCTGTTCTGAACAGCAGCAATGATCTGTGCACTGCTTTTCATCTGACAACCACCCTCCCTCAGGCAGACTTGGGCCAGCACTACACTGTGTCATGACTACACTCCACCAGCGCCCTCACCTTCAGTGAATTGTACTGGCATCAGTCATAGGGGGACACCGGAAGCTCTTACCACTTAAATAACGCACAATAAATAAGAAGCAAATATATGATTTGATTCAATATAATTTTGGGTGCAAGTTGGCCCTTAATGTCTATGATCTTATACACCAAGTCCTGAATATAAATTATTATTTTACTATAAACTAGAAACAGCCCTCAAGTCAGGCAATCAACCCTACATTCTGCTATTTTTTTAAATGACATAATTTAATAAAGCACTTTACCACTTTGTCCAGAGTTACTGGACAATACACCATTGAACTAAAGACCAGAGGATAAATGACATGATCACTGCTTGTGGTCCATCTTTTCATACAAATTATTATGATTATTCCTTTGACAGATATATTATGCAGAAAACAAAGAAATGGTGAGGCTATTATCAGAGAAAAGAGGGTATGTGATCCACAGCAGTGACTGGGTACCGGCTGCATTATATTCTGAGAGGTTAAGGCCAAATGAAGCACTCTGGATATAAAAGTGGTAAAATATTATATACAGCTCAGATAATAAGACTGAGAGTCCAAGGATCATCTGGTCAAATGAAACCTACAATTTCAAGCCCTACTGCTTTTGTCATTTAAACAAAAGTGTTTCATTTTCATTGTAGGAATGTTTTTAGAAGCTGTGGTTAGAGCCTATGATAATGTATAAATAATGTTGCAAATTTTTTAGGGTGACATAGAAAATTATTACATACAGAATGTTAGAGACGATACTTTCATCGATTATTTCTATTACAATACGGCCTTGCTATATATATACAAATATCCACTGAAGTGACTAGTCTCAGGGGATACACAGAGATTTAACAAATCCTCCTACATAAGCAGTGCCTGTTTATCTGCAGCCTTCTCTTCTCTACAGTCATTCAAGGTGCACAGTTTTAACAGCATTTCTGATGTCACACACTGCACAGCACAGAAAGGAGAGCTGAGTGTAATCTGAGACCTGAGTGAAAGGAATAGACACACCACCCTCCACACAATCTAATATTTTAGCAGAGACCCTATAGAATAAAATGGCGGTTGTTGGAATATTTTATGTCACACGGTTTTTGCGCAGCGGCTTTTCATACACAATTTTTCTGTATAATATGAAAGATGATGTTATGCCAAATAAATAGATACCTAACATGTCATGCTTTCAAATTGCGTGCGCTCATGCAATGGCACCAAACTACGGTACTTAAAAATCTCTATCGTTGTCACTTTTAATTTTTTTTACAGGTTACCAGTTTAGAGTTACAGAGGAGATCTATTGCTAGAATTGTTGCTCTCGCTCAGACTTTCGCGGCGATACCTCACATGTGTGGTGCAAACACAGTTTACATAGTGGGCGTGATCTACATATGTGTTCACTACTTTTATTTATTTTATTATAGTTTTTACATTTTTACACTGTCCCTTTATAAAAATAATTGTGATCACTTTTATTGCTATTACAAGGAATGTAAACATCCCTTGCGATAACAATACAGCATGACATGTCCTCCCTATGGAGAGATCTGGGGTCTAAAAGACCCTAAATCTCTTCATCTCTTCTCTACCTTTCAAAGGAAAAGATAAAAAAAAAAAAATCTCTATCTTTTGCTTTAAAAAAAAAACATACATATTTACATTCGCCTGGGAACTGGAAGTCAACGTCGCTCTGATCCTCCGAGGGTATAGAGATGAGCGGTGGCCATCTTACCATCACTTATCTCTATGCAAAAACCCTGGCGATGCCGTATGGCTCCCAGGCTTAGCGATCGGTAGTGTTAGTAGTGGGGGGGGGGGGGGGCAATCTCTACGGCACTTCCAAAAGTGATCCCAAGGTGAATCCTCCGCTGGGATCACTTTTATCACTTTTACCAAGGTTATAGTATCTAGCTACAGCCATGACCCCGGTATTTAATGTCAAAATCATGACGTATTTTTCCAGTTAGGTGGTCGGTGAACAACCACTTTAAGGAGTTCACATAGGGCTATCTGTTAAAGTATATGGTCTATACTCATCAAAGGTAACATATAAGTCAAATAGTAGCCAGTGCCACATTTTATTGGCAAAGACTTTTATTTAAAAACAGTGACTTGATTTTGTGAAGGAGCCAACAGCTGCTTTTCACAGTCCCTTGCTCCTATTGAGCTGTAGAAAGAACCTTGAGGTGGGAGGGTTCACCCAGCACTTGTTTGGCTATGTAGGAAGGGACAAACTATTTGAAGGAATGAATGGGGCAAGACTTGGTGTGGTCTACCGTTTTCCTACTAGCTTGTCTGTCAGTAATGACAGTGCTTATAGTCATGGTCCTGTTGGACTGGCACATCTCACTGCCAATGTGAGGGTATTGACACTGACCATATTTCAGATGTGCTAGGATAGTGTTGTCATCTCATCAAAAGAATGAAGCCTAGTACACACGGCCGAGAATCTCATCAGGAAAAAACCCGTTGTTTTTCCTGACGAGATTCTTGACAAGAATTTTGTCCCGGCCGAGTGTACACATGTACCGCCATTCTTTTGAATGGCACGAACGCGGTGACGTCATCGACTACGACGAGCATGCGCTCGTCACATTCAAAGCCGTCGCCGCCATCTTGCTACACCCTACCTATGCCTAGGAAGCTACCGCGCATGCGTCAAAGTCATTTCGAGCATGTGCGGGTTTCCACGACGTCAGGTAAGTATACGCACACTCGTCGGTTTCTCGTCGGGAAACAGGCCGACAAGAATCCCAATGAGAAAATAGAGAGCAGGTTCTCTATTTTTCTCGTCGAGATTCTGGGCAGTTTTCTTGACGAGAAACCTGAAAGCCTCGTACACACGTCCGGTTTTCTTGGCAAGAAAGCTCTCCCAGCAGTTTTCTTGTCGTTTCTTGACGAGAAAACCGGTCGTGTGTACGAGGCCGTAGACTTCGCTGGCAGGATCAACAGATATATTTGTGGGTTTGTAAGGAGAAACAAAGCTCACTGTCATACATAAGCTTTAAAGGGTAACTCCGCTTTTGTGGGAAAAAAAATTAGCAAATAAAATAAATAAATAATATAGCAAATAGCATACACAATTGCGACTCAAGTCATATTGTAATTGAATGTTATTAAAAATGACCTTTCCTTTTTAATCTGCAGTCACTGTAATTGTCTGTAAAATGCAATGCAATATGACTACCTGGAGGTGTTCTGTACACAGAATGTGTACTAACCACCCCCCAGAAACATCATGTGATTGGCTCACTGATTTTCCCAGAAGTCTGCCTAAGATACAAATCAGATGTCATTTTTGGTGAGATACTCCCAGTAGGGAATCACGTCTAAAGGGATGCAGACCCAGCAATTTTCTTCATTAGAGCCCTGCAGGTGCTGCAGCTCATTGATAATTAGGTTCACTTACCAGATGGACACAGACAAACACACAGGGATTTCTTCAGAATAACAAAAAGGTAGGAATCTGCAACAACGTTTGCTAAAATCCTTGCAATATCACCCACAGGGAAATGTTTTTTTTCTCAACAAAAGTGGAGTTATGCTTTAATACTGTAAAACATATTGATACATTGACTATAGTTCTGTTCACTAAAAAGAACAGAGAAGAGACAGTGGAATTATCTTTAGAAGCCAACCAGGTGGTAGCTTGAAAGCCAAGAACCATTCAAATCGATTAATATACCTTTGAAATACATGTAGGTGAACTGTTTTACATTCCAAAATCTTTTTTGCAAATTTTAGAAATAGAAATATCCCCATGTAGAAATACCCCTTTGCATAGCTCTTTGTAGCTATTGCAGCTTCCCATGTCACCTGTCTGCCTCCGGATTGTGACCAAGCAACGTCACAATGCTGAGGTTCTCTCTATAATACTACTGCCCTTCTGTAAGATGCCTAATCATTTCTACTTCCAGCTCTCAGTGCCTGAAAATAGATCAAGATTACAGCACTGAATAATGCAATACAGCTTGATTACATCTGATTTCTCTTGTATAGGGAATTATGGGAAGACAGTATACATATAGATGTCATGCATTTATACTAGCAGTGCTGGAAGATACAGCATATTTAGGAATCTTCAGATAATAAATAAATCATATATGGTAAGGGACATCTATATACTTTAGCAAATTTTTTATTTGATTTCCCCTCTGGAGCAGTTGCTTTAGGTAAATCCTCTCATTTCTGTTTTTACTCTAAATAGCTGTTACTTGTTTAGCCACATGTTGTTTTCCAGTGGCTAACAGTGAGAGAATATCGGTTCCAGGGTTTGTTCTCAGAAGACGCTCTTGGGACAAATCTGTTAAGGTGCACTGTATTGTATTACTGTACACTGTCATGTAATTTCAGAGATGGTACAATGCATTTTTGAAGGTCTTTATTTAGTTGATTTGTAAAATAGAGATGAAATAGAGGGTAATGTAAAAAAAAAAAAAAAAATCCTCTTAGGGACTAGGGATAAGCCAAAAAAACTTAGATTCAATTTGAGGGGGGCTCAGCGAACATTACTGAAGTTTGGGGGTGCCAAACCTGAACCCTATTGAAGTCAATGGGAGCTTAATATTATAAAAACCTTACTGGCCATATTCTAGGCTAATAGGCAAGGGATTGTCAAATAAACAGCATGTGGGCTGAAGTTCCTAGTTCCGGTGAAATACATTGAGGTCTTGGCAGTGGCCAAACTTCTGGGTCTTGCTGACGTCACTTCCAGCTCAAGCGCCACGTCCTACTCAGGCACCAGAGGCGAGCAGCAAGGATTTTAATTTTACAGGCGATTTCAGCTGGTGACAGTTTAAGCACATGGAAATGTAAGCGCATGGCAAGGATGTGTAGCGCCCCCCCCCCAATATTTGGGGGCGCTATGTGGAAATTTAGGGGTAGTCTGAGCCGGTAGTTGGGCTTAGACCAATCAATGATTCAATATTGCTTTTCTCTGTGTCTGATACTGCCTGGCAGTAGTGTTCTCCGTTGCCTGCAGGTGGCACTGTCACCGCCGATATAGGTTAAACTACGGGGGTATCACAGCACCTTGGTGTCCCTTCTCGGCAGCTGTGCAGTGGGCGTGGTCAACCCGCTGTGCATGCTGGCAGAGGGTACATAAGGGGCAGACGCCATTAGGCGTGAGGCGGTTCCAGGGGGACCCCAAGGCGCAAGGGGGGGACCTCTGGTCCAGTGAGTGTGCCTCGTGGCCCGCATGGCACGAGGTGCGCGAGTGTGTTTAGGCCTTGGGCACCTTCAGCGCGAGGCCCTGTTGCTTCATCATGGGCCCAGCTCCGCTGGCAAGGGCCTACGCTTCAGAGAAGGATCCCAGGCTGCCCGCTTGTAGGGGGGCCCATCTTAAGGAAAGGAGTCCAGGGGAGGATCAGTCCCAGGAGATTAGTGATGGTACTGCTGTCTCGGAAAGAGGCCTGGAAACTCGCCTAAAGAGGGATCCATCTTCAAAGTTACAAAGCTTGCAATACGCCAGTCTGGCACAGAGGTTCTAATTCAGTATTGTTTGGCTGGGAGGTTCGGGACTTGGATTCTGTGGCAGAGGATTCCCCGATCGCATCCCTAGAAACTTAAGAAAAGGAAAAAGATTGATTCGTGCTCCATCCCGGCTGCTAGGACCGCTCTCATAGGGACTATCCGGGTGAGCAATACCCACTCAGGCTTGAGTGGTGACGAATATAGACACTGAACTTTAAGTGTTGTGTGCCTGAACCTTCCCCTACTTCTTTCAACTTCCTACTGTCTCTCTCTTCAAGTTGACTCAAAGAAAAAGAATAAAGCCTTGCTGATTAGGTTTTACTCCTGTGTGGAAATTGGCCTTATTACAAGAGATTGTTTTGCCTAGACAACGGAGCTAAGGGATCCACTCTAGAGGGGTAATTGCTGCAGACCCAAAACAAAACCAGCCGGTCCCTTAAATGGGGGTAAGTGCTACAGATGTTTTTAATAAATGCATTTCACAATTATCACGCTATTGTTTTCTATTCTGGGACTTCCCTATACTGGTCGATATTAGAGGAGAGGGGGTGGATACCAAGTACATACCATTTAAAGGATTGTAACTATCTAAGCTGAGAGGGTCCTGGTGGCTCAAAGCTATCTGGTGAGTGGTCCCTCATATAATAAGTGGTGAAGCACTATTGGAACGTGAAGAGCATGTTTCACTAGTCTTATGCGGCGTACACACGATTGTTTTTCATGCGGTTAAAAATGCAATTTTTTAAAATGCCCATTAAAACCGATCGTGTGTATGCTCCAGAGCATTTTTAACGGCGTGAAAAACGGCCATTAAAAATTTCGAACATGCTCTATTTTTTCACGTCGTTTTTCATGTCGTTTTTTTTAACGACGTGAAAAACGATAGTGTATATGCTTTTATGAGGGGAAAAAAACGCGCATGCTCAGAATCAAGTATGAGACGGGAGCGCTCGTTCTGGTAAAACTAGCGTTCGTAATGGAGATAGCACATTTGTCACGCTGTAACGGACTAAAAAGCACGAGGCTGAAAAGTGCGAATCGCCGCTCAACAAAGTTTACTAACATGAAGGGTGGCGCCATTCGAATGGAACTTCCCCTTTAAAGTGCCGTCGTACAAGTTGTACGTCACTGCGCTTTGCTCGAGCGTTTTTTTTAATGATCGTGTGGATGCAAGACAGGCTTGAGAGGAAACATGAAAAAAAACGACGAGAAAAACGTCGGTTAAAAAAATGGCATGAAAAACGATCGTGTGTACGCCGCATAACATGTGGTGAAGGAAAGAAAGCGAACTAGAAGATTGGTGTTTAAAATGTCATTATAAGTGGACTTTTATTTGCATATAATTTTCACGGTGCACTCATTTGTTTTGATGTTTTTTTGATTGTATGGTTACCTGTGTCCACACAAATATTAGTTATCACAGGTTTAAGCTAGCGCCTCAGGACATTTTTGGGGTAACACCGAAAAAAGATGGTAGCAGCTTATAAAGAGCACTATTAAGTATTTGCATCCAGGGGGAACCATTTCTTATATATTATATGAATGTTAAGGGGGAAACTCTATGCAGAAAACAACAAAAAAGGGGGTCCTCCCTAAATTTACACCAGATCCTTATCTAAGGATACAGCCAAGAGGGCAGGCATGGAAAGGGGGGAAAATTAGTGTTCCCCTCCTGAAAAATAACAGGCCACATGACCTCAACATGAGAGGGTACCACATTGATGAGGACAAGGGCAGGGGGCTTAATGGAATCTGGAAGCCCCCCTTTTATATGGGGGCCCCAGATTCTGCATCCACCTCATATGTGAATAAGTTAGGGGTGCATACTACCTTACTCATTTACAAAAAAAAAAAAATGTAAATAGCAATTAAACACTCTTTTTTATAAAGAATATTAAACATACCACAATGTAAATTATTCATCAGTCACATTTACCAGCAATGCAGATCCTCATCAATCACAATGCATGACACCTGCTAACTCACTGAAAGGAAAAACCCTCCAACCAATAGACATATCTGATCTTGTCGCTGAACTCGCCTCGAATTACTGTTCTAGTCCCTGCTGCTAAATGTAAATAAAGGTGCAGGGCATGCCCAATGGTGTCAATGTCATTGATCATGTTAGCCACTATACCCCTGCCCATTTGTTTATTAGACTGGGGGTTCCTGTCTAGCAACTGAATGGGGCTAGGTGTTGCACTAGTTGCTAAGGACACAGTAGGTGCTGGCACCCACAGCTTCCTTAACAACCATTGACAGCAGAAGTAGGAAGCTGTCATATGTAATAGTGGTAGCGAAAAGTGCCTAGCAAGCAAACTTTAGTCCAAACCAGTGTCCAGACTAAGCTAAGAGCTCACCCCTATTAGTGTCCAAATGAAGTGAACCTCTTAAAGCCCTGTACACACGATCGGTTTTACCGATGAAAACCGTCCGATGGATTTTTTTTATCGGACAAACTGATCGTGTATGGGCCCCATCGGTCTTTTTTCCATCGGTTTTAAAAAATAGAACATGTTTTAAATTTTTCCGATGGATCCAAAACCGATAGCAAATTCCGATCGTCTATGGGCAAGTCCATCGGATAAAAAACGCACGCATGCTCAGAATCAAGTCGACGCATGCTCAGAAGCATTAAACTTCATTTTTCTCGGCTCATCGGAGTGTTTTACGTCACCGCGTTTGGAACGGTCGGTTTTTTGACTGATGGTGTGTGGGCAAGACTGATGGAAAACAGTTTCATCGGATATCCGATGGACAAATCCATCGGACTAGAATCCATAGGAAATCCAATCGTGTGTACAGGGCTTTACTGTTTATTTTATTTATTTATTACAGGTGCTTATATAGCTCCCTCAATTTACCCAGTGCTTTACCTGTATATTGTGTGGTCACATTACTTATTAATTATCTTTCTTAATGCAGAGTGGTAACAAGGCCCCCATCCCCAAAAGCAGTTATTTTTTAGGCCAGAAATGTCACATTCTCTATGAACACGGACATCCTAAATAGCAAAGCCTGCTTCTGCTCTGCAACTAGTGAATAGTCACTTGGACCACTTTTATCAGTTCACTAATACACTGATCAAAAAAAAAAACTGGTACTTATATACCACTACGCATCATAGAGATGATAACTCACAGGATGATTAGTAACAATAGAAATCCCCTTCACTATATCCAAAGAAAAAAAAAGTGTTTTCTGGAGCTAAGCTTTGGCACAAACAACACTAGTGACTAGCAATCTTTATAGGGACCATGAAACAAATGTGTTAGGCCCCTTTCATACTGGGGTGGGGAGGTGCGCTGGCGGTATAGCGGCGCTATTTTTAGCGCCGCTGTACCGTCGGATTTTCCACGATATTCGGCCGCTAGCGGTGCGGTTTAACCCCCGCTAGCGGCCGAGAAAGGGTTAGAAACGCCCGCGGTGTCCCATTGATTTCAATGGGAAGGAGCGGTAAAGGAGCGGTAGAAACACCACCCCTTCACAACTCCAAAGATGCTGCTTACAGGAGATTTTTTTCCTCCCGCCAGCGCATCGCCTCAGTGTGAAAGCCCTCGTACTTTCACATTGAGAATGCTGGGGCAGGATTATTTCAGGCGTTATTTATGCGCTATTTTTAGCGCTAAAATGCCTGAAATATGCCTCAGTGTGAAAGGGGCCTAAGTATTAGTAGTATACCAAGTAAAAAATTAATAACAGTAGTTGTTACAGACATAGATTATAATTGACGAGACTATCAATCAGCATAAGCCCTGGTTCACATTGGTACGATTTGACATGTGATCTGACATGTCAAATCGCATGTCAAATCGGCGGAATTTGCTGGCAATTGCCAGCAATGGCACCATCCTAATCGGTGCGACGCCGCATCTGCGGCGCTGCACCGATTTCAAAAAGTCGTTTCTGTACTACTTTTGGCGATTTCGGGCTGCGATTTACATTGACATCTGTGCAGAGACCTGCACAGATGTCTCTGAAATCGCGCCCGAAATCGGGACTGACAAGCGGGAGTAATATCGCCATTCCCGCAGCCCAGTGTGAACCTGGGCTAAAGGTTTTTTTTTTTATTCCGTATTAGAAGTTTTTGTTAAGCTTAACATCCTTTCTGGCAGTGAACTCATATCTGAAATAGCATTAATAATAAGCTTTCACTTTAGATGATATAATCACCAATCTCGTGCCTGGAATAATTCTAACGTTTTATCTTTACCCTGGTTGCTACCCTTTTACTTTGGATGGTGATGTCGCATTTGATATGCTACTAATCTTTTACAGTGTATTGTGTTGCTACCACCCCTCTATTTGTACTTATGTAGTTACTAATAACTATTAAGGACAGTGCTTTTAATACACCATTACTTGCTTTATAGCATCATCAGAGTCCGAAAAGTAGACCTTTCAATAGCTTTACAAAACTGCATAAATTAATTCCTGGCGGGTCGCATATACAGCAATAGTATATTATTTAAAACAACCACTTCAATACTGGACACTTTCACCCCCTTCCTGCCCAGGACAATTTTCAGCTTTAAGCGCTGTCACACTTTGAATGATAATTGTGCGGTCACGCAACACTGTACCCAAATACATTTTTTATCATTTTTTTTATAAAAATAGAGCTTTTTTTGGTGGTATTTAATCCCCACAGTTTTTTTTTTTTGCTAAATAAATGAAAAAAAGACAGAACATTTCGAAAAAATACAGATAGTCAGACCCAGACTGTAGCAATGTAACTTAGTAAGGAGTCACAGGGTGGTTGCAGCAATGGGCAGATCTGTGTCAGACATTTGTGAACATATAATAACTGCAAAGGCACCAGAATTGACATGACTGTGCCATCTCTGAGCTGCCATCTTAGTCCACAAAGTTGATGCTAACCTTGGATGATGCCTGAACAAATTTGACTGTCCTTCCAGAGAGAAAACCAAGAGGAAGGCACAGTCAGGTGGTGTGATCTCTGTAAGATGTAGTAAACCCTGTAAGGCCCCTTCCACATGAGGAAGGCTCCGTTGGAGTGATGAATCTGTTCGCTGAACCCCGCTAAGCAGGCAGATGGCTGGTCTGCGTCTGCTCCACTTAGGCGAAGCAGACACAGACACAGCCCAGCCCGCTCTTCTCTATGGGTGGTCGGATGTAAATTGACCGCCTATCTGTTTACACCTGTCTGCCATCCGATCCGCCAAACTTTCATACCTACATACTGTAGTAAGCTTAATTGATTTATTTACACATTTATATATAGATTAAATTTTATCTAGCAGAACCTTTCACATTAAGCTCATTTTGCAGCCATGATGCCTTCTGATACATGTGCATCCTTGCAGATATTTTCTAGACATGATTTCAAGGGGCTTAGTGGAGACTGCAGTGAGAAATACCCCTATCCAGACCATGCTGATCCTCCGGAGGTTCCCCTGTTGTGGCTTTTGTTTGCTCCGTCTCCTCGGCTCCCGAGCTGGATGCACTAAACGGCCGCCATCTTGATATCCAGCGTTTGGCAATTCATTTCAGCCCGTCGCTAAGTATGAGGTTCCTCTTCAGACCTCTCTTGCCAATCATTCCGCGTGCCCCCATTTATTAACAACATACATCTATTGATTTTATCACTTACATTGCAGATACAACATTCATGCATCCGCCCCTGAAGAAGCGAGCAGGGTCTCGCAAAACTAGTAGGGCTTCATTGATGCTTGTTTTATGCCTGTACATGCTGGATATTATCGATGTCTGCATTATGTCTACATATTTCTCAGTTTATAAGTATGTACATTTTATTTCCTTATTGTATATTAGTGATGAGCCGAACACCCCCGGGTTCGGTTCTTACCAGAACCCGCGAACGGACCGAAAGTTTGCACGAACATTAGAACCCTATTAAATACAATGGATGCGAACGTTCGGATTCTAAAGTGCTAATTATAACGACTATTATCCATGTTATTGTCCGAAACAGAGTTTGGGAACCCGGGTTCTGCACCAGGGGACATGTATCAATGCAAAAAGAAGTTTTAAAAATGGACGTTTTCTGGGAGCAGTCATTTTAATGATGCATAAAGTGAAAAAAAAAAAGTCAAATATTCCTTTAAATATTGTACCTGGGGGGTGTCTAAAGTATGCCTGTGAAGTGCCACGTGTTTCTCGTGTTTAGAACTGTCCCTGCACAAAATAACATTTCTAAAGGAAAAAAAGCCATTTAAAACTGCTTGCGGCTTTAATGCAATGTCTGGTCCCGGTAATATGGATGAAAATCTTTAGGAAAAATGGCATAGCTACCCCATCACCCCCCCCCCCCCCTACCCCAGCCCATTACCAGCCCCTTTGGGTCTTGTATGGATATTAAGGGGAACCCCGCACACAAAATAAAAAAGGCCCTATATACTCTGAACAGCCGTATATAGGCGGTGCATACAAGACAGGGACTGTAGGTTTGTTCTTATGTAGAATCTGTTTGTAATTTTGAACAGCTGCATTGTTTAAGTGTAGCTCCATGCCAAATTCCTTTTTTTTAGCTTTTTGGAAAACATAGGGAACGGTTATCACCCCTGTCACATTTTTTTTGCTGTCTGTGCCCCTGTTCAGAACATTTCACCTCACTTTGCGTCCCAATGACAACTGTTTTTGAAATGTGGTGTTTGTATTGAAACAAGGATTGGTGATAAAGCATCAGTAGAGAGGAGACACCATTCTCCCATATTAATTCTTACAGGAGAGAATTTTCCTTCCAAGGGGTAGATTTCCTCTCACTTCCTGTTGTCTTCTTCCGTTTGCAAGTAGTAGTCGTTTGTAAGTTGGATGTTTGAAAGTAGGGACCTGCCATATATACTCTGCAGAAATTGGCCCCTTAGGTGTTGGTGTTGGCACAACACTGAAAGCACTCACAGTTATTCTTGGTGGGTGCTGGAACGCCCTGCTGTCAACTATTATATCAGGAATTGTAATAACATATAATTGTTGATCAGTGGTACTAAAAATTGGGCCTTTGATGGTGGTGCTGGTGCCACAACACTGTAAGGCCTGACAGTTACTCTTGGTGGGCGCAGCAATGGGCCCTGCTGTGAATTATTAGATCAATAATTATAATTGCATGCCCCTGTTGAATAGGGGCTGAAAAATTGGGCCTTTGGTGGTGGTGGTGGTGGTGGTGGTGATGGTGGTGCTGGTGCCACAACACTGTAAGGCCTGACAGTTACTCTTGGTGGGCGCAGCAATGGGCCCTGCTGTGAATTATTTGTTCAATAATTATAATTGCATGCCCCTGTTGAACAGGGGCTGAAAAATTGGGCCTTTGGTGGTGGTGGTGGTGGTGATGGTGGTGCTGGTGCCACAACACTGTAAGGCCTGACAGTTACTCTTGGTGGGCGCAGCAATGGGCCCTGCTGTGAATTATTAGATCAATAATTATAATTGCATGCCCCTGTTGAACAGGGGCTGAAAAATTGGGCCTTAGGCACTGGTGGCACAACACTGCAACCCCTCACAGATACTGTACTTGGAGCACAGCAATGAGGCCTGTTGCAAAGTATTGCATCCAAAATTTTAATTACACGCCCCTGTTAAACAGGGGCTGAAAAATTGGGCCTTAGCCACTGGTGGCGTCACCCATAAACCAAAATGATCTTCCAAGCTATCATCATTAATCGTATCATTGAGGAGGAGGAGGAGGATAGCCAGTCAACATAACAGCACAGGCACTCAGCATCAGCATCAGTCTTGAAGGGATGTGACATTTTAAAATCAATTAGTCTGTTATATCAGCATCAGGTGTGTGGTAGCTGGTGGTGATCCAAGACTGGTTCATCTTGATGAAAGTCAGTCGATCAACCGAGTCGGTGGACAGGTGCACCCTGTGATCCGTGACAAATCCTCCAGCAGCACTGAATGTGCGTTCTGAAAGAACGCTGGATGCAGGACAGGCCAGTAGCTCAATTGCATACTGTGCAAGCTCTGGCCAGTGATCCATCCTCAAGACCCAGTAAGCCAGAGGATTTTCGGTGGGGAAGGTGTCCAAGTCTGACCTTGCCCCTAGGTATTCCTGCACCATGTATATCAGACGCTGGCGTTGGTTGCTGGAACCGATCATACTTTGGGGCTGCGGACTAAAGAATTGTCTGAACGCATCGGTCAGACGGCCACCTTCCCCACCGCTCCTTCTTTGACTGCCCGAAGCCTCAGCAACTCGTTGTCCAGGACCAGGAGTTTGTAACCTCCCAGTCTCTGGGAACGCGTTGCACAGACCTTTCTGCAAGGCCTCCCGGAGTTGTCTCATCCTCTGCTCCCTCTGCGACGGTAAGATAAGGTCTGCAACCTTACCCTTGTACCGTGGATCAAGGAGAGTGGCCAGCCAGTAATGGTCCCTCTCCTTGATCCGAAGAATACGAGGATCCTTCCGCAGACTTTGCAGGATCAGGGAGGCCATGCAGCATAGGTTAGCTGAGGCATTCAGTCCGGAGTCCTCTGGGTCACTAAGGACGACATGATCCGCAGCCACCTCCTCCCAGCCACGTACAAGTCCACTGGTTTCTTGGGACTGTAAATCATCCCTAAAAGACTGCTGCTGATGATGCTGAGTGCCAGCCTCCACCTCCATGCTGACACAATCCTCCTCCTCCTCCTCCTCCTCCTCCTCTTCCTGTGCGATGGGTGGGACAGAAGGAACACTGTCTGGGTAAAGGGGGCCTTGAGAGGCAAGGAAGTCCTCCTCTTCCTGCCTCTGTTCTGCCTCAAGTGCCCTGTCCATTATTCCACGCAGCGTGTGCTCCAACAGGTGGACAAGAGGTACAGTGTCACTGATGCATGCACTGTCACTGCTCACCATCCTCGTGGCCTCCTCAAATGGTGCCAGGACAGTGCATGCATCCCTGATCATGCCCCACTGGCGTGGTGAAAAAAACCCGAGTTCCCCTGACCCTGTCCTGGTGCCGTAGTCGCACAGGTACTCATTGATGGCCCTCTGCTGCGTGTGCAGCCGCTGCAGCATGGCCAACGTTGAGTTCCACCTGGTGGGCATGTCACATATAAGGCGGTTCTTGGGCAGGTTCAACTCCTTTTGCAGCTCAGCCAGGCGAGCACTGGCATTATAAGATCTGCGGAAATGCACACAGACTTTCCTGGCCTGCCTCAGGACATCCTGTAAGCCCGGGTACCTGCCCAAGAACCGCTGCACCACCAGGTTAAGGACGTGAGCCATACAGGGCACATGGGTCAGTTGTCCCTGTCGGAGGGCGGAGAGGAGGTTGGTGCCATTGTCGCAAACCACCATTCCTGGCTTAAGCTGGCGTGGCGTCAACCACCTCTCGGCCTGCCCCTGCAGAGCAGACAGGACCTCTGCCCCAGTGTGGCTCCTGTCCCCCAAACACACCAGCGCAAGCACGGCATGGCATCTTTTTGCCTGCGTACTTGCGTAGCCCCTTGAATGCCTACGGAGCACCGCTGGTTCCGAGGACAAACCACAGGAAGAGGCCATGGAGGAAGAAGAAGAGGAGGGGGTGGAGGAGAGAGGTGTGTCACAACCAGTAGTAGCATTTTGGAGGCGTGGCGGTGGAACAACCTCCAACACTACTGCACCTTGTCCTGCATCCTTCCCAGCTGCCAAAAGAGTGACCCAATGGGCCGTGAAAGAAAGGTAACGTCCCTGTCCATGCCTGCTGGACCATGAGTCAGCGGTAATATGCACCTTACCGCTGACCGCCCTGTCCAGCGAGGCCAAGACATTGCCTTCCACATGCCTGTAGAGAGCCGGAATCGCCTTCCGTGTGAAAAAGTGGCGTTTGGGAACCTGCCTATGAGGAACCGCACATTGCACAAACTCACGGAAGGGGGCCGAGTCTACCAACTGAAAAGGCAGCAGTTGAAGCGCTAGCAATTTAGCCAAGCTAGCATTCAACCGCTGGGCATGTGGATGGCTGGGAGTGAACTTCTTTCGACGGTCCAGCAGCTGGGGCAGGGAAATTTGCCTGCTAGAATCGGACGTTGGTGTACTGCTAGCAGAGTGCCCGCAAGTACTTGGCTGTGACACACCTAATTCTACACCTTCATTCCTCTCAGTGCAGGTTTCAGAGAGGAGTGAAGGTATACTGGGGTTGGAGATCCCAGCTGATGAGGTGCAAGAAGAGGTCAGCTTTGTTCTTTGGTGTGGGTCTTTAAGGTAGGCTTGCCAACGAGCTGCATGGCAGGTCAACATATGTCTGATCAAGCATGTGGTGCCCAAGCGGCTGATGTTTTGGCCACGCGATATACGCTTGAGACATATGTTGCAAACAGCAGCTGTGCGATCTGATGCACTCGCCTCAAAAAAGGCCCACACCAAAGAACTTTTTGAATGACGGGCAGAGGCAGCGCCCTGCACAGGCGGAGCTCTGCGGTGTGATTCCGTCGGTGTACTGCCCATACGCTGGCCACTCAAGGGCATCCTGCCTCGTTGGAGATGTGCCTCATCCTCCTCCTCCTCCTCTCTCCTATTAGGCACCCACGTGGAGTCAGTGACCTCATCATCCCCTCCCTCCTCATCACTGGAGCCAATCTGGCAGTATGCTGCAGCTGCTGGAGCATGACTGCCAGATTGGTGTCCTTCTTGAGCATCCCCTCTCTCTGCTCTCACGCTACTGCCTTCCTCTAGCTGGGTATCATCATCAGATCCTTCGAAACGCTGGGCATCCTCCTGGAGCATGTACCCAACACTGTGCTCAAACAGTTCGGGGGACTCCTCAGGAGGAGGACATGGTGGGTCTAGGGAAGGATTGACTAATGAAGATAATGATACCAGAGAAGAGGACGCTTTGGCAGCTGCTTTGCCAGTACCCTGAGCCTGGGTGAGAGAGGATGAGGAGGATGAGGTGGGCTTGGTCATCCACTCTACCAAGTCTTCGGCATGATGTGGCTCAACATGTCCAGCTGCCGAAAAGAAGGACAAGTGTGTCCCATGGCCATGTGCTGATGACAATGCACCGCGTCCACGACCAGCACTGTTGCCCCCAGACACAGAGCCTGCTTGCCCTCTTTTTTTGCCTCCTGACTGTCTGCCTCTCCTTGTTTGCCTTCCAGACATTTTAATGGATGGCCTGCAGGGAGATGGGAAAAAGAGCAATAAGGGCTACCTTCAGGTGTATACTGTGCAGGAGGCTTAGCAACAATGACACTGACACTGTCCCCTGCCTATCCTTCTCTGTCCCTAAACACAAGGATTTGCAATATGCTTCAGCAAGATTGGTTTAGCACAGAACAGCACACTGACAGTTTCCCTCACTGTCCTTCTCTGTCCCTACAAACAAGATTTAGCACAGAATAGCACACTGATAGTTTCCACGAGTGTCCTTCTCTGTCCCTAAACTCAAGGATTTCAAATTTGGAACAGCAAAACTGGTTTAGAACAGAATAGCACACTGTCAGTTTCACTCACTGTACCTCTCTGTCCCTAAACTCAAGGATTTCAAATATGGTTCAGCAAAATTGGTTTAGAACAGAATAGCACACTGACACTTTCCCTCACTGTCCTACTCTGTCCCTCCCTACAAACAAGATTTAGCACAGAATAGCACACTGATAGTTTCCACAAGTGTCCTTCTCTGTCCCTAAACTCAAGGATTTCAAATATGGAACAGCAAAATTGGTTTAGAACAGAATAGCACACTGTCAGTTTCACTCACTGTACCTCTCTGTCCCTAAACTCAAGGATTTCAAATATGGTTCAGCAAAATAGGTTTAGAACAGAATAGCACACTGACACTTTCCCTCACTGTCCTACTCTGTCCCTCCCTACAAACAAGATTTAGCACAGAATAGCACACTGATAGTTTCCACGAGTGTCCTTCTCTGTCCCTAAACTCAAGGATTTCAAATATGGAACAGCAAAATAGGTTTAGAACAGAATAGCACACTGACACTTTCCCTCACTGTCCTACTCTGTCCCTCCCTGCAAACAAGATTTAGCACAGAATAGCACACTGATAGTTTCCACGAGTGTCCTTCTCTGTCCCTAAACTCAAGGATTTCAAATATGGAACAGCAAAATTGGTTTAGAACAGAATAGCACACTGTCAGTTTCACTCACTGTACCTCTCTGTCCCTAAACTCAAGGATTTCAAATATGGTTCAGCAAAATTGGTTTAGAACAGAATAGCACACTGACACTTTCCCTCACTGTCCTACTCTGTCCCTCCCTACAAACAAGATTTAGCACAGAATAGCGCACTGATAGTTTCCACGAGTGTCCTTCTCTGTCCCTAAACTCAAGGATTTCAAATATGGAACAGCAAAATTAGTTTAGAACAGAATAGCACACTGTCAGTTTCACTCACTGTACCTCTCTGTCCCTAAACTCAAGGATTTCAAATATGGTTCAGCAAAATAGGTTTAGAACAGAATAGCACACTGACACTTTCCCTCACTGTCCTACTCTGTCCCTCCCTACAAACAAGATTTAGCACAGAATAGCACACTGATAGTTTCCACGAGTGTCCTTCTCTGTCCCTAAACTCAAGGATTTCAAATATGGAACAGCAAAATTGGTTTAGAACAGAATAGCACACTGACACTTTCCCTCACTGTCCTACTCTGTCCCTCCCTACAAACAAGATTTAGCACAGAATAGCACACTGATAGTTTCCACGAGTGTCCTTCTCTGTCCCTAAACTCAAGGAATTCAAATATGGAACAGCAAAATAGGTTTAGAACAGAATAGCACACTGACACTTTCCCTCACTGTCCTACTCTGTCCCTCCCTACAAACAAGATTTAGCACAGAATAGCACACTGATAGTTTCCACGAGTATCCTTCTCTGTCCCTAAACTCAAGGATTTCAAATATGGAACAGCAAAATAGGTTTAGAACAGAATAGCACACTGACACTTTCCCTCACTGTCCTACTCTGTCCCTCCCTACAAACAAGATTTAGCACAGAATAGCACACTGATAGTTTCCACGAGTGTCCTTCTCTGTCCCTAAACTCAAGGATTTCAAATATGGAACAGCAAAATTGGTTTAGAACAGAATAGCACACTGACACTTTCCCTCACTGTCCTACTCTGTCCCTCCCTACAAACAAGATTTAGCACAGAATAGCACACTGATAGTTTCCACGAGTGTCCTTCTCTGTCCCTAAACTCAAGGATTCAAATATGGAACAGCAAAATTAGTTTAGAACAGAATAGCACACTGTCAGTTTCACTCACTGTACCTCTCTGTCCCTAAACTCAAGGATTTCAAATATGGTCCAGCAAAATAGGTTTAGAACAGAATAGCACACTGACACTTTCCCTCACTGTCCTACTCTGTCCCTCCCTACAAACAAGATTTAGCACAAAATAGCACACTGATAGTTTCCACGAGTGTCCTTCTCTGTCCCTAAACTCAAGGATTTCAAATATGGAACAGCAAAATTGGTTTAGAACAGAATAGCACACTGACACTTTCCCTCACTGTCCTACTCTGTCCCTCCCTACAAACAAGATTTAGCACAGAATAGCACACTGATAGTTTCCACGAGTGTCCTTCTCTGTCCCTAAACTCAAGGAATTCAAATATGGAACAGCAAAATAGGTTTAGAACAGAATAGCACACTGACACTTTCCCTCACTGTCCTACTCTGTCCCTCCCTACAAACAAGATTTAGCACAGAATAGCACACTGATAGTTTCCACGAGTATCCTTCTCTGTCCCTAAACTCAAGGATTTCAAATATGGAACAGCAAAATAGGTTTAGAACAGAATAGCACACTGACACTTTCCCTCACTGTCCTACTCTGTCCCTCCCTACAAACAAGATTTAGCACAGAATAGCACACTGATAGTTTCCACGAGTGTCCTTCTCTGTCCCTAAACTCAAGGATTTCAAATATGGAACAGCAAAATTGGTTTAGAACAGAATAGCACACTGACACTTTCCCTCACTGTCCTACTCTGTCCCTCCCTACAAACAAGATTTAGCACAGAATAGCACACTGATAGTTTCCACGAGTGTCCTTCTCTGTCCCTAAACTCAAGGATTTCAAATATGGAACAGCAAAATAGGTTTAGAACAGAATAGCACACTGACACTTTCCCTCACTGTCCTACTCTGTCCCTCCCTACAAACAAGATTTAGCACAGAATAGCACACTGATAGTTTCCACGAGTATCCTTCTCTGTCCCTAAACTCAAGGATTTCAAATATGGAACAGCAAAATAGGTTTAGAACAGAATAGCACACTGACACTTTCCCTCACTGTCCTACTCTGTCCCTCCCTACAAACAAGATTTAGCACAGAATAGCACACTGATAGTTTCCACGAGTGTCCTTCTCTGTCCCTAAACTCAAGGATTTCAAATATGGAACAGCAAAATTGGTTTAGAACAGAATAGCACACTGTCAGTTTCACTCACTGTACCTCTCTGTCCCTAAACTCAAGGATTTCAAATATGGTTCAGCAAAATTGGTTTAGAACAGAATAGCACACTGACACTTTCCCTCACTGTCCTACTCTGTCCCTCCCTACAAACAAGATTTAGCACAGAATAGCACACTGATAGTTTCCACGAGTGTCCTTCTCTGTCCCTAAACTCAAGGATTTCAAATATGGAACAGCAAAATTGGTTTAGAACAGAATAGCACACTGTCAGTTTCACTCACTGTACCTCTCTGTCCCTAAACTCAAGGATTTCAAATATGGTTCAGCAAAATTGGTTTAGAACAGAATAGCACACTGACACTTTCCCTCACTGTCCTACTCTGTCCCTACAAACAAGATTTAGCACAGAATAGCACACTGACACTTTCCCTCACTGTACCTCTCTGTCCCTAAACTCAAGGATTTCAAATATGGCTCAGCAAGATTGGTTTAGAACAGAATAGCACACTGTCAGTTTCACTCACTGTCCTACTCTGTCCCTACAAACAAGACTTAGCACAGAATAGCACACTGACACTTTCCCTCACTGTACCTCTCTGTCCCTAAACTCAAGGATTAAAAATATGGTTCAGCAAGATTGGTTTAGAACAGAATAGCACACTGACACTTTCCCTCACTGTACCTCTCTGTCCCTACAAACAAGGTTTAGCACAGAATAACACACTGACACTCTCCCTACCTATCCTTATTTGTCCCTAAACACAAGGAATCCAGGATTAGTAAAGGAAAAAAAATGACACTGTCCCTGCCTATGCTTCTCTTTCCCTGCTCCGGAACACACTACACAAGGCCGCCGCGCTGGCGGCCTTTTATAGTGTGGGGCGTGTACTAAACCCCCTCAGCAATAATTGGCCACAGGCATCCTGCCTGTGGCCAATCATGGCTCTCCTCGCTGCCGGCGCTGTGATTGGCCAAGCATGCGGGGTCACAGTGCATGCTTGGCCAATCACAGAGCCTGGATGGCAATGCGATGGCGTAGTGCATTGTGGGCCGTTCGCGTCACTCGAATTTGGCGCGAACGGCCCAAATCGTTCGATCTTCGTCGAACGATCGAACAGCCGATGTTCGAGTCGAACGTATGTTCGACTCGAACACGAAGCTCATCCCTATTGTATATGTGTATCCACTGACCCAGCAACTTTCAAGTTTTTCTGTTGCTCATTGATGTATAACATTTGCAATAAATCTTTATATATTTACTTTCATCTGTGCTGTGTACATTGGCTATTATGTCGGGTAACTCACAATCATTGTTGTTGCCGCTTCGTTACATAACACTTTGAAACAAATTAATTGATTTTTGTCTCATTGTTTTCTGTGAACATTGGCCAAACCTCTCTCACCTCATTCAAAGTCCCAGGGCGACGTCCTTTGTCTTTTTGCCAAACGGATTGGGAACAATCCCAATCCATCTGTTTTTAGCGGATAGGATCGAATCCGATGTCAGCGGGTGTCAACGGACACGTCAGATGACACCTGCTGGTCCATAGAGGAGGGTCCGATTGGTCCACCAGTATGAAAGCGGCCCTAGTGTTACACGTTACATGTCAAGCATACACTTAACATGGAAAGTCTCTCTGATGTTAGACCCATTTTAACCCCTTACCTGGATCAATATTCTTAGTAATTAATCCTGTTTAATATTGTTACAATCCTTTTACATGTGATGCAGCTCTCTGTACTACTAGCATTGTGTTCTTCCAGATTTACTTCATGCAGGCTTAGGATTATGTACCAGACATTTCTCTTTATTTGAAAAGCATCACCCCTATGAACTTCTTCTTAACAAACTGGCCTAAGGTTGCGATCAATCTATTATTTCTAAAAAAATGCCAGAACAATAAACATGAAATAACAGCGCTGGAGCTGAAAGTACCTACCCTAAAATCCATGGCTTGTTGACAGTTATTTTATTAATTTAACATTAGCTGGGGGCACCAAATACCACCTTGCCACCTCTGATGTACAACATCACAAGTAGCTAGCGGCCCATGTCAGCCCTCATCAACCTTTATGTCGCACCTGCTGTCTAGACATCATTATCCAACAGCAAGAACATGACATTATGAATGTACCAAGTGCTTAGTACATTTTCTCCATCCTTCAAATCCAAATATTTTTGTGTTTTATAGTTGGCTCAGGCAACCTACATGTGGTTCAATAGCAGCAATCAACCAGGGACCCATGTAATTCGCTAGGAACATCTATATCTTGCTACAGCCTCAAGTCACCTAGTATTATTATGTCACCCTTAGCAAGCATCTTCCAGAAGAAACATGACACATACTCTTACCCAACTCACAGAGACAAGCACTTGTCTTGTGCATTTAATAGGGAAGCATTCCTTATGTTCAATGGCATTTCTTTTTTACTACAGTATATAGTATCATTATATGAATAAATAATTGGACTTTTGCATGAAAACGGTGAGTCAAGCCAAAACTGATATTTAATCTATGTTTGCTGGACAAATCCTACACTGTCACTCTTCACATGTCCCTGTCAGATTTATGGCCACACATCTCCATCTTATTCCTCTTTGTATAGCATGTGGAGTCTGAGGCTGGGTTCACATGATTGGGAATTGGATGCAGGTTTCCCCGCATCCAATTTGCATGTCAGGAGATTGTGACCGGCTCTCTATGGAACCGGTTCACACATCTCCGGAGCAGCTCCGGTGTGAATTGCACAGGAGTCCTGCGAGTCTTCTGGTCCGTTTTAGGTCCAAATTCAGCTAAAAAATTTGGACTTGAAACAGTGAACAGGGACGCACTGGACCCCGGCCCCTCCATGCTTCAGTGTAAACCCAGCCTCAATTATCTTACAGTATTCTTCATAATGCAAATTAAATATAAAATCCTGGCTAAACAAATATTGTCTAAATACAACAGTAACATAGGTGTGTGCACAGGGTGTGCCAGATGTGCCTGGGCACACCCTAATCACCCGGTGTGGCATGCACATTAAAATGATTGCTCTGTGTGTCGGCAGGGAGATGGGAAAGATCTCCCTTTCACCGGCTCTTCCATAAGAGAAGTGCTTCTGTGCTTTTTTTTCACTGTGCTGGCGGGAAGATCAATATGCCGACACTATATATATATATATATATATATATATATATATATATATATATATATATGTAGCGGCCTCACCCTCTCTCCTTCTTTCCTCGGTTTTGCACACCAACTCATGTCTAGGGGTTCCTGGGTTGTGAGAGTGAGATGCGCCACGGCCCATGTCCTCCCCATTGTAGTAGGGAGGTGAAGGCCACTTCCTGATGTTTCCTCGGGCCGGTGTGTTCTGTGAATGCACTGAGTCTGTAATTGCAAGCTCACCAGCCTCCCCTTTGCTTCCAGTAACTGGAGTTCACACACCGGAGAAAGGTCCAACACTTGTTTATTTGACACTCCAATACGCAAAGCACAATAAACAGTTCTTTTGCAGCAAACTGGTTGGGACCTATAACCTTGCCAACGGTGGGGCGAGCAGATCGAGGCACTTCCTAAAGTTTAAGTTCTATGCCACTGTACTATGACCAGCGGCGCCTAAGCCAATCCGGCTGTTACAGAACAGGAAAGATGGGGTCTCTTCCAGCAACCCCTATGAACAGCAATGGAGCCCTCTTCGATGCGCTGTGGCCCCTATCAGGGGGATGTGTCCTCCCAAGAGAGTTCCCAGAGGCCCACTGTCACTGGGTTGGTGCTGCTCTGGGTCTCCAGTGGGTAACCTCCCCGGCCTCCTCACCTCAGGTACGAGTCCCTCCGCTCAGGGACCCTCGGACAGTCCACCCTAGCGGGACCCAGTCGAAGGTACTGGGCCCCAGACCTCCTCGATAGTACCTCACCCCAGGCTAAAGGTGCCTGGGATGGACGCCAACATGACTCCGGACCAGGCCATGGGCACCTGGACCAGACTCCTGGATCTCCCGCACCCAGGCCTAAGGGCCCTGGGTGTGGACCGCAACCCTCCTCCTCCGAGGACCTCCTAGATCACGACGACCTCGTGGTAAGGGCGTCTCCCCCTTTTATCTCCTCCCATCAACGGCCCGGCGGGTTCCCCGCCCCAGCCATACCATCTCCGGGAAGGGACAAAACAGGGAGCACTGCGAAGATGATTCTACCTGAAGCCTGTGGGTACCCCGCCACCCACAGGCAAAGGAGAATATTACATCCTCCAATCCTCCACGAAACAAAAAGGGGTCTGATTCCTAACACAATTATACACCTGGGTCACACTATTGCCCAGGTGTATCCCATCAATTTGGGGACCCCGCTACACACTCCCCCCTGTAATTGGACGCTGGTCCCCAGCGTCAGGTGCACACCCATGCCTCCCATAAAGTGGTGACATGGAGTGAAACCCCTGAGGTAGTTCCTCTAAATTTCCCAAGTGCCAAGACCTGCTCAGGGAGTGGGGAACATATAAAACAACTTATGTCATAAAACACTTTAAACATCTGCATAGTCACAACCCCTCTCCCACACTGTCTAAGAGCCACCCACTCTCAATGGTCTTGATTGACGATTCTCCTGCAGGGGAGAGAAAAAACAACATCCTAACATAATTTCGTGTCATTTGGGATGAGTGAGCCCGTCAGCCGAGAGACCCACTCACTCCAACAAGCAAGGTGATGTGTGGGTGAAATATTTTCAAACATTTGTTGCGCAACACTGCCACCTGGTGACAACGCCGCGGTCATGACACTCAACGAATCTTCTTTCTTCCAGCTTTTTCCTACTCTGCCACTATTCCCAAATGTCCTTGCCTTTGGCACATGAAGAAAAGGGGAAACACGAAAACACAACAGTCCCCAAGTCTCCAACGAGAAAAAGAAAAGCCCAAACAAAAACAAAAGCAGGGCACAGTCCTGGGTGTCTGGGAATGGCTCTTCCAGAAAGTTCAAGTGCACAAAAGAAATAAACAGGAGTTCTTTTCTCCTATAAGTAAAACTTTGGATCCGGCAGGTACAGGGGTTTCAGGTGTTTGTCAAATGCCTCTATCGAATACTCGACATCTTCTCCTTCTCTTCTGCAAATGACTATCTTGTCAGCATGGATATGGCGCCCCAATTTCCATTCAGCTTTGCAGTCCTCAAACCTCTTAGACACTGCCGGCACACATTCCAGGTACCTGCGAGCATGGGGCACCTTCAACTTGTCCCACACAAACTCGTCATACCATCTTGTTCTCCAGACTTCCACCTCATACAGCAAGTCCCGGGGTAGATATGGGTACTCCCACCCATATTCCCGAGCTACTTTATGGCAAAACAGTCTCTGCAAGCGGGCCAAAGGTGGCATAGTGGCTTTCTCTCCAGTTCCAGGCAGCACAATAGCTTCCGGATGCCGAGGTGCCTTTACCAGCTCCCTGGAAATGACTTTCGGCGCTCTCAGAGAAGCGCGGGGTGTCCCCACAACCAAAGTAGGTGAGGTAACAGTAGATGAGGACACAGGTGGAGGGGTAGGTTCCCTCGTAAGCTGCGGGTCTTCCACCCAAGGCGTGCTGTCTCCTGTGTACATAGGTGAATCCCGTACCGCACGGGAAGCAAGAAGTGGCACTCTATCCCAGCCCTTGCGGCTGAACAGTTCGTCTATCTCGCCATCATCTCCGCAATCAGACAGCGACTCTAGGTCGGAGGTGTCATACATCTCCGCAGGCAGATATCTTCCGGTGGACACAGAATCAACCTCCCTGGGGGGCTCCACCTCCAATGGGCCCCCGACACCTCCAACCACCACCACAGTCCCAGCCCCTGGCTCACCTGACCCTTGTAGAGGACTGGGAAGTCCGGGACTTCCTTCTCGACCGGCGCCATCCAGGCCAGGCAAGCAGCGGGGTGAAGCTCGACCACGTCCATAGGATGCCTGTACTAGGCCAACTTTCCTCTTCGGTGGTGGGAGCAGAGAACTTGTGGCGACCGAGGCAGCATCCTCGGATTTTTCTCTGTTGGGCAGTCCATCGCCCTGGTCAGCGCGCACGGGAACCTCGACAGAGGCCTTGATCTCCCCTTCCGGAGTAGCAGTACCCATGAGGTGGTTGAGGCGAAGGGCCCGGGGCCTTGCTGTGGACGACTCGACCTCAAAAAGGAATTCTCTGCACTCCTCACATCGCCCGAATGGCTTCAGGGTGACCACCAGTCCCGAGCAGCCGGGACAGATCACACCGAGGGCCTCCGTGTCTCTGCAAGTGTACAGAGCCAACCGCCCTCGGGGCCTAAGTCTTATCCCCGTGTCTGTGATGGGGGCAGCAAAGGAAGTCATTCTCGTGGGGTGAGGAACCATAATCCACGGGGCACTTGAGGTCATCCCGACTATCTGCTGCTCCATCATGCACTGACCCCGCGCCGGAGTCTCCACGTGTATCCCCACACTTGGCCAGACTCCTCCCATGAGCTGTACATTTTCGCGGGCTTCTTCTTGACTCCGCCCACGAACGATGTCGCCATGGGGTGCCTCGTGGCGCAGTGCGTTAACAGTCCCCACGTGCAGTACGTCACACGGCTGGACCTCTCCCTTTTTCCGCTCCTCCGCATGGGCCTTTCCCGTGTTAGGGTCATTTCCACAACTCCGACGCACTTTGGCCAGTAATATGGCCGATCTGCTCGGAACTCCTCTGGGCAGCAAAGTTCAAATGTAGACATTCTCAAGTCCATCTTTAGAACACACTCTATCCCGGACTCACGAGCCCCCACGTGTAGCGGCCTCACCCTCTCTCCTTCTTTCCTCGGTTTTGCACACCAACTCATGTCTAGGGGTTCCTGGGTTGTGAGAGTGAGATGCGCCACGGCCCATGTCCTCCCCATTGTAGTAGGGAGGTGAAGGCCACTTCCTGATGTTTCCTCGGGCCGGTGTGTTCTGTGAATGCACTGAGTCTGTAATTGCAAGCTCACCAGCCTCCCCTTTGCTTCCAGTAACTGGAGTTCACACACCGGAGAAAGGTCCAACACTTGTTTATTTGACACTCCAATACGCAAAGCACAATAAACAGTTCTTTTGCAGCAAACTGGTTGGGACCTATAACCTTGCCAACGGTGGGGCGAGCAGATCGAGGCACTTCCTAAAGTTTAAGTTCTATGCCACTGTACTATGACCAGCGGCGCCTAAGCCAATCCGGCTGTTACAGAACAGGAAAGATGGGGTCTCTTCCAGCAACCCCTATGAACAGCAATGGAGCCCTCTTCGATGCGCTGTGGCCCCTATCAGGGGGATGTGTCCTCCCAAGAGAGTTCCCAGAGGCCCACTGTCACCGGGTTGGTGCTGCTCCGGGTCTCCAGTGGGTAACCTCCCCGGCCTCCTCACCTCAGGTACGAGTCCCTCCGCTCAGGGACCCTCGGACAGTCCACCCTAGCGGGACCCAGTCGAAGGTACTGGGCCCCAGGCCTCCTCGATAGTACCTCACCCCAGGCTAAAGGTGCCTGGGATGGACGCCAACATGACTCCGGACCAGGCCATGGGCACCTGGACCAGACTCCTGGATCTCCCGCACCCAGGCCTAAGGGCCCTGGGTGCGGACCGCAACCCTCCTCCTCCGAGGACCTCCTAGATCACGACGACCTCGTGGTAAGGGCGTCTCCCCCTTTTATCTCCTCCCATCAACGGCCCGGCGGGTTCCCCGCCCCAGCCATACCATCTCCGGGAAGGGACAAAACAGGGAGCACTGCGAAGATGATTCTACCTGAAGCCTGTGGGTACCCCGCCACCCACAGGCAAAGGAGAATATTACATCCTCCAATCCTCCACGAAACAAAAAGGGGTCTGATTCCTAACACAATTATACACCTGGGTCACACTATTGCCCAGGTGTATCCCATCAATTTGGGGACCCCGCTACATATATATATATATATATATATATATATATAAATATATATATTACACTTCGAGGTGCACACCCTAATACAATAGGCTGCGCACACCTATGAACAGTAATATATATTTTTACTTGAATCTTGGTATCCTTTGTGTATACTATATTGTCAAAAGTATTGGGAAGCCTACCTTTGCATGAACTTTAACGGCATTCCGGTCTTAGTCCTTCAGGTTCAATATTGAGTTGGCCCACCCTTTACAGCTATAACAGCTTCAACTCTTCTGGAAAGTCTGTCCACAAGGTTTAGGACTGCGTCTATGGGAATGTTTGACCATTCTTCCAGAAGCGCATTTATGAAGTCAGACACTGATGTTGGACAAAAAGGCCTGGCTCACAGTTTCCGCTCTAATTCATCCCAAATGTGTTCTATGTGGTTGAGGTCAAGACTCTGTGCAGGCTAGTCAAGTTTCTCCACCCCAAACTCGCTCATCCATGTCTTTATGGACATTGCTTTGCTATTGTGCCTCACTCCCTAATTTCGCAGCACAGACTCTACAATTCCGCAATTCTGACCGTGTGTATGCTCCATCACACTTTTGTCTGTCAGAATTCCTGCCAAGAAAAGATTGAGAGCAGGTTCTCAATTTTCGTGACAGGAAAAATTCCTATTGGGAATCACGCTCGTCTGTATGCAATTACGACGCAAAAAAAAAACACGCATGCTGAGAATCAAGCAGAACTGCCTATTGAACTTCATTTTTCTCGGCTCCTCGTATGTGTTGTACGTCACCGCGTTCTTGACGTTCGGAATTTCAGACAACATTTGTGTGACCGTGTGTATTCAACACAAGTTTGAGCAGTTTTCCTGCTGAAAAAACCCACGGTTTTCCTGTCGGAAAAACTGATCATGTGTACGAGGCATCACAGGTGACTACACATACTTGTATTAAAGCGGAGTTCCACCCAAAGTGCTTAAACCACTCCTCGCCCCCTTACATGCCACATTTTGGGGGGGGGGCTTCAGTAGGAGTGGGACTTCCTGTCCCACTTCCTCCTTCCGCCCAGGGACCGCTTAGGCGACTCGTCATATCGCCTCAGGCGGCCCCTCCCTGTAGGCGATCACCTGGGACACGCGACAGGTCCCAGAAACTTTTTGTAGCTGCTGACTTTTAATAAACATAAAAAAGGCTGGAACTCCCCTTTAACTTTAATAGCTACCTACATGTCTGAATGCCTGGTTGTTTTGAGCTTACAGCTCCTGCATGTCTTTGTTGTGATGGAGTTTGCCTGCCCCCTCATACACATACTTATTGGACAGTGAATCATTTTGGGGGAAAATGTAAGAAGTAATAGAGCTCCTGCAGGTACTGCAGCTGTGTACTTACTAGCAGATTTACAGAGTAACATTAACTATCTATGAAGGGAAAATACAGTATATATGTGTGTGCAATAGGCGTGCACAGGGTGTGTGTCAGATGTGGTGCAGATTCCCCCTGCTGATATTTCACCAAAGCCCCTGAATGGGGCTCCTAAAAAAAATGTAAAAAAAAAAAAAAGATTGTAAAAAATAATAAAAAACTACTGACACTGTCCACTGCCCTACTGACACCAATCTCTGCCCTACTGCCACATCCACTGCTCTGCTGACACTGTCCATGTTTTATTGCATTTTAAAATGTTTATATATATATATATATATATATATACACCGTATATATAGCTTTGGGGTGCACACTCTAATGCAATAGGCTTTGCACACCTATGATGTTTGCGTTGACTCCATGCTGTTTAAGGGCTCCGTGACAACAAATCAAAATAATATTGATTTGATCTTGAAAGAAAATTACAACAAAGCTTTCCTAAACTGTTTACAAAAGATAATAAATTCAAAGAAACAAAAACTTGCCATTGAAGACTCTATGGAGAAGATACGATATTAATGTAACATACCCAATGACAACTTATAGTACATAAACCATAGATATCAGGTTCACATTACAGTTGGTCTCTTAAAATGTTGTAAACCCACTGTAACAACTTGCACCCACAGGTAAGCCTAGATTAAGGCTTACCTGTAGGTGCAAGAAATATCTCCTTAACCTACACGGTTAAGGAATTATTTGCAGAAAACACTGCACCGATGTCTACGGTGCATGCGCGCCGTAGACAACGGCGCAGGCGCACTGAGCATGACGGTTTTCTGAATGGGAGAATGCAAGCCCCGCACGCATGCGTGTGACGTCATCGCCGCTCCGGCCAATCACAGCGCCGGAGCGGCGATACCCGGAAGACAGTCAGAGGGGAAATGGCGGCGGCGACGGAGGGGAACGAGGAGCGCTTCGGAGGCTTCGATCTCAGGTAAGTGCCACATAATGAGCTAGTATGCATAGCATACTAGCGCATTATGCCTTTTTCTTGCAGGGTTTTTTTTTTCAGTAAAAATTTTTTTAGGTTTACTTTCTCTTTAAAATATCATTGTTTTTCAGCTGTCAGGCCTCGTACACACGACCGATTTTCTCGGCAAGAACCAGCAAGAAACTTGCTGGCAGAGAGGTCTTGCCGAGTAAATCGGTCGTGTGTACGCTGCTAGCGTGTTTCTCGTCGAGAAAACCGACAAGAAACCTCGACGAGAAAATAGAGAACCTGCTCTCTATTTTCTCGTCGAGATTCTCCTCGGCGTGTTTCTCGACGAGAAAAGTGAGTGTGTGTACACTTACCTGTCCGCCCGGAAGCCCGCGCATGTTCGAAATGAATTTGACGCATGCGCGGCAGCTTCCTAGGCATACGTAGGGTATACCAAGATGGCGGCGACGGCATCGAATGTGACGAGCGCATGCTCGACGTAGTCGATGACGTCACCGCGTACACTCCTTTCAAAGAACCGCGGGTTCTTTGAAACGAGCGTGTGTACACTCGGCCGGGACAAGTTTCTTGTCCAAGAATCTCGTCGAAAAAAACGACATGTTTTTCTCAACGAGAATCTCGGCCGTGTGTACGAGGCCTCAGTTTGAAAAAAGTTTGGTCCAACCTACGTACGTTTATTGTACAGTAGTCATGGTCATCTCCACCTTGCAGCCGACATGCACACTACTTAGTTCAATGTTATCCCACTAGAGCGCGTGCATTAGAAACCTCCAGAAACCTGCAAAGCGGTCCCAAAGTTTCGACTGCCTAGGGACCTCCACAGAGTTTAATCTGACACTGCTGTTTCCCCATACAAGAGATCCCCCCCCCCCCAGTTCCTGCCGTGGCAACCACAAGGGGACAGAGACAACAAGGGTTTCTAACCCTTACTAAATCTACTAAAAAGTTTTTTTGCGTCTTCATTGGAGAAATTCTGCTCTTTTCCTGTCCCAATGACCCAACAAAAAATTGCTAAAATATGTTGAATTACAATATTGGCACAAACAGCAAAAATAAAAAAAAAAATAAAACAAAAAAAAAAACTGACAGAAGTTCATACCTTTTCCCATATTATTGAAATCCTTTAAAGGCAATGGTAACAGTCCTTACAAAAATCATAAATTGTTTAGTTGAATTTAGCACAGAAAATTCAGGCGCAAATTTTTGGCAATGGTTTAAGAAGGATAGATATTTCAGCACCAAACTGTTGCTGTTTATTCATTACAATTTGATTTGTTTCGTTGAAATAAATTAGCACATTTTTGTTCTGATAATTGTTGGCAATAGTATTATGGCTGACCTTGAACTTTTTTTGGCTAGCATTAGGGTAAGGGCTTACGCTAAGAGAAGGGGTTAGGTATAACTGTTTGGTTGGGGTTCAGGGGTAGGTTTAGGGGTTCAGTCCAGTTTAATGCAGTGACCAAGAATTTCCAGCCGAAACACGACTGCTTTTTTGTTTTCCTACATGTGCCAATAAATTATTCTCATGGATTGGAGTTGCCGGCTATTTTTCCACTTTGTCTACCAGTCCAGTTTAAGGGTTATATTTACAGGGTAAGTTGAAGTTAAAATGTTACTTTTCATTTGGTATTATTAGTATCATTATTAATTTTCAAGGTGTGTTAAAGGAGTCTCAAAATATTAAATATGCTATAAGAGTCAGTGGAAAATAATCAGGTTCAGCTAAATTTCACTTACCGTATATACTCGAGTATAAGCCGACCCGAATATAAGCCGAGGCACCTAATTTTACCACAAAAAAATGGGAAAACCTATTGATTTGAGTATAAGCCTGGGGTGACCATCTGCATGCCTCACTTTGCCTCACTTTGCCTCACTGTGTCCATGTGCATGCCTCACTGTGTCCATGTGCATGCCTCACTGTGCCCATGCTTCACTGTGCCCATGCCTCACTGTGTCCATGCCTCACTGTGCCCATGCCTAGACTGACGTTTAACATGGGAGTCTATGGAAGGGGTGCCAAGCTTTGAAAAATCAGTGCTCCCCGGCGGTAGGTCCTCCAGACAACAAACTTTGCACACTTGTAGAGGAGAAATTGGGCTACATGTGTGCCAAGTTTCGGGTCCAGCGGACCTACAACCGGCCGGTACCGGGTCCCCAAATCACCGGAGAAATGACCATTTAACATGGAGGTCTATGGAAGGGGTGCCCGGATTTGAAAAATCAGTGCTCCCCGGCCGTAGGTCCCCCGGACATCAAACTTTGCACACTTGTAGAAGAAGAGTGGGGCTACATGTTGGCTGGTAGCGGGTCCCCAAATTTCAGGAGATCAGGCGCAAAAAGGTGACTCGAGTATAAGCCGAGGGGGGCATTTTCAGCACAAAAAAATGTGCTGAAAAACTAGGCTTATACTCGAGAATATACGGTATGTTAATCAACTGGTGTGATAAGTTTATACCAAAATAACCAAGTGAAGATTGGTTATGATATAAGGACCCTATAAATGGTTTGTTTTTAGATAAGACATACTATATGACATTTACTGGCCCTTTAAGAAGGATAGATCTTGAAACTGTGAGTGTCATGTCCTTGTACTATGACCCAAGTTCCTTCAATAAAACACTAAGACAGAAGGTCAATATATCATTACTGGCATACTACATGAAGTAGTGGCGATATTGTGTTCTTGAAGAATACCTTCATTGCCAGCCTTCAGTGTCATTGTCCCATCTCTTACAATACATTGATTCTCCAGTGTACAAGTTATATGCGTCTTAGGTATCCCATATAGAGCTCCACTAATCCCTCAAAAATGATGTTGGCAGTTGGCCTTTTTAGGAAGAACAAATCTTTTCAGTGATTGAAATAGTTTTGTTTGTAGTCTTCTAATATGTTCCCAGGCAAGGTGAAGGGCAAGTGCAACCTTTGTTACCTTACATAATCGATAAATCCCAGCAGAAACACAGACAGATCATTGTTGTCTGAGGTGCTGTGACAGTAATCAACACAAAGCTGCTCATCTCCTATCATGAAATGTGCAACAATTCTGGAGGGTAATTCAAGCGGTTCACCATTTTCTGATGCCGTAATTCAGCTCTCTTCTTTTCCTATTCGTTTTTTTACACAGCCAATACAAAGGTGGCAAAGCTGCCACAAGACCTCTAACCAAAATTGCACAAAACGTGACCTGAATTAATAAACAATAATTTTATTAAAACATCCCTGATAAAAAAAAATATGTCACAAAACTAAAACATAATATCTTTTGGTGCAATAAATAAAAAAATAAAAAAATAAATAAACTAACTACATTTTTTGTTAGGTGGACAAAGGATTGCATGGTGGGTAATTTTGGAGAGCAAGTACAGAGTGTGCAAATCTTTAAAGACAACCTGTCAAAAACCTGGGCAGTTCAAACTAAGCATATAATAAAAATGCATAAGCAGTAGTTGCTTTGAATAAGAACCACGTGTCAAAATGTTCACCCCTCCCACCTTCCAACACTCCTTATAAATCTATGTGTAGCGGGGTCCTCAATTTAGTGGGATACACCTGGGGGTAGTGTGACCCAGGTGTGTAATTATGTTAGGGTTCAGACCCCTTTTTGTTATTCGTGGAGGATTGGGTGGTGCGATATTCTCCTTGACCAGTGGGTGTCAGTGTACCTACTGGCTCAGGGTAGAATCACTACCACAGTGCTACCCTTTTTGTCCCTTTCCGGAGATGGTACGGCTGGGGCGGGGAACCCGCCGTGGTGTCGATGGGAGGAGATAAAAGGGGGAGTCGCCCTCGCCACGAGGTCGTCTTCGGGGATCATCTCTTCACGCACCCAGGCACCTTAGGCCTGGGTGCGGGCGGTTCAAGGTTCCGGCCTAGGCGCCCTAGGCCTGGCCGGAATGAAGATGGAGTCCATCCCAGGCATCTTCAGCCAGGGGTGAGGTACTATTGAGGAGGCCTGGGACCCGGTGACTCCGACTGGGTCCCGCGAGGGTGAAGTTGCTCCAGGGCGCCCCTTGCGAGGGGACCCGCATCTGAGGTGAGGAGGCTGGGGAGGTCACCCGTCCGAAGACCCGGTGCAGTGTCAACCCGGTGACGGATGGGCCTTCGGTAACTCCCTTGGAGGACATCTTCCCCTGATAGGGGCTACAGCGCAGCGGAGGAGCTCTAATCAAGACTCCTGCAACCCCTGGTCATAGCACAGGGAGTGTAGGGACTAGGAACCTGTACAGTGCCTCGACCTGCTCCCCCATCGTATCATACCGTTGCATTTGACTGTATGTGGAGATACGCAATAAACCTGAGTTTGGACTTTGATGGGTGTATGGACTCTGTTAATGGGAGCAAAGGGAGATTCTGGCACGGAAGGACTGACCCTCTTAACCAGCACACATTTGGCCCGAGGAAAAGATTGGTACTGGCCTTCACCTCGCCCACAGCCATGGGGAGGACATGGGCCGTAGCGCACCTCACTCTGTCGCGTGACATACCCCTAGCTAAAGAGGACGGGGTGAGGCCGCTACACGTGGGGGCTCGTCCGGGATGAAATGTGTGTTGACCCTGAGGTTTGGAATAGCTGTGTTTGAACTTTGCTGCCCGGAGGAGGTCCGAGCAGGTCGGCCATGTGATTGGCCAAAGTGCATCCCTGTGCTCGAAGTCATGGAAATTTCTCTGAAAAACCGGGAGAGGCCCATGCAGAAAGAGCGGGAAGAGGGAGGAGTCCAGCCGTGTGACGAACTACATGTGGGGACTTTTGCTGCACTGCGCCACGAGGCACCCCGTGACTGTACAATTCATGGGCGGAGGCTGGCGGAAGCCCGCGAAAGTGTGCAAGTCGTGGGAGGAGTCTGGCCACGTGTGGAGATACATGTTGAGACTCCGGCGCTTGGTCAGCGCGTGATGGAGCAGCAAGTGGTCGGAGTGAACTCAGGCTCCCAGTGGATGTCGGTACCTTATCCTTTCAAGATGACTGCATTTGCTGCTCCCCTGACAGACACGGGAATAAGACCTAGGCCCCGAGGACAGTTGGCTCTGTATTCATGCAGAGACACGGAAGCCCTCAGTGTGATCTGTCCCGGATGCTCGGGACTGGTGGTCCAACTAAAGCCATTCGGGCGATGCGAAGCATGCAAGGAGTTCCTTTTTGAGGTTGAACCACACACGGAAAGGCCCCAGGCCCTACGCCTCAACTGCATCACAGGAACCGCCACTCCGGAGGGAGAGATCAAAGCCCCGGCGGAGGTTCCCGTACGCGCTGACCAGGGCGAAGTGACTGCCCAACCAGAGACTGAGAGAGAAAAATCCGAGGACACTGCTTCGGTCACCACAGACTCCCTGCTGCCACCCCCGAAGAGGAAGATAGGCCTGGTGCAGGCCTCCTGTGGTCGTGGTCGAGCTTCACCCCGCTGCTTGCCGGACCTGGATGGATCCGGTCGGAAGAATCCTGGACATCCCAGTGCTGAAAAAGGTCCAGGTGAGCCAGGGGCTGGGACTGTGTGTGTGGTTGGAGGTGTCGGGAGTTCACATCTGGTGGAGCCCGCAGGGGAGGGTAGTTCTCCGTCCACTAGGGACTACCTTCCCGCCGAGATGTATGACACCTCCGACCTAGAGTCGCTGTCGGACTGTGGGGATGACGGAGAAATAGACGAGCTGTTTCACCAGAAGGGCTGGGACAGACGCCCGCTACCCGTGCAGAGTAAGCCACAGGACTCCCCCATGTCCATAGATGACAGTACGCTCCGGGTGCAAGCCCCGGAGTTATTGAGGAAGCCTAGTCCTCCAAATAACCTTCCACATTCAACCACATCACCCGCTCTGATAGTGGGGATGCAGCGTGCTTCATTGCGGGCACCAAGAGCAAAGCGCCTGAGATGGTGAAGGTACCTCGGCACCCGGAGGCCATCGTACAGCCAGGAGAAGGTGAGCGAGATGTGATGCCGCCTCTAGCTCGATTGCAGAGACTTTTCTCCCAGAGAGTCGCCCGTGAATATGGGTGGGAGTACCCCTACTTGCCTCGGGACTTATTGTATGAAGTCGAGGTCTTGCGACCACGGTGGTATGACGAGTTTGTGTGGGAAAAACTCAAAGTGCCCCATGCCCGGCGATACCTGTCATGTTCGCCGCCGGTGTCTAAAAAGTTTAAAGACTGTAAAGCTGATTGGAGACTGGGACGCCATATCCATGCTGATAAGGTGCTCATCTGCAGGAAAGAAGGAGAAGACGTCGAATATTCGGTGGAAGTATTTGACGAACACCTGAAGCCCTTGTTTTTGCCGGATCCAAGATTTTACTTGTAGGAGAAGTGAACTCCTATTTTGTTGCTGTTGAAACTTTCTGGAAGAGACATTCCCAGACGCCTAGAACTGTGCCCTACTTTTGTTTTGATTTGGGCTTTTCTTTCACTCACTGGAGACTTGGGAGCTGTTGTTTTTTTTTGTTCTCCCTTTTCTTCATGTGCCAAAAGGCAGAGACATTTGGGGATAGAGTTAGAGTAGGATAGCAGGAAGAATGGAGACTTCGGCAAGTGTTGTGACCGCGGCGCTGTCACCAGGTGGCAGTGTTGTGCAACGATTGTTTGAAAATGTTACACATACATCACTTTACTTATTGGAGTGAATGGGTTTCTCGGCTGACAGACCCATTCATGCCAAATGACACAGATTGTTAGGATGTTGTTTCTTTTGTTTCCCTTCTGCAGGAGATTCATCGATCAAGACTGCTGAGAGTGGGGTGGTTTTTGATTAGGAATGGGAGGGATTGTAAATGTGTACAAAGCAGAAGTTTTATATGAGAGTTTATCGTTTTATATTTCCCTTTTGCGTTGAACAGGTCTTGGCATGTACAGTATTCAAAGTTTGGGGACAGCCTCTGGGGTTCACTCCATGTCACCATGTTAATGGGAGACATGGGTGTGCACCTGACGCTGGGGACCAGCGTCAAATCACAGGGGGGAGTGTGTAGCGGGGTCCTCAATTTAGTGGGATACACCTGGGGGTAGTGTGACCCAGGTGTGTAATTATGTTAGGGTTCAGACCCCTTTTTGTTATTCGTGGAGGATTGGGTGGTGCGATATTCTCCTTGACCAGTGGGTGTCAGTGTACCTACTGGCTCAGGGTAGAATCACTACCACAGTGCTACCCTTTTTGTCCCTTTCCGGAGATGGTACGGCTGGGGCGGGGAACCCGCCGTGGTGTCGATGGGAGGAGATAAAAGGGGGAGTCGCCCTCGCCACGAGGTCGTCTTCGGGGATCATCTCTTCACGCACCCAGGCACCTTAGGCCTGGGTGCGGGCGGTTCAAGGTTCCGGCCTAGGCGCCCTAGGCCTTGCCGGAATGAAGATGGAGTCCATCCCAGGCACCTTCAGCCTGGGGTGAGGCACTATTGAGGAGGCCTGGGACCCGGTGACTCCGACTGGGTCCCGCAAGGGTGAAGTTGCTCCAGGGCGCCCCTTGCGAGGGGACCCACATCTGAGGTGAGGAGGCTGGGGAGGTCACCCGTCCGAAGACCCGGTGCAGTGTCAACCCGGTGATGGATGGGCCTTCGGTAACTCCCTTGGAGCACATCTTCCCCTGATAGGGGCTACAGCGCAGCGGAGGAGCTCTAATCAAGACTCCTGCAACCCCTGGTCATAGCACAGGGAGTGTAGGGACTAGGAACCTGTACAGTGCCTCAACCTGCTCCCCCATCGTATCATGCCGTTGCATTTGACTGTATGTGGAGATACGCAATAAACCTGAGTTTGGACTTTGATGGGTGTATGGACTCTGTTAATGGGAGCAAAGGGAGATTCTGGCACGGAAGGACTGACCCTCTTAACCAGCACACATTTGGCCCGAGGAAAAGATTGGTACTGGCCTTCACCTCGCCCACAGCCATGGGGAGGACATGGGCCGTAGCCCTATAAGAGCTATATAGCCTTTGGCATCTGAGCAGACAATCCAAATCTGAAGCTGCATTGCAGCAGACAGAGAGGACGTGTGTACCTAGCTCCTGACTTCCAGGGCTGCATTGCTTCTCTCCCCAGGACTCTCCCCCGTACTCTCCCCTATTTCCCCCTGGCTCTCTCCCCTGCTCTCACCCTTGTCCCCCCGGTTCTCTTCCCCCCCTCCATCCAGCGGGACCCCAATCCATACGAGCCCCCCGCACCAGACACCTCCTCCCGCAGCTGCCGCCGGGCAAGTCCGAGGCTGCGGCCTAACATCACTCATCCCACGGTCCCCCCCTCTGGCGCCTCCTTCACGGACCGGCTGCACCCCTGGCCTAGCTCACCGAGCTACATCCGAGCCCTCCACCCGCCACCGAGGCCATTCATCCGCCGCCGGCGGAACCCCCCTCCACCCGCAGCCGCCGACAGGAAAGTCCGTGGCTGCGGCCTAGCCACATTCGATCCCCCTTCCAGCATCCGGATCAGCCAAGGGGCCACCCTATGGCACTCACCCACTCGCGGAGCCCCCCAGAGGAGTCAGCAGGCCCCGAAGCAGCACTAGCTGCTACCTGCCCAGCAGGATAGACCGCGGCTTCGGCCTAGACCCGGCCGTGGCGGCCATCTTGGGACACCCATCCTCAGCCCTCAAACTCCTCTCCCGGCCCCCTGGAATCTTCTGACCCGGGATAACTACCGGATCGCATCCACTCACGGGTCACTTGCCTGTGGCTCCCACTGGGTCGCTCACAAAAGGCAGCCGGGAGGACGAAATGGATATTCGGCCCAGTAAGTAGCGGCCATCTTGATACACCCAGAGCCTTTCCCCCAACACTGACAAAAAAAACAAAAAACTTATTTTTTTCTCTCTATTCCTACCAATTCCCCACCCCACCCCCATTACTATCTTTACAATACTCTTCAATAACTCTACTACTTATGACTGATCGCCCCCCCCTGACGTACTCAAGCTGCCCCAACCTACAGCATCGACCGCCGCCACTACGCGATCTCCCCAGACCCACACACACGGCCAAGCATAACGGACGTGTGCGATAGGCCCCCGAGGCTCACCACTTCGCAGAGCAATCCGCACGCACGGTCCAGGAAGCGGACGTGTGTGACAGGAGCCCTGACCTCATCGCTTCACAGAGCAATCCACACATACGGTCAAGCGTAACGGACGTGTGTGGCAGGAGCTCTGGCCATACAGGAACCCCCTTGGACTCTGGCGTTTCACTCCTCCAGCAAACGTTAACCTGACGACCTGCGGCTTCCACGGGGCCCCACTCTCCCCCACTCTCCCCAAGCTCAGATCCCCCAGCTCACCACCGCTTCACCCACAGCCGCCGACTGCCACCTGCCGCCATCCGGGCGCCCATTTCTAGACTGTTAGAACTGCAGGACAGACCACGGCTGTGGCCTAGCCCCGGCCATCACTCTACACCCGTCCCGAGTCTCTCTCCAGCAGGCCCACGTGTGCCGACCGGGTAAGTACATCGGGGCACCACCAACTAGTAGCGAGTTGATCCAGGGTTTACCCGATCGCCCCTCGGGGGGTCAGGAAGGAATTTTTCCCCTGCTGCAGCAATTGGCCAGACTCGGCTGGTGGTTTTTGCCTTCCTCTGGACCAACGGGAGGGCGGTTTAGGTCATTGGGCCCCATCCATCATCCCCATCACGTTTTTCCTCCCATCATGTGCATCTTTAAATACTCAGCGGACACCCTCCACAGGCTAAGGAATACCGCCCCAACACTTCCAACCGCCACCCAAAAAATCCTACAAAAAGAACAACTGCTTAGGATCAACCGACAATCGACTATCAAAACCACAAAGACACCACTTCATCTACAAGATTTATCATGCACAGACAGGAAATTCACGATTTCATCACGCAACACGACATAGATTGCCTCTTTATCACGGAAAGCTGGCTAACACCGGATTGTAACACCGTCCTAACGGAACTAGTACCTGGGAACTACCGCATCCTAACTGAGCACAGAATAGGACAAAGAGGAGGAGGCCTAGCAGTTATCTTCAAATCGCACCTCTCTCTTACCAAACCAACCCTACAGAACTCATTGCCATTCATGGAAACACTCACCCTGCAACTCCAAACAACACCCCATGACACCATTCACATACTGCTATGCTACAGACCACCAGGACCGAAGACAAATCTCCTCACACCCTTCACCGAATTCTTCTCGACATACACCTTAAAAACCAAAAAGTTTTTACTACTCGGGGACTTTAACCTCTGGGCTAACACCACTCAGGACCCCATCGCCACCGCCTGTATCAACCAATTGGAAGAACTAGGGTTGCAGCAACTAATAAATGCACCCACACATGGATCGGGTCACATTCTTGACCTCATCTTCAAACAAAATATGGACATCAACATACTGGACAACATGCCGTTACCATGGACGGACCACCACGCTATCAAATTCAAATTTACCACCAGCACCATCTCCCAAAAACCGGAAGACTCAACAAAAACATACTGGACAAGATCTCAGAAGAAACTACACTCAAAGCTTTTCAAAACCATTCTATCAAAAAAAATAGGAACGCTAAAGCATAACCGCTCAACGGAACAAACACTCAACTCCTTAAACAAAATATTACTACAAACAGCGGACACAGTCGCTCCGAGACGCAGAGCACACATCCGTAAAAACAACTCGGGCTGGTTTAGTGACACTCTTACGCTACTGAAGCAAGAACGCAGAAGAGCTGAAGGAGCCTGGAGAAGAAACCCAACGGAGGAAAACCACACAAACTACAAAGCACTCACTAAGAAATATCACAAAGCAATTTTTAAAGCAAAAAAGGAACATTTCTCAAACACCATAAAAAAAGCCCTAAACCGGCCTCGTGAACTCTTCAAACTGGTCACTCGGACCATGAACCCTACCTGTCTAGAGCCTCCAGCAAACGAAACCCAAGAGTTCTGCAATGAGCTATCGGATTTTTTTATCGACAAAATCGAAAATATTCGGGAAATAATTCAACAGAAAAAAACAACCAACTTCACACAGCCAAAGCAAACAGAGAAAATCAATACGAACATTATACAACTAGCAAAATTTTCGCTGGTCCCGATCACCATTGACACCACCAAAAACATCATCAGAAGCCTTAGAGACACTACATCGTCAAATGACATAATTCCCACAAAACTCCTGAAAGAATGTACCGACATTTTAGCTCCTACCATTACACACATCGTAAATCTTTCATTCAAAGAAGGTATGGTTCCGAACTCCCTCAAGCAAGGTATAATCAAACCCCTCCTAAAGAAACCCAATCTTGACCCTAAGGACCCAAATTACTGCAGACCAGTAACAAGCCTCAACACCATTTCCAAGATCATGGAGAAAGCAGTAGTACAACAGCTACAAGGCCATTTGGACACTTACAAACTCTTGGATCCACTACAATCAGGCTTCCGCCCAGGCCATGGCACAGAAACGGCACTTCTCAAAATATGGGATGACGTCCTCGAAGCCGCAGATGACGGAGAATCATGTCTCCTGGTACTGCTGGACCTCAGTGCAGCGTTCGACACAGTAGACCACAAAACTCTACTCATTCGTCTTAAAGAAGTAGCAGGAGTCTCAGACCCTGACCTTCCTTGGTTCGCTTCCTTTCTTGAGAATCGTTCTCAGACAGTGAAATTAGGTGCCTTCACCTCTGAAACTCGCGCAATTTCTTGCGGAGTCCCTCAAGGATCACCACTGTCACCCCTGCTCTTTAACATCTACCTCCGCCCACTCCTAAAAATCATTAGCAAACAGGACTTATGCTACCACTCACACGCGGACGACACCCAACTCTACTTTTGTATCACTGGAAAAAAAGACCAATATCACGGATTGGAAAAATGCCTCACATTGATCGATGATTGGATGACTGAGAGTTCACTTAAACTCAACGGATCCAAAACAGAACTGCTTCTCCTCCACGCTAATCGAAAGACAAAAACTAAAACCTCCTGGACACCACCCACCATTCTTGGACAGACCATCACCCCGAGCACCAAAGTCAAAAGTCTCGGAGTCATCTTTGACTCGGAGATGTCGATGGACGCTCAAATAGGATCAGTAATCAGCGGATCTCATTATCTCCTCCGCCTGCTGCGTAGACTCATTCCCTTCATCCCAGAAGAGGACACAGCAGTAGTAGTTGGATCAATTATCAACTCCCGACTCGACTACGCAAACTCCCTCTACCTCGGACTACCCAAATACCAAATGTCACGCCTACAAGTCGTCCAGAACACGGCAGCCAGACTGATAACAGGAAAAAAAACCTGGGAATCCATCACCCCTGCACTGAGGACCCTTCATTGGTTAACCGTAAAGGATCGGGTCACATTCAAGACCCTCTGTCTCACCCACAAGTGCACACAAGGAATCGCTCCGCAATACTTATGCGAGAAGATAAAGCATTACACCCCCAAACGCAGTCTCCGATCAACAAACCAAAACCTCCTTCACATCCCCAAATTTCGCTACAAATCAAAGGGAGAACGAAGATTTGCAGTCCAAGGACCACGGCTATGGAACGCGCTACCCACGGATATCCGTATGGAAGAAAACCATCGGGCCTTTAGGAAAAAACTTAAGACTCACCTCTTCTGATGGATCATAAAGCTACTGGATGCTAAGCGCCTTGAGGCGATTTAGTTCGCATTTGTTAGCGCTATACAAGTTTTTCACTCACTCACTCACTCACTCACCTCACTCTGTCGCGTGACATACCCCTAGCTAAAGAGGACGGGGTGAGGCCGCTACATATTATTGCACTGGTTTGAAAATTGTGAGCCGGGGGGCGCATGCGCGGCGCGATCCTGGACGGAAGCAGGGGATAGGAGCTCCGCAGAGACTAATGCCGATTCCCCAGGGCTATTAAGCGGCTACACGATCTTATAAAGACCCTGCACCCCTGGCGGAACACACAGCGCATGCCGGGCTCCAAGAACCGCCCCGGTAAACCGGCCCAAAGATCCCTTACAAACTACTTACTCCGTGTGAGAGAGCAGAGCAAGATGCCTCAAGATGGCGCCCAGCCGGACACAGCTCCAGCGTGCACACAGACTACAGCCTCTTCTCCAGAGCACTTGTCATGGATATGCATTAATGTCTGTCTGCCATCTTACCTTCCTCCTCATGTGTTCATCTAGAGACCAGACCTCCTTCACCTGGCTTCCTTTATAATCTCCTCCCAGCCTGACTCCACCCCAGGCCCTATCACAGAACACTATATTAACCTGTGCACTGCAAGCCTGCTTTGCTGATCAACGTGTTTGTTAGGCATTGTGTGTTTGGGTTCCTGCCTGCCGTGTGCTACGTCTGTCTCTCTGTTACGTTATTGGCTTGTCCCCGACTATCCCTGTCTGCTCGTGACCCTTGACCTTCGGCTCGTTCTTCGTTATCCTTGTCTGCTTGTGGCCCCTGACCTTCAGCTTGTTATTCGGTTCTCTCTTATCGTGTGCTGCTGCTTCCCCTCTTTTCCCCTTATCCTACGGGGCGTGAGCTAGGAAACTCCAGGGGCCGCGACCTGGTCCCAGCCTGCAGCATAACATCCTCACCACTAGAGGCCCTGGAGAAGACCAGCTGGGTCTTAGACTCCGCGCCCTGGGGAATCTTGGCTCTAGCTTCCGTTAGGATCCCGGTTGTGCTCCTCTGGTCCCGCTTTCCACAACCACCCAGTTTCCTATCCGCAGAAGCCAGCCATAGGGTTCACTACCTCGCGGTGCACTCCTGTCCCCCTACGGTGTGCATCTGTCACCTGGCCACAGGTGACCCTGACAGTTTGATCAGCCATGAACCCGGCTGACATCCCGTTTCCCGCGGATGATCCATTGCAGGGCATAGTTCGCAGACTTGAGACCCAGGAATCAAATCAGACTCAGGTGATGCGATTCCTCCAGGATCTGGCTTCTCGATTCGAGCAGCTTCAGGTCTCCTTGGGAACCCCGAATCCGCAACCCCAAGTACAACCAGCGGCTGTACCTATCGCACCAGTCGCAGCCTCACACTCACTAAGATTGCCAGCTCCGTTCCGTTTCTCTGGGGACTCCAAGGCCTGCAGGGGGTTTCTCAGCCAATGCACAATTCATTTTGAGCTTCAGCCTCAAAGCTTCCTGTCTGACCGGGCTAAGGTAGCCTATATCATTTCCCTCCTCTCCGGTGAAGCTTTGGCCTGGGCTGCCCCCCTGTGGGAGAGGAACGATCCGGTGGTTTCCAGTCTGTCCGATTTCTTGAAGCTCTTTCGTAATATCTTCGAAGAGCCGGCTCGGGCTTCTTCAGCGGCTAGTGCTGTCTTACGTCTTCGCCAAGAATCTAGTTCAGTGGGGCAATATGCTCTTCAGTTCCGTATCCACACAGCTGAATTGAGCTGGAATAATGAGGCCCTGGTCGCTACCTTTTTACATGGCCTCTCTGACCGAGTGAAAGACGAATTAGCGGGAAGAGCCATTCTCGTCGGTCTGGACGATGTAATTTCATTATGCAACCAGATCGACATTCGTTTTCAAGAGAGGTCCTTAGAAAAAAGACGCCAGCACTCTCTGAGTCCTAGCCAGTCTGAGCTCCCCTCCCTTCATTCCGTGGAGCATCCTCTACCTGCTGAAGAACCTATGCAGCTGGGCCGGACCAGACTAACCCCCGAAGAACGTGCTAGGCGCAGAACTCTGGGCTTGTGCCTCTATTGTGGGGGCAAGGGTCATTTTCGTGACTCCTGCTCACTTCGTCCGGGAAACGCTCGGGTCTAATACATTTGGAAGGTGGAGTATTGGACCCAGAAACATCACCTTCTCGCCTGCTCTTGCCGTGTTCCTTCATGTAGGCACTTCTCCTCAGTCAACCCTTGCATACCTGGATTCCGGGCTGCCGGCAATTTTATGGATTGGAGAACTGCTTCTTCTATGAAGCTTACCCTTTCACCTCTCACTACCCCATTGGTAGTCTCGGCAATTGATGGCACTGTTCTCCCAGGGGGCCCTATTCGCTTCCAGACGCTACCCATTAGGATGTCAGTAGGGATTCTCCATCAGGAGTGGATATCCTTTCTTACTCTACCCAAGGCCTCTACCCCAGTTGTATTGGGCCTCCCTTGGCTACAGCTCCACTCTCCACATGTGGACTGGGTCTCTGGGCAGATCCTGGCCTGGGGTTCCTCATGTTTCTCGTCGTGTCTTCTCAAGGTGACCCCCAAGGAGAGTCTTCCGGTTGCTGCCACTTCTGTTTCTTCTGATCTTCCTGCTGCATACAGCGATTACCGGGATGTGTTCTGTAAAAAATCAGCTGAGGTGCTTCCTCCCCACAGGTCTTTTGACTGTGCTATTGATCTTGTCCCCGGAGCAACTCTACCCAGGGGTCGTACCTACCCTCTGTCCATCCCAGAGACCCAGGCCATGTCGGAGTATGTCGCAGAGAATCTGGAGAGAGGTTTCATCCAGAAATCCTCATCGCCTGCAGGGGCAGGGTTCTTTTTTGTTGCCAAAAAGGATGGTACCTTAAGACCCTGCATCGATTATCGGGGTTTAAATGTGGTTACTATTAAAAATCGATACCCCTTACCCTTAATATCTGAGCTATTCGATAGGTTGAAGGGTGCCTCCATTTTCACCAAGTTGGATCTCAGAGGCGCGTACAATCTCATTCGAATACGGGAGGGTGACGAATGGAAGACTGCATTCAACACTAGAGACGGGCATTACGAATATCTGGTGATGCCTTTTGGTCTGTGTAATGCTCCAGCCGTGTTTCAAAACTTTGTCAATGAAATCTTCAGAGATCTGCTGTACCAGTTTGTTGTCATCTATCTGGATGACATTCTGATCTTTTCTGAAAATCTGCTCGTCCACAGAAACCATGTCCGCACTGTACTTCAACGTCTTAGAGAGAACAATCTCTATGCCAAGCTGGAGAAATGTTCCTTTGAATGTTCTGAGGTCCTGTTTTTGGGGTGCTTCGTCTCATGTTCGGGGCTTCGTATGGACCCTGGGAAGGTCTTGGCTATCACCAACTGGCCTCTTCCTGCTAGCCTCAAGGCCACACAGCGCTTTCTTGGCTTCACTAATTATTATAGGCAGTTCATAAGGAATTACTCTTCCATTGCCGCGCCTATTATCGCTTTGACCAAGAAGGGTGTGAATGCCAGAGACTGGCCTCCCGAAGCTGTCTCTGCATTTCACAACCTGAAACAGGCCTTTGTTTCTGGCCCCCTCTTGAGGAGACCAAATCCTGGGAATGCGTTTTTTATTGAAGTGGACGCTTCCTCAATGGGGGTGGGAGCTGTGCTTCTTCAAATCTTTGAGAAGAGACGCCAACCATGTGCGTTCTTCTCCAAAAAAAATTCTCAGGCAGAGAGGAATTATGCCATTGGTGATCGGGAACTTCTCGCAATTAAATTGGCGTTAGAGGAGTGGCGTCATCTCTTGGAGGGTTCCCCTCACTCCATAACGATCTTTACCGATCACAAGAATTTACAGTATCTACAGAATGCTAAACGTCTGAATCCTAGACAGGCCAGGTGGAGTCTCTTCTTTGCCCGTTTTAATTTCACGATTACCTACAAACCTTGTTCCTGCAACGGTCGGGCTGATGCGCTCTCTAGGTCATTTGACACTTTGGACGAGGAGTCCGCCCCTGAACCTGAGCCGATCATTCCCACCTCATGCATTGTTGCCCACTCTACCACCCTGTAGTCTAAAATTCCGCCTGGTAAGACCTTTGTCCCCACTGAGCTAAGAGCTAAGATCCTTCGTTGGGGACATGATTCCAAGGTGGCAGGGCATTCTGGATTCCTCCGATCCTTCCTACTCATCAGTCATCACTACTGGTGGCCTAATCTCCGCTCAGACGTCAAAGACTACGTTAAAGCTTGTCATGTCTGTGCTCAGTCCAAATCCTCCACACAAGCTCCTGCTGGTCTCCTCATGCCCTTGCCCATTCCTAAGGAACCCTGGGCCCATATTGCCATGGATTTTATCACCGATCTCCCACTGTCTGAGAATAATACAGTCATTTGGGTGGTAATCGATCGATTCTCCAAGATGGCTCATTTTGTTCCTCTTCCTGGTCTTCCTTCTGCCCCTGCCTTGGTTCCCATTTTCATTCGGGAAATTCTCCGCCTACATGGGGTCCCTTCTCATATTGTTTCCGACAGGGGAGTCCAATTCACGTCTCGTTTTTGGAGAGCCTTTTTCAAATCCCTCAATATTGTCTTGGATTTTTCTTCTTCTTACCATCCCCAATCCAATGGACAGACTGAGAGGGTTAATCAGTAGGCTTGTGCAATTCGTTTCGTAACGAATCGAAATTCGTCTGAATTTAGCAACTTTCGGACATTCGGAAGCATTCGAATTTCCGAACAAAGCAATTACGAATAAGACCGAATCTGAAATAAATTATACCGCAAATAGCGAAGGCCCGAATGTCTTCGGCATAATTTGTTATGAAAAAGTTACGAATGTACAAATCCATACGAAGCACAATAACACTCACTCTGCTCTGCTCTCTGCTTCTCCCACACCGTGCTGAACTCCCTCTCAAAATGGTGTACAGGGGCGGAGGCTATAGCCGCATGTAAAAAACGAAAGTAAAATACGAGATTTCGAATCCATTCGAAGCACAATAACACTCTGCTCTGCTCTCTGCTTCTCCCTCACCGTGCTGAACCCTCTCAAAATGGTGTACAGGGGCAGAGGCTATAGCCGCATGTAAAAAACGAAAGTAAAATACGAGATTTCGAATCGTTACAAATAACCGCTATGTATTTAGAAAAGTACAAATCCATTTGAAGCACATTAGGCATAATAGGCAGCGTCGTCGTGAGAGAGACACAGAAAATTACGAATCAACGAACCCAAAAAAAGTTACGAAAGTAGGAGTTGTGTCCAGAATCAACGAAAAACAATGTACTCTACCGAAAGTACGAATTATAAATCAACTAAAAATTCAACGAAAAATGTCGCTTGCGAAAATACGAATTAGTCCGAACACGAAAAATCCCGTCTAGCAAAATTACGAATGATTACGAATCAACAGGACCGAAAAGAAACGAACCGAAACTAACCGAATTTTTCCGTTGTGCACAAGCCTATTAATCAGGAGTTAGAGGTCTTTCTTCGCACCTTTGTGTCTTCTCACCATGACGATTGGTCCTCTCTACTCCCGTGGGCAGAATTCTCCCATAACAATCATGTGAATACCAGTTCGCAGAAGACACCCTTTTTCACAGTTTATGGGAAACACCCTCAACTTCCTCTTCCCATGATCTGTTCTCCAGACTAGTGATGAGCCGAACACCCCCGGGTTCGGTTCGCACCAGAACCCACGAACGGACCGAAAGTTCGTACGAACATTAGAACCCTATTAAATACAATGGATGCGAACGTTCGAATTCTAAAGTGCTAATTATAACGACTATTATGCATGTTATTGTCCTAAAAAGGGTTTGGGAACCCGGGTTCTGCACCATGTATCAATGCAAAAAGAAGTTTTAAAAACGGTCGTTTTTCGGGAGCAGTCATTTTAATGATGCATAAAGTGAAAAAAAAAAAGTCAAATATTCCTTTAAATATCGTACCTGGGGGGTGTCTAAAGTATGCCTGTGAAGTGCCACGTGTTTCCCATGTTTAGAACTGTCCCTGCACAAAATGACACTTCTAAAGGAAAAAAAAGCCATTTAAAACTGCTTGCGGCTTTAACCACTTAAGCCCCGGACCATTTCGGGCCATTAGGACCAAGCCTGTTTTTGGGATTCGGCACTGCGCTGCTTTAACTATAAATTGTGCGGACATGCAATGTTGTACCCAAATGAAATTTGCGTCCTTTTCTTCCCACAAATAGAGCTTTCTTTTAATGGTATTTGATTGCCTCTGCGATTTTTATTTTTTGCGATATAAACAGAAAAAGACCGAAAATTTTGAAAAAAAATGATATTTTCTACTTTTTGTTATAAGAAAAATCGAATAAACTCAATTTTAGTCATACATTTAGGCCAAAATGTATTCAGCCACATGTCTTTAGTAAAAAAAATGTCAATAAGCGTATATTTATTGGTTTGCGCAAAAGTTATAGCGTTTACAAACTAGGGTACATTTTCTGAAATTTACACAGCTTTAAATTTATGACTGCCTATCTCATTTCTTGAGGTGCTAAAATGGCAGGGCAGTACAAAACCCCCCCAAATGACCCCATTTTGGAAAGTAGACACCCCAAGGAAATTGCTGAGAGGCATGTTGAGCCCATTGAATATTTTTTTTTTTGTCCCAAGTGATTGAATAATGACAAAAAAAAAAAATAAAATACAAAAAGTTGTCACTAAATGATATATTGCTCACACATGCCATGGTTATATGTGGAATTGCACCCCAAAATACATTCTGCTGCTTCTCCTGAGTACGGGGATACCACATGTGTGGGACTTTTTAGGAGCCTAGCCACGTACGGGACCCCGGAAACCAAGCACCGCCTTCAGGATTTCTAAGGGCGCAAATTTTTGATTTCACTCCTCACTACCTATCACAGTTTCGAAGGCCATAAAATGCCAAAATAGCACAAAACCCCCCCAAATGACCCCATTTTGGAAAGTAGACACCCCAAGCTATTTACTGAGAGGCATGTTCAGTCCATGGAATATTTTATATTTTGCCACAAGTTGCGGGAATATGACAAACTTTTTTTTTTTTGCACAAAGTTGTCACTAAATGATATATTGCTCACACATGCCATGGGCATATGTGAAATTACACCCCAAAATACATTCTGCTGCTTCTCCTGAGTACGGGGATACCACATGTGTGGGACTTTTTGGGAGCCTAGCCGCGTACGGGACCCCAAAAACCAAGCACCGCCTTCAAGGTTTCTAAGGGCATAAATTTTTGATTTCACTCCTCAATACCTATCACAGTTTTGAAGGCCATAAAATGCCAAGATGGCACAAAACCCCCCCAAATGACCCCATTTTGGAAAGTAGACACCCCAAGCTATTTGCTGAGAGGCATGTTGACCCCATTGAATATTTTTTTTTGTCCCAAATGATTGAATAATGACAAAAAGAAAAAAAAAAATGTACAAAAAGTTGTCACTAAATGATATATTGCTCACACATGCCATGGTTATATGTGGAATTGCACCCCAAAATACATTCTGCTGCTTTTCCTGAGTACGGGGATACCACATGTGTGGGACTTTTTGGGAGCCTAGCCGTGTACAGGGCCCCAAAAACCAAGCACCGCCTTCAGGATTTCTAAGGGCGTAAATTTTTGATTTCACTCCTCACTACCTATCACAGTTTCGAAGGCCATAAAATGCCAAAATAGCACAAAACCCCCCCAAATTACCCCATTTTGGAAAGTAGACACCCCAAGCTATTTGCTGAGAGGCATGTTGAGTCCATGGAATATTTTATATTTTGCCACAGGTTGCGGGAATATGACAAACTGTTTTTTTTTTGCACAAAGTTGTCACTAAATGATATATTGCTCACACATGCCATGGGCATATGTGAAATTACACCCCAAAATACATTCTGCTGCTTCTCCTGAGTACGGGGATACCACATGTGTGGGACTTTTTGGGAGCCTAGCCGCGTACGGGACCCCAAAAACCAAGCACCGCCTTCAAGGTTTCTAAGGGCATAAATTTTTGATTTCGCTCCTCACTACCTATTAGGCTTGTGCAATTCGTTTCGTAACGAATCGAAATTCGTCCGAATTTAGCAACTTTCGGACATTCGGAAGCATTCGAATTTCCGAACAAAGCAATTACGAATAAAACCGAATCCGAAATAAATTATACCGCAAAATAGCGAATGCCCGAATGTCTTCGGCATAATTCGTTATGAAAAAACTTACGAATGTACAAATCCATTGGAAACACAATAACACTCACTCTGCTCTGCTCTCTGCTTCTCCTTCACCGTGCTGAACTCCCTCTCAAAATGGTGTACAGGGGCGGAGGCTATAGCCGCATGTAAAAAACGAAAGTAAAATACGAGATTTCTAATCCATTCGAAGCACAATAACACTCTGCTCTGCTCTCTGCTTCTCCCTCACCGTGCTGAACCCTCTCAAAATGGTGTACAGGGGCGGAGGCTATAGCCGCATGTAAAAAACGAAAGTAAAATACGAGATTTCGAATCGTTACAAATAACCGCTATGTATTTCGAAAAGTACAAATCCATTCGAAGCACATTAGGCATAATAGTCAGCGTCGTCGTGAGAGAGACACAGAAAATTACGAATCAACGAACCCAAAAAAAGTTACGAAAGTAGGAGTTGTGTCCAGAATCAACGAAAAACAACGTACTCAATCGAAAGTACGAATTATAAAGCAACAAAAAATTCAACGAAAAATGTCGCTTGCAAAAATACGAATGAGTCCGAACACGAAAAATCCCGTCTAGCAAAATTACGAATGATTACGAATCAACAGGACCGGAAAGAAACGAACCGAAACGGAACAAATTTTTCCGTTGTGCACAAGCCTACTACCTATCACAGTTTTGAAGGCCATAAAATGCCAAGATGGCACAAAACCCCCCCAAATGACCCCATTTTGGAAAGTAGACACCCCAAGCTATTTGCTGAGAGGCATGTTGAACCCATTGAATATTTTTTTTTTGTCCCAAATGATTGAATAATGACAAAAAGAAAAAAAAAAATGTACAAAAAGTTGTCACTAAATGATATATTGCTCACACATGCCATGGTTATATGTGAAATTACACCCCAAAATACATTCTGCTGCTTCTCCTGAGTACGGGGATACCACATGTGTGGGACTTTTTGGGAGCCTAGCCGCGTACGGGACCCCAAAAACCAAGCACCGCCTTCAAGGTTTCTAAGGGCATAAATTTTTGATTTCACTCCTCACTACCTATCACAGTTTTGAAGGCCATAAAATGTCAAAATAGCCAAAAACCCCCACAAATGACCCCATTTTGGAAAGTAGACACCCCAAGCTATTTGCTGAGAGGCATGGTGAGTATTTTACAGCTCTCATTTGTTTTTGAAAATTAAGAAAGACATTTTTTTTTCTTTTTTTTTTTCTTTTTTTACATTTTCAAAACTTTGTGACAAAAAGCGAGATCTGCAAAATACTCAACATACCTCTCAGCAAATAGCTTGGGGTGTCTACTTTCCAAAATGGGGTCATTTGGGGGGTTTTGTGCCATCTGGGCATTCCATGGCCTCCGAAACTGTGATAGGTTGTGAGGAGTGAAATCAAAAATTTACACCCATAGAAATCCTGAAGGCGGTGCTTGGTTTTTGGGGTCCCGTACGCGACTAGGCTCCCAAAAAGTCCCACACATGTGGTATCCCCGTACTCAGGAGAAGCAACAGAATGTATTTTGGGGTGTAATTCCACATATGCCCATGGCATGTTTGAGCAATATATAATTTAGTGACAACTTTTTGTACATTTTTATTTTTATTTTTTTTTGGTCATTATTCAATCACTTGGGACAAAAAAAAAATATTCAATGGGCTCAACATGCCTCTCAGCAAATAGCTTGAGGTGTCTACTTTACAAAATGGGGTCATTTGGGGGGGTTTTGAACTGTCCTGGCATTTTATGCACAACATTAGGAAGCTTATGTCACACATCATCCACTCTTCTAACCACTTGAAGACAAAGCCCTTTCTGACACTTTTTGTTTACATGAAAGAAAATTTTTTTTTGCAAGAAACTTATGTTGAACCCCCAAACATTATATATTTTTTTAAAACAAAGGCCCTACAGATTAAAATAGTGGGTGTTGCATTTTTTTTTTCCACACAGTATTTGCGCAGCGATTTTTCAAATGCATTTTTTGGGGGAAAAACACACTTTTTTTATTTTTAATGCACTAAAAAACACTATATTGCCCAAATGTTTGATGAAATAAAAAAGATGATCATAGGCCGAGTACATGGATACCAAACACGACATGCTTTAAAATTGCGCACAAACGCGCAGCGGCGACAAAACTACATTCATTTTTAAAGCATTTAAAAGCCTTTACAGGTTACCACGTTAGATTTACAGAGGAGGTCTACTGCTAAAATGACTGCCCTCGATCTGACCTTCGCGGTGATACCTCACATGCATGATGCAATTGCTGTTTACATATGACGCTAGACCGACGCTTGCGTTCGCCTTTGCGCAATAGCAGGGGGGGACAGCGGTGCTTTTTTTTTTTTTTTATTATTTATTTGGCTTTTTTATTTTATTTTTAAACTGTGCCTTCCATATTTTATTTTTTTACCATTTTTATCGTTATCTCAGGGAATGTAAATATCCCCTATGATAGCAATAGGTAGTGACAGGTACTCTTTTTTTGAAAAAAATTGGGGGGTTAGACCCTAGATCTTTCCTCTGCCCTCAAAGCATCTGACCACACCAAGATCGGTGTGATAAAATGCTTTCCCAATTTCCCAATGGCGCTTTTTATATCCGGGGGGGGGGACATTCCCTCCCACTGCTTGTAAAAGCAGTCTAGAGGCTAATTATCTGCTAGAATTGCTTTTACATGAAAGCCGGCTGCTGGCTGAAAAGAATGATACCAAGATGATACCTAAACCCGCAGGCATCATTCTGGTATAAACATTCAAAGTCCAGCAACATACCAGTACGTTGCTGGTCCTTGTTGGACATGTATTGTAATCTTTTTTTTCATACAGCCTATTGGCTGAACGAAAAAAAGAGATTGATTGGTGGGTATGCCCACCATTAGAATACCTCCCTTCATCCACCCACTTCTAATGATGGGCATATATGCCGAAGCATGGGGGCATCCTCCCGCAAAAAAGTTATGCCGCGTACACACGGTCAAGCCTTCGTCGGAATTTCGACCGTATGTACGCGGCATAAAAGGTTATGCCGCGTACACACGGTCGGACTTTTCCACGGATAAGCCTCCGTTGGAATTTCGACCGTATATACGCGACATTAGGAGCAAAATCGCTCCTCCGCCCCTGCTGCCCCCATGCTTCGGCATATATGCTCTTTTTTTTAACTGTGGTGGTGAAATCACCTCCTACAGCGTTGGAGTCACGGCTTTATGTATCGTGGGAGCAAACGCTGTTGCTGTCAAGATAAATAGATCCGCGCTGCAACTGAATGGCGTACCTGCTAAGCAAATGGTGGTTAACATTAAAACAAAGTAACATTACAGTACAACAGTAGGACCTTACCATGCCATACCTGCAAAGCAAATACCAAAACAAAACCTAGTAAAAAATAAAAAAATGTTTTAACGCAACCTGTGCCTAAAATATATATATGCCGAAGCATGGGGGCATCCTCCCGCAAAAAAGTTATGCCGCGTACACACGCTCGGAATTTCGACCGTATGTACGCGGCATTAGGAGCAAAATCGCTCCTCCGCCCCTGCTGCCCCCATGCTTCGGCATATATGCTCTTTTTTTTTAACTGTGGTGGTGAAATCACCTCCTACAGCGTTGGAGTCACGGCTTTATGTATCGTGGGAGCAAACGCTGTTGCTGTCAAGATAAATAGATCCGCGCTGCAACTGAATGGCGTACCTGCTAAGCAAATGGTGGTTAACATTAAAACAAAGTAACATTACAGTACAACAGTAAGACCTTACCATGCCATACCTGCAAAGCAAATACCAAAACAAAACCTAGTAAAAAATAAAAAAATGTTTTAACGCAACCTGTGCCTAAAATATATATATGCCGAAGCATGGGGGCATCCTCCCGCAAAAAAGTTATGCCGCGTACACACGGTCGGAATTTCGACCGTATGTACGCGGCATTAGGAGCAAAATCGCTCCTCCGCCCCTGCTGCCCCCATGCTTCGGCATATATGCTCTTTTTTTTAACTGTGGTGGTGAAATCACCTCCTACAGCACTGGAGTCACGGCTTTATGTATCGTGGGAGCAAACGCTGTTGCTGTCAAGATAAATAATTCCGCGCTGCAGTTGAATGGCGCACCTGAAAACAAAAAATTACATACCTGAAAAGCAAGCATGATAAAACATTGCAGAATAGAATACAGTAAAAAAGAGCAGAACAATAGAGAGAAAATAGAGAGAGAGAGAACAATAAAACGACAACTATTTTTGGTTTTTTTATTTTATATTTTTTTTGTGTTTTGTTTTTTACGTTTTTTTTTTTCTTTTTTACACTTTTTTTTGTAACTTTACAACTGTAATGGTTCGGGTCTCTCAAAATGTAATGGCATCTTGGGAGACCCTGTGTAAGTGTGTCCTAGTCTGTGAAATGCTGTACCCTACGCTAAAACTTCACTTTTGAGTGGTAGCGTTCAAAACATTCACCTTGGCAAAGACCAGGCTTGTCAGGACAGAGTGGACAAAAACTACGGGTGTCACGCCTAAATCCGCGCTTGCTACAGACACGACATCTTTTTTGGGGGTGGCTTTGGGTAGGGGTACTCGGGAGGACATACGAATAATGCCTCTCATGCAGCCGGCTTACTGCATTTGGTTGGGGATGGTGAGGTGCAGAACCGCCTGGATACAGGAGTTCTGTGACTATCTCATTCTGGAATTTTAGAAGAGATAACGTCCCGCCTGAAGCTCTGTATAGCACATGAGCGTTCAGCAAAGCCAATTGGAATAATGATAGAGACACTTTTTTGTACCAGCGTCTCGCCTTACGGTCAATTAGATACGGCGCCATCAACTGGTCGTTGAGGTCCACCCCTCCCATATTTTGGTTATATTCGTGGACACAGAGGGGTTTCTCCACAACACCAGTCGCCGTACGAATTTGGACTGTCGTGTCTGCATGAAGGGAGGTAAGAAGGAAAACATTCTTATTGTCCCTCCACTTCATAGCGAGCAAGTTATTACACTTCAAGCAGGCTCTCTCCCCCAGCCAAAGACGGGCATCTACAAGCCGCTGGGGAAAGCCCCGGCGATTAGGTCGCACGGTGCCACATGCTCCAATCTTATGATCAAACAAGTGACTAAACAGTGGCACGCTCGTGTAATAATTGTCCACATACAAGTGGTACCCCTTTCCGAATAAGGGTGACACCAAGTTCCACACTATCTTGCCAGCGCTCCCTATGTAATCCGGGCAGTTGACCGACTCAATCTGACTGTCTTTTCCCTCATAAACCGTAAAGTTCACTACATAGCCTGTTGCCCTGTCACAGAACTTGTAGAGCTTGACCCCGTATCTGGCACGCTTGCTGGGAAGGTACTGCTTGAAAGACAAGCGGCCAGAAAATTTAATCAGGGACTCATCAACGCAGACAACTTGATCGGGAGTAAACAAGGCTGCAAAACGTTCGTTGAAGTGGTTTATGAGGGGCCGAATTTTATAGAGCCGGTCGTATTCAGGGTCCCCACGTGGACGACAAAGTTCATTGTCGTTGAAGTGCATGAACCGCAAAATCTGCTCGTATCGTGCCCTGGACATGGAGGCAGAGAACACGGGCATGTGGTCAATTGGGTGCGTGGACCAATAAGCACGCAATGACGGAAATTTATGTGTGCCCATGTTGAGGGAAAGGCCCAGAAAGGTCTTAAATTCGGAAACCGTAATTGGTTTCCAATTTCTGGCAATTTTAGGCAACTGGGGGTTAGCGGCGATAAATTGACCAGCATATAAATTACTCTGGTCCACAATAGATCTATAGAGATCTTCCGTGAAAAACAGCGAATAAAAATCGATTGGCATAAAATCAGCTGTTTCCACCTGAATACCGGGTTGGGCAGTGAATGGGGGAAGTACGGGTTCTGCAGAAGTGGTGGGGACCCAATCAGGATAGGCGAATTCTGCAGGAAGGGCAGTATGGGCACTCTGGGCCTGCCTTTGTCTTCTTGGTGGCAGTGGGACACTACTTGTGCTTGCCACCTCGCCAGCTTGAACTGCACTTATGGGACTCGCCACGTCACCAAGTGTTACTGCAGTGCTGGATGTACGTCCAGGCTGTACTAGGCCGCTGGTGCTTGCCAGTTCACCAGAAGGAATAGCGGCGCTAGTACTACTCTGCTCCATGATACGAGAGACCTGCGGTTCTTGCTCCTCAACAACCTCAGAAGATCGGGATCGGGTACGCCTGACCTTAGCAGGGACCTCAACTTCGTCGTCAGAGCTATCTGACGTGGGGCCGCTGACGTCACTGTCTTCTACGGGAAGATATTCTGAGCCTGAATCTGACAGATACGTGACCTCCTCTTCACTATCTGTCATGCTCAGAATCTCGTAGGCCTCTTTACTAGTGTACCTTCGTCTTGCCATTTTGGGCTCTAAATTTAGGGGTACACTAGTAAGATTCACAGGAAAAAAAGCACCTGACTGTCGTCAGCAAATATATCAAACGCTACAAAAAAACTGTTAGCGATCGCAGGGATCAGGCCTGTCTCTGCGAACGCTGCAGTTATGTGTGTTGTGTTTGGTAAGTGACAGTGATCGATCGATACTGCACTTGGGTGGGCTGGGCTGGGCGGAGGGGCTAAACGCAGGTACTAGCAGGTATCTGGGCTGATCCCGCTAACACTGCGTTTTTGGGAACCCTAAACCGCTGGGGATGCTAGTATAGATCTGATCAGATACTATACCACTAAGGGGGGTGTATGCTTTGCGCGTGGGTGTTAGCGTTACTGGCACTAACCTAACACTGCCTGGGGCGACGCAGACCCTCTCTGGCGCTAAAACCTAATTGATCTCACCCGCCGGGCGATCAGGGGGGTTAAACCTTTATTGGGTTATATACGGCGGGTGCCCTGATGCTATAAAAAGCAAACTAATCAACCAGCGTCACCCGTAACCTTTATATGGTGATCACTGGTGAAAGGGTTAACTAGGGGCAATCAGGGGGTTAAAACCTTTATTAGGTTAAATATGGGGGTACCTGACACCAATAAAAACCTGCGGCGAACCTAAAAAAAAAATAACTGCCTATCTAAAACACCAGCGACACGAATACAGCGATCGAAAAAACAATCGCTTAGTGACGCTGAAGTTAGGGGGTGAAAGGGTTACCTGGGGGGTGATCAAGGGGTTAAACCTTTATTAGGGGGGGTTAGGGGGCTACCCTGGACCTAAAGGGGCCTAATCCTAACTGCCTTGCAACTTTTTACAATCACAGATGACACTAAATGCAGTGATCAGTAAAATAAATGATCACTGCAATCAGTGACACTGTGATTGGGGGCTTTGGGGTGACCTGGGGGGTGATCTGGGGGTGACTGGGGGGTGATTTGTGTGCCTATGTGTACCTACGTGTCAGTGGACTGTTGGAGCACTAACCTCTGTCTTCACTCCTCGGCGCCGGGAACGAAAAGACCGCGGCGAGGGAGATGACATCACTTCCTCCAGCCTGTGTTTACATCACATGGCGGAGGAAGCAATTTCATTGGCCGGGAGCGATCGCGAGGGGGGGGCGGAATCGAGCGGCCGCCCCCTCATGCCTGATCGCTCCCGAACACTTAACGGCCGCTCACTGCAGTGAAGGGGGGTCCGGATGGACCCCCCAACTGCACAAAGGCGATCACGTAGATCTACGTGATTCTGCCTGTCCGTGCCATTCTGCCGACGTAAATCGGCGGTGGGCGGTCGTTAAGTGGTTAATGTAATGTCTGGTCCCGGTAATATGGATGAAAATCTTTAAGAAAAATGGCATAGCTACCCCATGACCCCCCCCCTACCCCAGCCCATTACCAGCCCCTTTGGGTCTTGTATGGATATTAAGGGGAACCCCGCACATAAGATAAAAAAGGCCCTATATACTCTGAACAGCCGTATACAGGCGGTGCATACAAGACAGGGACTGTAGGTTTGTTCTTATGTAGAATCTGTTTGTAATTTTGAACAGGTACATTGTTTAAGTGTAGCTCCAGCCCAAAAATCTATTTTTAAACTTTTTGGAAAACATAGGTAAGGGTTATCACCCCTGTAACATTTGTTTTGCTGTCTGTGCCCCTGTTCAGAACATTTCACCTCACTTTCCGTCCCAATGACAACTGTTTTTGAAATGTGGTGTTTTTCTTGAAACAAGGATTGCTGATAAAGCATCAGTACAGAGGAGACACCTTTCTCCCATATTAATTCTTACAGGAGAGAATTTTCCTTCCAAGGGGTAGATTTCCTCTCATTTCCTGTTGTCTTCTTGCGTTTGCAAGTAGGAGTCGTTTGTAAGTTGGATGTTTGAAAGTAGGGACCTGCCGTATATACTCTGCAGAAATAGGCCCCTTAGTTGTTGGTGTTGGCACAACACTGTAAGCACTCACAGTTACTCTTGGTTGGTGCTGGAACGCCCTGCTGTCAACTATTATATCAGGAATTTTAATTACATATAATTGTTGAACAGTGGTAGTAAAAATTGGGCCTTTGATGGTGGTGCTGGTGCCACAACACTGTAAGCCCTGACAGTTACTCTTGGTGGGTGCAGCAATGGGCCCTGCTGTGAATTATTAGATCAAGAATTGTAATTGCATGCCCCTGTTGAACAGGGGCTGAAAAATTGGGCCTTTCATGGTGGTGGTGGTGGTGGTGGTGTTGCCACAACACTGTAAGCCCTCAGAGTTACTCTTGGTGGGTGCAGGAATGGGCCCTGCTGTGAATTATTAGATCAAGAATTGTAATTACATGCCCCTTTTGAACAGGGGCTGAAAAATTGGGCCTTTCGTGGTGGTGGTGGTGGTGGCGTTGCCACAACACTGTAAGCCCTCAGAGTTACTCTTGGTGGGTGCAGCAATGGGCCCTGCTGTGAATTATTAGATCAAGAATTGTAATTACATGCCCCTGTTGAACAGGGGCTGAAAAATTGGGCCTTAGGCACTGGTGGCACAACACTACAACCCCTCACAGATACTGTACTTGGAGCACAGCAATGAGCCCTGTTGCAAAGTATTGCTTCAATAATTGTAATGACACGCCCCTGTTAAACAGGGGCTGAAAAATTGGGCCTTAGGCACTGGTGGCACAACACTCCAACCCCTCACAGATACTGTACTTGGAGCACAGCAATGAGCCCTATGGCAAATTATTGCTAAAAAATTGTAATTACACGCCCCTGTAAAACAGGGGCTAAAAATTGGGCCTTAGCCACTGGTGGCGGCACCCATAAACAAAAATGATCTTCCAAGCTATCATCATCAATCGTATCATTGAGGACTCGGAGGAGGAGGATAGCCAGTCAACATAACAGCACAGGCACTCAGCATCAGCATCAGTCTTGAAGGGATGTGACATGTTAAAATCAATTAGTCTGTTATATCAGCATCAGGTGTGTGGTAGCTGGTGGTGATCCAAGACTGGTTCATCTTGATGAAAGTCAGTCGATCAACCGAGTCGGTGGACAGGCGCACCCTGTGATCCGTGACAAATCCTCCAGCAGCACTGAATGTGCGTTCCGAAAGAACGCTGGATGCAGGACAGGCCAGTAGCTCAATTGCATACTGTGCAAGCTCTGGCCAGTGATCCATCCTCAAGACCCAGTAAGCCAGAGGATTTTCGGTGGGGAAGGTGTCCAAGTCTGACCTTGCCCCTAGATATTCCTGCACCATGTTTATCAGACGCTGGCGATGGTTGCTGGAACCGATCATACTTTGGGGCTGCGGACTAAAGAATTGTCTGAACGCATCGGTCAGACGGCCACCTTCCCCACCGCTCCTTCTTTGACTGGCCGAAGCCTCAGCAACTCGTTGTCCAGGACCAGGAGTTTGTAACCTCCCAGTCTCTGGGAACGCGTTGCACAAACCTTTCTGCAAGGCCTCCCGGAGTTGTCTCATCCTCTGCTCCCTCTGCGACGGTAACATAAGGTCCGCAACCTTACCCTTGTACCGTGGATCAAGGAGAGTGGCCAGCCAGTAATGGTCCCTCTCCTTGATCCGAAGAATACGAGGATCCTTCCGCAGACTTTGCAGGATCAGGGAGGCCATGCAGCGTAGGTTTGCTGAGGCATTCGCTCCGGAGTCCTCTGGGTCACTAAGGACGACATGATCCGCAGCCACCTCCTCCCAGCCACGTACAAGTCCACTGGTTTCTTGGGACTGTAAATCATCCCTAAAAGACTGCTGCTGATGATGCTGAGTGCCAGCCTCCACCTCCATGCTGACACAATCCTCCTCCTCCTCTTCCTGTGCGATGGGTGGGACAGAAGGAACACTGTCTGGGTAAAGGGGGCCTTGAGAGGCAAGGAAGTCCTCCTCTTCCTGCCTCTGTTCTGCCTCAAGTGCCCTGTCCATTATTCCATGCAGCGTGTGCTCCAACAGGTGGACAAGAGGTACAGTGTCACTGATGCATGCACTGTCACTGCTCACCATCCTCGTGGCCTCCTCAAATGGTGCCAGGACAGTGCATGCATCCCTGATCATGCCCCACTGGCATGGAGAAAAAAAACCAAGCTCCCCTGACCCTGTCCTGGTGCCGTAGTCGCACAGGTACTCATTGATGGCCCTCTGCTGCGTGTGCAGCCGCTGCAGCATGGCCAACGTTGAGTTCCACCTGGTGGGCATGTCACATATAAGGCGGTTCTTGGGCAGGTTCAACTCCTTTTGCAGCTCAGCCAGGCGAGCACTGGCATTATAAGATCTGCGGAAATGCACACAGACTTTCCTGGCCTGCCTCAGGACATCCTGTAAGCCCGGGTACCTGCCCAAGAACCGCTGCACCACCAGGTTAAGGACGTGAGCCACACAGGGCACATGGGTCAGTTGTCCCTGTCGGAGGGCGGAGAGGAGGTTGGTGCCATTGTCGCAAACCACCATTCCTGGCTTAAGCTGGCGTGGCGTCAACCACCTCTCGGCCTGGCCCTGCAGAGCAGACAGGACCTCTGCCCCAGTGTGGCTTCTGTCCCCCAAACACACCAGCGCAAGCACGGCATGGCATCTTTTTGCCTGCGTACTTGCATAGCCCCTTGAACGGCTACGGAGCACCGCTGGTTCAGAGGACAAACCACAGGAAGAGGCCATGGAGGAAGAAGAAGAGGAGGGGGTGGAGGAGAGAGGTGTGTCACAACCAGTAGTAGCATTTTGGAGGCGTGGCGGTGGAACAACCTCCAACACTACTGCACCTTGTCCTGCATCCTTCCCAGCTGCCAAAAGAGTGACCCAATGGGCCGTGAAAGAAAGGTAACGTCCCTGTCCATGCCTGCTGGACCATGAGTCAGCGGTAATATGCACCTTACCGCTGACCGCCCTGTCCAGCGAGGCCAAGACATTGCCTTCCACATGCCGGTAGAGAGCCGGAATAGCCTTCCGTGAGAAAAAGTGGCGTTTGGGAACCTGCCACTGAGGAACCGCACATTGCACAAACTCACGGAAGGGGGCCGAGTCTACCAACTGAAAAGGCAGCAGTTGAAGCGCTAGCAATTTAGCCAAGCTAGCATTCAACTAATGGGCATGAGGATGGCTGGGAGTGAACTTCTTTAGACGGTCCAGCAGCTGGGGCAGGGAAATTTGCCTGCTAGAATCGGACGTCGGTGTACTGCTAGCAGAGTGGGCGCAACTACTTGGCTGTGACACACCTAATTCTACACCTTCATTCCTCTCAGTGCATGTTTCAGACAGGACTGAAGTTATAGTGGGGTTGGAGATCCCAGCTGATGCGGTGCAAGGAGAGGTCCGCTTTGTTCTTTGGTGTGGGTCTTTGAGGTAGGCTTGCCAACGAGCTGCATGGCAGGTCAACATATGCCTGGTCAGGCATGTGGTACCCAAGCGGCTGATGTTTTGGCCACGCGATATACGCTTGAGACATATGTTGCAAACAGCAGCTGTGCGATCTGATGCACTAGCCTCAAAAAAGGCCCACACCAAAGAACTTTTTGAATGACGGGCAGAGGCAGCGCCCTGCACAGGCGGAGCTCTGCGGTGTGATTCCGTCGGTGTACTGCCCTTACGCTGGCCACCAAAGGGCATCCTGCCTCGTTGGAGATGTGCCTCCTCCTCATCCTCCTCCTCCTCCTCTCTCCTATTAGGCACCCACGTGGAGTCAGTGACCTCATCATCCCCTCCCTCCTCATCACTGGAGCCAATCTGGCAGTATGCTGCAGCTGCTGGAACATGACTGCCAGATTGGTGTCCTTCTTGAGCATCCCCTCTGTCTGCTCTCACGCTACTGCCTTCCTGTAGCTGGGTTTCATCATCAGACCCTTCGAAACGCTGGGCATCCTCCTGGAGCATGTACCCAACACTGTGCTCAAACAGTTCGGGGGACTCTTCAGGAGGAGGACATGGTGGGTCTAGGGAAGGAGTGACTGATGATGAGTCTGACATTGATACCAGGGAAGAGGACGCTTTGGCAGCTGCTTTGCCAGTACCCTGAGCCTGGGTGAGAGAGGATGAGGAGGAGGAGGAGGGCTTGGTCATCCACTCTACCAAGTCTTCGGCATGATGTGGCTCAACATGTCCAGCTGCCGAAAAGAAGGACAAGCGTGTCCCATGGCCATGTGCTGATGACAATGCACCGCGTCCACGACCAGCACTGTTGCCCCCAGACACAGAGCCTGCTTGCCCTCTTTTATTGCCTCCTGACTGTCTGCCTCTCCTTGTTTGCCTTCCAGACATTCTAATAGATGGCCTGCAGGGAGATGGGAAAAAAGCAATAAGGGCTACCTTCAGGTGTCCTTCTCTGTCCCTTTACTTAAGGATTTCTAAATATGGTTGAGGATGATTGCTTTCGCACAGAATAGCACAACGACAATTTCCCTGACTGTCCAAAAAACAAGGATTTCAAAGATGGTTGATGAGGAATGCTTTAGCACAGTATAGCACAAGGAGAATTTCCCTCACTGTCCTTCCCTGTCCCTAGAAACAAGGATTATCACAGTGAAAGAAACTGACACTCTTCCTACCTATAGTTTTCTGTCCCTAGAAAAAATGTTTTTTTAAAGCTGATTGATGATCAATGCTTTAGCACACTATAGCACAAGTAGAATTTCCCTCACTGTCCTTCCCTGTCCCTAGAAACAAGGATTATCACAGTGAAAGAAACTGACACTCTTCCTACCTATAGTTTTCTGTCCCTAGAAAAAATGTTTTTTTAAAGCTGATTGATGATCAATGCTTTAGCACACTATAGCACAAGTAGAATTTCCCTCACTGTCCTTCCCTGTCCCTAGAAACAAGGATTATCACAGTGAAAGAAACTGACACTCTTCCTACCTATAGTTTTCTGTCCCTAGAAAAAATGTTTTTTTAAAGACGGTTGATGATCAATGCTTTAGCACACTATAGCACAAGGAGAATTTCCCTCACTGTCCTTCCCTGTCCCTAGAAACAAGGATTATCACAGTGAAAGAAACTGACACTCTTCCTACCTATAGTTTTCTGTCCCTAGAAAAAATGTTTTTTTTAAAGCTGATTGATGATCAATGCTTTAGCACACTATAGCACAAGTAGAATTTCCCTCACTGTCCTTCCCTGTCCCTAGAAACAAGGATTATCACAGTGAAAGAAACTGACACTCTTCCTACCTATAGTTTTCTGTCCCTAGAAAAAATGTTTTTTTAAAGACGGTTGATGATCAATGCTTTAGCACACTATAGCACAAGGAGAATTTCCCTCACTGTCCTTCCCTGTCCCTAGAAACAAGGATTATCACAGTGAAAGAAACTGACACTCTTCCTACCTATAGTTTTCTGTCCCTAGAAAAAATGTTTTTTTAAAGACGGTTGATGATCAATGCTTTAGCACACTATAGCACAAGGAGAATTTCCCTCACTGTCCTTCCCTGTCCCTAGAAACAAGGATTATCACAGTGAAAGAAACTGACACTCTTCCTACCTATAGTTTTCTGTCCCTAGAAAAAATGTTTTTTTAAAGATGGTTGATGATCAATGCTTTAGCACACTATAGCACAAGGAGAATTTCCCTCACTGTCCTTCCCTGTCCCTAGAAACAAGGATTATCACAGTGAAAGAAACTGACACTCTTCCTACCTATAGTTTTCTGTCCCTAGAAAAAATGTTTTTTTAAAGACGGTTGATGATCAATGCTTTAGCACACTATAGCACAAGGAGAATTTCCCTCACTGTCCTTCCCTGTCCCTAGAAACAAGGATTATCACAGTGAAAGAAACTGACACTCTTCCTACCTATAGTTTTCTGTCCCTAGAAAAAATGTTTTTTTAAAGCTGATTGATGATCAATGCTTTAGCACACTATAGCACAAGTAGAATTTCCCTCACTGTCCTTCCCTGTCCCTAGAAACAAGGATTATCACAGTGAAAGAAACTGACACTCTTCCTACCTATAGTTTTCTGTCCCTAGAAAAAATGTTTTTTTAAAGCTGATTGATGATCAATGCTTTAGCACACTATAGCACAAATAGAATTTCCCTCACTGTCCTTCCCTGTCCCTAGAAACAAGGATTATCACAGTGAAAGAAACTGACACTCTTCCTACCTATAGTTTTCTGTCCCTAGAAAAAATGTTTTTTTAAAGACGGTTGATGATCAATGCTTTAGCACACTATAGTACAAGGAGAATTTCCCTCACTGTCCTTCCCTGTCCCTAGAAACAAGGATTATCACAGTGAAAGAAACTGACACTCTTCCTACCTATAGTTTTCTGTCCCTAGAATTTTTTTTTTTTTAAAGACGGTTGATGATCAATGCTTTAGCACACTATAGCACAAGGAGAATTTCCCTCACTGTCATTCCCTGTCCCTAGAAACAAGGATTATCACAGTGAAAGAAACTGACACTCTCCCTACCTATAGTTTTCTGTCCCTAGAAAAAATGTTTTTTTAAAGCTGATTGATGATCAATGCTTTAGCACACTATAGCACAAGTAGAATTTCCCTCACTGTCCTTCCCTGTCCCTAGAAACAAGGATTATCACAGTGAAAGAAACTGACACTCTTCCTACCTATAGTTTTCTGTCCCTAGAAAATTTTTTTTTTTAAAGATGGTTGATGATCAATGCTTTAGCACACTATAGCACAAAGAGGATTTCCCTCACTGTCCTTCCCTGTCCCTAGAAACAAGGATTATCACAGTAAAACACACTGACACTCTCCCTACCTATAGTTTTCTGTCCCTAGAAAAAATGATTTTTTAAAGATGGTTGATGATCAATGCTTTAGCACACTATAGCACAAGGAGAATTTCCCTCACTGTCCTTCCCTGTCCCTAGAAACAAGGATTCGCACAGTAAAACACACTGACACTCTCCCTACCTATCCTTCTCTTTCCCTAAACTAAAGGAATCCAGGTTAAGCAAGAAAAAAAAATGTCACTGTCCCTGCCTATGCTTCTCTTTCCCTGCTCCGGAACACACCACACTAGGCCGCCGTGCTGGCGGCCTTTTATAGTGTGGGGCGTGTACTAAACACCCTCAGCAATAATTGGCCACAGGCATCCTGCCTGTGGCCAATCATTGCTCTCCTCGCTGCCGGCGCTGTGATTGGCCAAGCATGCAGGGTCACAGTGCATGCTTGGCCAATCACAGCGCCTGGATGACACTGCGATGGCGTAGTGCATTGTGGGCCGTTCGCGTCACTCGAATTAGGCGCGAACGGCCCAAATCGTTCGATCTTCGTCGAACGATCGAACAGCCGATGTTCGAGTCGAACGTATGTTCGACTCGAACACCGAGCTCATCCCTACTCCAGACATTCCAGCTTTGGCTTCGGTTCAGGAGTCTCTCAATTCCGTTTGGGGTCACGTTCATGATTCCCTCCGGGCAGCTGTTGAAAAATTCAAAGGCTTTGCCGACCGCCGCAGGCGTAAACCGCCTTCTCTTCAGCCAGGGGACAAAGTCTGGCTCTCTACCAGGAACATCAAGCTCCGAGTTCCTTCTCTGAAGTTTGCTCCACGATTCATCGGTCCATACACGGTAACTGCTAAACTGAATCCGGTTTGTTTCAAACCCCAGATTCCTAAGAGCCTTAAAATCACTAACTCCTTTCATGTTGCTCTTCTAAAGCCTTTAGTCCTCAATAAATTCTCTCGTCCTCTCCCTACCGTGGCGCCTGTCTCTGAGGATAATCAGGAGTACGAGATCAGTCAAATTCTGGACTCCCGACTCTGTAAAGGCGTTCTTCAGTACCTCGTTCATTGGAAAGGGTTTGGTCCTGAGGAGAGGTCTTGGATCACTGCATCTGAGGTCTTTGCACCTCGTCTGTTAAAGGAGTTTCATCTGAAGTTTCCCTCTAAACCTGGGCCCAGGCGGGGAAGGGGGAGGCCTCGTAAGAGGGAGGGTACTGTCATGGATATGCATTAATGTCTGTCTGCCATCTTACCTTCCTCCTCATGTGTTCATCTAGAGACCAGACCTCCTTCACCTGGCTTCCTTTACAATCTCCTCCCAGCCTGACTCCACCCCAGGCCCTATCACAGAACACTATATTAACCTGGGCACTGCAAGCCTGCTTTGCTGATCAACGTGTTTGTTAGGCATTGTGTGTTTGGGTTCCTGCCTGCCGTGTGCTACGTCTGTCTCTCTGTTACGTTATTGGCTTGTCCCCGACTATCCCTGTCTGCTCGTGACCCTTGACCTTCGGCTCGTTCTTCGTTATCCTTGTCTGCTTGTGGCCCCTGACCTTCAGCTTGTTATTCGGTTCTCTCTTATCGTGTGCTGCTGCTTCCCCTCTTTTCCCCTTATCCTACGGGGCGTGAGCTAGGAAACTCCAGGGGCCGCGACCTGGTCCCAGCCTGCAGCATAACATCCTCACCACTAGAGGCCCTGGAGAAGACCAGCTGGGTCTTAGACTCCGCGCCCTGGGGAATCTTGGCTCTAGCTTCCGTTAGGATCCCGGTTGTGCTCCTCTGGTCCCGCTTTCCACAACCACCCAGTTTCCTATCCGCAGAAGCCAGCCATAGGGTTCACTACCTCGCGGTGCACTCCTGTCCCCCTACGGTGTGCATCTGTCACCTGGCCACAGGTGACCCTGACAGCACTCCACAGGGGACAGTGAGTACAATACACAGCTCACGAAGGCAGACTTGGAGGACAGCCTTACATGCATGTATGACAAGTTAGCCAGAAAGTTTCAATCCGAGCTGCACAAGTCCACAAACACCCTGTCCCTGGAGATAGCTGCCCTGTGTACTAGAACTGATCTGCTTGAGACCAAGCATGATGAGCTTAGCCTCTCTCATTCTGATCTCAGAAAAGATCATGAGACCCTCAATGAGACTGTGCAGCTCTTGCAAACCCACCTTGAAGACCTGGACAATAGAAACAGGAGGTGTAATCTAAGAGTGCGGGGGGTCCCAGAAACAGTGACTGACCTCTCCCAAGCCATGCAGAAATTGTTTCAGTCCCTTCTCCCTGACACCCCTGCTGCTTCTTTTACGTGTGATAGAATCCACAGGGCCCTGCGTCCAAAACCACCCCCGGACAGGCCTCCCAGGGATATTGTGATGTGTCTGAAGGATTACTCAATTAAAGAGGAGATCCTCAGAGCCGCACATAATTCTCCTAATATCCAGCTGGAGGGTATTGCAATACAGATATATCCTGATATTTCACTTACCACCCTTGACAAGCACAGGAGAATGAAAGAGATAACAACGGTACTACAGGCTGCCAGGATTAGATACCGTTGGGGCTTCCCCTTTAAGCTACAAGTCCCAAATAACGGCACCACCTACACGGTCACCACGATCCAGGAAGGGAAGGACCTATTGGTGAAGCTTGGCCTCCTAGATGCTGCGGATCACCCGAGAATGCCATCCACCCCGCGCCAGTCGGCCATCTGGGCTACTCCATCTCCCAGGAGGGATCGCCGCAACCAGCATTAGGCCCCTTGGGGCCCATACATGCTGCTACGATCACTATATCGCCCGTATGTACAGTAACTCAAATTCGGTCTCTGCCCCAGGCAGAAGTTCTTTTGCGCCCGTTTGATTGTTCCCCCGCTCCAGTCAAGTCGGTTCGAGCATATAGAACTTATCTCAGAACTGTACCCCTTACAGTCAACATATCACTAAGACAATTTTTACCACTTGATTGGAGTTCAGGACCATCTGGTCTGATTTAGGAAGTTTTTCCTTATTGGTCAGGATGATTGTTCCTCCCCTGACCCCCATAGTTGAAAAGCTGCTTTTTGCAGTCCTGACTTGCACTTACAAGAAGTTGCAGCCGTTGATGCACGGGTTTGTCTTACTTTCATTATTATTTTTACTTCTGTTTTTTTCACTGCTGCACACCTTATTATTTACATGCAAGCTGCTTGATAATATAATTGCCTTGACATATCTGAAATTGTTTATGGATAATGTTTCACATGAAGTTTGTTGCATCATCTTATTAATGCCTGGGATTGCCATAGAGAGGTATAATAGCGTTTATCCATGGTTATCCATGTGCCTTGGACTCATTTACAACCGTACACTTTCCAGTTCTCTTAAATTATGGGTCTTAAGGTCATTTCCCACAACCTGAAAGGCTTTAATTCCCCAAATAAACGGCGAAAGGCCTTTCGAGATTACAAAAGGTTGGGAGCTGACGTCCTCCTTCTCCAGGAGACGCACTTCTCAACCCAAAACCATCCACATTATTTCGATAGAGCCTTTCAACAAGGTTTTTATACCACTTTTGAGTCCAGGAAGCATGGAGCTGCTATTTTTATAAGGAATACAGTAATGTTTGATGTACAACACACTTATAGGGTCCCGGATAGTCGCTTTGTCATAGTAAAGGGGTATATTCAGGGAAAAGGTATCACCATTGCATCAGTGTATGCACCAAATGACTCTCAGGCTTCCTTCTTTAAAAACTTTTTCCAAACATTAGATAAATACCACTCTCCCCATATGCTAATAGGTGGGGACTTCAACCTGGTGTCACATTCAGACCTAGACAGGAGTAGCAGGGGACAGTCCGCTTATGCATTCCCGAAATCGCTACAATACCAACTGAAATCCCACCAGCTATTGGACACTTGGAGAGCGCATAATGTGGGAAGCAGGGAGTACACTTTTTACTCCCACCCCCACAACAGCTACTCCAGGCTGGACTATGTATTCTCCACGGCTGTGTTGACAGCGAACTCTACCTCAGCCAGGATACATGCATGCCCATGGTCTGACCACCAGATGGTTTCCTGTGTCTTTTCTCACGTTGGTCTTTCCAGGGATATGGGAGTCTGGAGGCTTAATGACTCCATGCTCACAGATCCAATAACACTAGCCCAGATAACAGAATATATTTTGGAATACTTTTCCCACAACGAGGTTGGGGAGATCTCTCCTGCGTCCTTGTGGGCTGCACATAAGGCAGTACTGAGGTGAAAATTGTGAGCCGCAGAATATTATGTGCTATAGTAAGACAGGTGACGTGTCACAAGACCCAGGAGCAATACCTATGCCTTGTACACACGATCGGAATTTCCGATGAAAAAAGTCTGACGGAATTTTTTCATCGGATATTCCGACCGTGTGTGGGCCCCATCTGACTTTTTTCCATCAGAGTTTAGAAATTGAACGTGTTTTATTTTTTTCCGATGAAAAAAAATCCGATCGTCTGTGTGGAACTCCGACGGAGAAAAAAAACACGCATGCTCAGAATCAAGTCGACGCATGCTCGGAAGCATTGAACTTAATTTTTCTCAGCTCTTCAGGGGGGTTTTACGTCACCACATTTTGGACGGTCGGAATTTGGTCTGATAGTGTGTATGCAAGACAGCTTGAACTGAAAATTCCATCGGATTTTATCCCATCGAAATTCCGATTGTGTGTACAGGGCATGAGAGGGCACCAGCTCTGGAATTGCCCCCACCCACCAAGACTAATGTAAATTTATAAAATATTTCCTTGCTTTCGTGCCCCCCCCCTCATTAGCTGGTCCAATCAGAGTACAGCCACATGCATCATCAGAAACAGATCAGAGCACTGCACAGCTTTCAGAAAAGTAATTTAATCAGCCAGTAATGGAAGGAGACAGATGCACCAAAAGCCAAGGTAATGTTCAAATGCTTGACAGGACACTTCATTCATGGGAGGAGGGTGGGTGTTCAGATTTTGCACCAATTGTGTGGAAGGGTGTTAGTTTTATTTATTTTTTACAATTGGAGTGCTTTTTAAAAAATTTACTTTGTAAAGGAGGACACCTTACAAAAACACAGCAGAGTCTCAGAAAATGGCAACGGAAGTCCTCAAGTTGCAGCTAGTGTGTATATTTGCTACATCACATCAAAGATTAACTTTACAGTCGTTAACTTAAAAAAAAAAAAATCAGCACAAGGGACGGCACTGACTGTATATTCAGCTAGAAGAATCTGTTGTTCTGGTAGCTGCTGCTTTAGTTGATATCTTTAATCCTCTGCAACCCCCTCAAGTATGTATGGCCAAATCTTCCAAAGATTGCACCAGGGTCAGTCCTGTGTGCTTCAGACCTATCAATATGTGCATTGGCAGTTTTACATCAGTGAGCACCTTTAGGGTGTATTTACACTGGAAAATGCGTCCTGTCAAGATCAGCAGTAAGAACCCCAGTGGAGGTAACTTCGAGTAGGCAACCCTATTGAAAGCAGCTTGCAGCTAATCGCACCCACTCGTAATCTCTCATGCAACGTTCATATTCAAACTCGCATGTGATTGCTGTTTTGCGTGCTTACATGCGAGTGGGTGCGATTTTCTGTGAGAGCCGGCAGTTTCCTATTGCTTTCAATGGGGCTGCCTACTCGCAGCTAATTAAGGAAACCCCCACTAGGGTTCTCGCAGCTGACTGCAGACAGGGTGCATTCGCCATCGTGAATGCATCCTTAACCACTTGCCAACTGCCTAACATCGGCAGAATGGCACAGGCAGGCAAAGCAACGTACCTGTACGTTTCTGCAAATCTGCCGCCTAGCGGGCGCACGTGCCCGCCGCAAGCTCCGTGACCATGCCTGCAGGACCCGCGGACTCGATATCCGCCGGTGTCCTGCGATCGTGTCATGGAGCTGCAGAACGAGGAGATGCCTATGTAAACAAGGCATTTCCCTGTTCTGCCTAGTGACAGGACAGTGATCTACTGCTCCCTGTGATCGGGAGCAGTGATCACTGTCGTGTCACTTGTAGCCCAGCCCCCTCACAGTTAGAATCACTCCCTAGGACACACTTAACCCCTTCCTCGCCCCCTAGTGTTTAACCCCTTTCCTGCCAGTGTCATTTACACAGCATTTTTATAGCACGGATCGCTGTATAAATGACAATGGTCCCAAAATAGTGTCAAAAGTGTCCGATGTGTCCGCCGCAATATCGCAGTCATGATAAAAATCGCAGATCGCCGCCATTACTAGTAAAAAAATAATAATAATAAAAATGCCATAAAACTATCCCCTATATTGTAGACGCTAATAACTTTTGCGCAAAGCAATTAGAATACGCTTATTGCGATTTCTTTTACCAAAAATATGTAGAAGGATACATATCGGCCTAAACCGAGGAAAAAATTCGTTTTTTTAATATATTTTTTGGGGATATTTATTATAGCAAAAAGTAAAAAATATTGCTTTTTTTTCAAAATCGTCGCTCTTTTTTTATTTATAGCGCAACAAATAAAAAACGCAGAGGTGATCAAATACCACCAAAAGAAAGTTCTATTTGTGGGAAAAAAAGAACATCAATTTTGTTTGGGTGCAACGTCGCACGACCGCGCAATTGTCAGTTAAATTGACGCAGTTCCGAATCGCAAAAAATGGCCCGGTCATTTGGCAGCCAATTCTTCCGGGGCTGAAGTGTTTAAGGAGCTTTTTGTTCTCAACAAGTCAGTAGAGAACCCTTTGAGGAGGTGTACTACTTTTGGTTAAAAAATGCTATGCTACAATTGGATAAACCCTAACGTTAAGATTTTATTATACTGCGTCATAATTAAATAGAGTAAAGCCTCGTACACACGATCGGATATCCTATGGATTCTAATCCGATGGTTTTGTCCATTGGAAATCCGATGAAGCTGACTTCCATCAGTCTTGCCTACACACCATCAGTCAAAAAACCGACCGTTCCAAACGCGGTGACGTAAAACACTCAGATGAGCCGAGAAAAATGAAGTTCAATGCTTCTGAGCATGCGTCGACTTGATTCTGAGCATGCGTGGGTTTTTTATCCGATGGACTTGCCCATAGACGATTGGAATTTGCTATCGGTTTTTGATCCATCGGAAAAATTTAAAACATGTTCTATTTTTAAAAACCGATGGAAAAAAGACCGATGGGTCCCATACACGATCGGTTTGTCCGATGAAAAAAGTCCACCGGACTGTTTTCATTGGTAATCCCGCGTACACACGATCATTTTTCCCGTCGGGAAAAAGAAAAAAACATTTTTAACAAGAAAAACGACCGTGTGTGGGCTTTTTGTCATTTTTCCCGACGGGAAAAACGGCATTAATCACGACGACAAAAATTAGATCATGCTCTAATTTTTCTCGTCGTGATTCCCGTTGTTTTTTTCCGCTGCAGTTTTCCCATAGGGAAACACTGCCACGGAGCCCACACACGGTTGTTTTTCTCGACCAAGAAAAAAAATGTCGGGAAAAACGGCCGTGTGTAGGGAACCAAGCCGTTCCCTCGTTTTTCCCATCGATTTTCTCGACGGTGTTTTCACCGTCGAGAAAATCGATCGTGTGTACGCGGCATAAGACCGATCGTGTGTACAGGGCTTAAGTTTCCGAGTTGCAAAGGTATTAAACAATTTTTTTGTTAAAATTGGAATTCTCCTTTTGGAATTTCAGGGGGAGTCAGTTTGTAAAAAACACTTGCAAAAATCATTGCTTTTTATAAAAGTAAATGTATGACTGAAATAAAAATAACAATAATCATAATATTCACAATAAAATGATATGAAATAGGTACAGCATGTAATGGAAAAAAAGGCTTTATATAACTTCACATCATTAGCCATATGTCATTTGCATTCTATGAAAAAGGTACAAGTAACATACACTTTATGAATTTGCTTAGCACATAAGCTCAGTGGCATATTATCAACATTGGTTACATTTCTCTATAGCATTATAAAAAAAACAAATGTCAGCAACATAGTTTTATTTTTTCCCGGTGTCTCTTGTTCTGTACTTAAAATGATTATATGATTAAAAGTAGAACAACTTCAGCTGTATGATTTGTCAGTTCTTGCCAGGAACAATTTTTTGTTCGGTGACATTAATAGTACTCCTTGTTTTTATCAATGTTTGAGACTGTTGTGAGCACAGTGCCCTCTGCCTGTGAAATGACAAACAGCAGCCCCCAATCAGCCAGCTAGCGATAACACGTGCATGTAGGCAGCAGATGGCATGTTTTGCTTATGTGAAGTAATCTCTAGCTGTAGAACAGCATATTAAGCTGTATACATGTGTGGTTTGCTGTCTACCTGTCGTCAGCAGAATGCTCACAGCCAGCATCCCTCATAAGACTGTCACTGGTGAGATTCTGCACCTGTCTGTGTGGCTTACCTCCCAGCAGCCTTCGCAGGACTGCTTCTTTAAACGGACAGTCCAGTTCTCAGGGCTGGGCTCCAGGCAGTGGTCCATTGAAATGATGACAGGTTGGGTAAGCACAACTCCAGGGGGCCCACAGCTGACAATAGGTCCCAGAAGGGTCTGGCAGCCAGCTAGGGGTAACCTCAAAATTAGAAAGGAAAGGTAGAAGATGTGAGATGCAAGTCCAGACAGAAGCATATATTAGTAAGTTAAATCATACACTTGAAGGGAAATTAACAATATGGAATCTAGTTCACACGTTGGTATAATTAGCATGAGAACAGTGGATGATGCAACTCTTGGATCTATGGAAGTAAATGGAACTATCCACACAATACTGTCATGGACACAACATTTTCACATAATCACATTACATTCACAATTATGACATTTCACATTCAAGGTCACACAGATCAAGGCTATGATCCAGTACGGGAAAAGTGATACCCAAAGCAGGTCATACAACAGCTATGGGGTGGTAAGCCCCATACACACTATCAGTTTCCTTGCAGGTTTTTGTCTTCAGGTTTACCAAAACCATGTAGTGCAAGGGCCTGCCTGATTGCATACGAATTGAAACTCTTAAGGTTTGACCTCATATTAGATGGTTTTGGTAAACCTGAAGACAAAAACCTGCAGGAAAACTGATAGTGTGTATGGGGCTTAACAGTACAGGGGACCCAGTGCTGTCTGTCTGCATAATGATTTATTTAGGCAGCAACTGCATTTGATAAATAAGTTTGTATAAATGAATCTATATACTGTATAGTTCAGACACCCATAGCACTGAAGCACTGTGGGGTTAGCTGAAAGAATAGTTCAAGTGTTAGCAGTGTGACTGTCTTCTAGTTGGAGTATGGGGAAGCTACTTTACTATGAGACCCTATCATATACACGTCTGCTCTGCTTTTCCTCAGTTATATATCCCTAAAGCTAGCAATGAATCAATATTCATGTAGACTGATTGACCTACCCTTGGACAATAAAAAAAAACTCAAATAGATTAGCATATCCCATATCTGATACATTCTTAGCCAATAATAGAGAGTTGGCAATCATCTCTCTCCGGTATCTGAAAAAAAAAAAACTCCACTAAGCACTGCTTGCATCTAAAATTGGCATGAAATATAGCATGTAAAGGCTTCAACCTTTTTTTGTGCAAAATACCTACCATATACACAGTCCCCTGGCTCCAGAAGTCAGGTATGCATGGAAATATTCAACTTGTATTTGGCTTTCAGCCTCAAAATTGGGAAAGAAAGCAGCTTCAAGGATGCAATAATGTGTTATGTATGAAATCATCATTATGGAGTTGACTAGGAAGATGGGATGTTTAGAGTTGCTACACTGGAAGCCTGATCCCAGCAAATACATGGGATGCTGGGTTTCAGGCAACACCCGCTCTTTGCTCTAACCTGACTTTAACCTGTGTAGAGTATATTGGATGGACATTGTCATATGAAAAAAGTAGGCCAACCTATGAAAATTGTTTATTTTTTTATTATATTTGAACAAGCTTACATGAGATCCTAATTTAGTTTAAAATACTGACTACAGAGAAAGGTGATATTCTCGACACATAATATTGATATAATATATTAATTCTCATTATCTAAATTATCAAAAATTAAGATGTCATATAGAAAAAGTAAGTACACTTCTACATTTACCATCTCTTCAAATCCATGAAATCAGAGTCCAGTGTTCTAGATTATGTGCCAATGATTAGAGCCTCCTTGGGGAGTATTCAGATGTAACCCATCTTATCTTAAATCGAAGACTACAGTTCGACTGTAATCAGGTAAACACTGGGCCTTCTGGAACAATGTGCGTAAGACAGACCAATCAAATATAGAGTTGTTTGGTCACAGTAGAGGTAGACGTGGTTACTTCAAACCAGAGACAATATTTTAGCAAAAGGACATCCTAATAACTGTGAAGGATGGTGGTGGAAATGTTAAGGTTTAGGGTTGCTTTGTTTCTTCAGGGCATAGGTAGCTTGCAGTTATTGAGTCAACTACACATTCTGCATCGTATCAAAGTGTGCTGATAAGAATGTAAGGCCATCTGTCGAAAAGTTGAAGTTGAACTAGAGATGAGTCTTCAACACGACAATTTTCCAAAGCACACTAGCAAATCCACCAAGGAATGGCTCATTTTGAAGAAATAGAGGGTTATGGACTGCCCTAGTCAAAGCCCTGGTTTGATTGCCATTAGCATTTTGTGTAGGGATTTTAACATGGGCAGTTCATGCAAGGAAACCCACAAACATCTTGCACCTGAAGGAATTTTACATGGAGAAGTGGTCAAAGAGTCAATGTCAGAGACTGGAGGACAAAATGCCTGTAATGCCGCATACACACGATCGGAAATTCCGACAACAAAGCCGTGGATTTTTTTCCAACGGAATGTTGGCTCAAACTTGTGTTGCTTACACACGGTCACACAAATCTTGTCAGAAATTCTGAAAGTTCAATAGGCAGTTTGGCTCTTCTGCTTGATTCTGAGCATTCGTGCTTTTTTGTGCATCGGAATTGCATACAGACGATCGGAATTTACGACAAGAACTTTTTTTTGTCGGAAAATTTGAGAACCAGCTCTCAAATTTTTGTGGTCAGAAATTCCGACAGCAAATATCCGATGGAGCCTACACACGGTCGGAATTTCCGATAAAAAAAAAAAGAAAAAAGCTCACATCGGACATTTGTTTGGGAGAAAAAGAAACCCTGGACTGCCGCACTCTGTATAGACAGTTATTTATTCCAAAATTTCAGGTAAAAAATCCAAATTCAAAATAAATCCATAAATCCAAAACAACAAATGCAGATGGTGTGCATGCAGGGAAGGGTGGCTAACGCGTTTCACGTCACGAATTGACGCTTACTCATAGCTATGAGTAAGCGTCAATTCGTGACGTGAAACACGTTAGCCACCCTTCCCTGCATGCACACCATCTGCATTTGTTGTTTGGATTTATGGGGTTTCTTTTTCTCCCATGCATCAGTGCAGAGCCAGCACCTGTGTGAGTGACCGGGCGGAAGCAGCTATTTGGTGAATTCTCAAGCTTTTGAGCGGTACGTTTTTCCTTTCATCGGACATTTGTTGTCGGAATTTCCAATCGTCTGTACGCGGCATAAGAAGCCATTTTTTCTAAAGGGGACTATACCAGCTTTTGATGCAATGGGTGTACTTACCTTTACCACAGTACACCCTAACTCCTATTTATTTTTTTGGTTGAATAAATGATTCAAAAGGCGATTTTGTCTGTGTTCTTAATCAAGGATATCACCTTATCTGCAGGTACTGAATAAAGATAATTTTGAATAGGAACTTTGAATATAGATCTATTGTTTGCTGATTTAACTATCTTGAAGAAGTCAAAAATCTCCACGGGCATACTAGATGCTTTCACATTGCTATATTATCAAATGTTAGGGAGTGTCAGTTGCATCATAATTGCTCTTTATGTCCCTTTCATACAGGCTTTCTGATTAGGTACGCCTGTCAGATCGATCAACCGCTGAGCAAAGCGGAGTCCGTCGGGTGGATCGCCAGTGTAAAGGGGCCCTTAAACAGGTAAGCAAGAAGCAAAATAAATATCCAACTAATTTGTTCCTTAGATTCGGAGCAAATCTAGAATTACCCCCTTCCCCCCCAGTGTAAAGCCTCTGAGGTATCCACATGCATTGTGCGATGATGGGGAGTAGTCATGCCAGGCAGAGAGCATTACTGAAGCTAAAATTGTGGTTTGCCTGCTAAATATGTCAAGTTTTAAGGGCTCCTGGGCAGGGCTGTATTTACCATAATGGCACTTATAGGTCAGTGCCTAGGACAGCAAGGGTTACAAGGGGTGGCACTAATCTTTGAAATTTACAAATTATGATACGTTTTTTTTTTTTTTTCTTTTGCTCCCCTCGTCTACTCACCTCTGGGCATTCGTGGCTACATTCAGCAGCAGAAATTTAAGATGAATGGGATACTAAAGGGGTAAGGAGGCTCTTTAGAGTTTTTGAATTAAATATGAAATCATCTCTGCCTTCTCTTATTTGCTGGTCTGTACAGTTGTAAAGTAGATCTGCATACAGAATAGTCTACATTTATTTTCACCTTCTGCTGTAAATAACACACTTTCTGCCTCTGGGTTGCTAAGCTCACTTCACCCCTGAATCTATGAAGGGAGCCACAGTTGTCACACAGGTTGGACTTCAAACATGGTTGCTTTTGTTTATCTCCAATGGAGATAAATGGTAAGAATGGTAGATGGAGAGATTAAAGACATAGGGTAATATTTTTTCAGTTTATAGACAGTGGCAAGGACATTTTGTTTCTGGCAAGCTCTGAGTCCTACCAGTCTCCATTCTGAAGCTGCTGTCTCCTGATCTCTCCTGTTCAGTACACACAGAGTCCAGAGCTGCAGATTGCTATCCAGGGTACAGTGGAAACTGTTAGCTTATGTTGTGAATGATTGCGGTTTGAAAAAAAGTGTTTAATTCACAAAAACACAAGCTGCTAATAGCACATACCGGCTACTACACTAGTCCAAGACAGCCTAGTGTAGTACCTGGCTTGTGCTGTTGTCAGCTTGTGTTTTTCTGAAAATGCTCTTCTTGAGCTGCAATTATTCTTGACGCAAGCTGACAGTTTTCTCTCTCTACGTTTCCTTGAACAACAACAGAAAGTCCAGATTCTGTGTAAACTGAAGAGGAGAGATCAGGAGACAGCACATCAGGTTTGACAACTTAGGAGGAATGGATGGGGGTTGGGGAAGTTGTGCAAACCTTGTGTGCATTGCCTGTCACAACCCCTCTCCTCCTGATCTGTCACCTAATACTCTGTCTCTGTTCCTCAGTGTTGTCGGATAGCTAAGCAAGTGGGTGGGGCTAATTATCCGACAACAAAGCTCAGTAACCCCTACACAGATTTAGATGGAGACTATATGAGTTAAAAACAGGGGTTACGTTTGATCACATTTGCAAATGTGTGCAAACTAAACTCCCGTTTTTAATGCATACTGTTAGACAGGATAATTTGGTTGGTTGCAGGTTGTTCAGTAAGTTGAGCTAGGAGATTCATTTTGTTTTGTTTGACATGTTTTTTCTTTGCCTTTAACTGAAAACCATATAAAATTAAAATCCAATTTTACTTGTGTTTTTCTTTATGGGGACTTTTTCATATTGGGTGTATTCAACATGCAAATAACAATGTGCAAAGTGCAGTAAGGCATAGCCACCAGTGAGCAATCGCCTTTCCCTGAACTGACTTGAGGAAAGCAAAAGATAATTGCTTTCTCTGGGCTAATGTACATTTCACATCATAACTGCTCTTTGCACTGTTTTATTGAATAAATCCATTAGTGCAAAAAGCAGTGGTGTAGAGTAACTATGACAACCAGTAAAATCAGCTTGCAGCATATTAGAGTTAGCAATTTTCTAACTTTCTATATGCATTACGGATGACAATATCTATTTGAAGTATGTTAATAAATGAATTTACATGTTTGAAATTAGTGAAAGTAATTGGTATTAAATGTTACTTTGACCGAATTCCTTGTTTCATAGCCTTATTTAACCGGTAAAAAATTCCAGACTAAACAAATACCTATACAAACCTTATTAGCAGAATGTCTTAGATCTTCTGATATCACCTGTTAACAATTTCGTCTCAGTTTCTAAAGTTGAGAGGACCACTAACATGCAAATTAGTGTCCACCCTGGTATATAATTGTGAATCAGCATTGTGTGGAAAGAATGCTATGTCTGTACGCTTCCCTGCCATTGTCAACCATGGACCTGCTGAAGAGAAGTGGCTGTACAGTTCTCCACAATCCGTATTCGTTCAATTCTTCTATGTGTGTGATGTGACTGTGAGAGGCATGGGATTCCATGAGTAAGGTAAAGCTGAAATTATAGTTTTATTTACTCACAACAGTGATTGACAGCATCCCCAGTGGCCCTTCGGAAATCAGGTATGCATATTTAAAATGACCCAAGCTGGCTCAATATAAGTATCCAAAATATATAATTCCTGGAGTTGCACTTTAACTTCTTTTGACCTTGCAAAGCCAGAATGTCTCTACAGTTTTAAGAACATTCTATGACTTGCCAGTGATTGGTGGATGTCTCTTAAAGGAGAAGCATCTGCATGTAGCAGATGTCTTTCAGCCAATTAAGATTTTGTAAAATATATAATGCCGCATACACACGACCGTTTTAATGATGAGAAAAATGCAATTTTTTTAAAATGGTCATTAAAAATGATCGTGTGTGGGCTTCAGAGCATTTTTCACGACGTGAAAAATGGCCATGAAAAAATTGTAACATGCTCTAATTTTTCTCGTCATTTTTCACGTCGTCGTTTTTCTCGTCATGAAAAACGGCCGTGTGTAGACTTTACCTACGTGAAAAGAAGCAAGTGATGAGACGGCAGCGCTCGTTCTGGTAAAACTAGCGTTTGTAATGGAGATAGCACATTTGTCACGCTGTAATGGACTGAAGAGCACAAAGCTGAAAAGCGCGAATCGTCTCTCACCAAACTTTACTAACACGAGGATCAGCAAAAGCAGCCCAAAGGGTGGCGCCATCCAAATGGAACTTCCCCTTTATAGTGCCGTCGTACATTTCGTAAGTCACCGCGCTTTGCTCTAGTATTTTTTTTCATGATCGTGTGTAGGCAAGGCAGGCTTGAGAAGAATCACGTTGAGAAAAACGTCGTTTTTTTTCAATGACATTAAAAACGGTTGTGTGTACGCGGCATAAGAACCGTGTGGTTAAAAGTGTTGTATAGTGCTCAGAGAGCTTTTAATATTTTTCTCCTGTTCTGTTTCTCGTCTGACAGGGCATATTGCTCCAGCCATATTGGCAGTTATCCTGACCAAATAATCCCTACCAGCGTTGGTAGAAGTCTGCTAGCACTTCATGAGTGGCAGGTGTTCCCCAAAATGTTCTGTGAGGTCTAACATCATCTAGGAGGTAAGGAATTAATGCTTCTAAAGCCCCGTACACACGGTCGGACTTTTGGCCAACAAACTTCTTTTTGAGCAAGTTGGACCAACAATCCGACCGTGTGTACGCTCCATCGGACAAACTTTTTTTGCTTTTTTCTTGTTTTCATCGGACAAAAGTTGGGTCTGCAAACGGACAAACTTTTGCCCAACAAAAGTCCGATGGAGCAAAGTCCGACCGTGTGTACAGAAAACCATCGGACTTCTGTCCGATGGACAAAACAACCAATGTTAAAATCAACCAAAACTAGCAGAAGTTGACCAAAGAGTGGCAGTAAAGAGCAGAAAAGAGCAGAAAAACCACGTGATATTGCAAAAAGTTTTGGGAAAGTTTGCAGAAAAGTCCGAGCGTGTGTATGCTATTGGGTGTTCCCGACCAACTCCGTTCGGACAAAAAACCACGGAAAAGTCCGATGGAAGTCCGACCGTGTGTACGGGGCTTATGGTGACATAATTTGGAGTCACTGGACAATTAGATAAAAAGCCAATGAACATTTCAATTTTAGTTTTGCAACAGGTGCCATGTGTAAGCTTGAAGTTATCCAAGTTATTCAAGTTAAAGACTCTAAAGTGCACTGTGTAGACACAGAGAGAGGACATGAGTGAGCTGCAACAATGAACCAGAAGTCAGATAGCAACACGTGTTACAAGTGAACAATTTATGACTGTTATCTGAAAAAGAGCTTCCCAAATGGCAGTACGGGTTCTGGTCATGTGGATAGACATGAAAATGTGATCCTTATAGGAAAGACCCAGAGAATTTAAACAGATGAGGTGAGTTCTTGCCATTCAGGGCAAAGTGCCAAAGACTATTAAAAGCCCATTCCCCAAGCCATCAATACTCACTTTTACCACACTCCTCCATTGATTTGTTGCTCCATTACAACCTAACGATACATCTAGTGCTTTTCTGAGTTTAGTGGAGCTTTTGACCTCCCCAGGATGCAGCGATCAGGTCTGACCTGCCAATAGGCAAGCCTGAACACTGTGATAAGAAGAAGGACCTCAATACCCTGTGTACGCTCCAATGCCATTGAACATAAAACTTACACAGAGTTTGACTCCTAGCTCTGACAGAGGAACAGAGCAGTGGGGGAGCGCAGTAAAGGTGAGTATAAGTAGATCGGGGGTGGGCTTTCAAAAGACTTTGACACTTTTCCCTGGATGGGCAAAGTGACAGATGCTTTTAAAAGACAGGTAAAACCTATGGCTCTAAGCCGTGGGCATTATTGTGATACAAAGTCACAATGCACCTTGAAGAAGAGGGGAGAGGAGGGTTTCATATGACTGAGGGTGTGGTTGCCATCATCCATTGTTAAATTCACACAAACTAATGTACCTCTATTTGATGGGTCTTTATTAATCTCCTTTAATAATTCTACCAATATGATTTTTCAAAAGTATACTTTAAAGCCCCTAGTTTCCTTGCTAATGACATTGTTGTATATATCACTTCTAGTTTCCCCCGCAAAGGTGATGTCCCTATTTAGTGGGGTGGCGCAGCGCTCCTTGTGTGCTGTGGTTTGAAGTTTTCAGCATTGACTGCGTGCATGGCATTCATGGATAAGCACTTTGACTAGAAGAAAAACACTGTGTAAGTTGCTTATGTGGTGAACAATATAAAACAATGATACATGATTTGTGCAATGTTTTATATTGCAGAGTAGTATATAATCCTTGAAGAAGACATTTGTTGAGTTTGTTGAAATGCGTTGGCTTTTCCCAGCTTCTAAAGCCTTGAAATGTGTTGTATATGGTGATGGTGCATAATAGCGTTTAGCTGGGGGATACCACTTGTTTTTCTGCTTGCTATATGAGAACATGCTATGTGCAGTCAAAGTTCATATTTAGGCACTGAGCCATGACATGTATAATATGTGGAACTATATAAATGTATCTCTCTTTTAAAAATATAAAAAAAATACGAGTAATAAAAGATGATTTTTTTAACATTACATTTTGTCTATACAATGGTTGCCTTATAAAGGTACTTTAGTATGTGCGAGTCACAATGCACCTTTGGACATCTGTGTTAAGCCTCATACACATGATCTGACTTCCAGCTGACTTTTCCGTGGATTTTGGTCCGAAGAGCGTTGGCTGTGAACTTGTTCTGCATACACACGGCCCAACATTTTCAGCCAACATTCACCAAACCACGTGGTTTTTCAGCTCTTTACCACCCCCTTGGGCAACTTCTGCTATTGTTGTCTGATGTTAAGCATTGGTTCCAAGCATGCGTGTTTGTACTTTGGATTTTAGTTGGATGGATTTGTGCACACACGATCGGATAAACCGACGTAACAGATTTATTGCCAGACAGTTGGTGAGCATGAACAGCCAACATTTGTTGTCGTTAATTCAGCCAACAATTGTCTGATGGAGCATACACATGATCGTATTATCCGACACAACACGTCCATTAGACAATTATGGCCATAAAATTGGATCGTGTTTACGAGGCTTTAGTGTAGATGTACAAAAGTCATTGTGAAATGTACCTGTGGAAAATGTAGTCCGCTTAGATGCAAAGAGTGCTTAGCAGAGTTCTTTCCTAAAGCTGATTTCAGTTTTTTTTAAAAAAAGCATTAATAGCATTCAACTATCTGCATAGAAGAGAAAGAAAAGCTGGATTTTCTCTACTTCCTAGGGGAATATAAAAGACATTCAGAATGCAGCCTGGGGCAATGTAAGAGGTATGTTTGATAGAAGAGATTATATTTGGATACAGTAACATAGCTGATTCTATTTTTGATTTGATTTAAAAAACGTAAGCCAAAGTATGGTAAAAAATAATCTGCTGAAATTTTTTTTTTTCTGTTACAAATAAATTCAAAAACATCTTTAGGGACCTACCTCATATCCTCCTGTTTGTGAAGTGTCAGGTAGATTTCATAGATTTTTCCACGAGGAATGGCATCTGGAGGTATAAGCAGGCTAAGGCCTGAGGTAAAATAGACAGACTAGCTCTAATGCATTGCCATATGTACAGTTTTGCGCATATGCTGTATTTGACAATGAATACAGATAATGAAAAATGATGCACTTTAGAACTATTTAAAGCACATGTGTACTAGTAAATTAAAAGATAACATAATTGAAAATGAAACAATGTGATGCTCTTTAAATATTCACAGCTATTTCTTAGCAAATGATAAAATATTGAACGCTTATTGAACTGTATCTAAAGCCAAACATTTTTTTACATTTCGGAATAGCGTGGAAGGGCTTTTATCCGGTTTTTATTGCTGTCTGTTTCACTGCTGGAGATATTCACCCTCTCTGTTTTTCTTGATTATTGTCACTTAAAAAGAGGTCTAATGGGGAATCCTGCATGTGCTATAACTGGAGGTAGAAGGAGGCATTTCCAGGTTCCTACTTCCTGCCAAATGCCAACTCCATGGACACCACAAGTAGGTATCGTGCAGTGCTGTAATGCTGGATTATTGCTCTGCTTTTCCTAGATCAGTGGAGGGCAAGTCATTCAGCACACATGGACCTCAGATACAGTAGAAACATGGCAATGTGCTCATAAGTGTCCAGTATCTCTTTGCACATACAGGTATTTCTACAATTTTTACCTTTTGCAATGTTTAAAATGTATTCATTTTTTATTAGCAAAATTCACAAATGTTTCCATTTGTACATTGTAAAAACACTATATTTTTAGATTACAGTGGCCACAGCTAAATTTAGTAATGATTTAATTATCTTTGCTAAATACCAGTCATTACTGAATTCACAAATTTTCTACATAGCAACATTTTGAATCTCTAGAATACTACAGACACTTCCCAATAAAAAACGCAATTGTCAGAGCCCATTCACACAGGGGTGGCACGACTTGTGCCACGACTGTGCTGGGCGATCTGCAGACGACTTTAAAGGAGACTTCCAAAATGACTTCTGTATTGAAGTCAATGGAAGTCACCTTGAAGTCGTCTTGAAGTAGTACAGGAACCTTTTTCTAAGTCGGAGCGACTTCAGTCACTCCGCTTAGAACGGTTCCATTGTACAGAATGGGACGCAACTTGTCAGGCGGCTGAGACGCCTGACGAGTCGTCCCTGTGTGAATGGGGTCTTAGGGTCCTGATGACCAATATCGTTGGTCAATTCAGGTGGCAGGTTACCGACTCATCTAATAGGGTGGAGTTCCTTATCAAAACAGGAGAAGTAGTCAAAATAAAAGGGGAGTGGGAATAGGACCCAAGGTGTCCTTGCCTTCAATAAAGGAAAAGGAACAAACTGCGGTTTAACCTGATATAACTTTATTAGAAAAATTACAGGGGGTCCCTGGGTTACGAACCTGTTAGGGACTTTCCTCCTGTTTGTAGATGGGAAATGTTCGTAAGAAGGCCGCGCATGCGCAGACCGGCAATTACGGACATTTCCGATGTTTTCCGATGTTCCGTCGAATGCCGTTCTGTGTATGCGCGGCCAATTACGGACATGTCCGACATTTCCCGAGGCTCTGTCTGGCCGCGCATGCGCAGAACAGCAGACGGTCCGCCCAACATAGCAGACTGTCCCCGCAGCGCCCGGTTCGTAACTCGGGCGTTCGTAAGTCGGGGACCCCCTGTACCGGTAGTTATTTTTATTTATTTTTTTCCTTGAAAGGAAAGCGTAAACAATAGGAAATTGAACATGGTAAAAACTGACAACATTGTCAGTTTTTACCATGTGCAATTTCCTATTGTTTATGCTTTCCTTTCAATTTTTTTTTCTCTACTAATTGTTCTAATAAAGTTTAATCAGGTTAAACCGCAGTTTGTTCCCTTTCCTTCATTGAAGGCAAGGACACCTTGGGTTCTATTCCCACCCCCATTTTATTTTGACTACTACAGACACTGCCTGTCTATGCTGTCCTGCAGGTATTTGAAGAAAATCCTTCTCAATATCCTTCCCCAGCCCATTGATTTCAACCCATTAGCTTCATCACTGAGCTTAACATGTGTCATAACGATCTGCACTTGCTGGCTCAGAGTTTGGTTGCTTTGGTGCATGATGCAGGAGGGTCAGCATATAGATCAGTTCATCACTATACGAGGTGTGTCTATTAACCACTTCAATACTAGGCACTTTCCCCCCTTCCTGCCCAAGCCAATTTTTAGCTTTCAGTACTGCCGCTTTTTAAATGACAATTGCACAGTCATGCAACACTGTACGCAAACTAAATTTTTATAATTTTGTTCCCACAAATAGAGTGTCAAGGTCACCTGTGGCCAGGTGACAGATGCACACCGTAGGGGGACAGGAGTGCACCGCAAGGTAGTGAACCCTATGGCTGGCTACTGCGGATAGGAAACTGGGTGGTTGTGGAAAGCGGGACCAGAGGAGCACAACCGGGATCCTAACGGAAGCTAGAGCCAAGATTCCCCAGGGCGCGGAGTCTAAGACCCAGCAGGTCTTCTCCAGGGCCTCTAGTGGTGAGGATGTTACGCTGCAGGCTGGGACCAGGTCGTGGCCCCTGGAGTTTCCTAGCTCACGCCCCATAGGATAAGGGGAAAAGAGGGGAAGCAGCAGCACAAGATATGAGAGAACCGAATAACAAGCTGAAGGTCAGGGGCCACAAGCAGACAAGGATAACGAAGGAACGAGCCGAAGGTCAAGGGTCACGAGCAGACAGGGATGGTCGGGGACAAGCCAATAACGTAACAGAGAGACAGACGTAGCACACGGCAGGCAGGAACCCAAACACACAATGCCTAACAAACACGTTGATCAGCAAAGCAGGCTTGCAGTGCACAGGTTAATATAGTGTTCTGTGATAGGGCCTGGGGTGGAGTCTGGCTGGGAGGAGATTATAAAGGAAGCCAGGTGAAAGGGCTCAGGCCTCTAAGATGAACACATGGGAAGGAAGGTAAGCTGACAGACAAACACTACTGCATATCCATGACATAGAGCTTTCTTTTGGTGGTATTTGATCACCTCTGAGGTTTTTATTTTCTGCCAAATAAATAAAAAAAGACCAAAAATTTTGAAAAAAAATAGTTTTTCTTAGTTTCTGTTATAAAATTTTGTAAATAAGTACTTTTTCTCCTTCACTGATGGGCACTGATGAGGCTGCACTGATGGGCACTGATAAGGCGGCACTGATGGGCATTGATAGATGGCACTGATGGCCACTGATAGGCGACACTGATGGGCACTAAAAGGCTGCACTGATGGGTACTTATTGGTGGCACTGAGGGGCACTGATAGGCGGCACTGATGGTGGGCACTAATAGGTGGCACTGATGGACACTGATGGGTGGCACTGATGGGCATCACTGTAAAGGAGGCACTGGCAGAAATTAATGATGGGCACTGATTGGCATAATTTTTGGGCATAAATTGGCATAATTTTTGGGCACAGATTGGCATCCCTGGTGGCCATAGGTGGCATACCTGGTGGTCATCCCTGGGGGTCCTGGTGGCATCCCTGGTGGTCCTGGGTGGGCATCCTCAGGGGGGCTGCACTGATGATCAATCGGTGCAGACCCCCATACAGAGTCTGTCAGACACGAGTGAGGAAAAGCCGATACACGGCTCTTCCTGTTTCTACTGTGATCAGCTGTGATTGGACACAGCTGATCATGTGGTAAAGAGTCTCCGTCAGAGACTCTTTACTGAGATCGGTGTTGCGTTGTGTCAGACTGACATGCTGCACCACCGATCACTGTGCTACGAGCCCCCCGTGGGCGCGCGCCGGTTGTTATCCTGAAAGATGTCATATGACGTCCAGTCAGGATAATGGAACCACCACCCAGCCGTCATTTTGCTATAGGCCGGGTGGGAAGTGGTTAAATAAGCAGACTGTGATCTCACCTAATAAACAAAGTAGTCAGAACCAGTGATAACTGCATGCGTGGTGACCTTGAACATGTTTGAACCTGCATGACAAGCAGCAACACTCTATGACATTCACAATATGTGAGTTGCCGTTTAGTTTTGTTGTGTTTTCTTTAGTGTGCCAAAAAAATGCTAAGTTTAAAAGTTCAACAACGTGTCAATTTGAAATTTTTTGTAAAATTGCACAAAACACTAACAGAATGTTTTCAAATGCTTACTACAGCTTATGGGAATGACGGCCTGTCTCATGGGCACGTGTTTGAATGGCACAAAAGATTCAGTGAGGGACGCGAGAATGAATTCCCAACAGTTAAATCAGTGCTTAAAGGGACACGTTTTGAGTCAGTTGATGCTGTAAAGAAGAAAACAGCAGATGTGTTGAAACAGCGGACAGAAATTGATTTTCTCCATGTCTTCGACCAGTGGAAAACAAGACTGCAGCAATGTATTAGTGCAAATGGGGAATATATTAACCACTTCTCTACTGTGCACGAAAACCCCCTTCCTGCCCAAGCCATTTTTCAGCTTTCAGCGCTGTCACACTTTGAATGACAATTGCGCGGTCGTGCGACGTGGCTCCCAAACAAAATTTGTGTCCTTTTTTTCCCACAAATAGAGCTTTCTTTTGGTGGTATTTGATCACCTCTGCAGTTTTTATTTTTTGCGCTATAAACAAAAGAAGAGCGTCCAGTTTGGAAAAAAAACACTATTTTTAACTTTTTGCTGTAATAAATACCCATTTTTTTTTTTAAATAAAATTTTCCTCAGTTTAGGCCGATACGTATTCTTCTACATATTTTTGGCAAAAAAAAATCGCAATAAGCGCGTATTGATTGGTTTGCGCAAAAGTTATAGCGTCTACAAAATAGGGGATAGATTTATAGCATTTTTATTTTTTTATTTTTTTATTAGTAATGGCGGCGATCTGCAATTTTTTATTGTGACTGCGATATTGCGGCGGACACATCGGACACTTTTGACACATTTTTGGGACCATTCACATTTATACAGCGATCCCTGCTATAAAAATGCATTGATTACTGTATAAATGTGATTGGCAGGGAAGGGGTTAACCACTAGGGGGCGGGAAGGGGTTAAATATGTTCCCTCAAAGTGTTCTTACTGTGGGGGGAGGGGACTGACTGGGGGAGGTGACCGATGGTTGTCCCTATGTACAAGGGACACACCATCGGTCCCCTCTCCCTCACAGGACGTGGATCTCTGTGTTTACACACAGAGATCCACTTTCCTGCTCGTTTCCCGGGCAATCGCGGGTGCCCGGCGGCAATCGCGGCCGCCGGGCACCAGCACCGGGGCCTTGTGAACGCGGCGAGCGCGCGCATGCGCCGCCAGCGGCGCGCGCGCCTCCTAGCTCGTTTTAAAGGGAGGACGTCATATGACGTCCTCCCAGAACGAGAGTATCCTCCGCCCGCCGTCAATTGACAGTGGGCGGGGGACAAGTGGTTAAAGGGGGCAAGCATTAAATTTGTAATACATATAAATAAAGGTGAGTTATTTAATCAGTCTCATTATTTAATAGACACACCTCGTAGTGGCCATAGATGTCTGTACCCACTGTTGAGTTTACTTGTAGAACATGCACTTGAATATAGTTGTGGTTTCCACCTGAATGCATTGAAAATCCCATTCCAAGCAACAGTCTTAAAATGCACAAAGGGTACATTGTGCAGAAATTTCACATGCATCACGACTAACTCCAGTCACGTGTTTTCTTGATTTGTCTTAATAAAATAGGTTGAATCCCAAATACCAAACAAACATTAAGAAATGGCAAGTTTACATTAACTAGGTGAGATATAATCCACACAAAAGAAAATCATTGAGCAGATCACTTTTTTGAGGCAGTGTTGCATTGCTGATTCCTTACTAACAAGTGTAGCAAATTACCGAGTCTGAATTCTAGGTAGAAAGATTTTCTCTGCCTGATCTGCAGCTTTGAGAGTGGCTGATAAAACAACTAGTCTAGTACATACCTGTATTTGGGATCTTTAGACGTCCTCCTAGAAAGTTGAAGGTTCCATATGCCATATTGTTGGATCCACGAGGCAGAGTGCGGAAATAGGTTTGGGTGGAGAGACGTGGCAAAGTGTGGCTATGCTCCCTTGGTATACCTGGTCCCATAGGTGGCAAAAGATGTCCATTTGTTAGCTGAAATTTATTCCCACCATCTTGACGTAGGCATAAGGATCCTTGGTAGGTCATCGTGGCTGTGCTAAGATCTGGCTGAATGGTTAACAAGTGAGCCTGACCTAATTAAAAAAAAAAACTGTGTCTAGTTTTCTGTTCTTTAAGTACAGCTGTTATAAATAAATATGATAACCTGATTTAACTGTACCACTTAAGATCATGTAGTATCAGTAGCTATGCTCAGTGATGTAACTAGATCAATGAAGGACTGGTAACCTTTGGATTAGAGGGCAAACACAACCAAATTGACCATTCATGGTAGGGACAGATTTCTGTGGGCTAAAAAAAAAAAAAAGAGTACCATGGTGCCACAGTGATTGGTGGGCATAGTAAAAGTCAATTGTTCCTAAAGAACATGATTTATTGTTATACAACTTTCATATTTTCAAACATCAGTTTCCTTTGCACTCTTGGCATTTGGTCAATTGACATCTCAGAACTGCAATGAAGTTTGTTAATGAAAGACTCTCTCTGCCACAATCTGTCATCATAAGTCAGAACACTGATTGATGTTTGAATGGTGAAGTATCTCCACATACTTTAATTTTACTGGTACCCTAGTCCACCCCAAACTAAATATTCCTGGGACCTGGTGCAACATATGGGCCTTCTCCTAACAAAAAATCCCATCCTCTATAACACTCCATAACAACTGTTACATTCAATATTTCGAACCCTTGCAACTCTTCAGTAGAGGTTCCCTGTTCCTGGTGTATACTGTATGTATAAGACTCCCTTATACATACAATGGTCACCAGGCTCCACTGCGAGAAAGTGTCATTTAGAATCCCTTACACATCACATGGTTCAGACCACATCTATTTTGAGTGCAAGCATGTCTGAATAGTGGAGTATTTTCTATCCACAAATACCACTAACCGTTTTTACTCCAGGTCCATAGACAGAATAACCTGATCTTCCACCCCTTTGGTTTCCACGCATGTCTTTAATCTTAAAAACAGACATTTAGCTATAGCATAGGGAGGAACTGCAAGCCCCCATGAGCTGAGGCAAATGAGACATCTGTGGATCCTATTCTTACAACTTAGGCTATGATGTTATTTAACATTGTGATCATTTACATTAGTTCTTCTACATTTTAGTACATTAAGAACAATGTTTTATTTTAAACAGAAGAAGAAGGAGAATAAGGCTCTTGTTCATAAAAAATAATCAAATAAGTGGGGGCTATTGTAGGTACTACAGACAAAGTAAACTCCAAGAACAGAAGCGTAAAATATTATTACTTTATTACTTATCAAAATAAAATAAAATTGCTAAAATAGATGGCTTGTACAAATATAAAGACAGCTCAAGAATGTAGCTGTCAAAACATTGACCAAAAAAGGAGTAATTAAATGAGGCATCCAATGCGTTTTGAAAGTAGGGGCTTGGAATCTTCTTCAGGGATGCTCATATAACAGATACAAAGGTATTCTACTTTGTAGAATGTTGAATGTCTTATTTAAGCACTACTTTTTGGTCAAGGTTTTGGCAGCTACATTCTTGAGCTGTCTTTATATTTGTACAAGCCATCTATTTAAGAAATGTTATTTTATTTGGATATGTAATAAAGTAATAATATTTTACACTTCTGTTCTTATGCCTAGTACACACGACAGGGATTCCCGGTGGTAAAAAGTCCACCGGGAATCCCGGGGGGAAAACCGAGAACCTGCTCACACCAGAGGTTTTCCCGTCGGGAAAACTGTGGTGAGAGCTTTGGCCGGGAATCCCGGCCGTGTGTATGCTCCACCGCAGTGTTTCCCATAGGGAAACTTCCAGGAAAAAGACCGCTGGGAACCACGGCAGGAAAATAGAGAACATGTTCTCTTTTTTCCTTCCCGGGAAAACTGCAATTTAGCATACACACGGCCGTTTTTCCTGGCGAAAAACTGTTATGGCAGTTTTCCTGCCGGGAAAACTGGTCGTGTGTACGAGGCATTAGAGTCTCCTATGTCTGTAGTGCCTACAATAATCCCCACTTACTAAGAGGATATTTGGTTTCTGTTTAGACTGGGATGATGGGACTCTTACAGCTCTCTACCATATATTCTTAACAAATAAATAAATGTTTGCCATCTATTTCTTACATGGTAATAGATTTTTGATTCTGCAGCGATTTAAATAACAAATGGCAGCATTTTTCCACTAAGTTAATCAATTCTGCATAATAAATGGGGTTTCCACTACACCATCACACAAGCATAAGGGAGACAGGGTGGCATGTAGTGTTTTCCAGAGTGGATCCCTGTCTTCCACCAATAAATGTTGAGAGGAAACCAGTTCTATTAATAGCTTTAATGAAATGATGCAAACTTCCTGAGCTTATCTTAGAAAAAGATGCTGACATTTTTATTACCAAAAGTCGCAGCATTGAAAACCCCATATAATAATAAAACCATTTGTTGCACAAAACATATTTCATATATAGGTTTAGAACATATTTTTAATGAGACATTTATTTAAACACTGGAGGAAATTAGTGTAACTCCATCCTAAATAAGTCAAAATGAGTTTTTAAAGGGCTATTAGCATCTAAGCTAACTCTAGGCAGCCAGCCAATGATCACTTATGATTTTTGTCTGTTTTCCCCTAATGATATCCTGCTCTGGCATTGCAATCACGGAGTGTCTGTTACTACTGTGCATACATACTGCTTTTACGCAACTAACAAATGTCCCTAATAACAACAGAATACATTTTGAAGATGCTGTATTATCCTGAGGGGCCTCACCTGCTTTGCCAGGCTTTAGGCTGACAGGCTGGAACGCAGCTGTTAGAATGGAGGAATCAGCCACATCGGCATCAAGACCTTCTTTCCTACGCCAGCACACCAATATCACAGCTAGCAGCAGCACCAAGAAAACTGCCACTGCCACCACTCCCACGTATAGGGCAACGTCCTCAGGAGCGCCCACAGCTGCAGCACCCAAAGGAATAAAAATAAGACAACATGAACTATTTTGTAGGAGACATATTAAGCCATTTAGACACATTAATGTAACATTAGCATACATACATTTACATATTGTACTGTAATGCTGTAAATTATTATTATTTTTATTTATTTTTAGAAAACATGCAGACATTTATTTAATCCAAGGCCAAATCTTTATTTATTTTGGATGGAATGGTGAATGGTTAGAGCCCTTATCAGGTGTGCTTTTGCATCTGCGTCCCATTTGAGAGATATTCCTTCAGTTTGTTTTCTGTGGACACAATAGGTAGTATGTACATGTGAGGAAAATCCCTCATTAATGGGAAGAAGAATCTTTGGTGTGGCAGTGACAAACTCCTTAAGCCCTGGTTCACACTGGTGCATTTTGACATGCGATTTGGCATGTCAAATCGCATATCGAAACGGCGGTATTTGCCGCAAATTGACGGCAATGGCACTGTCCTAATCGGTTGGACGCCGCATCTGCGGCGCTGCACCGATTTCAAAAAGTAGTTTCTGTACTACTTTTTGCGATTTTGACCCGTGATTTACATTGACATCTGTGCAGAAACCTGCACAGATGTCTCTGTAATCGCGGCCGAAATCGGGACTGACCAGCGGGAGTGAAATCGTGCAAGTTCAGCAGAACTCGCACGGCTTCACTCTCGCAGCCCAGTGTGAACCTGGGCTAAGACTCAGTTCACACTGCCGCGACTTGTGGCCTGGCGACTTGATAACTACTTTGATTTAGCCCTGGTTCACACTGGGCTGCGGGAATGAAGCAGTGCGAGTTCAGCTGAACTCGCACGATTTCACTTCCGCTTGTCAGTCCCGATTTCGGACGTGATTACAGAGACATCTGTGCAGTTTCTGTGCTGAAATTGCAAAAAGTAGTACAGAAACTACTTTTTGAACCTGATTAGGACGGTGCCATTACCGGCAATTGCCGGCAAATGCCGCCGATTTGACATGCGATTTTACATGTCAAATCGCATGTCAAAACGCACCAGTGTGAACCGGGGCAGAAGTATAGAACAGAAGAGAATAGAAGCCGGATAGAAGTTGCCTTGAAGTAGTACAGGAAACCTGATTTAAAATAAATGTTAGTATTAGGCTTGGTTCACACTGTCGCGACTTGGAACCTGACTTGTGAGACCCAAAGTTGCGTGACATGTGAAATCCCATGTTAGTCAATGAGAGCTGTCTTAAATAGAGGGTTCTGTAAGTAAGAAAGCACAGTACCTAGAAGAAAACAAGCTTTCAACGTGTCCTTTATACTTTACATTGTGAACAAAACGGCTGAACCTGAAAGCCCTGCAAGCACTGCCTGTAATTTGGGATCAGATGTGACAGGCAGCTAAGCAAAATGCAAAAGTTTTACTGATCTGGAATGTCAGTTCTTTGTTCAAGGATACACCTGTTTCAGAGAAAGGAACACTGCTAGTCTAATCTATATTGCATGCTGTTTGCACTGCGCTGGTGTCCAAGTAATGAGTAGACATGTGCACACTGAAATATTGTGTTTCGGAATTTCGTTTTCATTAGAAAAATACATTTATTTAGTTACTCCCGAAATTCGTTTTTATTTATTTTGTTTTTCGTTAGAAATTGCATTTGTCTGAAAATCAGAATTAAGGTCGAATCTGTCATTGAAGGCTTATGGTGTCTGTCGAATGTTCAAAGAAGATTCGACGGAGCAGTGAAACTGTACGACGCTGCAATCATACATTTCCGGTCGAATGTTCCGCCTACAAGCTAGCTATAGTAGAATTATAATGTTGTAGGGCTAGTAATAATTATATTTATTAATTATTTTTACTAGTCAACGAACATTAGAATTCTTCTATAGCCTATGGGCCGAGCATTTGACCGGAAATGTACGATTGCAGCGTCGTACAGTTTATCTGCTTCGTCAAATCTTCTTAGAACTTTCAGACAGATTCAACGTTTGTATGTTTTTCGATGCTTTGTCGAATCTTCGTCGTTCATGTTGAATTGTCAAGTTAGTTCTAGCTATTTTACTGCTCCTCCTCTTTGGTTACAATCAGCCAATAACATTCATCATCATTTTTTTTATTTTACTTCCCCCACCCAATTCCAGGAGCGATCTTTTCTCTCTATGTCGAATCTTTTCTCTCTATAATGTCAAATCTTTTCTCTCTATAATGTCGAATCTTTTCCCTCTATAATGTCGAATCTTTTCTCTCTATGTAGAATAATCTTGGACTAATAGAGTTAAGGCTAGGCACATTCGACCACAGGTTCGATGGACACAGATTGTTATTGTCAGCGTCACGTCGAATCTCCTATCTATATCGAACTGTTGTTGCAGTGAAAAATGAAAATTAAGCATTTATGTCAGATCTTTCGGTTTTCGGATTCTGCATTTTCGTTTTCGTTTGTTAAAACGATAACGAAAATATCTGAAATTCGGACGAAAATGCATTCGGACGAAAACGAATGCACATGTCTAGTAATGAGCACCAATCACTATTTTACATTGCCTGTAATAGACCCTTTTAAATAAATGTCCACTATCTTGAAAATAATTCTATTTTGACTACAATATACAGTATATCATACATTATATACATATACTGTATATACTCGAGTATAAGCCGAGTTTTTCGGCACATTTTTTTGTGCTGAAAATGCCCCCCTCGGCTTATACTCGAGTCACCTTTTTGCGCCTGATCTCCCGGATTTTGGGTACCCGGCACACATGTAGCCCCACTTCTACATGTGTGCAAAGTTTGTTGTCCGGGGGACCTTTGGCCAGGGAGCACCGATTTTTCAAAGCCGGGCACCCCTTCCATAGACTCCCATGTTAAACGGTAATTTTTCCAGTGATTTTGGGGACCCGGTACCGGCCGGTCTTGGGTCCCCTGGACCCGAAACTTGGCACACATGTAGCCCCCTTTCTCCTCTACAAGTGTGCAATTTGTCTGGGGGACCTACGGCCGGGGAGCACCGATTTTTCAAAGCCCAGGCACCCCTTCCATAGACTCCCATGTTAAACGTCAGTCTAGTCATGGGCACAGTGAGGCATGGGCACAGTGAGGCATGGGCACAGTGAGGCATGGACATGGACACAGTGAGGCACAGTGAGGCACAGTGAGGCATGCAGATGAACACCCTAGGCTTATACTCGAGTCAATAGGTTTTCCCAGTTTTTTGTGGTAAAATTAGGTGCCTCGGCTTATATTCGGGTCGGCTTATACTCGAGTATATACGGTATATTGTATTGTAGCTTACCAATTCTTATGCCGTGTACACACGATTGGTTTTACCAATGAAAACAGTCCGATGGACTTTTCTCATCGGACAAACCAATCGTGTATGGGCCCCATCGGTCTTTTTTCCCAACGGTGAGAAAAAATAGAACATGTTTTAAATTTATCCGATGGGAAAAAAAACAATAGCAAATTCCGATCGTCTGTGTGGAACTCCATCGGACAAAAAACCCACGCATGCTCAGAATCAAGTCGACGCATGCTCAGAAGCATTGAACTTCATTTTTCTCGGCTTGTCGGAGTGTTTTACGTCACGGCGTTTGGGACGGTCGGATTTTTTACTGATGGTGTGTAGGCAAGACTGATGGAAGTCAGCTTCATTGGATTTCTGATGGAAAAATCCATCGGATTAGAATCCATAGGAAATCCGATCGTGTGTACAGGGCTTTAGATATGATGACTGAATTTGTTTTTTTGTTATGCTTTCTTTTGTGTTAACCCTTGTGATCCTGCCAGTAAGTCTATTGTTTTTCAACAGAATAAACTGTCAGCTTTTGTTCAATTAATTAAAACCTTTATCCCAAAAGAAACAAAACAGTTTGCTGTTATTGCTTATAAAGTGTTATCTGGCGTTTGGCTTTCATTTGTAAGTGTATCTAAATCTGCTAGTGCATCCAACACCCCCCTCCCTTAAAGACTGACAATGGCCCTGTCCAAATGTGTTTCTGATGCTCTTTCATCGCAGTGTTTCTCAACTCCAGTCCTCAAGGCACCCCAACAGGTCATGTTTTCAAGATTTCCCTCAGATGAAACGGCTGTGGTAATTAAGGCAGTGAAACTGATCTAATCACCTGTGCAAAATAATGGAAAGCCTGAAAACATGACCTGTTGGGGTGCCTTGAGGACTGAAGTTGAGAAACACTGATCCAGAGCATAGGCACCCTATTACAGGAGATGTGTTACTGGCCAGACCACCAGGTACAACTAATGCTGCCACGACATCTAAGGATTGGTAGGCCGCAATTTATTACAGTTTTGGTTTGGGGTATAATACTAATTTAATATTTAATGTTAACACTTAGTATATATATATATATATATATATATTTTTTTTTTCTCTCATTCCTTTATTTATATTTTTTGCCACTTTCGATGGCAGGCACATGGTGCATATCAGTGCAGTTACAGAGGGCACAGAAGACAATGTTAATAAAGTGGCTGTGGGTGTAGAAGTACACATTGGTGCACTGATGGCAAGCACAGAAATGCATGTAGGCATGTGCAGTCTGATTTCTCCACTGCAGGTGGCACTCAACTGCAGCAGCATTGCAGAGGGAGAGGAAGTCATGGTTCCTCTATAGTTCCTAGAGTCACAGGGGCAGCATCCAGTTGGATGCTGGCAGGCCATGTGACTCTGGTGGGCATCTTGGGTCAGACAGAGTCGATTTAATACCCAGGCTCCTTGGATCGGTGTGCGAGTTTGTAGTCTATCAGGAACAGTGAATAGCGGTAGGGAGAGGCTCCAGATGAGTAGGGAAAGGATAGGGACACACCATCCATCCTGCAAACCTTCTCACTTGGGTACAGACTGGCTAAGCCACATTCCACCCTTCAATACAGACATTGTCAGCACCACTGAGACCTGCTGTGCTACACGCTGCTTTTACATCCTGTGAGTATTCCCGGTTGGGTTGTCTTCCCGCTGGGCTTGTTGTGAACTGTTGAACTTTGACTTTAATAAAAGTTCTATTTTCTGCAACTTGATTCTGGGTGTTTACTGCCACTACACCCACTCAAATGTTCATCCATTCATTTGTGGCAGGCACAAAAGTGAGCATCAGTGAATTAGTAGTGGGCGCAAATCGGCATTGCAAAGGAAATATCAAACTGCACACGCCCTTCAGGGATGCAATTTACTAGATATCAACGTACACAAATGAATACACATTTTTTTCTTTAAATTTGGAGGTAAGTTATTACATACTGTTAATTACTTTCAAAGCCTCTAACTCAGCCTACTTAGGCACCTTTCACACGGGCGGACCGTTTAGGTCCGCCTGTCAGTTTTTTAGGCGGACCTGAACGGACGCTCCGTGCACCTCGGATGTCAGCAGTGACATGGCCGCTGACATCCGACCCGCTCCGATCCGCCAAAGTGTAATGGAGGAAAACCCTACTTTTCCATCCGTCTGGAGGATCGGATGACAACGGATTCTACGGTCCATCTTCATCTGATCCCCCATAGGGGAGAGAGGCGCTCTGACAGGTCCGTCCCTGCACAGTGTGCCGAGACGGAGCTGTCATCTGCCTGCTCAGCGGGGATCGACGGAGCGATCCCCGCTGAGCAAAGCGGAGCCCGCACACGGACACGTCCGTGTGAAAGGGACCTTACAGTTTTTTGCATTTGTGAAGAATTATTTTGGACATGCAATCTGTATTTGAGGCTGGGACAAGGAGAAAATATAATCTCCATTTTACTTTCTGCATGAGTGAATTTGATACAAATTGTAGTTGATTGCTATTCTTCACTTTTGTATTATAGAGGGACAACAATGGCCATTCAAGTCTATAATAAGTTAATTCCACTCACAAATTTCAGCAATAGCTACTTATAGCATTACAAATCATACATGCAAAGAAGAGTTTTAAAACATGGAACATTGTAAGATTATTTGCATGTGGCAGATTTCTTTCACAAACAATTCTACAAAAAAAATTGAGAAGCCTATAAATTCTCTTTAAGCAAACAATAATGGGGTGCAGATAACCAATAAATACAGAGATTGTTCAACGTGTTAAAAAATGGATCTCATTAGGAAAATGTGATTTCTGTTGAGAGTGTGCCTAAAATCTGACTTTAATCTTAGTGCAGACTTCTAGAAAAATCAGTGAGCCACTCACACTAGCACGAGATTATATATTTTTTGCCATATTGCAGACTGAAATGGAAAGGTAATTTATAATAAAAACAAATTACAGTATGGGTTATGTAGCAATTGTAAATGCTATATTATTATGAATTTTCTGTTTATTTCTTTCCCTGAAAATAGAGTTACCCTTTAAATTCATAAGTGCGTATTTTCACCTCGACCTATTATTTACATTGTTTATTTAAATAACCTAGAGGTTGGATAATATTTTATTATTATATATATATTTTTTTAGATATCTATATCAGACCAAAAATTGGGACAACTAATAAGAAAAGACGGACAGAGGGATTCGGTTCCCAATGAAGGATAGTTGAGAATCATGCACATGTGTGTTTGTATGGTATTGAACTGCACTGACACCCTAAAGAGTGCACTAGGTTCATAGTATAGCTACTATTATGAGTTTAGACTCATTATGGTTCTCCTTTCTTTATTTTATAATCGATAGGGGACCTATATTTTTACAGCTGCCAACCCACTAAGAGCCTGCTTTGAGAATGTCTGTCTGAATTTCCAGACTGCCATTCCTGATCTTCATGTAATTTTGCAATGTAAGGAGCACACCTACATTATCAGTGCTCAAAGTCATGGTTAGAGCTGCATGAAAATGAATTAGCTTGTAGAAAAATCAACAATCCAATCCCTGGGGGGACCTTAATCAGCATTACATTTTAAGGGGGGAATTAATTAATTAGTAAAAGTCATTTAACTCTTCCACTACGGCAGACATTAGGCAATGATTTATCCTTGTTGAAATAGGATTGTTTTCTGCTTAGATAGCTCATGAATTATCACTGATTAAACTAAGCAAATATTTTAAGAGGGGCTACAAAGAGAGATACAATCTGAACAGGCAAATATAAAGCTGGCAGACTACAAATGAACTACCTAGGTAAAGAAAACAAACTTCAATTGTCAAGCTCAAGGCTAACTAAGAGACATAAATAGTAGACTTACAGCATATCTAAACCCAAGAACACAATTTTAATATATTACCCCTTTACCAATACTTAGACAAGTTGGATGAAATAGTTTTCGTTTTGCTTTATTTTCACCTGCTTATCCAGCAAGTAACACACTTCTTGTCTTAGGATGTGTTCACACTATAGCAAATTGGATTGGAAGCAGGTATTGGATTCCAATTAGCATGTCAGGAGACTATGACCGGCTCTCAATGAAGCCGGTTCACACAGCTCCGGGATGGTCCTGTTCGTCTTCTGGTCTGTTTCAGATCCAAATTCAGCCAAAAATTTGGACCGAAATCGGACCTAAAACTCCCCCCAAAAAAAAAAAAATCTAAATTACATTCTCACTAAAAACACAATACAATAAGATCATTATTAGCAAACACTACATAACTTACAAAGTTCCTGCTAAATATTACTGATAAAACTGTATTGAGTTAATAAATAAAGCTCTGTATATGGATGAGGTCCTAGGGCTCATTCATGTGGGTGCTGTGGCCTGTAGAGTGTGAATCAGCAGTTTGTTTATGTGGTTGGAGCTGTGTGCAGTCAGCCTTATACCGATATGCTATAAAGATGCAGTTGACTGTATGAACACAGCCACAGGTCCTTATTTGACAAGCGTCTGAATGCAGGTGTACAGCCCGGAATACAGAAAGTGTGTATTCATGCCCACTCACCCACATCAGCACACCTGTCAAATTAGGACCTGTGGTTATGTTTGTACAGCCGCTGAATCCTCATAGAGTAACAGGTGGAAGAGCACAGGAGGGAAGCTGGCAGCACTCTGGGGGGGGGGGGCACACTGGGGGAATCCGAGCTGCAGCTTGCACAGAGGGGGTTGGTCAGAAAGTGAAGAGGAACCTATTCCCCGGTGTGGCTCTCCCTGCAGCAGCTGCAGCCAGAGGCAGGGAGAGGAGGGGAGTTGGCAACGGTGTGAGGGGGGAAGGCATACAGGGGGAAAGAAGCAGTGTGGGGGAGTCGGTAATCAGGAAGTCAGTGGGGGGTGCTTGGTACAGATGCTGGAACCTCTGCAGTGCAGCCAGTGGGAGGGAGAGCAGGAGAAGCCAGCTATGCTGCAGGGGGATCGGATCCCAGGATTGGAGCAGGGTAATTAGTGGAGCCAGGTGCCAAAACTAGCAATGGGCTCTGGGATTTAGCCTGGATTGGTGGGACGCTGGCTTTTCAATGAAATCCCAGGACAGTCCAGCCCATTCTGTAACAGTTGGGTGGTAGGGGTAGAAGAAAGATTAGCAGTGTTATGCAAGCTAAGGGATAGTGGTGTGCTGGAATTAAGGCAGGGCAGAGCGACTGATCTTTCTGTTCAGGCTGTCAGGCTGGCCAGAGAAGCAGGAAGCAGAGGTCAGTTCACAGAGGCAGAAGGCACTGTATACACATGCAGAGGGGCAGGCAATGTTATGTTTATCTTGGGAGACAGCCCAGCAATGTCTCTCAGGCAGCTGACATCCACATCATGCCCCTGGGCTAACAGTACAGCATCTTTCCAGAGAGCACAGTACTGTGCACTATGAATCAGGGGCGGGTCTGCAGTGTGTAATCCTGGCCAACATGCAGGAGTTCAGCTTCTACCTGTCTCCTAGCCAGCCAAAAAAACTTAAAAATAGATTTTTTTGGCAGGAGCTACACAAAAAATGTACATGTTCCGACTTACCAACAGATTCAACCTAAGAACAAACCTACAGTCCCTATCTTGTTTGTAACCCGGGGTCCACCTGTAATGGTGGCGATCTGCGATTTTTGGGACCATTGCCATTTATACAGCGATCAGTGTTATAAAAATGCACTGATTACTGTAAAAATGTCACTGGCAGGGAAGGGGTTAACACTAGGGGCGATCAAGGGGTTACTTGTGTTCCCTGATGTGTGTTCTAACTTTAGGGGGGTAGGACTGACCTAGAGGAAATGACAGATCGTGGTTCCTAGCTATTAGGAACTCACAATCTGTCTCTCCTCACAGAACAGAACAGGGATTTGTGTGTTTACACACACACGTCCCTGTTCTGCCTCTCGTGCCCGCGATCGCTCCTGGCTGGCGGTCTTTGCTTAAAGGGACGACGGCGGCTGGTCAGCAAGTGGTTAAGTGTTCTGTGCGTTCTTGTGCGATTCACCTGCAGTTCTGTGTGGTGCGATTTAAGCTTTATTAATTTTGAACAGGATGAAATTATACTACATCGCACCAATAGTAGCACATGCACTACTTTTAGATACACACCGGATTTAGATTGCATGGTACTTTTGCATGCGTTTGCGACCTGCATTTGGGGTGTCATTAGCTTATTATTGATACCCAATGCAGATCACAAGTGGACTGCATTTTGAATGCAGTCTGTATTGCATTCCCGTGCAATTTCTATGTGGGCATGATGTGAATTTTTGCGATGTTTTGCTTTGAATAAACAGTGCATTAATTTTAAAGGGATTGAAAAAAAAAATGTAAGTTTAGTGATAAAAAAATAAAATAATACTTTATTCCTTTTTACTCAATATCACAACATATTATTTCATATTTACCATATGCAGACAGCAGATGGTGCTCTAAGCAAGAACAAGAGTTCTCTGAACTCACAGATAGCAGCTATTGCATAAAATTGACCTAAATGAGTCACCTCCCTTGCTTTCTGATAAGAAACTGCAATGTGTTAATGAGTCAATTAAAACAGTCTACCAGAAAGAATACAGACTGTTCTGGGTTTTCTAATTAGTGTCATGAGTGTCCTATTATAAATGTTTATTTGCAAAATAAATATTTTTGACAATCAATAAAAATTATACAAAACAGTGTGTACACTTGTAAACTGTTGAACATATTTTAAAATTAAGTAGTTCAAATTGTTAAAAAAAAAAAAAGAGTTCTTTTAAGATAATCAGCCAGTCATACAGTACAAATTACATGTGGCCATTTTTTGTAACTATGCACATGATTTTTTAAATAATTTTACATGGTTGTTACAGTTTCTAGACACTGATATATGGAACCACAGTACACAGTTTGCTTTTAAGACTACAGACTGCCATATTGCCAGTATCAATCATGGACTTGCTTATGATCAATCAATTTGTAAAATAAAGGCACTCTCAGTGGGGTATGCAATTTATAAGGTAAAAGTCTACATGGTTTGTTCAAAGTAAAAAATGGTGTGAAATGGTTCAAGGTGACCCCTACACTGTGTGTTGCATAATATGAATTACCTTCTTCTCTGAAAACACCAAATAACATATTGGTAAACCTGTGATGTTGGTGTTGTAAGAGGATCCCCAGGACAGTAATGAGGATTATACAACTTTCACACCTATTCACAATCTATGTTCAGAAGAAAAATGCAGTCACTTGAATCTGTTCAGTTATGCATTAAAGGCATGTGTATGACCATATACAGTAAAACCTCGGACTGCGAGTAACACGGTTTACGAGCGTTTCGCAATACGAGCTGTTTTTTTTATTTAAATCCTGACTCAGTTTGCGAGCGTTGTCTCGCAAGACGAGCAGGATTCAAGCCTCTGGGGTGTGCAGTACCACATGTGACCAGAGGTGCGGGAGTGCCGGTGACGCTTGGAGACACTCGGAAACAATCAAAAACACTTGATTCCCTTTTTTATACTGAAAGTAGAACTTTCAGTATAATAAAGGATATAATTAGTGATGTTCTCTAGTAGTTTACAAAGTTCCACATTGATTTTTTTTTAATTCATATTTAGTGTTATTAAAGCAGAACTTTGCAAGGTCCACTTTATTTGTAGGGGCCCCCATGTTTATCTGTTGCAAAGGAAATTTAAAAACACTTGTGGAAGAGGAGTGTGTTAGTAAAAACTCTTACATTTCACCCCCATTTCTGTGTTGCAGGGGTTGACGTCAGCATCCTTCAGGCAATATCCCAGGGAACGTAGAGCGTTATAAATCTTGCAAGATGATGCTACATCACAGTGCAGTAATGCCTTCTTGTGAGGTTTGGGCTATTTGCCATTCCTCAAGTTGTCACTCAAGGTATGCTGACTTAACCCCAGCTGAGGAGCCGTAGCAGGCAAAAGTGAGGATAAGTTAAGTGTATTAATTTACTTTTTTTCCCCCCACAAGTATTTTTTTTTTTTTTTTTGCAATTTGAGATGGGGAAAGGAGCCCACCTAAATAAGCGGATGTTATAATTTTAGTGCAAGGTTCTCTTTAAGTGTAATGTTTGCAATCTTTGATGACTTCAATAACAACGAAAATGATAACCGGAATACCCAACACCTCAAGAAGAGGCAGCCTGGAGTAAGCAATCTTTAAGTTAAGAGGAATGCCTCTAGCAAAACTGTAGTTTGATCCAGAAACATGAAACATCACCCTGCTTTTTGCCGCTGAAATTATGTCTCTAGAGAGCTGATTCCATGGAGGGAACAAAGTTAATAAGTATGGAATGTTTGCAGATTCAATTCCCTTTGAAGTCAGGATAAAATACTGTATATCGTCAGTGAACTGACCGAACAAGGGACAGAAATCAATGAGTTACCAGCAGCAGATGGACAAATTCGTTTAGAGCTACGGTAGTGCATAAGACTATATTTAAGTACTTGTTTTAATAGTGGCAATAATGTTTAAGTAAATAAACAAATTTTCCTTTTTTTCATGGAACAAGAAGCCATTTTTTTTTAAAATGGACACGAACATGTTTTTCTTTCTTTTGCAAAATATTAATTTAAAACATAACATACCAATAAGACATATAAAATGCCATGAATTAGCACTATGCCACATCAGCAGTAAAAAAAAGACCTGAACGCAAAGCATGAAGATATGGTATCTTATAGGGAATATCTACAAGTGTTAATTGTCCCAAATAGGATTCAAAAAAATATGCAATTTGTCTTGCATTCCACTTATAAAATAGCAGTGTACTTCCTTTGCCTTAGTATTCCTGTACCTTGAACCTCATATATCTGCAGACTGAGATCAACTAAGGCTAGCCATTGATGATTCTTTTTTTTTTTTGATCACCCAGAGGGCAGATTGAAAAAAAAAAAAAAAAAAACAATTCCTCAATCCACACAAGCGAGGTGGTTGGAGAAATCCTCCAGTTTGCAGGGACTCCTCTGGTGTCAGAATACACTGATCAGCACTGTAGCCAGTTGGTTCCAGCTGTTGGTCAAAGGAATGTTTTCCACCAGACCCATTCAACAAAAGTTGATGGTTAGATTGATTTCTGTCGAGTGGGAACGGCCATAGAATTTTGATCTATCTATGGCCAGCTTTAGGCAGATATCCTCTAAGGCATTGCTGCCTCTGACTGCTAATCTTTTGAGATCTGGAGATTTGGTGATGTCACAATTGTGCCGCTCAGTGTTTCCTTTTTTTAGAGGGTAAGCTGTACCTGAGAAACTGCAGTGCATGCATCTCCTTGCTTCTATTTCATTAATTCTGTAAATCACTGCTTCTTCCAACTTTCCTTCTGATTCTTGATCATCACCCCATCAATCATCAGATTATCAGGGTGGCAACTTTGACATGAGTAAGCAAAGCCCCCCACCTCTTTCAAGATGGCTGTTTCCACACAAAAGCACAGTGCAGAACAAGTCATAATAAGTCAATAATGGAGACTGAATTATCAATGATTACTGGTATTATTGAGGGATAGTCCTTTGCCCTCTGTATTCACATTTTGGACACAGCTTCCACAGTACAGGTCCTCTTTAATTACAGTGGTAATATTGAGGTGATGGGGAGGCGTGTGAAACTCAAATGAAGGAGGATTTGACTCAGGGAAGCATTCTCTGTTAGCTCTCCCTGCATCTAAACTCCAGGGCATAGCCAGCAAGGACCCACTGCCTACTTGTCATCCAACTCCTGAAACGGACCTTTGAGCCTTTGTGCATGCAGAGGTGACCTAATGTAAAAGGAGGGAACAAGCTTTTGGGCCCGCCTTCATGGGCTTGCTGCAGCCCCGCCTACTTCCCGCCAAAAGTTTTGTAATAATTCTGAGGTAAAAATTAGTAGTACAATTTATGTGTTACTGTCCCTTTAAGGATTCGAGATGGGGGTTTTTTCAACCAATTAGAAGCTGTGGAAGCTTCTGGAAGGTATTGGTACCCCTATATAAAGGGGGTTATGTGGAGTTTCCCCTCACAGCTGGTCAAGCCTTAGGCAAAAGAGCTACCCACCCTACCCTCCCTGTCGTTGGCACTTATGTGGTTTAAGTCACCCTGGATTTCTAGGGGGGATGTTTAATGTTAATTTAATTATTTGGCTCGAGTTCCAATAACTGAACTTACATATTTATTGGATTTCTGATTTATGGAATTTTGATTTAATAAAAATTTTAATAATATTTACTATTTGATACCAATAAAGTGCCACGGCCATTATTTATGCCAAATATATTTTCGTGTGTTTTTTCATTATTCATTAAGGCGGTAAGGTTTTTTAGAATGTTTTTTCTTAAATTTTAGTTTAATTGTAAGATGTGGGCTAAATGCAATCCCATACATCTGCTCCTTAAAGCGGGATCTACCTGGAAGGAAACCCGTGGACACTTCGGGATTGTGTTGCAGTCTGCCCTATTTGGAGAAACAGCTGAGGAACACACGGACCTGGTCGGGAGCAATTACATCACGCTGTCTACCCCCGTAGGGGTGCGAGGAGCTGGTGAGTGGGGACCCTTGTGGGGGAATACCAGGAAAGCCACTGAAACAGTTACCTGCTGGCAATTATATAACAACTCTTTAATGAACACTGGGAATATTTCACTATTTTAGGCACTATTTAGGAGTGGACTTTTATCTTGTGATACATAATTTTTTCCCTTTTTTCACCATATATACATATATTTTTTGGATCCACATTTTTATCTTATGATTATGTCATTTGGTCTTGATTTTTGCACATATTTATGGTTTATCACTGTTTCGATTGCAACCTATGCACTTTAAAATTTTTTACAAGGTGGTGATACCGCACCCAGCAGTGGTGTGGCCTTCTATACTATATATTCTTTTTATATATAGCCTTTTGGGAACAAGGTTATATTTATTTTCACTATTATAATCTCTGATATAGGGTTTAATTGCCTAGCCGTTATAGCCACACCTCTTTTTCACCTTAGAGTGTATCTAAGGTAAGAGCAGCGCCACACCCCATTATTATTCGCTCAAATATTGAGGTGATGAATAATTAACACAGTCACTAGAACAGTATATAGCCAAATAATCAAATATCAATATACTTTATAGTGACAATGAAAAAGAAAGAAAATGAAAAAAAGAACAGCTTGCAGAAAAGAAAAATTATACAGATCACTCCATAGACCGTGGACGACATACGGCTGCAGTGCAAATTACAATGGTTTGAAGTTAATAATGGCAAGCAGCAGCCACAGATCAGTTTTCATTAATCTCACTACACGACAGTAAAATGGTATGTGACTAGGTGCTGCAGGTTCCTGACTGGTCTAAATCCTTTGTAGAAGAACTTAGAAGAGAGGATACTATGATATGACTTCACTTAAAATTATACATTTTTAGAAGTGGGCACACCCAATAGAGTACAGGCAGTCCCTGGGTTACAAACAAGATAGCGTCTGTAGGTGTGTTCTTAAGTTGAATTGAATTGGTTTGTAGGTTGGAACAGGTACATTTGTTAAGTGCAACTCCAGCCCAAAAATAAATGTTTTAAGTTATTTGGATAGCATAGGGAAGGGTTAACACCCCTGTAACATTTGTTTTGCTGTCTGTGCCCCTGTTCGGAAGATATCACCTCACTTTCTGATCCTGTAACAATTAGATTTTGAACATTTTAAGTTGTTGTGGAAACAAGGATTTGTGATAAAGCTTCAGTGGAGACACCTTTTTCCCATAATAACTCTTACATGAGTGAATTTCTCTTCCATGGGGTAGATTTCCTCTCACTTCCTGATGTCTCCATCCATTTATCCTTCCATGTAAGTATGAGTCATTTGTAATTCGAATGTTTGTAACTCGGGGACAGCCTCTACCGGTGGAATCCAAGTCAAAGATCTAACATTTTATTGTCTTTACCCCAACATTGGCAGTAAGTCAATTTGTAATTAAAGACCTAATGAAAGACCGACTCCAAACAATGTTTTTTTATATTCTGGACTACGTTCAGAGCTTTTAGGTTTTAAATGATATTTGTATCCCTGTTTAGTACTGTAGATGTTTCTGTTAGATTTTAAATACTGACAGAGGTTCTAACCCTTTCTTATTCTACTATAAAATATGTTATGATTGCTGTATTTGTCTCCCCTGGAGAGAGAAATTACCCCTCACTTCCTGTTTTGCCTGTCATCTTTAAATAGGCAAGAATTAAGTAGAGTTCCCATCATCTCTTCTGCTGACACCTGTCCCCTGGACAGTAACTTAGGGAAACTCTCCCTCGAAGGAACCCAGGCAGCAATAAATTGCTGAAAGAGAAACTAAATCCACTTACAATACTATGTATTATGTGTTTTTATTGCTGCCTGGGCCATCCCTGTAGAGATTTCCTCTAACCTGTTCATTTAGACACCCTTCAAATAAACAAAAAACAGGTGGAATTCTAATGATTTCCTCTTCTGTCTGACCAGCTTTAACTAGACATGAGGTAAGGAATTTTTTCTTCACTTCCGGTTCTGTCTAACATCCGTTATGTGGATGGGGCATAAGGAGGAGTCTCCCAAACTTAGACAAAGACAGCTAAAAAAGTTGACAAGGGTTCTAAACCTTCCATGTACTGCCCAAAATGGAAAAAGCTAAAGGGGTAAAAATTCTATTTAGCAACCCTGTAGCCAGGCAGATCAGGGGTTTGAAATGAGAGACTTAGCCAACATTGTCTCGATTGCCACAAAGGAGCGCACCCTGTTTTTTTTTTATCTGATCTCTACTAGGCTTGTGCACAACGGAAAAATTCGGTTAGTTTCGGTACGTTTCTTTTCGGTCCTGTTGATTCGTAATCATTCGTAATTTTGCTAGACGGGATTTTTCGTGTTCGGACTAATTCGTATTTTCGCAAGCGACATTTTTCGTTGAATTTTTAGTTGATTTATAATTCGTACTTTCGGTAGAGTACATTGTTTTTCGTTGATTCTGGACACAACTCCTACTTTCGTAACTTTTTTTGGGTTTGTTGATTCGTAATTTTCTGTGTCTCTCTCACGACGACGCTGCCTATTATGCCTAATGTGCTTCGAATGGATTTGTACTTTTCTAAATACATAGCGGTTATTTGTAACGATTCGAAATCTCGTATTTTACTTTCGTTTTTTACATGCGGCTATAGCCTCCGCCCCTGTACACCATTTTGAGAGGGTTCAGCACGGTGAGGGAGAAGCAGAGAGCAGAGCAGAGTGTTATTGTGCTTCGAATGGATTCGAAATCTCGTATTTTACTTTCGTTTTTTACATGCGGCTATAGCCTCCGCCCCTGTACACCATTTTGAGATGGAGTTCAGCACGGTGTGGGAGAAGCAGAGAGCAGAGCAGAGTGAGTGTTATTGTGCTTCGTATGGATTCGTACATTCGTAACTTTTTCATAACGAATTATGCCGAAGACATTCGGGCATTCGCTATTTGTGGTATAATTTATTTCGGATTCGTTCTTATTCGTAATTGCTTTGTTCGGAAATTCGAATGCTTCCGAATGTCCGAAAGTTGCTAAATTCGGACGAATTTCGATTCGTTACGAAACGAATTGCACAAGCCTAATCTATACACAATTCTTAAATTTTAGAGCAAGCACATTAAGAAATATATATATATATATATATATATATATATATATATATATATATATATATATATGGTATATATATATACACCAGTATTTATCTGCGTATAACACGCACAGGCGTATAACACGCACCCTAACTTTAAGAGGGAAGTTTTAGGAAAAAAACTTTCCACAACCCCCTGCGTATAACACGCAGGCACAGTTTACCCTCTATTTTCAGGGTAAAAAAGTGGGTGTTATATGCCAATAAATACAGTGTGTGTATATATATATATATATATATATATATATATATATATATATATATATATATATATATATATATATTTACAGCATGTGATAACCTGCAACTCAAAGGTTCAAATGAGTGTGTCTTTACATGTATGACCTTTCCTACAAAGTGTAATTACTGGAAGTAATGCTTGATTTGTTGTCTTTTACACAAATCAAGCTAAATAGTGAAGAACCTCTCAAATCTGCATTATTTTATCTGCATGGTTATAGAGGCACTGGGTGACGCTTACTGTGCATACAAGTGTGATGATACTTACTGTGCATACAGAGTTCATTGGTGCAGTTTCGAGTCTCTGTGCCAAGACCTGGACATTCCTGTCCTCCATTACGTGGAGAAGGTTGAGTACAATCCCTACTTCTCCGGTGGGTACAGTCCGATGTACACGAAGACCAGTAGCTCCATTCGGTCCATCCTCCACTCACTGCGTACACAGTCAACCAACAAAATCAAATATATACTGAGCACATGTAGCATACCCTAAAATTGTTTCTCTCTCCTATTCGAGTACCAAGTCCCATATATATATATATATATATATATATATATATATACTGTGTATATATATGTATATATATATATATATATATATATATATATATTTATATCTAAATGTCCAAGGTGCTTTCCTATAGATATTAGAGAAACCCCACCTTACAACCTGCAGTATTATTTCTCTTATGCTTGTCTCTCTCCAGAACAAACTAATCGCTCACTTTGCTATTAAGGTGTCTTTTTTCCTCTCTATTACAACAACATGCATAGTTATCTCCACTGAGTTACTCATAGGTAATACGTTTAGGAACGTTTCATTCTGGTCCTTCATTATTGCGCACCTGCTCTTTTCTCATCATGCTGCTCCATTATTCCACTGTACCAAGCTCAGCATTTTATATCTGAGCAGCAATTTATCCATAATGCTCTCTCCTTGTGCTATGTCTATACATCCTGACAGAGAGCAGAACTCAATGTGCAGCCTGACACAAATGCTTAATAATCATACTTGTGCCCTGCTACAAATTTGTTTCTGCTGATTTCAGATTGGTAATCCATTAATCCAGCTTTCCACACTTTAGAGTGTCCAGGCAAATGAAAGCCTTCCTCCAGCCCATTTTTTTAAGCTTTAAGTAGAGAGGGGAAGAGTTAGAAATTCATTTTTAGCACCCTTCTGTCTCTGGCCTCATTTTCCCAAACCTCCTGTCCCTGTGATGACAGTAAGAAGAAATGAAAGGTACCAGTAACACATAGACAGGAAGGCTCGAGACAGCAAAAAATAAATAAAAAAAATTATCAATAGATCTACCCTCTCTATATTAAATAAGGTTTTGTTTTTATCTGTGTCCCCATTAAAGAGATTTACCCTTGCTTTCTTTCCTGGCAGGATGTAAGGGGAAATCTCCCTAACGGGGCACAGAAGGCAATACAAACTGGAAATAGGATCTAACTCTTCCCAACTATATTTAAAACAAAATGAAAAAGCTAGCTGGAGTTAGGCTTGAAGACAGATGTGCGATAAGTTGGGTGTTGCTTCGCACCTCTATAAAGTAAGTCTAAAATGTGGAAACAGCAGCCAATCTTACCAGGACAGAGGGTTGTGCAGGCTGTTTTCTGGATATTCTGACCCTCACAAAATGATCCTCCATTTAAAGGTGTGGGGTTGGTACAGGTTCGGCTTCTTTTCTGCCACCCTCTTCCACAGGTTGTACTGCACGGAGACCATTCTGTCCATGATGACCACCCTCCATTAACTTGGAAAAAGCACATGCACATATATGACCCAGATCATATTTTACAGAAGACAGGGTGTCTGTCCAATTCTGATCACGTATGAATAGCTTGAATAGCAAAACTGGCAAAAGAAGCAGGTATCTTTTGGTAGACTAAGAAGCCCGCTGGAATCTTTGTGGTTCTATGGCTCCAGTGGAGCATTCAAGGTGGAGATTATGAATGACACATTATGTATCCAGTTATTATAAATAAAGTCTCTTTGTATAATACAAAAAATCCAGTCAGTAAAAATCTTCTAACTGGAATGGTGCAAAAAAATATAAAGGCTTACTACAGAGAATTATTATTTCAAATTTTTATGAAATGAAAGCAACAGATGAACAAAGGTCAAGCTTTTGCATACAGTGGTATCTTACTTCATGGTGGACTATTAAGCAGGTGCAAATTTATTGTTCCTAGTGGAGAATGCCTTTTAATGTATATTCAATTACCACCCAATTTTATATAGTATATTAGTGCAGCAGTTTGAAAAGTACCCCATCTCTAACAGTCTTCAGTTTGAAATGGCAAAAACACATTTCTCCTGAACTATATAGCTTGTCAATCCTTATATAACAGAGATTTGACGAGACTAGTGAAACCTGTACATTTCACTATCTGACCTCTACACTCAAATAAGGAAACACAATGCAGTACACTCACCATACACGGTGATTGCCGCTGAGGTACTCCTCCGTCTGGCAACTATATTCTTAGCCACACAAGTATAGTTCCCCGTGTCAGCTAAACGAGCCTGTCTCAGAATTAAACTGTGGTCTGTCCCAATGAACAGGTTGGAGTCCAATTCCGGGTCCAATACATCCTCATTCTTAAGCCACTCCACCTTAAAATATATAAAATAGGATGAAGAGGTAAAGATTATGAAAGTAGATGAGGCATGAGAAAAATACAAGAAATGAGAATACAATTACAATTTGATTATCCATCAAAAAGTACTCATAACTGCAATATACCAAACCTCTGATTTAATTTTTTAGGCTGGTACTTCAAGTGCAAATCTGTTATGTGTTTATCAGCTACTGCAATATGAAGATCAGAAAGAGAGATCAGAATGACAGTTAGGGGCCTATTTATTAAAGATCAAAGTAATAATTCTGCACAGCTTTCCTTCATGACAAAGCTCTTCACTGTTACTCACCTATTTAAAAATGCATGTTGGAGTGTGCTTTGCAAACATCTACCAGGCTTATTTAAGCTTTTTGTTTTTGTCAAAATACCACATCAAAGTCAATCACTCAGAAATACTTAGCCCATTTGGATCTACTTATATTGCATTCATAGGACTTTTTTTTTTTTTTTTTTTACCAAGGAATGTAATTAATTAAAATGCTGCTCAGAGTAGCAAACTGATAGTTTAGTGAATACCAGAACCAGTTGAATTGAAGTCAATGAAGAGGTTTTAATTATAGGATCGGGAAATTCATTTAGGTATTTCTTTATCATTTTTAAATTTAACATAATTTATTGCTTAATGGTTTCTAGTTTGTCCTCATTTTTACTGTTTTGTTGTCACTTGGTATGATTATGCAATCAGACATCTTTTTTGTTAAAATGTGTTTATTTAACTGGAGAATTTTCCCTTTCTTTTTAAAGCAAAAAGATTGTATTTAATTGAATCTGCTTAGGAATCAAATCCCAAATGTTGCACAATATATCTGGGATGTGTTCTTAAAGCAGACTGGATCTAGTCTATATAGCCGGCTAAACTCAAAGTAGCCAAAAATAATCTTTACCCTGAATCTAAGCCAGCCAGCTAGTGCAATAGGAATGAATGGTACAATGTGACTGATTTCTGAAAAATAATTCTAGCAAAGTGGAGGCGATTCTTAGGGCAGCCAATCACATATCAGCTGTAATTTTTTGTAGTACATGTAAGAAATAAAAAGAAGCTAAGTGTAGAGTTACAAACTGCCATAGTTGGGTAGTTAAATAAATTTCCCATTTATTAATGACCTGTAACTGGCATATTTCCATAGTATAAAATGCTGGAATATTCTCTATAAGAACAAGAAAGTACACTGCTTGTCATCTATCATATTCAGTAGATTGTAAAGCACATCTTAGTTGGGCATAAGAACCTGACAAATTTCACAAATGAATAGTAATATTGTGATAGTTGGAAATGTTAGATAAACCTGTCTTGAGATAATATATTTGCGCTTGGAAAACATTAGAAAACTATAATGGTTTAAATCATTTTTATTTTTATTTTTTTACCCATTTTTAAATTAGTGTTTAATAGCTGTTCTATTCTTCAGTCCATACAATCTTTGTTTTACATTTAACACATGACAGAGGAGACAGCACATGCTCGCTCTGTCAGACTGAAACCCGAGACCTAATAAAGAATAAATCACAGCTCTGATTAATTTACTTGTGTGTAAATTTCAGCTTGAGATATTGAGCTCTGTAAACAGGATTTTCATTATAGGCAGTAAAGAGAAAAATAAAATAAAGTGAAAAACAGCTTCACCTATTACCTGTGCAAAAATAAAATATTCTTATGTAATATTTTTTATTAACCACTTAACAACCACCTGCCGACAAATAACGTCGACAAGGTGGTTGCTTAACTCTGGGAGGACGTTATATAACGTCCTCCCAGAATCGCCTGGGGCGCGCACACGGGAAACTCCGTGACCGCCGGGTCCAGAGGACCCGGCGGATCACGAATCGCGGTAAATCGCCGCTGATAGCGGCCGTTTACCACGTGATCGCTCCGTCAAATGACGGAGCAATCACTTGTAAACAGACCGGCGTCATTTGATGACGCCGGTTCCTCCCTCCCCTCTCTGTACCGATCGGTACAGTGTGAGAGGGGAGGGGGAGGGAGCGGATGGCAGCAGCAGCACTGTGGGCTGGATCTGTGACAAGTGCAGTCACAGATCCAGCCATCCATCCATCCCTGCTCAGCCATCCCTGTGCTATACCCTGCCAATACTCTGCAATACACCCTGTGCAATACTCTGCAAAATACCCTGCCAATACTCTGCAAAATACCCTGCCAATACCCTGGTGCAATACTCTGCAATACCCTGGTGCAATACTCTGCAATACCCTGGTGCAATACTCTGCAATACCCTGGTGCAATACTCTGCAATACCCTGGTGCAATACTCTGCAATACCCTGCGCAATACTCTGCAATACCCTGCAAAATACTCTGCAATACCCTGCAAAATACCCTGCAAAATACTCTGCAATACCCTGCAAAATACTCTGCAATACCCTGCGCAATACTCTGCGCAATACTCTGCAATACCCTGCGCAATACCCTGCAAAATACTCTGCAATACCCTGCGCAATACCCTGCAAAATACTCTGCAATACCCTGGTGCAATACTCTGCAATACTCTGTTGCAATACTCTGCAATACTCTGGTGCAATACTCTGCAATACCCTGCGCAATACTCTGCGCAATACTCTGCAATACCCTGCGCAATATTCTGCAAAATACTCTGCAATACCCTGCACAATACTCTGCAATACCCTGCACAATACTCTGCAATACCCTGCACAATACTCTGCAATACCCTCCACAATACTCTGCAATACCCTCCACAATACTCTGCAATACCCTCCACAATACCCTGTGCAATACCCTCCACAATACCCTGTGCAATGCCCGTGCAATACCCTGCCATACACCGCAATACCCTGCCATAGTCCGCAATACTCCGCAATGCCCTGCAATACTCCGCAATGCCCAGCAATACTCCGCAATGCCCGGCAATACTCTGCAATAACCACTTCCCGCCCTCCGGCCGTCATATGACGTCCTTGAATTTGTGCGGGGATATCTGAATGATGGGAGCAGCTACAGGCATCATTCAGATATTAGCTTTTTCAGCCGGCGATTCCCTACACCATAAGAACAATAATAGCGGCTGTTCCGCCGCTTGATCATTCTTACGGGAGGCGAGAGGGGATGTCCCCCCCCCCGCCGCCCTCCGGTGCTTCTACCGACTCACCGCTACGATCAAAGCCAGGATTGTTGTTTTTTTTTTTGTATTTTTTTCAGGCTTCCCAGCCTAGAGGTGAGATGTGGGGTCTTATTGACACCCCCCCCCCCATATCTCACTGTAAAGAGGACCTGTCATGCCATATTCCTATTACAAGGGATGTTTACGTTCCTTGTAATAGGTATAAAAGTGATCAAAAAAATGTTTAGGGCGGAAAAACATGTCAAACTAAAATAAATAAAGTAAAATGAAGAATAATTTTTTTTTTTTTTTAAAGCGCCCCTGTCCCCGTGAGCTCGCATACAGAAGCGAACGCATACGTAAGTCCCGCCCACATATGAAAACGGTTTTCAAACCACACATGTGAGGTATCTCTGCGAACGTTAGAGCGAGAGCAATCATTTTGGCCCTAGACCTCCTCTGTAACTCAAAACATGTAACCAGTAAAAATATTTAAAGCGTCGCCTATGGGGATTTTTTAAGTAGCGAAGTTTGGCGCCATTCCACGAGTGTGTGCAATTTTTAAGGGCGACATGTTAGGTATCTATTTACTCGGCGTAACTTCATCTTTCACATTATGCAAAAACATTGGGCTAACTTTACTGTTTTTTGTTTTTTTTAAGCACAAAACATTTTTTTTCCGTAAAAAACGCGTTAAAAAAATTGCTGCGCAAATATCGTGCGAGATAAAAAGTTGCAACAACCACCATTATATTCTCTAAGGTCTTTGCTAAAAAAACATATATAATGTTTTGGGGTTCTATGTAATTTTCTAGCAAACAAATGATGATTTTTACATGTAGGAGAGAAATGTCAGAATTGGCCTGGGTGCTCCAGAACGCCTGAAGGTGCTCCCTGCATGTTGGGCCTCTCTATGTGGCCACGCTGTGTAAAAGTCTCACACATGTGGTATCGCCATACTCGGGAGTAATAGCAGAATGTGTTTTGGGGTGTAATTTGTGGAATGCATATGCTGTGTGTGAGAAATAACCTGCTAATATGACAATTTTGTGAAAAAAAAAAGAGAAAAAAAAAATCTTGATTTTGCAAAGAATTGTGGGAAAAAATGACAACTTCAAAAAACTCACAATGCCTCTTTCTGAATACCTTGGAATGTCTTCTTTCCAAAAAGGGGTCATTTGGGGGGTATTTGTACTTTTCTGGCATGTTAGGGTCTCAAGAATTGAGATAGGCCGTCAGTACTTCAGGTGTGATCAATTTTCAGATATTGGCACCATAGCTTGTGGACTCTATAACTTTCACAAAGACCAAATAATATACACCAATTTGTACTTATTTTTACCAAAGATATGTAGCAGTATAAATTTTGGCCAAAATTTATGAAGAAAAAATAGTAATTTGCAAAATTTTATAACAGAAACGAAAAAAAAATCATTTTTTTACAAAATTTTCAGTCTTTTTTCTCTTATAGCGCAAAAAATAAAAAACCCAACAGTGATTAAATACCACCAAAAGAAAGCTCTATTTGTGTGAAAAAAAGGACAAAAATTTCATATGGGTACAGTGTTGTATGACTGAGTAATTGTCATTCAAAATGTGAGAGCTCCGAAAGCTGAAAATTGGTCTGGTTATTAAGGGGGTTTAAGTGCCCAGTGGTCAAGTGGTTAAAAAAAGGCTAAATAATTTAAAAAATAGGATTTTTTACTCACCGTAAAATCCTTTTCTCTGAGTCCATGGACCGACACAGCTTCTCTATTGACAAAGTGGGTATTATCCGTTAATTAGGAGTGACTAGGCAGAAAAACTTGTAAAAAGTGTTGCATCACACCTTCTACAGTACCGCCCAGGGGGCGGACCCTCTGGGTATACCCTCTCAGTCTGCACATCGCAGATCAGTTCGTCAAAAAGCAGTACAAACTTAAAAGGAGGGGTGGGTGCTGTGTCGGTCCATGGACTCAGAGAAAAGGATTTTACGGTGAGTAAAAAATCCTATTTACTCTTTCGTCCATGGACCGACACAGCTTCTCTATTGACAAAGTGGGACGTCCCAAAGCAGTGTCAGAGAAAAAACGAGGGGTGGTAACAGCATAAAAACAAACTTCACCCCAAAACACAAAACAGCACTCCTCCAACGGAGGAGTTGCAACTCTAAACAGCCGCCTGCAAAACCTTGCGGCCGAAAGAGGCATCCGAAGATGCACCTACATCAACTTTGTAGAATTTTGTGAAAGTGTGAGCGGACGACCAAGTCGCCGCTTTACATAGTTGGGAAACAGACGCTTGATGTCGGAAAGCCCAAGAGGCACCTATTGCCCTGGTCGAATGCGCCGTGACAGGAAAGGGGGGCGCCTGACCCTTTAAGGCGTAAGCCTGGATTACTATCTGTCGGATCCACCTAGAGATGGTGGCCGATGAGACTGCTTGGCCCTTCTTGGGACCAGCCACCGAAACAAACAGTGAGTCTGACTTCCGGAACAGGGAAGTAGCAGATATGTATACTCTCAAAGCTCGGACAACGTCCAAGGAATGCAACGCCGACTCCTTAGGATTCGACGGCTGAGGACACAAGGATGGAAGTACAATGTCTTCGTTGAGATGAAAAGCCGAAACGACCTTCGGAAGAAAGGAAGGCTGCGGCCGCAGCACCACCTTATCCTTGTGGAAAATCAAATAGGGAGCCTTGCAGGACAAGGCTGCCAGCTCAGAGACTCGTCTAACTGACGTAACAGCCACCAAAAAGACCACCTTCTGAGAAAGTGTCAACAGGGGAATATCTCTAATATTCTCAAACGGTGCCTTCTGAAGCACCGAGAGGACCAGGTTCAAGTCCCACGGAGGTAACGGGGGGCGGACCGGAGGGGCCACATGTCGAACCCCCTGCACAAATGTACTCACGAGAGAGTGAGTCGCCAGGGGTCGCTGAAAAAAGACAGCCAGGGCAGATATCTGTCCCTTAATCGTACTTAGGGCAAGCCTTTGGTCTACCCCATGCTGTAAAAACAGCAGGATTCTGGAAACCAAATAGGTACGCGGATGCCATTTCATTTCCTCACACATGGAGATGTAGGCCCTCCAAGTGCGGTGATAGACCTTCCTAGAGGACGGTTTCCGAGCACTTCTCATAGTAGAAATTACTGAGTCTGACAGGCCCCGGTCTCTCAGTACCTGGTTCTCAACAGCCATGCCGTTAAAGCCAATGACTGTAAAGCAGGATGGAATATGGGACCTTGCGACAGCAGGTCCTTCCGTAGTGGTAGGCGCCAGGGGACGTCTGCTACCAGACGTACTAGATCGGCGTACCAAGGACGCTGAGGCCAATCTGGAGCGATTAGGATCATTGGAATTCCCTCTGCCTCCACTCTGCGGAGCAGAAGAGGAAGAAGCCTTAAGGGAGGGAAGGCATAGATTAGCCGATACTGGCCCCACGATGCTACCAACGCGTCCGTTGCGTCTGCCCATGGGTCTCTTGACCGGGCCACAAACCTCAATACCTTCTGATTGAGTCGGGAAGCCAGAAGATCTACGTCTGGTGTGCCCCATCTTTGGCAGAGGAGTTGGAACACCTCCGGGTGTAAGGACCATTCTCCCTGGTCCAGCATCTGGCGGCTCAGGTAGTCCGCCTGCCAGTTTTCCACACCCGGAATGTACACGGCCGACAGTGCCGGTACGCTCCTCTCTGCCCACTTCAGGATGCGAGCGATCTCCGATGCTGCAGCTGAGCTTCTTGTTCCTCCTTGATGATTGACATATGCCACTGCTGTGGCGTTGTCTGACTGGATCCTGACTGGACGCCCTTGCAGTCTCTGAGACCATTTGAAGAGGCACAGCTTGATCGCCCGGATCTCCAGGACATTGATCGGCAGGAGGGCTTCCTCTGGGGTCCAGCGACCTTGCGCCGACTGGACACCCCAGACTCCCCCCCAACCTGTAAGGCTGGCGTCCGTCGTGATCACTATCCAGTAAACCGGAAGAAATGACTTCCCGGCCATTAGAGCCGGTGCTGTCAGCCACCATACCAGGGATCTCCTGACTAGGTGGCTCACTCGGATTTGATAATCCAGAGATGAAGGGCATCTGTTCCATCTGGACAGAACTTCCCTCTGTAACACTCGAGTGTGGTATTGAGCATATGGGACCGCCTCGAAGGAGGCTACCATGAGGCCCAACACTCGCATGCAAAAACGGAGTGACGACCAATTCCTGGAAGTCAGCTGCCGTACTGCAGCCCGGAGGGTCTGCAACTTCTCCACAGGGAGGAATACCTTTGCCTCTGAGGAATCCAGAATCAACCCCAGGTACACTAGGCGTTGAGTGGGCACCAATACTGACTTTTGCGTGTTTAGTATCCAACCACAGTCTCGAAGAGTCTGACAGGTAATGGACACGCTTACCTCTAATTCTGAGCTTGAAGGGCCCTTCAGCAGAAGGTCGTCCAAGTAACCTGTGATAGCGATACCCCGCTGTCTTAGAAGTGCCAGAATCGGAGCGAGCACCTTGGTGAACGTCCTGGGTGCTGAGGCAAGGCCAAACGGGAGGGCCACAAACTGGTAGTGGTTCTTCCCGATAGCAAATCGCAGAAACCTCTGGTGTCTGGAGTATATGGGGACATGCAGGTATGCGTCCTTGATGTCCAAGGAGGCCAGAAAGTCCCCCGGATGGAGAGCCGTGACTACGGATCGAACCGACTCCATCCGAAATCTTTGTACCTTCACAAAGCAATTGAGGGCTCTGAGATCCAAGATTGGACGAACCCCCTCCTTCTTTGGCACAATGAACAGATTTGAGTAAAAACCCTGACCCCGTTCCTGTTCTGGAACTGGAATAACTACCCCGCGTTCCAGTAGACCCTGGACCGCCCCATACAGGGCCTCCCGACGGGTCGGTAGTAGCTGGAGATTGGAGGTGATGAATCTGTCTGGTGGACAAGAGAGAAATTCTATCTTGTAGCCTGAGGAGATTACTTCGCAAACCCACCTGTCGGAGACTAGAGCAGTCCACTGAGTCGCGAATTTGCGAAGACGTCCCCCCACCCGAGAGCTGGGTGGGGGCGGACCTTCATGTGGACGCAGATTTGTCCACAGGCTTGTTGGGTCTGCGGGACCAAGGACGCTTTTGTCCTTGGGCAGGCGCTTTATCGGCCTGGGGTCTTTTCCCTGTCGCCTTAAGAGGGCGAAAAAACCGCTTACGTGCAGTAAAGGAGGGCCCTTGCCCTTGGCGTGGTCCCCTACCCTTGCTAGTTTGGGGAAGCAAAGTGCTTTTACCTCCTGTAGCATCCTTGATGATGTCATCCAGAGAAGCCCCAAAAAGTCTGTCGCCCTTAAAAGGCAGATCCAATAGGGCTTTCTTGGAAGTCTGGTCCGCAGACCAGCCCTTTAGCCAGATCAGGCGGCGTATTGCTACTGCATAAACCGAAGCTCTTGACAGCAGGGGAATAGTATCCATGTCTGACTCGCAGACAAACTTAAGGCCCTGGACCAACTGGTCGGCCAAAGTTATCTCATTAGGAGGAGCATCTCGCTCCTTTAACCCCTGGAGTAGCAATTTTGCCCATTCAGTAAGTGTCTGAGACACTAGGGCCCCCGCCAATGCCGGGCGTACTGCTGAGCCTACCACTGAGTATAGGTAGCGAGCGAGTGCTTCAGCCTTCTTATCCACAGGGTCCTTGAAAACAGGAGCCCCTTCTACTGGAATAGTGGTGGCTCTATTAAGTCTGGACACCGAAGTGTCCACTATAGGGGGAGAGGTCCATATCTTCAGAAAACTCTCCTCAAAGGGGTACCGTACTGCAAACCTCTTTGGGGCTGTAAAGACCCTCAGTGGGTTCTCCCATTCCTTGTATAAGAGTTTGTCAAAATAAGACACACAAGGGAACACCTTAGCAGTGCGGGCAGGTTTACGAAACCCAAAGGGGACTGGAGTATCTGCTACTTCTTCAGTCCTTTCCAACTTTAGCGTATCCCGCACTGCAGTAATAAGGTCAGATACCAAAGCCGTCTCGCGTACTGACCTGGACTTGGAGTCCTCCTCACTGTCCGATCGGTCACGGTCTGCAGTCTCTGATGCATCAGAATCTGGGCCATGAGCCGTAGCTGGACCTGGTTCTGCATCAGAAATATCCCCAGAAGATTGCAGGGGACGGGGGCGTTTATTACCCCCTGTATTCCCGTGTGCTGCTTCCACCCTGGCAGCAAACGCCTCTAGGATTGCCGACATAGCGTCCATAGACACCTCAGGGACACCAGCTGCTAAATCTGGTGTTTCAGGGGAGAAGACATCTGGCTCAGATGCCATGCTGACCACACGCTGACACTCACAGGGCTCCAGGCAAGATATCAATAGGCCACCCTCCTGCGCTGCAGAGATGCTGGGTTACCCAGAGGACTCACCACCCTGGATAGGTACTGCTATGCTGCGCCTATGATGCTGTCCCCTTGCTGCTGTGTCAGTCTGCTTCTTTTATCAGCACTTCCTGTGTGAATTTTCGCGCCAGTGTAATGCACCCTAGAGGCCGGAGGCTCTCGCAAAATGGTTGCCAAAACCGTCTGTATGGAAGATAGTGTGGGCTCTAAGAAAATGGCCGCCGACAGAAGATAGAGGTCAGGCAGCCATAGCCCACAAAAAAGATGGCCGCCGAACGGCAATATCTGCATACAGGGTGGACAAACATGGCCGCCGATCACCTGATAGGGGCCAGTGGGTGTGGCCGAACTACAGGAAGATGGCCGCCAGGCAGTTACAAGAGGCCAAACTTGGCATGGACCACCTCAAAATGGCCGCCGACAGCATGGAGACACAGAAACACAGGTAAGCAAAAATGACATTTCTTTTAAATGTTAGTTACAGCCAGCCCCGCTCCAGTGGGACCCCCTAGGTGACCCCCAGCACCCAGCAACCTTTAGCTAGAAGCCCAGGGAGGAGGGAAAGGCAGGGAGAGAGGGAAGAAAGGGGCCACAACCACTTACTTGATCTCTCCAGGAATGTCCAGCTAAATCACCCAGCCGAGGCAGGGGAGTTTTACTTACCTATCCTGCATGTATTCTGCTGGAAGACATTCCAAACAGATCATCGTCCGCGCACGGAAGGTGACTGTTGGCCAGGCATGCTGTGATTGGACCCAGAAGGGACGATCATATGTATGCCCTGGAGCATGACGCTCACCGGACAGGCTGCTGCGACTCGGCCGTAAGGTCAGCCGAAGCTGAGCGGTCCGATGCAAGCCTTGGAGCGTAAGCTCACCGGCCAGGCTGCTGCGACTCGGCCGTAAGGTCAGCCGAAGCTGAGCGGTCCGATGCAGGCCCTGGAGCGTAGGCTCACCGGCCACCCGTGGAGCGACGGGCATGTCGTGGAAAACCCAGCGCGTAGCTAGGGTCGGCACACGCTCGATGGCCGAAACTGGGGAGACTACAAGGATCGAGGATCCAGCCTGTCACCCAGTCGGCAGTTGATCGAAGATCGCAGGAAACAACAAATGTAGCAAAAAAATAAAAAATATATATATCTTTTTTCCCCGGACCAATGAGCCCGAAGGGAGCCATGTCCTACTCCTTGCTAGACAGAAAAAAACTGATCTGCGATGTGCAGACTGAGAGGGTATACCCAGAGGGTCCGCCCCCTGGGCGGTACTGTAGAAGGTGTGATGCAACACTTTTTACAAGTTTTTCTGCCTAGTCACTCCTAATTAACGGATAATACCCACTTTGTCAATAGAGAAGCTGTGTCGGTCCATGGACGAAAGAGTAAAAAAACTTTTTTTTTATTTATTTAATATTTTTTTAGTCCTGATGATAACAAAGAACATATATACAAAAGTCACTATGAATTTTCTTTAAAATCATGTTAACTCATTTTTCATTGTGGTATGTCCTTCTAAGCCCTTGCATTAGGGAGCCTGGCTAACCACATTTATTAACAAACACACTTTTTCTTTAGCTCTTTAAATTATATTTGCTGTATGTCATGGACATTTTATTTGCTGTAAAAGATATAACATCTGCATGTTTAAAGAGGAAAAATGAACTACGAAATGTATCTGACATTTTTCTTACAATGAAAGCCAAAGTTTGCATGAACAAAGTCAAGGTCTACATTATTATATAGTACATGTAAATCACCAAGGCCATTGAATTCTTGTAATATATAAGTAGGGTGAGCTAGCTGAAACAGGATATGAACTGATTCTTCCTCTGTGTTCAGCTGGGTTAAGGAAGCTTTTCATTCCCTACAATGAAAACATGTATCATGTGATTTTATCAATTGTGATGTAAAATTTTTCTTTGAATTAACTTATATCTTCAATATGCCATGTGTAACTACAATATGTATTAAAGGGTTCATCTGGGACAATGCTCAAGTCTGGTAGCTATAAAGAATAACTTTTATTTCCATCTTTGTATGCTCACAATATATTCTGTTCTGAATGAATAGCATTCTCTTTTTATGCATGTTTTTCTTTAGTATTATTTGTTGTTTGAGCCTTTAGTGGGCTTATTAGAGAAATATCCTTTCTGTAGAGTATATGAAAAATTTAATTCATTTTTGGATCTTTTCATTTTACAAATATGCGCAAAGCTCATTTACCAGGATCAAGCAATGAATGCTCTCTGAAAGCAGGTAACAAGACACAAAGTCAATTCACAGCTATATTAATTAGTGAAATCAGCTATTCATTTGCAAAATATGCTATCGTCGAGGGTGACTAAAGCTGGCCATATTAATATAAAAAAGACTCTGTGCTTAGGCCGGCCATAGAAACAACTGATATTCGAACTGTGTATGGGCAGGCTGAATGTACCAAGATGATTGATCGATAAAAGTGGGTACAACCAGCCTGCTGGGTTTTACTTGTGATTAACACTAGCGGTTGCTAAAACCGCTAGCAATAATCACCCTCTTCCCTGCCATGAGAATACAATGTCTCGGCAGGAGGGATTCCCCTGTCAGCACTGTCTGTGTTGATGGGGGAATCATGCAAAACATAAAACATAAAAAGTGCATAAAGTCATAAAGTAAGCATAAAGTGAATAAACAAAGTCCTTCATAAATTAATGTAACACAAATAAGAAATACAGTGCTTCAAAATTCCTATATGTATTCCTCCCAACACCAACAGTAGCACACACCATTTACCAGACTTTTAGACCCCCAGATCATAAGAAGTCACCCATTCTGTAAAGTATATCAGCATCCACATAGATGATATAGGCAATGCAAAAGCTTTTGGCAGATAGCTCAGTAAATCCCTTGGCAGGTACCACATAAATAAAGACTATACAAAGGCCAAGATAGTATAATACCGCTAAACAGCTTTTTATTTTAAAACACCATTGGGTAGGTAGAGATACTTGCTCCAAACATCGTCACACTCAGCCAGTGGGCTTGATGATGTCACTGATGGCTTCACCGACTTGAGTGCAGTGGTGTCTGTAGCAGTTATATCTCAGTTTTTTTTGTGAGTACTGAAAGGTGTGCCTTCACCTTTAACCACTAGTTCTGACTATTTTTTTATCTACGCCACTTCCGGTGCCTCTCCCCCTGCAAGACTTCACTTTCTGATTCCAGCAGCAGCACCCGAGAGCCGAGGGATAGATTGGCTTCAGGTGCCGACATTGCGGGTGCCCTGGACAGGAAAGTGTCCTTATTTTAAAAGTCAGCAGCTGCAGTATTTGTAGCTGCTGACTTTAAAAAAAATAAAAATTGGCGGAGTTCTGCTTTAACCACTTCCCGCCCAGTCAATAGCATATTGAGGTTCGGGAAGTGGTTGTGTTATCCACACTGGATGTCATATGACGTCCTGCAGGATAACAGCCGCCGCGCACCCGGGGGGGCGCCTGGGGGGGCGCGCATCGCGGCGATCGGTGGAGAGGTGTGTTAGTCTGACACACCGCTACACTGATCTCGGTAAAAAGCCTCCGGCGGAGGCTTTTTACCACGTGATCAGCCGTGTCCAATCACAGCTGATCAGGATGTAAACAGGAAGAGCCGTTGATCGGCTCTTCCTCACTCGCGTCTGACAGACGCGAGTAGAGGAGAGCCGATCGGCGGCTCTCCTGACACGGGGGATTGTTTATCAGCGCAGCCCCCCCTCGGATACCCACACTAGACCACCAGGGAAGCCCTCCAGGACCACCAGGGAACCCCAAAGCATGTGGATGGCCAGGTAAGTACCCCATGGCCATCCACATGTAAAATTTCTCAAAAAACATATGCCAATCTGTGCCCACAAATGGGCACTGACTGGCACACCACAATGTGCAATGCCCAGTAATGCCACCTACCAGTGTCAACAGTGCCACCTACAAGTGTCAACAGTGCCACCTACCAGTGTCCATCAGTGCCACCTATCAGTGCCCATCCGTGCCCATCTGTGCCCATAAGTGCCCACCTATCAGTGCCCATCTGTGCCACCTATCAGTGCCACCCATAAGTGCTCATCAGTGCCACCTATAAGTGCCCATCAGTGCCGCCTATGAGTGCCCATCAGTGCCGCCTATGAGTGCCCATCAGTGCCGCATACCAGTGCCACATATAAGTGCCCATCAGTGCCGTCTATCAGTGCCCATCAGTGCCGCCTATCAGTGCCCATCAGTGCCCATCAGTGCCACCTCATCAGTGCCACCTCAATGGTGCCACCTCATCGGTGCCCATCAGTGTCGCCTTATCAGTGCCCGTCAGTGCCGCCTTATCAGTGCCCGTCATTGAAGTAGAAAAGGTACTTATTTACCAAAAAAATTGACAGAAACAAAGAAAAACATAGTTTTTTTCAAAATGTTCGCTCTTTTTTTATTTGTTGTGCAAAAAATAAAAATCGCAGAGGCGATCAAATACCACCGAAAGAAAGCTCTATTTGTGGGAACAAAATGATAAAAAAAATTTGGGTACAGTGTTGCATGACCGCGCAATTGTCATTCAAATTGCTACAGCGCTGAAAGCTCAAAATTGGCTTGGGCAGGAAAGTGTATAAGTGCATGGTATTGAAGTGGTTAAGTATGAATGAAAGATGGGCGTTACTGACCATTTCCCACCAATAAGGGGTATATGTTCAAATGACATATTTCCTAAAACGTGCATTCAACCAATCACAATATCATGTATTATAACTCTTTACATCTCTGTATCTAAGCAAACTTGTTATGTTACATTACAGACAGATATAACTCCAAACATTATGTCGCCTAAAACCACGCAGCGGCAATTTAAAGGGGACGTATATATACGCCCATTTGCCCAGCTGTGCCATTCTGTCAACGTATATGTGTGTGTGCTGGTCCTTAAGTGGTTAAACAACAATATATATTTACTTGATCAGCAAAATTACAACTTTAAAGGAGCAGTTGAGCCTTAGATTACAAAACACAAGGTTTTTTTTTTTTTTTTACATGAGTTTCAAGTACCCAATGGTTTTTTAAAATTAAACATTGTCTAATGGTATTATCCTATCTTGGCCTTTGTATCTTCTTTATGCATATGGTGCCAAGGATTTATTTAGCTATCTGCCGAGCACATTTACATTGCCTATACCATCTAAGTGGATGCTGATATGCTACCATCTAAGCGTGGATGACCTCTTGTGATCTGGGGGTCTAAGTGTCCATCCAGTAAGCGGTGTGTGCTGCTGTTGGTGTTGGGAGGAATATTCAGTGCGACTTATAAGAATTCTAAAGCACTATATCTTCAATTTGGACTGTGGCACTTTAGTTTATGAAGGACTTTGTTTGTTCACTCTATGTGTACCTTATGTACATTGCACTTTTTATGTTTTAATTTTTAAAGGGATAGCACACCTTTTTTTGTATATTAAAGCTGGCCATCCACTGAGCAAATTTTGGCACCCTCCCACCCAACATTGATGTCAGCACCCCAATCCCTGCCCAACATCTTTCATTTCAAAAATTGAAGGAGCCAGGCAGAGGAATTTTTGGCCAAACAGGGGAGGCATCCAATCAGATGCTGCCACTGTCACCAGCTGTTAGAATACAATAGCTGCAGAGGGAGATTTGTCCTGCATAGCATGCATGGAGGAATCTGTTACATTTTTTTTCATTCAGCCTGCTAGCTGATCATCAGTGTATGGCCAGATTAATGTCTGTGTTTAAGTCTAGAGAAGCCTGCTCACGCTTGCCATCAGTTAATCTTTGGCAATTATAGGTCTTTAATAAATTACGATTCCACTAACAAATGCATGAATTGCAATTCCTCTAACAAATAAATCAGGGTACAGGGCAGAGAAGGCTGGGGCTGGGAGAGAAAGGGGGCATTTGACCTTCAGACCAGTGCAAATAATGTATGTTGGGCTGGTGGCCCTGAGTGGAGATATTTGCTCAAGCTGGACCTGCAGTGAGGGACAACTGCTGGGGAGATAGATAGGTCCTCAAGACCTGCAATAATTCAGCATCTACTTCCTTTGCAACTCTGCAGTGTTGTGTAAGATTTAACCTTTTAACCAAATAATGAATAAACAGGAAAAATAGTAGCGCTTGGTGGCACAAAATATAACAAAAATTGTTTGTGATAACAATGATTGATAAGCAACGTGGATATTAGGAATATCACCCAGTGATATGTGATATATTAATAGTCCATAAAAGCAAAAAAAATCAAATTAATTGTTTCAATGCTAAATCTTCTTATATCTTCCACCACACCAACGTGGAAGTGACTCCCCTCCCTTTGAAACCGCACTCACCAGCTTACAATGCCTCCCACTTTCGTGTTTGGCTCAGACGCTTTTTAAACCTCCCAAGGGGTTAAAAACGACCATCCAATATCCAGCCGTGCTTTAAACAGGATCTCTCCACATGTGAATGATAATGAAAGAAGTGCTCCAATAGCGTGATAACGTTTCAACCAGTTTATTTAAAATCACACAGAACTTGAACCTTTGCACTCACATTTCCAACTTTTAAAACCAGCAATAAGCGAAAACCACAGCAAAACGTGCAAATATTGGCACAGCGGTGCACTGCAGTCACGGCGGACCTGAAGTGTGCGCTCAATGTTACGCTCTCACCCACTCCAAAGCTCTGAATCGCGGTGTCAGTGTCCTGCTACCAGCTTAGGCGTCACACATCAGTCAGGGGGCGTGGCTGTACGGCAATCATCTACACTGATGTGTGACGCCTAAGCTGGTAGCAGGACATGACTGGGTCCGCCATGACTGCAGTGCACCGCTGTGCCAAAATTTGCACGTTTTGCTGTGGTTTGCGCTTATTGCTGGTTTTAAAGTTTGGAAATGTGAGTGTAAAGGTTGAAGTTTTGTGTGATTTTAAATAAACTGGTTGAAACGTTATCATGCTATTGGAGCACTTCTTTTATTATCATTCACATGTGGAGAGATCCTGTTTAAAGGACAGTTGGATATTGGATGGTCGTTTTTAACCCAATGTGAGGTTTAAAAAGCGTTTGAGCCAAACACGAAAGTGGGAGCCATTGCAAGCTGGTGAATGCGGTTTCAAAGGGAGGGGAGTCACTTGCACGTTGGTGTGGTGGAAGATATAAGAAGATTTAGCATTGAAACACTTAATTGGATTTTTTTTGCTTTTATGGACTATTAATATATCACATGTCACTGGGTGATATTCCTAATATGCACGTTACCTATCAATCATTGTTATCATTAACAATTTTTGTTATATTTTGTGTCACCAAGCGCTACTATTTTTCCTGTTTATTCATTATTTGGTTAAAAGGTTAAATCATACACACATGTTATAATTTTCAAAGTGGTGGCTTTTTTCATTGTTTTATTCTCACAGGCGCAGTGGTGGTATAGGGTATTAGGGGCGGTTACATATCCATTACCAACAGTTTATTGTCAACTCTGCACTGTTAGTAACCAAATGAGTCAACACCCAGTTTTCATCATGGGCAATCCCCGCAGCACCACAGCACAGTTTGTGTGGTGCATTTCTTTAGAACATACTGTATGAAACCCTTCTATGAAGGGGCCAGTTGGTTGGGTTGCCACTCAGGTGTAGCATTCCTAGTCTTTTCTGGCATAGGACAGCTTATTAAAGGAAACACGCTCACATGTACTTTATTCAAAAACTGTCTAGCAATGAAGAAAATATATGATGATCTCAGATACCACTCCAACAGATTTCTTTACAACCCTTTGTTTCAGGACATAAATTTGTTAAAAGGAAATTAATTTTGCCTACTGGCATGAGATGGTCATTAAAAGACCCAACTGCCAAATAATTGTTCTGTAGAATGATTTCGGCATGAAATTATATGCACTTATCATTCAAGCCTGCATGTTCATGCTGACCAAACATCTCAGGCACTGGCCTTCTGGGGAAACAAGCAGCAGGAGAAGAAAAATCCTTCACAAAAATCAATTGCTTCCCCATAGTTGGCTAAATTGGACTATAATCATCTATTGTCTTTATGCAGTTTTGCTTAACCAATAAAGGAATTATTCAACAATATCAGGAAAGCCTAATCCATGAATGGTAATTAGATCCAGTACCTTATTGCTCTTAAAGTGAAACTTAAAGTGGCATTAAACCCCAAACCAAAAATGTATTATATTGCAGGTTACCAATCATTAGATGTAGTTGCTATATTCGTTTTTTTTTTTTTTGTTTTTTTTTTTAGGCTTTTTCACCTGTTGAGGCACAAGAGAGACACATCTGAACACCAGCATTTTCATTTAGGGATGGGGAGGGGGAATGTTAGACGCAATATTAAATTTGAATACATTAACAAATTGAAGCCAAGCTCCAGCTAATACCTTTTAGGCAGTTACAGCAAAAGGTCTTTCTTTTGGGCTATAGGTTTTACATAAATAAAAGCTGACCATTGCAAGCACTCCTGCCAGTGTTAAATGGCTTGTTTTAACCCTCAAACTGCTACATTAACAGGACAGATTTTTCTCTTGAAAAACTGTAGACTTACTGGCTAGATCACCAGGTGAAAATAGGATAAAGAAAGCCTAAAAAAGAAAACAAATTCAGCCACCACATCTAAAGCCAGCCATGGATTGTTTGAATCTCGACTGGCAAGAACCGGCCAAGATTTAAACCATGTATGGGCAGGCTGATTGTACCCAAGTCGATCCTTCGCATGACCAAAATGTCAGAATTTTTGGATGTGATTACTACCAGTAGCTATAGTCACTAGCAGTAATTAGTGTGTTCTTACGGCTCCACATGCCCCCCCCCCCCACTGGGACAACACAGTATCTCTACAACAATCAATGTTGGTGGGGGGAACAAGCGATTTTCCTTCCTGCTTCCCGTGGTTGTAGGATAGGAAATCGTATAATCTATGGCAGACTTAAGAATTGGTAAACTGCAATATAATAAATGTTTGCTTTTGTGTTTAATACCGATTTAATGTGTCACTAAAATCTGGTTTTAAAAAAATCTATTCGAGTGTGTATTCCTAAAGGGGTTGTAAAGGTTTCTTTTTTATTTTCTAAATAGGTTCATTTAAGCTAGTGCATTGTTGGTTCACTTACCTTTTCCTTCCATTTCCCTTCTAAATGTTTTTTTTCTTTGTCTGAATTTCTCACTTCCTGTTTCTCCAGGAAGTGAGAAATTCACACAATGAAAACAAAGAAAAATTTTTTAGAAGGGAAATCGAAGGAAAAGGTAAGTTAACCGACAATGCACTAGCTTAAAGGAACCTATTTAGAAAATAAAAAACAAACCTTGACAACACCTTTAACTCAGAAAGGTACCTTATTTTGCTCTCAGCCTCCTCCAGATTTCCAAATTTCTTTTTTTTACTGCTGTGATCTGACTTCCTGTTAGAGTGTGGCTACGTTTGTTACATAGTTACAATTTTTGGTGAGGTTGAAAAAAGACACAAGTCCATCAAGTCCAACCTGTGTGTGCTTTTATGTCAGTATTACATTGTATATCCTTGTATGTTGTGGTCGTTCAGGTGCCTATCTAATAGTTTTTTTAAATTATTGATGCTCCCCGCTGAAACCACTGCCTGTGGAAGAGAATTCCACATGCTTGCCGCTCTTACAGTAAAGAACCCTCTATGCAGTTTAAGGTTAACCTGCTTCTCTTCTACTTTTAGTGAATGGCCACGTGTCTTTTAAAATTCCCTTTCGTGGAAAAGTTTGATCCCTATTGTGGGGTCACCAGTATGGTATTTGTACATGTTCTCCATGGTCTTACTGTATGTTGGAAGGTAGCCACCTTCTCTCGCTCTCTCCCAAAATAACCTTTTGTCTATGGCCTATGGGATTTGGACAATGCATAGAGCAGTGCACATGACTAACTAACGTTCACTGCTTGTTATAAACAAATAGATGTGACGGGAGGAGACGAGAGGTTTGGTAGAGGTTCAGGAACTCACGGAGGACGTTAAAAGAAGACAGAAGAACACAGTAAGGAACAATTTCATGAAAAATACATTAGCCATTAAATAGTGAATGTTTATGGATTATATTTGGAGAATAAGATTATTGTTTATTGTCACTTTACATAGTGACATCCTTTAGCAAGATCACACTTTGTGCTTATCTGATCTGTGATAAGAAAGAGTGTTTACATAATTACAAAATAATCTATATTGTCTGTAAGAAGAGCAGATAAAGTCACTTGCAAGTTTGCAAAGTGATAGATGGCAGGAAACAAGACAACTAAGCCTCCTGCACTCCCCTTGACATCCTATTATGTGAAAGGGATGAGCACATGGGAGTAATGCTTAGTGACACGTTTGTAGCGCTCACCTCGGCAGGAGGAATCCCCTCAGGTGGCTGACATAACAGAGTCACCTCCTGGTCCAGTAAAACTTCCCTCGACACAGGCTCCTTCTCGAAATTCTTCCTGAGGTCTTAACAAAGAAACAAACAAAGCGAGTGAAAGATAAAGCGAGGAGTTAACAGGAGTTAATCTAAATTAGATATGCGCACACATAATAACAGGTAGCACTGCAACAGTATGACATTGGGAGCGCTTCCGGAGAGGAATAAAAACCAGCCTGTGCCTATTGGCTCTCCGCTGCTACTCCTGCCAGCTCTGTATAACCACATATTACAGTATGACAGTGATAGAGAGTGACAGAGAAGGATGTATACACAGTGCCTTCCCCTCCCCTTGGGGTATGCAGGTTTAAAATAAACTGAATTCCACATTCATTTAGCCTGTTCATCTACGTTTCTCTTTCTCCTTGCTGCATCCCAGCTTACAGCACATACGACTAGATTGCAAGTGACAGAAATTGACGTGGGGATGCACAGTCCCCCATAGCACTGCTCTACTGGCACCCCGTGGCAAGATGCACCAGCTCAGTAATAACATGGGCCACCTCATTGCTTACCTGTCTGCTCTTGTTTGTATTTAGTGCTCTAAAAGGACCCTGACAACCATGTTCTGAGCAAAGAAAATATAGGCTTCTATTTACCGCTGGGAAAGTGCAGACACCCGGCATTGCTGTTGCAAGCAGCCCTTCGCACAAAAAGCATAGCCAGCTGCGTGAGGTGATTATAAGGCATTCATAGTCTCCTTTTGCAAACCACACTTTAAGGTTTGATTTGCAAAAACTGAAGAGAGCAAAACTGGGTGCAGCTGTGCATGGTAGCCAATCAGCTTCTAACTTCAGCTTGTTCAATTAAGCTTTGACAAAAAAAAACTGGAAGCGGATTGTTTTTTATGCAGAGCTGACCCAGAATTAGCACTCTCCCGTTTTTGTAAATCAACCCCTTAAAGTCCAATTGAACTTTTACTTCAATTGTAAATCATTACAGGTGCATCAGAATATAAAAAAAAAAAGTTTAGTTTCTTATAGGTTGTTTTCTTTTAGAGGCCTCTACAGCCCGAATAAAAAAGCCTGTCCCTGCCAGCATGCTGCAGAGAGAGACTATCACTCTCAGTGGTGAAGCAGAGATCTCACTGCAGAGATCTGAAACTCCCCCTGCTGATCCTGACCTATAGCTATGTAATCAGCAAAGCCCATGCTCCCTAGTAAATGGGGAGCTCTGGTTCTGGCTCAGCAGGAGTTGGACCTCGGCAAATAGATCATTACCCCCCCCCCCCCCTACAGAGAGCAAGCATGCTTTCCTGGCAAGGGATGGGCTTTTCTACTTGGCCTACTCTTTAAAGAAAACAAACTGTAAGACTTTGGTCATATTTTGTTTTTATGCATCTGAAATGTACGGTATTTAGTTGGTTAAAACCAAAAGTTTATTTGGGATAAAAAAAATAAAAAATAACTATCATTACAATTTTTTTGTGTGCTTTGTCCCATGTTTCTAGGTGCCTCCTAAGATCAGCCATAGATGGAGCAAAATTCTTCCTAAATTTTAATCCATCTATGGGCAGGATGCTCGTTCTGAAGTCAATCTATCGTTGAGTACAACCAGCCTGTCAGGCTTTTTCGTGCGATCACTGCCGGTGGCTATAGCCACCGGCAGTGACCATTGTATTCTGACAGCGAGGAAACCTTACTCACCATGGTGGGAGTAAAGGAAATTGCATAGTGTATGGCCTGCTTAAGTCTAGTTATATAGTGTGACCTGCTTGGGAGGAGAATGGATCCATTGTAACTGCAGCTTGTCTTGCCTCAGAACACTCTCCTGAAACAACTGCAGCAAGAGGAATGCAGAAAAACAGGTGCCTGGGCAGGTCAGATTTTATAACTAGACTTGGGAAGAACCTAGCAACATCGGACACAGTACTACAATTGTTTGTCCTTAGAACAATGTAAAACTGTATAATGAAAGTTCTTGTAAGGTAAACCTTTCAGGAAATCACACATAGTAAAATGACCAAACAGATGCATATTAGTCACTCTCAGCAACCACATAGTATCTTTAGTGTGGCCGCTATTCCAATCTGCTTTGCATAGGTGTGCGCAGCCTGTTGCATTGCGTTAGGGTGTGCACCCCAAAGCTCAAACACACATGCGTGTGTATTATATATACAGGCATACCCCACTTTTAAGTACACAATGAGACCAGAGCATGTATGTAAAACGAAAATGTACTTAAAGTGAAACTATACCTTTTTCCACTTCTAGGGTGTAGTAGGGGGTCAGGGGCTGTAGTGGGGGTGTCAGAAGCTGTAGTTGAGGTCTCAGAGGCTGTAGTGTGGGTGTCAGGGGCACACTGGAACAGGGCGGGCTATGCTCTCGGAGCTTCAGCTCCTTCTACTGTGGCTGCAAAATGTCTGTACAGTACTTGTGAGGCACTTTACATACACTCGCGGGTATGACCTTACTCGCGAGTGTATGTAAAGTGAGTGTACTTAAAGCGGGGTATGCATGTGTATATATATATATATATATATATATATATATATATATATATGGCAATGGACAGTGTCGGTAGAGCAGAGGCTAGTGTCAGTAGAGCAGTGGACGGTGTCAGAAGGGCACAGATTGGTGTCAGTAGTTTTTTTTTTATTATTTATTACAAAAAAAAAATATTATTTTTTTTTTACAATTATTTTTAGGAGCCCCATTGGGGGGCTTTGGTGAAATGTCAGGAGTCTAAACAGACCCCTGATGTCTCACTTTTGAGACAGAGAAAGGGACAGAGATTCCCCAGTCCCTTTCTCTGCAGTCAAGCAGCAGGGGAAATCTGCCCAGCACAGGGTTATTAAGGTGTGCCCAGGCACACCTGGCACACCCTGTGCACACGCCTATGCTGCTTTGATAACCTCTTGAGAAATCTGAGCATGCAGATATGGGGCATATATAAATGCTTCCTCCGCCTTCCCAGAATGCAGTGCTCTGTGCTTCTGTGACCCATCACCAGGCCTGAGCATTGTTACTTGAGGTTGTTAGGGTGTGCCTAGTAATATGAAATGCCACGCTTCTGAAAAATGTATATTTGTATAGCATATTTAGGAGGGGGGCTGCAGTGGCAGATCTGGGTGGAACACTATTAGTGGTACTATCTGGTACCACGGGGTACATGCTCTGCCGCTTTGTGTGACCTATGAGAGGTGCATTTAACATAATTACAAGATTAGGTAATAAAAAATTAATGTGCAAAGCAGAATCATGTCAGTGATCATCTTTCATTAAAAGATACTTTTAGGCTGGGTTCACACTTATGTGAATTGGATGTGGGTTTCCCCGCATCCACTTTGCCTAGCAGGAGATTGTGACTGGCTCTCTATGGAGCCGGTTCACACATCTCCACAGCGCCTCCAGTGCATCTTTTGGTCCGTTTCAGGTCCGAATTCAGCCCAAAATTCGGGCTGAAATCGGAATGAAATGGTGAATGGAGATGCACCGGACTCCTACTTTGAGCCGCTGCGTTCTCCAGTGTGAACCCAGCCTAAATCAATGAAATATAAACTCTTAATTTTTAGTATGGATGAATGCTCATTGTATACTTTTAAATGTCATTTCACTGCGATTTGTAAGATACATACAGTATAAGCAAAGATTTCTTCATGTGACCGACTTACTAATACGGATTAAAAATAGTACTCAAGCAATCAAATGCATATTCACTTTCATGTACTTTGCTGTACAGCTGGTTTTACCTTAGTTGTCGTTTAAGCTAAAGAAGCTTGTTAGTGATAATTGGCAATATTATTCTAATGGCTAACAAATCATCGACTGTGGTGGACCTTAATACACCTTAATGCAGCTTCTTTGTTACAATAGATGTAAACCCAATAACAAAAATCTTATCTAAGCTTTAACTTGTCATTTAAAAAGTAATTTTCTGTATTTTTATATTTGCAACTTTTTCAGGCACCTCCTGTTATTGGTCCTTGTATACCATTTGTGCACCTGTGTTGCCACCCTGCCACACAAGATCACGATGGAGACTTAAAAAAGGACGTTTCAACCCACATTACACAGGTCCACTGTTGTCACCATCAGCAAAAATTCCATGAAGCCATCACTGGAGTACATGCATATACACAGTGGCTGCAAAGAGAGGGCAAAAGGCCAGCAACAAGGAATAAAAAACTTGAAAACTGTTTTTTTATAAACAAAAAGGACATTGTTTATGATTCACGGTGCTTTAATAAACTAAATGCTGCTCAATTAGGATTTACATGTACTTTAAATATTTTCAGTTCTGAAATTCCTGAAGCTTTTCCATACATAGCCATAACACGCTATTAAAATGATTTTCTATAAAATATTTTTTATTTAATTTATATTTGCCTTCCTGATAGCTAAGATTACAAGCTCTATTTCTAGAGAGTTTGTACAATACTCAGTGAATATTATTATTTTTATTTGCCCCTGGTGCACACTGACATGGTGAGTGCCCCGAGGAGCTTACAATCTGCACAGCACTAAAGTGACAGCTGTGACATGCACTTACAGTAAGCAAGCAAGCCCCAGTGCATTTTAGGATAGATGTGTTAATGCCAATAGTGAGCAGATACTCAAACATATCTGGAGGCATACATTAGCATTGACAAAAGTCGCATAACTGTGATCTTGTGACATTTTTCAAATGGAAAGATACTGAGAAAATATCAAAAAGCTAAAAAATTTAACAGCTTAGTAAACCATAGAAACTGATGGAACAAAAGACTCATGCCGCGTACACACGATCATTATTCACGGCGGTTTAAAAACCGCCGTGAATAATGACATTTTAAACGAGGGAACAGCTTGTTCCCCACACACGGTCATTTTTCTCGTCATTTTTTAAAATGACGAGAAAAACGATCGTCTATGGGCTCCGCGGCAGTGTTTCCCTATGGGAAACACTGCCGCGGAAGAAATGTCAGGAAAAACGACGAGAAAAATTAGAACATGTTCTAATTTTTCTCATCGTGATTAATGCCGTTTTTCCCGTCGGGAAAAACGGCAAAAAGCCCACAGACGATCGTTTTTCTCGTCCAAAGGAAAAAATGTCATTTTTCCAGACGGGAAAAATGATCGTGTGTACGCGGCATTAGGAATCAGATCAGTGCGATGTTCAAAGTATTTAGCTGTCAGTTTAATAAAAGAGGGGGACCAGACAGTACATTTTGAATACATTCACACAATTCGACAGTGGAAACAGCAATCTCCACAAAAGCGCATTTGTTGGTCGCAAGTCTACAAATCACATAAACAAGTTAACTTTTATCAAGAGCTGCCGTCCTGCATTGCCAAAGAATCAACAATAAATGGTATGCTCTTATTTACTGGGTGTAATATACAGTACATCATCGAAATTTTACAATATTGACCTAAAAACCTGTCTACTTACATTCAACAAGTTTGTAAACATTTATCATTAAAAACTCTACTATTTCCTGGAGAAAATAACAAAACGATCAATTGTTTCAGAAGCCATTGTGTAATTTAATTATATTAAAAACGATCTTTCCATTTCAATCTGTAGCCAGCTTTGATTTTCTAAAATTGTAGAAAAAAAATAATTAAATGTCGCTTTCTTGTATCCATGACAACAGTGTGGTGATGTGGCTTTTGTACACTTCTGTATACAATGCCCTCAGAAATGTAATTTTTTGCTCATCTGATTTCAGGAATCCCCAGCGTGGTTTTTAAGATTTGTAAGCTATTTGTGATATACTTGGCTTAGATATTGCACATATGGAGGAAGGCTAAAGCCTCATACACACGGTCGGACTTCAAACAAACTTTTCCGTGGATTTTGTTTGAAGGGCGTTGGCCGTGAACTTGGTATGCATTAGACTTGTACACAACGGAAAAATTTGTTTCGTTTCGGTTCGTTTCTTTTCGGTCCTGTTGATTCGTAATCGTTCGTAATTTTGCTAGACGGGATTTTTCCTGTTCGGACTAATTCGTATTTTCGCAAGCGACATTTTTCGTTGAATCCGAATGATTCGTATTAATGTAAGCCTTATTTTTAGTTGATTTATAATTCGTACTTTCAGTAGAGTACATTGTTTTTTGCTGATTCTGGACATAACTCCTACTTTCGTAACTTTTTTTGGGTTCGTTGATTCGTAATTTTCCGTGTCTCTCTCACAACAACGCTGCCTATTATGCCTAATGTGCTTCGAATGGATTTGTACTTTTCTAAATACATAGCGGTTATTTGTAACGATTCGAAATCTCGTAATTTACTTTTGTTTTTTACATGCGGCTATAGCCTCCGCCCCTGTACACCATTTTGAGAGGGAGTTCAGCACGGTGAGGGAGAAGCAGAGAGCAGAGTGTTATTGTGATTTGAATGGATTCGTACATTCGTAACTTTTTTCATAACGAATTATGCCGAAGACATTCGGGCATTCGCTATTTGCGATATAATTTATTTTGGATTCGGTTTTATTCGTAATTGCTTTGTTCGGACGAATTTCGATTAGTTACGAAACGAATTGCCCAAGCCTAGTATGAATACACATGACAGGACTTTTTCAGTAAACTTTCCCAAAATCACGTGGTTTTTCTGCTCTTTTCTGCTCTTTACCGACACCGTTTGGTCAACTTCTGCTATTGTTGGTTGATTTTAACATTGGTTCTGAGAATGCATATTTGTACTTCGGACTAAAGTCCGATGGATTTCTGTACACACGGCAGGACTTTGCACCATAGGACTTTTGTTGCCGAAAAGTTTGTCCGTTTGTAGAGGGAACTTTTGTCCGATGAAAACCGGAAAAGTTTGTCCGATGGAGCGTACACACGCTCTGATTTTTTTGAAAACCTGCAAATTTAGAAGTTTGTTGTCAAAAAGTCAGACCGTGTGTATGGGGCTTAAGATGCAGGTTTTCTCTTTTTGCAAAGTTGGGACTTACAGTAGTTAGACCATTCAATTTGGCGCTTCTTTAGGAAGTTCCTGAAATGGCCCACTACAATAGCTACTATACAACAGCAAGTAAGACACTTCAAAGAGGCAGGAATCAGAGCAAACTGTTGAATCGAGTCAATCTATTTCAGGTGATCAAGTTAATGGGAACCTGTATTAAGTATAAATGGTCCTATTGCTAATCACCACCACTAGGAACCCTTAAAATAATCTTCAGGTCTCGAAGAATCCTTGCTAAAACCAGTTCATTAGAGGTCAGTAAGAAAATTGCTCCTTACACTTGTGGCCAGTGGGAAGAATGCCCCTTACATTGGTGGTAGGAATGCCACTTCCACAGCCAAAAAGATAATTGATGTCATGCAGCTGACTTTGCCATGTAGCAATAGCTCTGGAAGTTTGCAGGTGCAATCGAATGAAAGATCAATCAGCCACAGCTCAAGGGACTCCCAGCAGCTTCTGGAGGTATCCTAGGGTTCCATGTAACCCTGTTTGAGAATGACTACTCTACTATCACCAAGGGTGGTCATGCTGGTGGAATGTCTTCACCACTTTCTAAGCCACTGACCAGTGGCGGTGCGTCCATAGAGGGCGCAGGAGCGCCGCCCCCTCTCGCTCCTGCACCGCCACTGAAAAACATGAAAAACAGAAAAACAATACATAGATTCATGCATTGCATGAATCAATGTATTGTCGCCGCTGCCGCCCACTATTCAGATGGCCGGCCCCCTGGCGAGCGCCGGCCATCTGAATAACGGCAGCTGGTTGGCTGTGGAAGTATCTATCAGAGCCAGCGGCTCTGATAGGCTTTCTGATTACAGCCTGAGGGCTGTAATCGGCTTCCAAATAGTTAACCCGGGGACACACGGGGAGGGGTGCGTTCCTTGGTTAACACTGACACGCATCTCATCCAATCAGGTTCACTGAATCTGGTTACCGGTAACCTGATCGACTGAAGCGACATCGAGGGCGGGACTACATCGAGGGATCGTGGAGGAGGATCCGAGGATGGCTGACCGAGAAAAGTAAGTGCCAGGCGGGGGGGCAGAAATCTGGCGGCATTTTAGGGGCAAACTGGCGGCAATTGATGGGCACAGTGGCGAAAATGGCATGGCACAGTGGCTGCGTTTGGCATGGCACAGTGGCGACAATTGATGGGCACAGTGGCGACAATGGCAGGGCACAGTGGCTGCGTTTGGCATGGCACAGTGGTGACAATTGATGGCACAGTGGCTGCGTTTGGCATGGCACAGTGGTGACAATTGATGGGCACAGTGGCGACAATGGCATGGCACAGTGGCGACAATTGATGGCATGGCACAGTGGCGACAATTGATGGCACAGTGGCTGCGTTTGATGGCATGGCACAGTGGCGACAATTGATGGGCACAGTGGCTGCGTTTGATGGCATGGCACAGTGGCTGCGTTTGATGGCATAGCACAGTGGCGACAATTTTATGGCACAATAGCGACAATTTTATGGCACAGTGGCTGCGTTTGATGAGCACAGTGGCTGCGTTTAATGGGCACAGTGGTGGCAATTGATGGGCACAGTGGTGGCAATTGATGGGCACAGTGAGGCTGCAATTGATGTTTTTTTTTTCGTTTGTTTGCGCCCCCCCCAAAAAATTTTGAGCACCAGCCGCCACTGCCACTGACCCAGCAGATTAGGAGTTCTGACTTTCCTGATCTACACACTTCCTTCGGGTCAGTAAGTTATAAGGCAGCCACAGGATGGTGAGTACAGTATACATAGCTACAGGGGGCTAAGTTAACATGAACCTTTTGCTTTGCCTTGCACAGGTTTACTTTAAGAATTACTATCCACTCCCTCCCAACTCAAAGAAAAATTGAGCAATCTTTTTCACTACACATGCATTGGCAAAAGAGTGTGCAGGTACACCAATAACTATTTCCAGTACATTGATGGGCAGTTTAAAAAACACAGTACACATATTTCTGTAGAAGACAAGCCCAATCTGAAAAAAAAAAAAAATAAGCTAAATATAATTTACAAGTGGTATTTGGATAAGCAGGATGTGTAACAGGAAAACACTTTGCCACTACACTTGACATGAATGAATGTATCATATGCTTTTGTTTCTACCTCTCAATGCCTACCAACAGCTGTGCTGTATAGCCAGAATCAGAATCTCTGTGAGTGCTGGATGCAGAGTTTTTAAGCTGGACTTATGATCCAGATTTTTGAGTGTATTTGTATTATGTTAGTATTAGGTTAATTTATACGTAACAATCTTTAGTCTAATATTTAGGGGAAGTAAAGCAATATTTGCATTTTTATAGTTCATTTTGTTTATTTGAGATTTTATTCAATGCAAAGTTTTAACCTCCCTGGCGGTATGATTGTTTCAGATTTTTGGTGCTGAAAGCGGTACCATTATTTTGAATGGAAATTTGGCGTTTTATATTGTAGGCCTGCAATTCTTAGGATTAACTCACTTAAATATGTCCAAACAAGAGTCTAGTAGACATCCCGGGTATGATAAAGTTTGAAACACAAAATCATAAATTATAATATAATAAATAACTATAAATAATTATAACAAATAATAATATAACGATAATAAAAATTATTCAATAATGTAATCAAATCAAAAACACAGAAATTTGCTCAGTTGCAGAATTGTCGCTGTCATTACTTTCAGTGTTTGATGACGAATTTCCCCACAAATCCCTATTGCCCAATTCTGCAAGTGATTCTAATTTATTATCGCTGTTTTTGTAGCTGGTTTAAAACCACTTTTGACATAAAGAGACACTTTTTGGTTGCTATGGACAATCTCCAGTTTCCAGGCAGAAAAAACTGTATTTATAATATAAAACTGCATGCAGGACACTGGACAGACCACTAGGGACAAAGGGGATGTGTAATTATTGTATACAGTACTGTAATCAGTAAGATTACAGTATACTGTATGTGTATTGTGTTTTTCACTTTTTGAATTTGGCGCCGAACTCCGTCGCCATGCGCCGCAACGTCGCAGGGAACGGAGCTCGGCACTCGGCAGTCACCAGTGTGGATCGAGCGAGGACACAGCTCGCACACACAGCGGGGAGACATCGCAGGATCCAGGGAACAAGGTAAGTAACTTCCCCTGTATCCTGCAATACGATCCCGAGTCTGGCTCGGGGTTACCGCTTTTGGTACTGAAATCTAACCCCGAGCCAGACTCGGGAAAACCGCCAGGGAGGTTAATAGAATAGCATGTTTATTATAGTATTTAATTTAGTTTTTATTTTGTTTTATTTCAATTCATTCATATATTAATTTGTTGTTAGTGGTGATTTATGTTATGTTTGTTATTGTGTTTTGCTTTGTTCAACTGTACTTTGAGTATAATTGTATTTGAATAATTTTCTGAATAATAATATGAATAAGCAAGTAAGTAATGTTAAGCACAAGCATTACAGAGCAGGTCGTGTGCAGAAGATGACAGGTATCTGTCTCTCGATCAGTAATGTTACTGACTGGATAAGGGTTTAGCTGTTTACTTTAAATGCTGATGTGCAGTGATTAACTTCTTCCATGCAAAAGCCCCCTGGAACATCGCTAGTGATAGATGCTATTTTTAAATGCATTCAACAAGCACAAACATTATAAAATAATTTTAAGGTCTCCATAGAAACCAGATATCCTGAGCATGTCTACTAAAACGTATCAAGCACATGCCTGATAGTATTACCTAAAAAGAACGACATACAGTACGCGACATACAGTACATAGCTATTTCATGGTCGACTCACATACCAGGCATATTCATCTCATATTCACCACCAACAAAAAGCTAATGACTTCTGTCATAAAGTGAGCCGATTCTGCCAAAGTGTAACCAAACCAAGCGGACTGGATACGGTAGCTGTGTTATACGACTAATTGTCAGGGTTATGAGCGCTCATTAGTAATCTATCGCTGCTGGCTTTGTATATATGGTTATTCAAAGAGTGTTATAGCTGCACATAGAATACTGCAAAATGATAGAGCTTACCCTCTGACTTATAATATTGTTTGGATTGATTCAAGTACATCTGTCATGACAGAAATACATGGTATGCTACTGTACTAATCTGTTTCTAAAAATGCTAGATGCCCGGTGTGATGGACTGTCCAGCACCCAGCTTGGGTGCCTCCATCAGTATACAGCTTCCTCCAGTCTTAAACCAGGAACCAGGTGTTATAGCTGAGCACCCAAGAACTAGATGACACTAGCTTAGTTGCAGACTGGAACTGGATTTTTATTATAAACTCCCACAGAACATATAGCACACAAGAACAGGTAAGGGCTTAAATACATTACCCTAACAATGCAAACGGTAAACAGTAGTCTCATTAGCACATCTAAGGGACAGTCAACATAAACAGTATATTAATCCACATCCAGCAACTAATAGCAGACAGTGATCTAATTAACATGAACTAATTAACAACTAGTCACCTAGACAAGCCTAGGTGACTCAGGTCAGTGCCCACCCAGACAGTTCGGCACCAGTATTCAAGAAGACCCAGGGCTGTCCAAATCTCATTAACCAGCTTTCGCTTTACACACATCTTCTCACTGAGTTTCAAGTTGGCAGAGACCATCATGGCTTCCTTGACTGTTAACCACTTCAGCCCCGGACCATTTGGCTGCCCAAAGACCAGAGCACTTTTTGCGATTCGGCACTGACAATTGCGCGGTCGTGCGACGTGGCTCCCAACCAAAATTTACATCCTTTTTTTCCCACAAATAGAGCTTTCTTTTGGTGGTATTTGCGCTATAAACAAAAAAAGAGCGACGATTTTGAAAAAAAAGCAATATTTTTTACTTTTTGCTATAATAAATATCCCCCCCCCAAAAATATATATTAAAAAACGATTTTTTCCTCAGTTTAGGCCGATATGTATTCGTCTACATACTTTTGGTAAAAAAAAACGCAGTAAGCGTTTATTGATTGGTTTGTGCAAAAGTTATAACGTCTACAAAATAGGGAATAGTTTTATGGCATTTTTATTAATAATTTTTTATTACAAGTAATGGTGGTGATCAGCGATTTTTATCATGACTGCGACATTATGGCGGACATATCGGACACTTTTAATGCCATTTTGGGACCATTGTCATTTATACAGCGATCAGTGCTATAAAAATGCATTGATTACTGTGTAAATGACACTGGCAGTGAAGGGGTTAAGTGTATCTTAGGGATGTGTTCTAACTGTTGCGGGGGGTGGGCTACGTGTGACACGACACTGATCACCGCTCCCGATCACAGGGAGCTGTGATCAGTGTCTTGTCACTAGGAAGAATGGGGAAATGCTTGTTCACATTAGCATTTCCCCGTTCTTCCTCTCCGTGAGACGATCGCGGGACTCCCGGCGGACATCGAATCCGCGGGAGCCGCGGTCGAACTCACGGAGCTCGTGGTGCGCATGCGCGCCCACAATGCCGCGTCTTAAAGGGGTCGTACCTGTGTTGCCCATATGCCCAGCCGTGCCATTGTGTCGACGTATATCGTCGTGCGCTGGTCAGCAAGCGGTTAAATGTAAAAATGTCTTCTTGCATTATATAACAGGACATCTTCCTAAATGCTTTTAGCTCCCTCAAATGGCAGGGCCCATAGTCAGTAGGCAAGGGGCTACCCTGCAGTCCTCTCCAAAACGGCCCTGTCCTGGTTGTGTCTGTCACTTTGCCCGGCTATTATACTGATTCATTCAGCTTTTCTGAATCACTGACTAAAGCAACTGTGGGTGTATCCTACTGACTATGCCAAGTCTGTGCCCATGCACATGGGGTAGCACTCGCCCGGAGCCTGCTCATTAATGCCTGGGACCAGGCAGAGACTACGGTCATGTAAAAAGCCAATATTACATTACAGCAGTTCAGACTTAGGGATAAGCCTTCACTGTGTGCTACTGCTAAAGTGTGTGCTAAAGTGCAGTGTTCCTCTGAAAATGACTTGTCTAATGTCACTACCATTGTACTTACTATGTTTGCATTAGAAGGGACATGCTGAGCCAGTGCCCACTCCCCCAGTCCAGCTTACCTCTGTTAACTCACTCCCAGTAACAGAATGAGGTCCTGCCGAGCACCTAGCATGGACATCATGTGTGCCCCCACTTAACTTTCCTTCCTGTACCATGTGACCAGACCATGGATCTCCATGATGCTAATCTTCTCCTGGTTGCAATGGGAGATGGACTGCTGGGGAGGGAGCTAGAACACCGGCCCTCTTGCTACCGGAGGACCTGTCACCTTATCAGGTACCACACCTAATGATTGGTTGCCTGTGGCTTGTTTCATCAATTGATTGCCCACAGCAACTACACATCTCATTCTTGTCTTGCCAAATTAACCTTTTGTAATAGTGTTACTTAGTACCCCATAGTGCAATTCGACTTTCGGCTCTATCCCTTCCACTCTCTTGGTCCTAGCGATTTCCCTCTTTTATATCACAGGTGGGCCCATCAAACCCAAAATGGCTGGGAAAAACAAAACCAAAAATGTTTTAACCCCTTCCCCAGCCTGGGCTGGCTGCGGGGACTAGCTACATGCGTTACAACCTGCCTCCACAGCCTATGGATTAGTCCTTTTTTTTTGTTCAGCCAACAGTTTGAACAAAAAAACATTGACTCTATTGCCCGATCCACACATTTGAGGTGTTCCCTCCCGCTGAGCTACTGTATTCTGACAGCTTCCCGCACAGGTCTCTTGGTTGCTAGGATGGTGGCCACTGGCTTCCTAGCACCTGATGAATCATCTTTGGCAATTCATCTACAACTGAATTTAAAATTCTTTCTTTGAAGTCCCATTTTGTGTAGACTGACATTTTTGCAAACTCATCTGTTGACTTTTCTCTGTCCTGCATTTCTGCCCCTTAGGTGGCTATGGTGTCTTGAAGGGTTTCTCACCCCATAGCCACCTGTATGCATGTACTCCTAGCAGCAACTACATCCTAACATACTGATGCAGTGTTTGGAGATTAACTGATGAAACAATAACATATAGTTAAACTTTGTTTGGGGAACCTGAAGGGAAAAAATTATTTTGCTGTAAGGGTTCAATGAGACTTTAAGTTTGAAGTAAAAAAAACGGTGTTCACTTCAGATACTCAGTCACTGGCAAGAAAATATTTTGTAAATGTCCCTGCACAATTGGTTGTTTATATTCACTCCACTTCACCTCACTTGATTTGTTAGTAAATCAGGCCCTTTGAGTTCAGTAGTAACGCTCACTGCCCATGTACATGGCATTCACGCTTCAGTGAGTCTTATGAGCAGGCTCTGCCTGGGGTGTGCTAAGTGCAGCAAGGAGCTGATGGGGCTCAGCACTCCCAGGGTATCCATAAACACAAATACTTGTTTGCATGGATCTACATTTATCAGTTACTGTTCGGTTCCTTTTTTATTTAGAAAGAAGTTGTAAGGGATACTGAGTGAAGGTATCCAACAGCAGCAGGGATGAACAGTTCAGGATAGCTGTATTTAGAAAACTGGAATAAGACTGAGTAATGATTAGAATGAAGCTTATTAATGCACACAATTCCTATCCAACACCAACAGACCATAAACAAAGCAATATGAAATTGATGCAAAACCAAACAAACAACCCAACTATAATACACAATATACAAATGGAAGGAAGCTGACATAAAAAGGGGATGACCAGGACTTGGACTAGGAACAAGGGGAGCAGCGATGGGGTAACAGGATACAGGGTACTAAATGCCAGGTAAAGGATGAGGCAGGGATCAGGATAATTAGTGAGCAGGTATATGGTTAACAGGCAAAAAAATGAGGGTACATTCACACTGAACGCGGGTTTAAAAACTGAACCCTCACGATTTCAAATCCACATTTTAGTGCGAGTTCGGGGGGCGATTTGAAAGACATCTGTGTGGGTTAATGCACAGATGTCTATTGAATAGCCCCTAAAGTCAACCAAAGTGGGTCAGTGCTGTTTCTGGCAATAGGCTGCGATTTTGAATGCGATTTGACATGTTAAATCGCATGTCAAATTGCGCAGATGTGAACGGGGCTAAGGCACTGATGCACATCAAGGGAGGGGTCATATGCCTTTCCAGCAGTCAGCATCAGGTGAAGCCTAAGTATTGGCATCTGCTAGCTACTGGGAGACACCTGCTGGTGGCCACCAGAACTGCATCATTCAGCTCAGGGAACCACAGAGCCACCAGCTGGTGATCCAGTTCCTGACAGAAGTAGTAAGACATATAACTCACTTTACCTGCACTCAGGTCTACTTCCCCAAGCTGCAAGCTCCAGTAAGCCTGCTTTCCACTTGAGTGATAAGGGTGGTGATAAGATTGATATATCTGAAGATTTGTGGCATAAGAGTGAGTGAGTAACTTGTATAGTGCTACAAATGCGAACTAAATTGCCTCAAGGCGCTTTTTCCATTCAGTGTCATCCTGTCCTTCAGAATAGGTGGGTCTTAAGTTTTTTCCTGAAGGCCCGGTGGTTTTCTTCCATGCAGATGTTTGTGGGTAGAGCGTTCCATAGCCGTGGTCCTTGGACTGCAAATCTTCGTTCTCCCTTCGATTTGTAGCGGGAATTGGGGATGTGGAGGAGATTTTGGTTAGTTGATCGGAGAATGAGATTGGGTGAGTAGTGTTTTATTTTCTCGCATAAGTATTGAGGAGCGTTTCCTTGTGTGCATTTGTGGGTGAGGCAGAGGGTCTTGAAAGTGCCCTGATCCTTTACGGTTAGCCAATGAAGGGTCCTTAAGGGATGGGGTGATGGATTCCCAGGGTTTTTTCCCCATTATCAGTCTGGCTGCCGTGTTCTGGACGACTTGTAGGCGCGAAATCTGGTATTTCGGTAGTCCTATGTAGATGGAGTTTGCGTAGTCCAGTCAGGAATTGATGATTGTTCCAACTACTACTGCTATCTCCTCTTCTGGGATGAAGGGGATGAGTCTACGCAGCAGGCAGAGAAGGTGGTGAGGTCCGCTGTCTACTGATCCTATTTGTGAACAGAGGACCTATTGTGGTGATATGGGGGACATTCTCTTTTAGATTGATTATTTCACTTACTTAGACACTGTTTATTTCACACTAAGAGAAGTCTAAACTTTTTATTTTTTAGTGCTGGTTTTTGGATTTTTAGTAGAAGTAGTAAATTAACAGAATTAGCAGAGAAAGCAACTATAACCAAGCCAACGATATCAAGAAAAGTATAGTGTACGTTCAGTGAGAGCATATTTTAAACTGTTGTTATAGTATTTACATAATTTTTATAAGACTTTCATAGTCCTATACATACATACTTTCCCAACTTTAGTGGTTGTATAAAATAGAGATTTGTAGCCACTAGAGAGAGCTCTCAGTTGCTTGGTGCAGTTACTTTGTCTCTATTTTACTTGCTTATTCAGAAAGAAAAATTTTGGAAAAAAATATACATTGCCTTTTCAGAGTGTTTTTTCTCTCCTATTTGTTAGTACAATTATCAGTGTTTGTGTATCCCTTGTGTAGGTTATTTGTTATTTAACACATGTATATATACACTATGGGGATTCTTTAAAGGTATTAGGGAAGCATGCTTTTGTACTAATAGTGCTGGTTTACTGCAGTTCTGCCCACTCCTTGTTTTTATAAACAGGTATAATTGCCCACTTTGCATCTCATCCCCATTGCAAGTAAAGAGATGAGAAGTGCCATCTAAGCAGTTTTTTGTTTGTGGAGCATAATGTGTAAAGCACCAAAAAGTGCTTTATGATGTTTTTTGCAGCTGTCTCATTGTCACATGCATATCAAAAATGCTGCCGCTTCATACCAAAGAAATATGTGGCATGTTTTTTTCCTTATCTGCTAGGTTTAGAGCAGTTATAAAATATAAACAAATTATTTCATAAAGTTAAACATTTCACTTGTATGAGAGCAGATGTAAAGCCATGCTGCCTTTGGTTGGTAGGCAGCTGGAAAGTAAGTCTTAGGTTGCTCTATCCTACAAAACTTTATTTGTGCCAGCCATCATCATTGGAAGACACTGTAGCTACAGTATAGGGTTGATTGCATTAAAGTTGGATTCCTGCCCAAAAATGTTTAGCTTTGGATAGTGTGGGGTAGCATTAGAACCTTTTTGGGGTTTTATTGCTGTCGGTGTTCCCTTCAGGACAATTTTCTTTCCACTTTCAACTTCCTTTACCTGAAACATGAAAGGAAGTGAGTAGAAACCTCCCCAAGTGACACCAGGAAAACCCACTTTTTAAAGCCACTCAGCAAAGTGCCCCCATCAAAAGATATTCCATCAGATTCTGTTCCAGTGACAGACATAAAATCTTGATTTCCCTTAATTTTCTGTCCTAATAACAATGGACATATAGTAAGATTAAATCTCGCCAACAGGACACGGACAGCCATAAAAGCCTGGCAGAGGGTCCTATGCTTCTCTACTACACAAAACTAAAACAAAAAAGTTTTGGCTGAAGTTCAAGATAAACCTTAACTTGGCTTCAGAATTTAAGCTTTTAATCTTTTAATTAACTCTTAGAAGAAACTAGAGTGAAATTGGGACTGCCCTGCCTATTGTAGCCTACCATTGTGGCTGGCTGCAGACTTTGCTAGGAGTTAGAAAATCAGGGGAGAGATGTCACATGATGTAAATAAAATCCAGGCAATGCTGGCTTTTCCACTATCATGTACTGTTATGTATTATATATTTCAATTGGTGCTTATCATGTTTATGAATATGACTGATTTTGCCGTGGAAATAAATAATGGGAAGAGAGGGGAAATTTGTACAGTCTTGATAAGTCTTAAGAAGTAATCTATCTATCTATCTATCTATCTATCTATCTATCTATCTATCTATCTATCTATCTGTCCTAATTTTCAGCCTAGAGTCCCAGCACAATAGAGTTTAGAATGCACACAAAGAGTGAAGTTATTGTTAGGGTTACAGGGAGGGTTTGTGTGACAGTTTAAGTTTAAAGAAGGGTTAATGTGACAGTTAGGGTTACAATGGGGTTAGTATGTGGATTACAGGGAGGGTTAATGGAAATGTTAGGGTTTCAGGAAGGGTTAGTGTGAGAGCTAAGTTATTAAGGGTTTAGTCCGAGGGTTACATGGAGGGGACTTGTGCAGGTTAGTTTCAAAAAGAGTTAGTGTGATGGTTAGGGATATGACAGGGTTAGTATGAGGATTAAAGAGAGGGTTCATGTGAAGATCAGGGTTTCAGAAAGGGTTAGTGTGAGAGTTAGGGTTATGACGGTTAATATCAGGGTTACATAGAGGGTTTATGTGAAGATTAGGGTTTCTGAAAGGGTTAGTGTTAGAGTTGGGGTTATGATGTTTAGTGTGACAGTTACTGGGGTGGTTTATGTGCAGGTTAGGGTTTCAGGAAGGGTTAGTGTGAAGGTTAGGGTTATGAAAGGGTTAGTTTGAAGATTCATGTGAAGGTTAGGTTTTCAGAAAGGGCTAATGTGAAAGTTAGGGTTATGACAGGGTTAGTGTGATGGTAACAGGGAGGGTTTATGTAAAGGTTAGGGTTTTGGGAAGGTATAGAGCGAGATTTAGGGTTATGATGGTTAGTGTGAGGGTTACAGAAGGTATAGAGTGAGGGTTGGGGTTATGATGGTTAGTGTGAGGGTTACAGGGAGTGTTTATGTGTAGGTTAGGGTTTCAGCAAGGGTTAGTGTGAGAGTTAAGCCCTGTACACACAATCGGATTTCCGATGGAATAAAATCCGATGGATTTTTCCATCGGATTTCTGATTAAGCTGACTTCCATCAGTCTTGCCTACACACCATCAGTCAAAAATCTGACCGTCCTAAAATTAAGTTCAATGCTTCTGAGCATGCGTCGACTTGATTCTGAGCATGCATGGGTTTTTTCTCCGATGGAGTTCCACACAGACGATCGGAATTTGCTATTGTTTTTTTTCCATCGGATAAATTTAAAACATGTTCTTTTTTTAATCACTGATGGCAAAAAGACCAATGGGGCCCATACACGATCGGTTTGTCCGATGAAAAAAGTCCATCGGACTGTTTTCATCGGTAAAACTGATCGTGTGTACAGGGCTTTACAGTTATGATAGAGTTAGTGTGAGGGTTACAGGGAGAATTCCTGTAAAGGTTATGGTTTCAGGAAAGGTTAGTGTTAGAGTTAGGATTATAATGGTTAGTGTGAGGGTTTATTTGAAGGTTATGGTTTCAGAAAGGGTTAGCGTGAGGGCAAGGGTTATGGTGACGTTAGATTGATGGTTAAAGATTGGGTTTAAGTGAAGGCTAGAATTTCATGAAGGCTTAGTGTCAGGGTTAAGGTTATGATGGGTTAGTGTGGGAATTGGTGTGAGGGGGCTCTAGGGCACACCATTGCTCTTTGCACTGGAAGCTCTTTTATTTCCATTATAAACTACAGTACCAATCACAAAGTGTGCAGTCACAGTAAGCATAGTAGTAAATCATTTTCAAATGTCAATCTATAGAATATTGAAGGTACAACTCCACATCTGACACAATATTTTTGTTCCTCACAGATTTAGCAAATATTCTTTTGCATACAGGCATTCACTTGTATAGAGAAATGCCCATAACTCATAAATTACCGTACTCAATAAATCTTCCATTCAATATGAAAACTCCATTTGACTGTGTTGACATTTTATGTGCATGAGAAGTTCTGAGATGCTTATAGCTCTATGATTATCTCTCTGATTAGGCAACATAATCCTGTTAGCAGAGAAAATGTCAAAACCTTGACTAGACTTATAAGCAGTGTTACTTCACGGTAAGTCTTACTACTAGGCCTGTACTCCAACATTTTATTAGTAAAGCAAAGTAAAAGAGATTGCGGACCTGATTTACTAAAGTGTGAAGTAATGAATTGCAGCTAAAGTGTACGTAAACTCCAACAATGAACTTCTTTTATTTGCTCTCTGTTGGTCTGTTTAATACATCGTGGAACACATTTTGTTATATGGGTTTGAAAAGTGCAAACTGATCCTGTCAGAGCAGGGCCGGCCCTACCATGGGACCCGATGGTACCATCGTCCCAGGCGGCACTTTCAGGGGGGCGGTAAATTGCCGCCCGCCAGCCAGCCCGTTCCACCCGCTCCACTGCGGATCCCACTGTGAGGAGCCCGGTGCCGAGGTGAAAGAAGCGTGCGGGCAGAACAGGAGAACAGATAGCGGGTGAGACAGTCGGCAGGTGAGTGGGCTTGTGGGCCAATCAGCAGGCCGGCAGGCAGGGGAGCAGAGAGATGACATCATCTCTCACCGTCTGCCCTGCATCACTGCAGTTCCGCCCTCACTGTGCAGCCGCGGGCAGCAGAGAGATTACATCATCTCTCTGCTGCCTGCCTTTACTCTGGGACACAGCAAGTGGCAATCTGCTACGTGTGGCAGGTGACGTTGTGGCAAGTGACAATCCGCAATGTGTGGCAGGTGAGGTCGTGGCAAGTGACAATCAGCAATGTGTGGCAGGTGACATCATGGCAAGTGACAATCCACAACGTGTGGCAGGTGGCGTCATGCCAAGTGAAAATCCGCAATGTGTGGCAGGTGGTGTCATGGCAAGTGACAATCCGTAATGTGTGGCAGGTGACGTTGTGGCAAGTGACAATCTGCAACATGTGGCATGTGACAATCCGCATCTGGTGACAGGTGACGTGGTAAGTGACAATCCGCATCTGAAGGCAGGTGACTTTGGCAAGTGACACGCTCAGGGCTCCCACTGATTATGCATTATGGTGAGTTGAACTATTTTATTTTATATAACAATGTAATAATAGAAATGCACTTCAATCATTTTTTTTGCGATACGGCACTGTGTCGATTTAACTGACAATTGCACGGTCGTGTGACGCTGTACCTAAACAAAATTGACACCTTATTTTCCCACAAAGAGAGCTTTCTTTTGGTGGTATTTGATCACCTCTGTGGTTTTTATTTTTTGTGCTATAAACAGAAATAGCGACAATTTTGAAAAATATATATATATATATTTTTACTTTTTGCTATAATAAACATCCAACAAAAATTTAAATAAAAATGTATTCGTCAGTTTAGGCCAATATGTATTCTTCTACATATGTTTGGTAAAAAAAAAACGCAATAAGTTTATATTGATTAGTTTGCGCAAAAGTTATAGCGTCTACAAAATAGGAGATAGATTTATGGCATTTTTATTATTATTATTTTTTTTACTAGTAATGGCGGTGATCTGCGATTTTTAGCGAGACTGCGACATTGCGGTGGACAGATCGGACACCTTTGACACATTTTTGGGACCAGTGACATTTATACAGCGATTTGTGCTATAAAAATGCACTGATTACTGTGTAAATGTCACTGTCAGGGAAGGGGTTAAATGTGTTCCCTGGGAGGTGTTTCTAACTGGGGGGATGGGACTGACTGAAGAAGGAGAGAGATCTCTGTTACTAATCACTAGTAACAGCAGATCTATCTCTCCTCCCCTGTCAGAATGGGGATCTGTCTGTTTACATTGACAGATCCCCATTCTGGCTCTCTGTGGAGCGATCGCGGGTGGTCGGCTGACATCGCGACCGACGGCCATGCACAGGTCCTTTTATACTCCTACATACATGAGTAGTGCCATGACAGGTCCTCTTTATACTCCTATGCATGTATAGAGCCTAGACAGGTTCTCTTTCTACCCATATATACATGTAAAGAGCCATGACAGGTCCTCTTTATACTTCTATATACATGTATAGAGCCATGACCGATCTTCTTTATACTTCTTTATACATGTATAGAGCCATGACAGGTCCTCTTTATTCTCCTATATACATGTATAGAGCCATGACAGGTCCTATTTATACTCCTATACATGTATACAACCATAACAGGTCCTCTTTATATTCCTACATACATGTATTGAGCCATGACACATCCTTTTATACTCCTATATACACATGTATAGAGCCCTGACAGGTCTTTTTATACTCCTACATAGATGTATAGAGCCATGACAGGTCCTCTTTATACTCCTACATACATGTATAGAGCCAAGACAGGTCCTCTTTTTAATTCCTACATACATGTATTGAGCCATGACACGTCCTTTTGCACTCCTATACACATGTATAGAGCCCTGCCAGGTCCTTTTATACTCCTATATACATGTATAATGCCATGACCGGTCCTCTTTATACTCCTATACATGAATAGAGCCATAACAGGTCCTTTTTATAGAGCCATGACAGGTCCTCTTTATATTCCTACATACATGTATTGAGCCATGACACGTCCTTTTACACTCCTATAAACATGTATAGAGCCATGACAAGTCCTCTTTATACTCCAACATACAGTGGGGATCGAAAGTTTGGGCACCCCAGGTAAAAATGTGTATTAATGTGCATAACGAAGCCAAGGAAAGATGGAAAAATCTCCAAATGGCATCAAATTACAGATTAGACATTCTTATAATATGTCAAAAAAAGTTAGATTTTATTTCCATCATTTACACTTTCAAAATTACAGAAAAATGGCATCTGCAAAAGTTTGGGCACCCTGCAGAGTTAATATCTTGTACTGCCCCCTTTGGCAAGTATCACAGCTTGTAAACGCTTTTTGTAGCCAGCCAAGAGTCTTTCAATTCTTGTTTGAGGTATCTTTGCCCATTCTTCCTTACAAAGGTCTTCCAGTTCTTTGAGATTTCTGGGCTGTCTGTCACGCACTGCTCTTTTAAGGTCTATCCATAGGTTTTCAATAATGTTGAGGTCAGGAGATTGTGAAGGCCATGGCAAAACCTTCAGTTTACGCCTCTTGATGTAATCCCCCGTGGATTTTGAGGTGTGTTTAGGATCATTATCCATTTGTAGAAGCCATCCTCTCTTTAACTTCAGCTTTTTCACAGATGGCATCAAGTTACCATCCAAAATTTGCTGAAATTTTATTGAATCCATTTTTCCTTCTACTCGTGAAATGTTCCCTGTGCCACTGGCTGCAATACAACCCCAAAGCATGATTGATCCACCCCCATGCTTAACAGTTGGACAGAGGTTCTTTTCATTAAATTCTGTGCCCTTTCTTCTCCAACCTCATCGGTCCACAGAACTTGTTTCCAAAATGCCTCAGGCTTGTCTATATGTTCATTTGCAAAGTTCAAACGCTGATTTTTGTGGTGAGGACGTAGAAGAGGTTTTCTTCTGATGACTCTTCCATGAAGACCATATTTGTACAAGTATCTCTTTATAGTGGAATAGTGTACCACAACTCCAGTGTCTGCCAGATCTTTCTGGAGGGATCCTGCAGTCAAACGTGGGTTTTGAATTGCTTTTCTCACAATCCTGCGAGCTGTTCTGTCTGATATTTTTCTTGGTCTTCCAGATCTTGCTTTAACTTCCACTGTTCCTGATGACTACCATTTTTATAATTACATTCCGAACAGAGGATATTGACATCTGAAAACGCTTTGCTATCTTCTTATAGCCTTCTCCAGCTTTGTGAGCGTCAACTATTTTCAGTTTCAGTTTTCTAGACAACTGCTTAGAGGAACCCATGGTGCTGATTGTTGGGGCAAGGTCAGATGAGTCTGGCCATTTAAAACCTTTGAGATTGACATCACCTGGTCTTCCCAGACGATGATTGAGAACAATTCATGACACTGGCAGGTCTCAGCTTTGCAAAGGGGGCAGTGCATGCTATAAATTCTGCAGGGTGCCCAAACTTTTGCAGACGCCATTTTTTTGTTTTCTGTAATTTTGAAAGTGTAAATGATGGAAACAAAATCTAACTTTTTTTGACATATTATAAGAATGACTAATCTGTAATTTGATGCCATTTGGAGATTTTTTCATCTTTCCTTGGCTTCGTTATGCACATTAATACACATTTTTACCTGGGGTGCCCAAACTTTCGATCCCCACTGTACATGTATAGAGCGATGACAGGTCCTCTTTATACTCCTATACATGTAAACAACCATGACAGGTCCTCTTTATACTACTATATACATGTATAGAGCCATGACAGGTCCTCTTTATACTCCTTTACATGTATAGAGCCATGACAGGTCCTCTTTATACTTATATATACACGTATAGTGCCATGACAGGTCCTCTTTCTACTCCTTTACATATATAGAGCCATGACAGGTCCTTTTTATACTTATATATACACGTATATCGCCATGACAGGTCCACTTTAGTTATCATGATATAAAATAATGGATGTGGGGGCATTTTGGTGGGCGTGATTTTTTTTTTTTTGGGGGGGGGGGGGCAGCATTTCATTCTTGGTACCAGGCAGCACAATGTCTTGGGCCGGCACTGTGTCAGAGGCCCTGTGAGCTGCTAACTTCCTGTGGTCTCTACCTCTACTGATGAGGAAAGGGAGGTGAAAAGGGAGCCCTTTTCTAAGGTGACAACATTGCTCCTTAGTAGATACAGTTTGTTGAGTGAGCATTTTTACCTTACTATAGGAAGTGTGTTACTGGCAGAATCACTAGGTGAAAATGAAATAAAACAAATGCAGCCACCACATATAGAGACTGGTAAGCTGCAATATAATAATTTTTTGTGGACAAAAGAAGACTTATGTTATCTCTTTAAATGATAGGATGCCTGTATCCACTTCATTTCTCTTCACCGTTCTTGTCCTTTGTATCTTTAACATGTTATCTGATAGAAACATCTAGAGAATTTTGTTACCATTAGTAATGGTTACTCCATAGTAAATCTGCCCCAAAATGTGTGGAGTGTGTCTATGACCTGCACATTGATTTCAGATATATATAATGGAATGTGGTGAGTTCAGAGTTCTCAGAAACATCTAATTTCTATATAGTGAGCATGTTTTTGTATTCTAGGAAAGAAAGGTAATTTTATCTTTTTTTTTTTTTTCAAAAGGCACCTATTGTAATTATTGTACATTACAATCAGACTTTCACTAAGGATGTATTTTTATGTCATGCATTCAATTCTGCATGTTAAGAGCACTTATCTGAAGGAATAATCCAGAAATACTTGATTTAATTATAGGCTTCTTCGTAGAGTAACGCACCTTAGTGACTCCGGACACGTAGGCTATAGCCATATACATTTTTTCTGATAAAGATTTCCAGTAAATGAAAATGTTCTTGTTCTGGATAAATAAAGTCCCTACTACCATGTACTGCCACTTTACTTGCCTGGCAACCGAGTACATTGTAAATATGCAGGACCATTTCTGTAACTCAGGAATTTTGGGGCCCCTTACACAGCTTCAGGCATGGGCCCCCTGGAGCAGAGAACCGAGGGGGGGTGCCGCAAGTTGAGAAGAGAAGCGGGGGGATGCTGCCGTATGTCCCCCGAGAATTAAGGTCGGTGGGGGGGGGGGGGGGGCTTTGGGTGCTGACGAACAAAAAATAATAATAAAAAAAAGAAAAAAAAGAAGGGGGGTTGCCATCCGGGCCCCTTACAATAATTTTTTTTTTGTTTTAAATAAATAAATAAAAAAAAGGGGGGGGTTGCCATTCTGGGCCCCTTACAAGACAAAATATATATAACAAAAAAAAAGTAATAAAAAAAAAAGAGGGGGTTGCCATCCGGGCCCCTGGGGACCTCCAGACCCCTTACAAGTCAAAAAATTAATAAATAAAAAAATAATAATAAAAAAAAGGGGGGTTGCCATCCGGGCCCCTAGGGACCTCAGGGCCCCTTACATGTGTACTGCCTGTACCCCCCTGATGGCAGTCCTGCTGTAACTAAATGGTTTTTGTCTCTTGATTAGAAAACAGTACATTACTTGGTCATTATAAGAAAAACTCAAATCATGGAGTATGCCCTGCATAACAGTGGCATGAACAAAAAAGTAAGCATCACCAGAGGAAATCTGATTTTGGGTCCTCTTCCATCTTGGCTTCATACCGGGTAAAAGGCAACCCAGAAAGCCGTTATTGTCTGTTATATAGCCTAACTGAGCTTTTGATAATTTAGTATAGAGGGAGTAATGATAAAGTATAACTGTTACCAAATGTAAGGTTTCCTGTTGCTTTTTAAATGATCATTTTAAATGATGATATTTTGAATCAGATGCAATAATAATTCTTCATGAGATTGAATAGAATATTGATCACATGAATAGAAATGATCTTGTGTTATCTAACCAAATTGTAATGTACATATAGAATGCTTTTGACTTTTGAGGCTCTTGGAGTTGGTTAAAGCCCTGTACACACGATCGGTTTTACCGATGAAAACAGTGCAATGGACTTTTTTCATCAGACAAACCGATCGTGTATGGGCCCCATCGGTCTTTTTTCCATCGGTGTTAAAAAATAGAACATGTTTTAAATTTATCTGATGGAAAAAAAAAACGATAGCAAATTACTATCGTCTGTGGGGAACGCCATCGGATAAAAAACCCACGCATGCTCAGAATCAAGTCAACGCATGCTCAGAAGCATAGAACTTAATTTTTCTTAGCTCGTCTCAGTGTTTTACGTCACAGCGTTTGGGACGATCGTTTTTTTGACTGATGGTGTGTAGGCAAGACTGATGGAAGTCAGCTTCATCGGATTTCCAATGGAAAAATCCATCGGTTTAAAATCCATAGGAAATCCGATCGTGCGTACAGGGCTTAATAGTTAACTTAGTCCCTTTAGACTCCATGCACACTATCATTTTTTAAGCTCCTAGAAGCTGTAATAAGCATTTTTTCTGCTCCTAGAAGCTAATCTGTGTTATCCTAAGTGTCCATGCACACTACTTTAGACTATTAGTGTTTTTTGAGCTTCAGCATCTAGGAGAAGAAAAACATAGTTTTTGTAGAGTTTCTTGGAGCGTTTTTCCAGCAGAAACGCTCCTAAATGCAGCTAAACGCTCCCAACAGCCCTTTTTGAGCTTTTTTTCCTTTTACTGAAAAAAATGCAAAAAAAATCCAGCATTTTTTCCAGCGTTTTCTTAGCTTAAAGCGGAGTTCCACCCAAAAGTGGAACTTCAGCTTTAAGCACTCCTCGCCCCCTTACATGCCACATTTGGCATGTTATTTTTTTTGGGGGGGGGGTTGGGGGCTTCGTTTTTAGTGGGACTTCCTGTCCCACTTCCTCCTTCCATCTACGGGCTGCCAAGACGACTCCTTCTCTCAACCTAGGCAGCCCCTCCCTCTCGGCAATCTTCTGGTATACGTAACAGGTCCTAGAAGATTGCCTGTCCACTGGGATCGCGCAGCGCGACTCACGCATGCGCAGTGCGTGCCCGGCCGTGAAGCCGAAAGCTGTCACGGCCGGGTGCCCACAGTGTCAATGGAGGCGCCGGTGGAGAGGAGAGGGAGAGGAGCAACGCTCCGGTCGGCCTAATCGCTAGACCGTGGAACAGGTAAGTGTCTGTTTATTAAAAGTCAGCAGCTACACTTTTTGTAGCTGCTGACTTTGAATAAACATAAAAAGCGTAGAACTCCATTTAAAAAAAAAAAATGCTAGTGTGCATGGAGCCTTAAACTGCATTAAAGATGCAAAGCTTCCAATTAGAAAGAAAGAAAATAATAAATAACACCTAGCTTTCCCTCCCTCCTTCTGTTGGCCTGACATCTTGAAAGTGGCTGTAAAGCCAATACAAATTGCCCTCTACTCTGTCTATTGTAATCGGAAATGTGACAAGTTGCTACAAGTTACTGCACTTTTTCATTAATCTTTGCCCTTCTTTAATTATTAGAATAATTTGTAAACCAGCCTGGAAAAAAGTGGATTGCCATGTCCGTTGCTGCTTAACCCTTTCCATACAGGGCTTTTTATACCACTTCCATGCCGGGCCTATTCTGGCACTTCTCTCCTACATGTACAAATCATCATTCTTTTGCTAGAAAATTACTCAGAACCCCCAAACATTATATATGTTTTTTTAGCAGACACCCTAGGGAATAAAATGATGGTCGTTGCAACTTTTTATCTTGCACGGTATTTGCGCAATAATTTTTCAAACGCCTTTTTTTTGAAAAAAAAAATGATTTCATGAATTAAAAAATAACAAAATAGTAAAGTTAGCCCAATTTTTTTATAAAATATGAAAGATTATGTTACGCCGAGTAAATAGATACCTAACATGTCACGCTTTAAAATTTCGCACACTCATGGAATGGTCTGAAACTTCAGTACTTAAAAATCTCCACAGGCAACGCTTTGAAATTTAGTGCTAGAATTGTTGCACGCGCTCTAACGCATGTGGCGATACCTCACATATGTGGTTTGAACGGCGTTTACATATGTGGGTGGGACTTACATGTGTGTTCGCTTCTGAGCGCGAGCTATTGGGGACAGGGGCGTTTTAAAAAAAAATATATATAATTTATTTTTTCATTTTACTTATTTTTTTTATTTTTGTACTTTAAAAAAAAAAAAAAATGATCACTTTTATTCCTATTACAAGGAATGTAAACATCCCTTGTAATAGGAATGTGTGTGACAGGTCCTCTTTATGGAGAGATGCGGGGTCAATAAGACCCAACATCTCTCCTCCAGGCTGATTCACTGATCTCATGTTTACTAGCCGCAATGGCGGCTTTGTTTACTTCTGAGGACCCGGGTGTGACGTCATCACATCGCGCCCAGGCCTCCGAGGGTCATAGAGATGACTGGTGACTATCTGGTCACCAGTCATCTCTATGTTTGTCACGTGACCCACCACCGGCGCCGGACGATTCTCTCCGGGTCCCTGATGGCACGGGAGAGCCCGGAGAAGCACCGGATGGCGGCGGGAGGGGGGATGTCCCCTCCCGCCGCCTATAAGAACGATCAAGCAGCGGAACCGCCGCTATGATCGTTTTTATGGTGCGCAGAATCGCCGGCAGAAGAGAAGGATATCTGAATGATGGCTCTAGCTGCAGGCATCATCCAGATATCCCCCCACAAACCCAGGATGTCATATGAGGGAGAGAGGGTTCCTGCCGGCGTCATTTTACAATGACCCGGTATGGAAGTGGTTAATCTTCTATATAAGGTTAGCCATTAAAGTATCAGATTTATTGCACTTTCTTTTTTATCTCTCAAATTTAAAATAAAATACTGTTAATTACCTATTGGGTATCATAGTAGAAAGCCATCTAAAAAATGACTGTAGAATAAAATCAAACTGTGGCGTTGACTGTGGCCAATGGCATACAATGTGTTACGTAGACACAGGCTTAACTACTACACACCACAATCATTTATAAGAACAGTTACAACAAGAACCTATGAAGATAACATTAAACAACAGCTTATGTATGAATCGGCTTTTATCACCCTGCCAATTTTGCATATATTTCTTTTGGGCATATTAGGTTATCCAATCACACAAAGCTTGGATTATGTCAGAAACAGCCTTTTCGAAGATATTATTCAATTTTTAAACTACTAAAGGAAACATTCTCAAATTTTACAAAATGACTGTGAACCTGCCAAGTTCCATACATAACCTTCTTTTTCTTTTATGCACTAATCTTTTTTTCACAGCTAAGTAGCAAACAGGGTTTAATACAGGAGGCGCAACCAATGGATAAAGCATAATAAACAAAAATAATAAGCACATACAACACCCAGTGACAACTAACCTGTATGAAAAGACAAATAAAACACAGCGTTAAATAAAATAAAACTGTGTTGGGACTGAGACTTAATAAAATGTGACAAATGTCTATTTGTGCTCAAAGCATAATAAAATATAGCAATCATAGTATAAAGAAATTCTCAAAATAGTCAAAACATGAATAATGCATAGTGTATAGACATACTATAGGTATTACAGTTAAGAATGTATTTATTTATTTTCCTCTGAGTGACCTTCAGATATACTCCATATACAAGAAGGCATTTCTTAGAATTTATCGATGCATAAACTGTCAGGCACTCGCTTAGATAGTATTGTGAACTTACAGATAAAGAACCAGCCGGAAGGTGTTGTTGTGTGTCACAGCTACATTGCTTATTCTTCCCAGAGGTCATCAAGGCTTTGCTAATACATGCACAAGTATATAACATCACAAGGGTACTTTGCATCATTAGTTCAAGAAAATAGACAGTTTATTGAAAAATGTAAGCTATTATTGTGGAGCTCTGGAAACATAAGTGGGGAGAATAACAGAATGAAACAGCATCACATCATAAACTTAATTTATTGTCTATCTTGATAGCTAGAGCTCATTTCAATATTCAATAGGTAAAGCTGGAGGGAATGTATAGTGGCTTTATACAGTACACACAAACACACACTTTATTATTGACACGGCTAAAAAATAAATATATATATTTTTAGCTATGTAAACATGATAATTACTTTATATGTTGTATTCTTTTTGTTAACTAGCAGGTGACGTTTTAGGCTCTTTTTCCTGTTGTAAATAGCTTGTTGTTTACAGGACTCAATAGCTCAAGCTAAAATGCAATATCTCATACAAACACACAAAGTGAAGTGGGTCAGATCAAGGATTTATCCCTTGTCAGACAGATTTGTCTGAGGTTTTATTCAAAGACGATAGTGTTTCCTGTGGATAAATCATAGGGGTGGATTTACTATAGGCAAATAGTGGATTTACCCTGGAGCTTCACGAATGAGGTGAAGCTCTGTAGATTTCCATCAACTGGTCAAGTGCAAGCAAAAATTTAGTTTTTTTTACACATTTTTCTTGCTTGTCATTGGGTATTCCATGCAAACTGAAGCTTCACCACAGATCTGGGGATAAGATCTGAGGATAATTCCCATGCAGGGTGCAACTGCACTTGCAAAGTTAACAGTCTATTTGCCTTTAGTAAATCAAACATACAGTGTTATAGAAATCTTTGTCATGCACTAAGGCCCCTTTCACACTGGGGCGGGGAGGTGCGCTGGCGGTATAGCGGCGCTATTTTTAGCACCGCTATACCGTCATTTTTACCGCAATATTCAGCTGCTAGCGGGGTGATTTTAACCCCCGCTAGCAGCCAAAAAGGGTTAATACCGCCTATGCAGAGGCGCATTGCCGGCGGTATTACCGCAGTTTCCCATTGCTTTCAATGGGCAGCAGCAGTAAAGGAGCGGTAAACACACCGCTCCTTCACCGCTGCAAAGATGCGGCTAGCAGGACTTTTGGAGCGGTCCTGCTAGCGCACCGCTTCAGTGTGAAAGCCTTCTGGCTTTCACACTGAAGACTGCAGGGCACAATTTTTTCAGGCGGTATAGCAGCGCTATTTTTAGCGCTAAACCACCTGAAAAACATGTCAGTGTGAAAGGGGCCTAAATGTTCTTGTGTAAAGCTTACTAAAAAAAAAAACTGATATATAAAATCAGTTTAAAACCTTAAAAAATCTGATAAAATTGATCCAAAACCATGTTAGTTTTCCTTTACAGGGGTTTTCTATTTTCTCTATACCAGTGAAAACTTGCTCAGGTTTATGCACTGTAATAGTTCCCCACATTCAGGCCTTGGGTGCTTAATAGATTGGGGCCTGCTATGATGACCTAGAGTGCCATGGAGTTCATTCTTTTATGTTTGAATCATCGTTATGTCTGTTTTGCAAATAATACATTTTCAGTTTGCTTTTTGATTTTCAAAGTCTTCGTTTGAACAAACTGCAGGTTGACGCACCCAAAATGCAGCATGCAAGACTTTGCACTGCAACACATCTTGTTGGTATGGAAATATGCAGTTTTCTCATGCCCATGGATTTTGCTTGCACTGGAAAATGTTGCAAAAGGCATTACAATGTAGGTGGTGGATAAGCCCTGTACCAAGCATTCACCTTAACCACTTCAATACAGGGCACTTTTACCCCCTTCCTACCCAGGCCAATCTTCAGCTTTCAGCGCTGTCACACTTTGAATGACAATTGCGTGGTCAGGCAACACTGTACCCATATTTTTTTTTTTTTCACACAAATAGAGCTTACTTTTGGTGATATTTACTCACCACTGGGTTTTAATTTGTGCTAAATAAATGAAAAAAGACCAAAAATGTTTTCTTTGTTTTATTTTTTTATGATTGCTTATACCAGTGAATTCCACTGGTATAAGCACCCATTTTTACTGAATGAAATGGATTATTTCAGCGTGTATTGTTGAAATTTGCTGTGATTGGCCCTGTCTGTAGCATATGATCACTGTGACAAATCACAGCTAGTAACACAATTGTACACAATGAATAGCATGAAAGGAAGCCCTCCATTGTTTACATTTGTCATGTGATCTGCTGTGATTTGTCACACCAGCAGTGAGTCGGTACACTGATCAGTCATTGGCTGTGTCTGGTGGACACAGCGGGTGACAGATTATGCCGCAGTGCGGGCTAAGGGGAGGGCGCAAGGTGTGTTCCGAGAGGATGTCATAAATGCAAGCACACCCATTTTTTAACCATTCAGCACAAAGTTATTCCTCCCCAGCTACACATACTAACCTTTCCTTTAGTCCTCTTCCACTCTGTTCAGCCTTTAGGAGCTAAGAAAGGAAGCAGTATGAGCATCTGCTGTCCTCCTCAGTGGAGAAAAAGAGGTTATCCTCTAAGTTGGCATTTTTTGAGGAGGGGGAGAGCACGGGTCACCTCTTGGCTAAAATTGCCAATTCACAGCAATGTTCTCCAGCAATTGGAGCGATCTAAACTAGTACAATTCACCTTGTGCAATCCCCTGATCAAATCTTGCAGGTACTGGCAGGATTTTATTAAGAGCTGCATCTCCCTACCTCAGTGTATGCTCTGGAGGAGCTCAAAGGGTATTTGGCTAGGATTACATTTCCACACCTTACTGCAGCTCAGCAGAGGGATCTTGACTAGGGAGGATGGTCTTCCCATGAAAATCTTTAAACAATATACAGAGTTACTATTACCACAATTATTAAAAGTTTTTAATGCTGCAAGGGAACAAAGCACTTTACCCTCCACGATGTCGAAAGCTAACATTGTCCTCATTTTAAAACCTAGTAAAGACCTGGTAGACCGCGGCTCCTACAGACCGATATCACTATTGCAGAGCGACATTAAACTATTAGCTAAGGTACTGGCCCTTAGGTGGATTAGGGTCATTACGTCCATTGTACATTTGGATCAAGCCGGGTTTATGCCTAATAAGTCCACTGCGGTTAATTTAAGAAGACTTTTTCTCATTATGCAATCACTAGCCGATAATGTTGGTCATAGAGCCCTGCTTTCCCTAGATGCTATGAAAGCCTTCGATAGCATTGAATGGGTATAACTCTGTGAGGTCCTTTAAAAATGTGGCTTTGGTTTACATTTGGTTTACATCTCCTGGGTCTGTTTACTGTATTGCCACCCTCAGGCTGCTATCCGGGAGTCAGGGAGAATGTCCCACACTTTCACTTTGGGGGGGCACTCGGCAGGGATGCCTTTTGTCGCTCCTGCTGTTTGCCTTAGCCATAGAACGATTGGCTATTAAAATCATGGATAACCCGGGTATTACTGGTATCTGTTATGGAGATAGACAGGAAAAAATAATGCTATATGTGGATAACAAAATTATATTACTTGGGGATACTGGCAATTCAGATAAATTGGTCGAAATCTGTGCTAATGCTAATCGATGGAGACATGAGTTCTGGGGAACCGATGTGTGATATACCGCTTACTGCCTCTTTTAAATACCTAGGAGTTTGGGTGACACCCTGTAACCGAGACTATGGTCGACTTCATATTTCCCCGTTTCTACTAAAAATTTGAGACCGTATAAAAACTTTGAACTCCCTATGTAAGTCGGTGACGGGTAAGGTGAATCTTATTAAAATGATTCTTATGCCCCAACTGATATATCTTCGTCATAACTCCCCGGTAGTGGTCCCTTTAACCACTTAACGACCGCCCACCGCCGATTTACGTCGGCAGAATGGCACCGACAGGCAGAATCACGTAGATCTACGTGATCGCCTTTGTGCAGTTGGGGGGTCCATCCGGACCCCCCTTCACTGCAGTGAGCGGCCGTTAAGTGTTCGGGAGCGATCAGGCATGAGGGGGCGGCCACTCGATTCCGCCCCCCCCTCGCGATCGCTCCCGGCCAATGAAAATGCTTCCTCCGCCATGTGATGTAAACAGAGGCTGGAGGAAGTGATGTCATCTCCCTCGCCGCGGTCTTTTCGTTCCCGGCGCCGAGGAGAGAAGACAGAGGTTAGTGCTCCAACAGTCCACTGACACGTAGGTACACATAGGCACACAAATCACCCCCCAGTCACCCCCAGATCACCCCCCAGGTCACCCCAAAGCCCCCAATCACAGTGTCACTGATTGCAGTGATCATTTATTTTACTGATCACTGCATTTAGTGTCATCTGTGATTGTAAAAAGTTGCAGGGCAGTTAGGATTAGGCCCCTTTAGGTCCAGGGTAGCCCCCTAACCCCCCTAATAAAGGTTTAACCCCTTGATCACCCCCCAGGTAACCCTTTCACCCCCTAACTTCAGCGTCACTAAGCGATTGTTTTTCCGATCGCTGTATTCGTGTCGCTGATGTTTTAGATAGGCAGTTATTTTTTTTTAGGTTCGCCGCAGGTTTTTATTAGTGTCAGGTACCCCCATATATTATTTTAACCCCCTGATTGCCCCTAGAGTTAAACCTTTCACCAGTGATCGCCGTATAAGCGTCACTGGTGTCACTGGTTAGCCAGTAAGTTATTTAGGTTACCCGTCAGGTTTTTATATAGCGTCGGGTACCCCCATATTTAACCTAATAAAGGTTTTAACCCCCTGATTGCCCCTAGTTAACCCTTTCACCAGTGATCACCATATAAAGGTTACGGGTGACGCTGGTTGATTAGTTTGCTTTTTATAGCATCAGGGCACCCGCCGTATATAACCCAATAAAGGTTTACCCCCCTGATCGCCCGGCGGGTGAGATCAATTAGGTTTTAGCGCCAGAGAGGTTCTGCGCCGCCCCAGGCAGTGTTAGGTTAGTGCCAGTAACGCTAACACCCACACGCAAAGCATACACCCCCCTTAGTGGTATAGTATCTGATCAGATCTATACTAGCATCCCCAGCGGTTTAGGGTTCCCAAAAACGCAGTGTTAGCGGGATCAGCCCAGATACCTGCTAGCGCCTGCGTTTAGCCCCTCCGCCCAGCCCAGCCCAGCCCACCCAAGTGCAGTATCGATCGATCACTGTCACTTACCAAACACAACACACATAACTGCAGCGTTCGCAGAGACAGGCCTGATCCCTGCGATCGCTAACAGTTTTTTTGTAGCGTTTGATATATTTGCTGACGACAGTCAGGTGCTTTTTTTCCTGTGAATCTTACTAGTGTACCCCTAAATTTAGAGCCCAAAATGGCAAGACGAAGGTACACTAGTAAAGAGGCCTACGAGATTCTGAGCATGACAGATAGTGAAGAGGAGGTCACGTATCTGTCAGATTCAGGCTCAGAATATCTTCCCGTAGAAGACAGTGACGTCAGCGGCCCCACGTCCGATAGCTCTGACGACGAAGTTGAGGTCCCTGCTAAGGTCAGGTGTACCCGATCCCGATCTTCTGAGGTTGTTGAGGAGCAAGAACCGCAGGTCTCTCGTATCATGGAGCAGAGTAGTACTAGCGCCGCTATTCCTTCTGGTGAACTGGCAAGCACCAGCGGCCTAGTACAGCCTGGACGTACATCCAGCACTGCAGTAACACTTGGTGACGTGGCGAGTCCCATAAGTGCAGTTCAAGCTGGCGAGGTGGCAAGCACAAGTAGTGTCCCGCTGCCACCAAGAAGACAAAGGCAGGCCCGTCGTGCCCATACTGCCCTTCCTGCAGAATTCGCCTATCCTGATTGGGTCCCCACCACTTCTGCAGAACCCGTACTTCCCCCATTCACTGCCCAACCCGGTATTCAGGTGGAAACAGCTGATTTTATTCCAATTGATTTTTATTCGCTGTTTTTCACGGAAGATCTCTATAGATCTATTGTGGACCAGAGTAATTTATATGCTGGTCAATTTATCGCCGCTAACCCCCAGTTGCCTAAAATTGCCAGAAATTGGAAACCAATTACGGTTTCCGAATTTAAGACCTTTCTGGGCCTTTCCCTCAACATGGGCACACATAAATTTCCGTCATTGCGTGCTTATTGGTCCACGCACCCAATTGACCACATGCCCGTGTTCTCTGCCTCCATGTCCAGGGCACGATACGAGCAGATTTTGCGGTTCATGCACTTCAACGACAATGAACTTTGTCGTCCACGTGGGGACCCTGAATACGACCGGCTCTATAAAATTCGGCCCCTCATAAACCACTTCAACGAACGTTTTGCAGCCTTGTTTACTCCCGATCAAGTTGTCTGCGTTGATGAGTCCCTGATTAAATTTTCTGGCCGCTTGTCTTTCAAGCAGTACCTTCCCAGCAAGCGTGCCAGATACGGGGTCAAGCTCTACAAGTTCTGTGACAGGGCAACAGGCTATGTAGTGAACTTTACGGTTTATGAGGGAAAAGATAGTCAGATTGAGTCGGTCAACTGCCCGGATTACATAGGGAGCGCTGGCAAGATAGTGTGGAACTTGGTGTCACCCTTATTCGGAAAGGGGTACCACTTGTATGTGGACAATTATTACACGAGCGTGCCACTGTTTAGTCACTTGTTTGATCATCAGATTGGAGCATGTGGCACCGTGCGATCTAATCGCCGGGGCTTTCCCCAGCGGCTTGTAGATGCCCGTCTTAGGCTGGGGGAGAGAGCCTGCTTGAAGTGTAATAACTTGCTCGCTATGAAGTGGAGGGACAATAAGAATGTTTTCCTTCTTACCTCCCTTCATGCAGACATGACAGTCCAAATTCGTACGGCGACTGGTGTTGTGGAGAAACCCCTCTGTGTCCACGAATATAACCAAAATATGGGAGGGGTGGACCTCAACGACCAGTTGATGGCGCCGTATCTAATTGACCGTAAGGCGAGACGCTGGTACAAAAAAGTGTCTCTATCATTATTCCAATTGGCTTTGCTGAACGCTCATGTGCTATACAGAGCTTCAGGCGGGACGTTATCTCTTCTAAAATTCCAGAATGAGATAGTCACAGAACTCCTGTATCCAGGCGGTTCTGCACCTCACCATCCCCAACCAAATGCAGTAAGCCGGCTGCATGAGAGGCATTATTCGTATGTCCTCCCGAGGACCCCTACCCAAAGCCACCCCCAAAAAAGATGTTGTGTCTGTAGCAAGCGCGGATTTAGGCGTGACACCCGTAGTTTTTGTCCACTCTGTCCTGACAAGCCTGGTCTTTGCCAAGGTGAATGTTTTGAACGCTACCACTCAAAAGTGAAGTTTTAGCGTAGGGTACAGCATTTCACAGACAAGGACACACTTACACAGGGTCTCCCAAGATGCCATTACATTTTGAGAGACCCGAACCATTACAGTTGTAAAGTTACAAAAAAAAGTGTAAACAAGAAAAAAAAAAACGTAAAAAACAAAACACAAAAAAAATATAAAATAAAAAAACCAAAAATAGTTGTCGTTTTATTGTTCTCTCTCTCTCTATTTTCTCTCTATTGTTCTGCTCTTTTTTACTGTATTCTATTCTGCAATGTTTTATCATGCTTGCTTTTCAGGTATGTAATTTTTTGTTTTCAGGTGCGCCATTCAACTGCAGCGCGGAATTATTTATCTTGACAGCAACAGCGTTTGCTCCCACGATACATAAAGCCGTGACTCCAGTGCTGTAGGAGGTGATTTCACCACCACAGTTAAAAAAAAGAGCATATATGCCAAAGCATGGGGGCAGCAGGGGCGGAGGAGCGATTTTGCTCCTAATGCCGCGTACATACGGTCGAAATTCCGACGGAGGCCTGCCCGTGGAAAATTCCGACCGTGTGTACGCGGCATAACTTTTTTGCGGGAGGATGCCCCCATGCTTCGGCATATATATATTTTAGGCACAGGTTGCGTTAAAACATTTTTTTATTTTTTACTAGGTTTTGTTTTGGTATTTGCTTTGCAGGTATGGCATGGTAAGGTCTTACTGTTGTACTGTAATGTTACTTTGTTTTAATGTTAACCACCATTTGCTTAGCAGGTACGCCATTCAGTTGCAGCGCGGATCTATTTATCTTGACAGGAACAGCGTTTGCTCCCACGATACATAAAGCCGTGACTCCAACGCTGTAGGAGGTGATTTCACCACCACAGTTAAAAAAAAGAGCATATATGCCGAAGCATGGGGGCAGCAGGGGCGGAGGAGCGATTTTGCTCCTAATGCCGCGTATATACGGTCGAAATTCCAACGGAGGCTTGCCCGTGGAAAAGTCAGACCGTGTGTACGCGGCATAACCTTTTATGCCGCGTACATACTGTCGAAATTCCGACGAAGGCTTGACCGTGTGTACGCGGCATAACTTTTTTGCGGGAGGATGCCCCCATGCTTCGGCATATATGCCCATCATTAGAAGTGGGTGGATGAAGGGAGGTATTCTAATGGTGGGCATACCCACCAATCAATCTCTTTTTTTCGTTCAGCCAATAGGCTGTATGAAAAAAAAGATTACAATACATGTCCAACAAGGACCAGCAACGTACTGGTATGTTGCTGGACTTTGAATGTTTATACCAGAATGATGCCTGCGGGTTTAGGTATCATCTTGGTATCATTCTTTTCAGCCAGCAGCCGGCTTTCATGTAAAAGCAATTCTAGCAGATAATTAGCCTCTAGACTGCTTTTACAAGCAGTGGGAGGGAATGTCCCCCCCCCGGATATAAAAAGCGCCATTGGGAAATTGGGAAAGCATTTTATCACACCGATCTTGGTGTGGTCAGATGCTTTGAGGGCAGAGGAAAGATCTAGGGTCTAACCCCCCAATTTTTTTCAAAAAAAGAGTACCTGTCACTACTTATTGCTATCATAGGGGATATTTACATTCCCTGAGATAACGATAAAAATGGTAAAAAAAATAAAATATGGAAGGCACAGTTTAAAAATAAAATAAAAAAGCCAAATAAATAATAAAAAAAAAAAAAAAAAAAAAGCACCGCTGTCCCCCCCTGCTCTTGCGCAAAGGCGAACGCAAGCGTCGGTCTAGCGTCATATGTAAACAGCAATTGCATCATGCATGTGAGGTATCACCGCGAAGGTCAGATCGAGGGCAGTCATTTTAGCAGTAGACCTCCTCTGTAAATCTAACGTGGTAACCTGTAAAGGCTTTTAAATGCTTTTAAAAATGAATGTAGTTTGTCGCCGCTGCGCGTTTGTGCGCAATTTTAAAGCATGTCGTGTTTGGTATCCATGTACTCGGCCTATGATCATCTTTTTTATTTCATCAAACATTTGGGCAATATAATGTTGTGCATAAAATGCCAGGACAGTTCAAAACCCCCCCAAATGACCCCATTTTGTAAAGTAGACACCTCAAGCTATTTGCTGAGAGGCATGTTGAGCCCATTGAATATATTTGAAGTGATTGAATAATGACCAAAAAAAAAAAAAATGTACAAAAAGTTGTCACTAAATTATATATTGCTCAAACATGCCATGGGCATATGTGGAATTACACCCCAAAATACATTCTGTTGCTTCTCCTGAGTACGGGGATACCACATGTGTGGGACTTTTTGGGAGCCTAGTCGCGTACGGGACCCCAAAAACCAAGCACCGCCTTCAGGATTTCTATGGGTGTAAATTTTTGATTTCACTCCTCACTGCCTATCACAGTTTCGGAGGCCATGGAAGGCCCAGATGGCACAAAACCCCCCCAAATGACCCCATTTTGGAAAGTAGACACCCCAAGCTATTTGCTGAGAGGTATGTTGAGTATTTTGCAGATCTCGCTTTTTGTCACAAAGTTTTGAAAATGTAAAAAAAGAAAAAAAAAAAGAAAAAAAAATGTCTTTCTTAATTTTCAAAAACAAATGAGAGCTGTAAAATACTCACCATGCCTCTCAGCAAATAGCTTGGGGTGTCTACTTTCCAAAATGGGGTCATTTGTGGGGGTTTTGGGCTATTTTGACATTTTATGGCCTTCAAAACTGTGATAGGTAGTGAGGAGTGAAATCAAAAATTTATGCCCTTAGAAACCTTGAAGGCGGTGCTTGGTTTTTGGGGTCCCGTACGCGGCTAGGCTCCCAAAAAGTCCCACACATGTGGTATCCCCGTACTCAGGAGAAGCAGCAGAATGTATTTTGGGGTGTAATTTCACATATAACCATGGCATGTGTGAGCAATATATCACTTAGTGACAACTTTTTGTACATTTTTTTTTCTTTTTGTCATTATTCAATCATTTGGGACAAAAAAAAATATTCAATGGGCTCAACATGCCTCTCAGCAAATAGCTTGGGGTGTCTACTTTCCAAAATGGGGTCATTTGGGGGGGGTTTGTGCCATCTTGGCATTTTATGGCCTTCAAAACTGTGATAGGTAGTGAGGAGCGAAATCAAAAATTTATGCCCTTAGAAACCTTGAAGGCGGTGCTTGGTTTTTGGGGTCCCGTACGCGGCTAGGCTCCCAAAAAGTCCCACACATGTGGTATCCCCGTACTCAGGAGAAGCAGCAGAATGTATTTTGGGGTGTAATTTCACATATGCCCATGGCATGTGTGAGCAATATATCATTTAGTGACAACTTTGTGCAAAAAAAAAAAAGTTTGTCATATTCCCGCAACCTGTGGCAAAATATAAAATATTCCATGGACTCAACATGCCTCTCAGCAAATAGCTTGGGGTGTCTACTTTCCAAAATGGGGTAATTTGGGGGGGTTTTGTGCTATTTTGGCATTTTATGGCCTTCGAAACTGTGATAGGTAGTGAGGAGTGAAATCAAAAATTTACGCCCTTAGAAATCCTGAAGGCGGTGCTTGGTTTTTGGGGCCCTGTACGCGGCTAGGCTCCCAAAAAGTCCCACACATGTGGTATCCCCGTACTCAGGAAAAGCAGCAGAATGTATTTTGGGGTGCAATTCCACATATAACCATGGCATGTGTGAGCAATATATCATTTAGTGACAACTTTTTGTACATTTTTTTTTTCTTTTTGTCATTATTCAATCATTTGGGACAAAAAAAAAAATATTCAATGGGGTCAACATGCCTCTCAGCAAATAGCTTGGGGTGTCTACTTTCCAAAATGGGGTCATTTGGGGGGGTTTTGTGCCATCTTGGCATTTTATGGCCTTCAAAACTGTGATAGGTAGTGAGGAGTGAAATCAAAAATTTATGCCCTTAGAAACCTTGAAGGCGGTGCTTGGTTTTTGGGGTCCCGTACGCGGCTAGGCTCCCAAAAAGTCCCACACATGTGGTATCCCCGTACTCAGGAGAAGCAGCAGAATGTATTTTGGGGTGTAATTTCACATATGCCCATGGCATGTGTGAGCAATATATCATTTAGTGACAACTTTGTGCAAAAAAAAAAAAGTTTGTCATATTCCCGCAACTTGTGGCAAAATATAAAATATTCCATGGACTGAACATGCCTCTCAGTAAATAGCTTGGGGTGTCTACTTTCCAAAATGGGGTCATTTGGGGGGGGGTTTGTGCTATTTTGGCATTTTATGGCCTTCGAAACTGTGATAGGTAGTGAGGAGTGAAATCAAAAATTTGCGCCCTTAGAAATCCTGAAGGCGGTGCTTGGTTTCCGGGGTCCCGTACGTGGCTAGGCTCCTAAAAAGTCCCACACATGTGGTATCCCCGTACTCAGGAGAAGCAGCAGAATGTATTTTGGGGTGCAATTCTACATATAACCATGGCATGTGTGAGCAATATATCATTTAGTGACAACTTTTTGTAAATTTTTTTTTTTTGTCATTATTCAATCACTTGGGACAAAAAAAATAAATATTCAATGGGCTCAACATGCCTCTCAGCAATTTCCTTGGGGTGTCTACTTTCCAAAATGGGGTCATTTGGGGGGGTTTTGTACTGCCCTGCCATTTTAGCACCTCAAGAAATGAGATAGGCAGTCATAAATTTAAAGCTGTGTAAATTTCAGAAAATGTACCCTAGTTTGTAAACGCTATAACTTTTGCGCAAACCAATAAATATACGCTTATTGACATTTTTTTTACTAAAGACATGTGGCTGAATACATTTTGGCCTAAATGTATGACTAAAATTGAGTTTATTCGATTTTTCTTATAACAAAAAGTAGAAAATATCATTTTTTTTCAAAATTTTCGGTCTTTTTCTGTTTATATCGCAAAAAATAAAAATCACAGAGGCAATCAAATACCATTAAAAGAAAGCTCTATTTGTGGGAAGAAAAGGACGCAAATTTCATTTGGGTACAACATTGCATGTCCGCACAATTTACAGTTAAAGCAGCACAGTGCCGAATCCCAAAAACAGGCCTGGTCCTAATGGCCCGAAATGGTCCGGGGCTTAAGTGGTTAAAGACCTTTAGGATAGTCAATACCATATTTCGTACCCTAATCTGGAAAAAACGCCTCCCTAGAATATAACTTGAATATCTTCAACGCCCCAACAGGTTAAGCACTGTTGTACTATGTGGCCTTGCAACTGCAATATCCGATAGGCACTATGCTCATGGAAGCAGAGCAGGGGAATGTGGGTAGTAGTTTGGTTAATGTAATGCTATACACGGGGGGGGGGCAACTCTATTCTGATGGCTCTCGAGGTCCAGGCTTTTGGAAAGCCACAGAAAATCTTTCCAACATATAACTTAATCCAGAAAATATGGAATAAGGTCAAGTACCTTCAGGGAGCAACGGGTATTACAGAGTATAGTCCCATCTGGTCAAACAATACATATCTTGAGTTAGCCAAATTACAGCACAGTGCCTTGTGGAAGAGGTAAGGCATTGTATATTTATGGCAATACTTTAACAATGGTGTTCTGCTTACTTTTGATGCTTTGCAAGAGACTTATGGCCTGCTGCCTTGTATGCACTTCTACTACATGCAACTACGGCATGCCGTAGTGGCCCAGAGTAGAACCTCTGAATGTTCTATGTCCCCAGTACCCTTATTTAAATTGGTTAGAGAGGCAGCAACCTCCAAGGGGTTTATTTCCCAAGGCTATGCTCTGTTTCTTCAGGCATTCTTGTGTCAGAACATTTGGGGTTAAAAAGAATACACAGGCCTTTATATTATGCATATTATGTATTTTTCATATTGTTCATATTCATGTATATAATGAATGAGAGGACAGCCATTTTGTCTCTAAAGTTTAAGTTCTTAACTAATGATATGCTATGAACAATACTTTGGTTTCTACTTTCTCTTTAAGAGGTTAACCCAAATTCACTATCTTTAAAAGTTTAAATTAGATTCATAGGCATGAATAGGCCTTGTTCTTATGTCTCACTAAGGGGTCTGGCTGTACCATCTCTAAGGTTGTAATTCAAAGGTTTGGACACTTAGTAGGATAAACAAGATAAAGGGATATTGGCACAGGCTTAAACAGACTGTGTACAGATAAGGGAGACATAAGCTCATAGCCATAGGGCTCATCCACAAATAAGCTGTGGTATTGTATATCTTAAATAATGTTACTTTTAAGTATCTTCACAAAGTATCTGTTATAGTAATCGATAGTAATCCATATACAGTATATGCATAAGTGGGTTTATATATTAGGAAGTTACAAATATAATATCTTCTGATGTGAGATCCTAACTGTGAAGGACATTAGGGGCTGTATTTGTCAAATGTAAGTTAAGAGTTGGATTCCAGTGATTAGTTTCAAAGAATTTCCCAAACCATTAGCTAATAGTGCAGGGTAGTGTTTATCATAAACATTCACACCTATAAATCTAAAGAAGTTGCCAGGTTGTCTGGGATACTTGACATGTGTTTGACACCCTTAGACAATTAATTGTGTTTTTCTAAGCCTTGGTCGAAGGGGGTCATATATTTTATTAGGCCTCGGTGACCCTAACATTAGGAATTATTCCTTATACACCACTGTCCCTACAGGTTAAAAATGACATTGTTCAAGATGGTTGCATATTTGGTTGCTAAGACAACCTACCCAATTACATCGTCACTTGACGTCATAAATTACCTAGTAATGAGATACACACCCACTTTTTGGAGGATAAAAGTAGGAAGAGTTCAGTGTGCAAGGATCTCTCGGGAGGAAAGAAAAGCTGAAGGGATCTCTCACTCTATCTCTGAGAAAGCTCACTCTGAAAAGAGGTCTGGGGAACTCACTCTCTGAAAAGATCTCTCTCGGGGGTCTACATCTGAAGGAAGCTGGAAGGGGGAGATCTTGAACGCAAACATGTAGCAACGTTGGAAGGAGTCCTGTGGGACTCATAATGGAAGCATCTCAAACAGACAGAACTTTAACCTAGTAACGTATTTATTTTGTTTATTTACCGGTTTTGGTAATGGAATTGTTTTTGCATACACATAACTAAAGCCATTTAAATATATATAGCCTAGTGTTGGAGATATAATTATTTTTAACTGCAGTATGAAGTAATCATGTTCCAAATATTAAGACACATACCCTAATTTGGTTGTCTTTATAAAGCTAGAGCTAAGTTTGTACAATGGTTCTGGTGTGAAGTATGTGTAAAAATAGATTCTTTCTAAATTTAACATAAGTCTTGATTGTATTGTCAAGCCGTGTGCCTTATATGACACTTGGGAAAGATAACATAGTGTCAATGTAAACAACAGTGTTTATTTACACCTTCCGTGAAGTAACGGAGAAACATTTCAAGAGTTACCAAGTTTTAAATGTACAATAATTATTTAAGTATTGAACTGTGAATATACCTTGTCATATAGAGCTTGCATAGAAATGTATGTAAATATTATCTGAACATTAACCATCATTTATCTCTGATTGTAGAAGTATATCCATTCATTTGTTTGATCACGACTTATACCTGATTTTAATTTGCACTGTACTTCAGTTAATAAATATATATAATATTTTAAGCAATATTCATTTGTGTTACTTGTCTTCAAACTAGCACGGATAAAGAATTTTGGATTTCTTGATATTGTAGGAAATTGTAAATCTCCCAAATCATAGATTTGTATATTTCCATAAATACAATATTATTTTAATATTTCAGTATAAACATTCTGACATATTTGTAGGCACTATGCTGAGATACGTCAATGTTTCTGACACTTGGAAAAACATCCACTACGAGTAAGGGCTAAATGGGAGGAAGATGTTGGTCAGTTGGATGGGGATCAATGGGAGGAAGCTCTACAAGCTGTGAACACCTGCTCATTGAATGTGACTCAAAGACTGACGTAACTCTATATTCTTTTGAGAGTGTACTATATCCCTCACAGATTACACACTATGGGCCTGTTGCCTGCACCGATGTGCACTAGGTGTAGGCGGGACCATGGTGATCTGATCAACCTACTATGGAGATTCCCCAAACTGCACCTATATTGGAGGGGGTAGTGGACACCCTGAACAGGGTATTCCAAGTGTCACTTCCTTTGGACCACAAATCTTGTTTGCTTAACCTGTTAGACGAGTTTGAATGGAAAAATCATACTAGAGACTCTATCACTAGTACCTTATTCTTAGCTCGTAAAATGATCATGATACATTGGAAATCAGAAACTCCTCCTAAAGTTAAAGTGTGGGTGGTTGCTGTAAGAAACACCATTCTAATGGAAAAGCTCATTTTCCAGCATAGGGGGTGCTCACGAAATATGAAAAACTCTGGGACTCATTATTAGATGTACCTGGGCTCACCCCGGCGGATCTGACCATGGACAGGCTTCTGGCTCTTAATGTGGGTTGATTATACAATTTACCCATAGTATTGGTATAATGTTGTCAAAGTCATGTTTTTCTTCTGTTTTACATAGTTAGTCAGGTTGAAAAAAGACACAAGACCATCCAGTTCAAAAAAAATAATAATATCATACAATCCTATATACCCAATTCTATACCCACAGTTGATCCAGAGGAAGGCGAAAAACCCCAGCAGAGCACGATCCAATTTGCTACAGCAGGGGAAGAAATTCCTTCCTCATCCCCCGAGAGGCAATCGGATATTCCCTGGATCAACTTTACCTATAAATGTCAGTACCCAGTTATATTATGTACATTTAGGAAAGAATCCAGGCCTTTCTTAAAGCAATCTACTGAGCTGGCCAGAACCACCTCTGCAGGGAGTCTATTCCACATTTTCACAGCTCTTACTTAATATATTTGAAGAATTTTTTGGGGTTTGTCAAACTATCTTTTGCAATCTGTCGTTCATTTTGAGTTTTTGCATCCTTGATTTCCTTTTTACATATCCTGTTATATTCTTTGTAACATTTAAATGAAATTAGTGTTCCTTCATTTTTATATTTTTTAAAAGCTCTTATAGTTTATAGCTTTTTTAACTTTGGAGGTAAGCCACATAGGTTTTATTTTTAGCCTTTTAAACTTATTGCCCATGGAAATATACTTTGCAGTGAGTTCACAAACAGTCTTTTTGAAGAATTCCCATTTCTGTTCTGTGCCCATTGATGCCCATATTGTCTCCCAGTCTTAAGCCCCGTACACACGATCGGTTTGACTGATGAAAACCGTCCGATGGATGGTTTTCATCAGACCAACCGATCGTGTATGGTACCCATCGGTCTTTTTTCCATCGGTTGTAAAAAATAGAACTTGTTTTAAAATTTTCCGATGGATAAAAAACCGATGGGAATTTCCGATCGTCTATGGGCAAGTCCATCGGTTAAAAAACCCACGCATGCTTAGAATCAAGTCGACGCATGCTCAGAAGCATTAAACTTAATTTTTCTCGGCTCATCGGAGTGTTTTACGTCACCGCGTTTGGAACGGTCGGTTTTTAGACTGATGGTGTGTGGCCAAGACTAATGAAAAACAGTTTCATCGGATTTCCGATGGACAAATCCATCGGACGAAAATCCATAGGTTATCCGATCGTGTGTACGGGGCTTAAGTCTTGGAGAGCAGCCCTCATCCTTGGAAAATTTTCTCTCTTGAAATTAAGTGTTTTTATCTTTCCCGCATGTGATTTTTGCTTACAGCTAACATCAAATGAAATCATGTTATGGTCACTGCTACCTAGGTGTTCCTTTATCTGAACATTAGTAATATGCTCTGCATGGTTTAAGATTACCAGGTCCAACAGAGAATCATTCCTAGTTGGGGCCTCAATAAACTGGACCATAAAATTGTCCTGCAATAGGTTTATAATTTTTTGCCCTTTAACCTCCCTGTATGATTATGTCAGATTTTAGGTGCTGAAAGCGGTACCATTATTTTGCATGGAAATTTGGCGTTCTATATTGTAGGCCTGTAATTCTTAGGAATAACTCACTTAAATCTGTCCAAACAAGAGTCTAGTAGACATATGATAAAGTTCAAAAAACAAAATCATAAATTATAATATAATAAATAACTATAAAATAATTATAACAAATAATAATATAATAATAATAAAAGTGTTTTTCAGTGTTTGATGACAAATTTCCCCACTAATCACTATCGCTCAATTCTGCAAGTGATTCTAATTTATTATCGCTGTTTTCTAGCTGGTCTAAAACCACTTTTGATGTAAAGGGACACTTTTTGGTTGCTATCTACAATCTCCAGTTTCCAGGCAGAAAGAACAGTTTTTTTTTTTTTTTTTTTTCCAAAAACAGTTTATTGAAATGTAAAAAGCATTTACAGATATCTTGAACAATAGTAGTACAATAAGGTATTAATACAACCACAAAACATGGATGAATAACATGTGTCACATACAATTCAACTTGCGGGTAGTGAAAATGAAATGGCTATGTGCATCCTTCATGAACTAGGCCGTGTTGGGGTGGGCTACCTTAATTCAAGGTAGTTGTGGGGTCTAGTCAAAGTCCACTACCATTGACGGGGATAGATCTTGTTGGTAGGTTAGAGCTAGGTAGGTTCACGGATGCCGTTATGGACTTTTGGTCTGTGTGGGAGGGAAAGGCCAACAGGTGCAATATGGCAGAAAGGGAGGGAAGGAGCTATAAACAGGTTTATTTCGTTGAGAGTGTATGAATGCGGGAGTGTAGGCTGGAGCTATGTTAGTGGTTGTATTGTACAGAAGCTTGTGGATGAGAAAGTAGGAGGGGTAAGTGGTGGAAGGAGAAGGGGTGGGGATCGAGGGGAGGGGAGTGAGGCAGGAAGGGATGGCGTTGGCAGGGGGTCCGTCTCTGACTTCCCCGACCCCTTGGGGTGTTCAAGGGGCGTGTTATGAGAAACTAGGGGCGGATCTGTATAGGGGGAGATATAGGAGGAGAGAGGTGTCTTTGTAAGGTTTAGGGTTAAGGGGAGATCCTGGCACGTCGTAGATTTTTAATGACAATTCTCAGAGGAGTAATTTATCCTTTGTCAGGGTTCAGGGAGTTTGCAAATTCTGGGGTCGTTTTATAGTGTAACCAGCAGGCCCATTTTTTACTAAATGATGACGGAGTCTCTCTTGCAATATGTATAAGATTTTCCATTTCCTCAATTTTGCATATTCTGTTAAACCATTCTTTTATGGTTGGTTGGTGAGTCGATTTCCAGTGTATAGGGATACACTGCTTTGCCGCATTGATCATGTGCATTGCTAGGGATTTGTGATAGGAATTGTGCGACAGGGGTGAATGGTGTAGAAGGAATTGAGAAGGGGAAAGGTCCAAATGATATGAGGTGACTCGAGAGGTTATATGGCATACCTTTTCCCAGAAGTCTTTTAGAGATGGACAGGACCACCAGATATGGAGAAGGGTTCCCCTTTCCCGGAGACATCTCCAGCAAACCTCTGGGATTGTGGGATTATATTTATGCAGAAGGGTGGGCGTGCGGTACCATCTAGATTGGATCTTAAAGCCGTTTTCCTGGGTCGACACATTCGTCGACCCTTTATGTATGTTGAGGAAAATTAGTTCCCATTGTTCCGCTGAAAGAGATACCGAGAGGTCTGACTCCCAGTTCTTACAGGCTAAGGTCTCGTTAGCTTTCATCTCGGCGAAGAGGAGTTCATGTGTGGTAGAAACTAGATGAGATTGGGGTGTCGTTTGGATACATAGCTTTTCGAAAGGGGTGAGTTCTCTGGAGCATTGTATATTCTTGTTAAGGGATTTTAGAAAATGAGCAATTAAAATATATGTCCAAGGGGGAATGGGTGGCTTGTTTAGTTGGGAGGAGAGTTGGGATGTAGACAATAGTTTGCCCCGGAGGAAGAACTGATGTGATCTAATTGGGCTCTGTGTCCAGTTATCGGTAAGAAACTTTGCGTGCATACCTGGTGGGAACCCAGGGTTCATTTTTACAGGTGTCAGTGGGCCGGGAATCGAAGATATGGGTGATCGGTAGCAAAGCTTTTTGAAGCATTGCAAGGTTGGGCCTATAAGTGGGTGTACGTGTAATTCAGAGGGGACGTGGGGTGAGAGTAACCATGGGAGAGACTCCAAAGGGAGAGCAGAAAAAGATGCTTCTAGGGAAACCCAATCTTTGTGGAGAGATTGAGTATTCCAGTCCACTATCCTGGTAAGGTGTGTAGCAGTGTAATAATTGAGAAGGTTGGGGAGGCCTATGCCCCCAAGTCTTTTAGGTCGGGTGAGCTGCGTAAAGCTGATTCTGGGTCTACGGTTCCCCCATAAGAATTTAGTGCATATGTTTCTATAAGATTTAAAAAAGGCCGGAGGTATATGTATAGGGATCGCCTGCAATATATAGAGTATTCTCGGGAGGGCATTCATTTTGAGGATCGCCGCTCTGCCAAACCAAGAGAAAAGCGGTTTGTTCCATGTTTCAAGATCAGAGGATATTCTGTGTAGGATAGGAACATGGTTTTTAGCGTAGAGGTTTGAGAGTTTGGAAGGGAGTTGTATCCCTAGGTATGTGATGGAATCATGTTTCCATTGGAACGGGAAGTTAGCCTTACATTGATCAACTATGTGTTGAGGTAATGTTATATTAAGGGCAAAGGATTTCGAGAAATTAATTTTAAGGTGGGAGAGGAACTGAAATTGTTTAAATTCAGAAAGAAGGTTTGGTAGGGAGATCAGTGGGTTCGACAGGAACAACAAAATATCGTCTGCGAAAGCAGCGTATTTATATTCTCTTTTGGAGGAACTTATACCTTGGATATCTGGGTTGTATGTCAGTTTACGGAGGAATGGTTCAAGTGTGAGTACAAAGAGGATGGGGGACAGGGGGCAGCCCTGTCTTGTGCCATTTCCGATGGGAAAGGCGTCCGACAGAGTATTGTTGACCCGTACCTTAGCAGATGGTCCCGTGTATAGTGACAGGATTAGGCCTAACATATATGGGCCCAATCCTATGGCCCTCAGAACCGCTGTCATATAGTCCCAAGCTACTCTGTCGAACGCCTTCTCCGCATCGAGTGACAAAAACAGGCCTTTTTGGGTTGTCTGTGTCATAAGGTGGTGTAAGTTTATTGCTTTAACAGTGTTGTCCCTGGCTTCACGTCCAGGGATAAAGCCGGTCTGGTCATGAGAGATTAAGGAAGGGAGAAGCGGTAAGAGTCTGTTTGCCAAAATCTTAGAAAAGATTTTGACATCTACATTCAATAATGAGATTGGTCTATAATTTCCCGTTTGGGTGGGGTCCTTATCTTCTTTGGGGATAACAACGATATGTGCTTCTAACATTTCGCTTTTGAAAGGATTTGTGGGAGAGAGTGTATTGAAGGCGTCAAGGAAGGGTTGTTGAAGAAGGTCTGAGAATGTCTTGAAATATACGGCGGAAAGACCATCAGGTCCCGGGCTCTTACCAGGCTTAAGTTGTTTTAAAGCTTTTTTCCATTCCTGAATAGAGATCGGGGATTCCAGAATCGTGGTGGTGTCAGTGGGGAGCTTTCCTGGAGCAAATTGGTCTAAGAACGAGTTAATATCATTGGGTCTGTCATTCGATAAGGTAGTAGGGGGTTCGGATTTATCTAGATTATATAGGGACGAGTAGTACTTCTCAAACTCTCTGGCTATGTCATTGTTATTCGTGAGAGTCTTACCCGTGGGGGATTGTATGTGGTGTATCGTATTAGCAGCCCTTTTCTTGCGTAAGGCTTGAGCAAGAAGATGGCCACTTTTGTTGCCGAATTCGTAAAAAAGTTTCTGAGATAGAGTGTATTTCTTCCTGAGGTGATGGCCCAATTCTTCCTGAATGAGTGTACGAGTCTCTAGTAGTTCTACGAGGGTTTGCTGGGCCAGGTTTCGTTTGTGTAGTGCTTCTAGTTTATTAAGTTTGGAAAAGAGATCAGCCAGTTTGGCCCGTTTTTCCTTTCTAATTGCGGCCCCCAGGGAAATCAATTTCCCTCGGACAACACATTTGTGAGCCGCCCACTGAGTAAGTTTAGAAATGTCCGGGGTGTTGTTCTCAGTGAAATAATTGCTTAGGCAAGTTTGAATCTCTAATTCTTTGGTTTTGTCTGTCAGGATGGAAGGGTCTAGTCTCCAAATTTGCGAGCGGTATACTTTTTCAGGGAAAGTGAGGGTCATTGAGATAGGGTGGTGGTCCGAGAAGGTCATCGGTTCGACGGTTGCTGCTTTCAGGGACGGGAGATCCTGTTGGGTAAGAAATATGTAGTCTAGTCGTGAATATTTGTTATGTGGGGCGGAGAAGAATGTAAAATCCTTTACGTTCGGGTGTAAGGTGCGCCATGTGTCGTGGAGCAAGAGTTCTTGGAAACATTTTCTGATTTGTCGGAGCGCCCTGTATGGTAGGTGGGATTTCCCCGACGAGGTGTCTAAAAGGGGGTTCAGGGGTACATTGAGATCCCCTCCCAGTATAAGAATACCCTCTTGGAAATTGGTTAGGTGTCTTGTTACAGCCCTAAAAAAGGGAACTTGGGACGAGTTGGGGCTGTATATGTTAGCCAAAGTGATTGGTTTGTTCCTGAGTGTCCCTTTTAGGAAGATATACCTGCCTAGTTCGTCAAGGTGAGTGTCTGTAATTTGGATGGGAAGGTTTTTGGAAATGATTATGGAGACTCCTTTGGATTTCGAGATAGGTGAGGTGGCATGGAAACTATGGGGGAAGAGGCGATTAGTCATGTTGGGAACTGATTTCTTACAAAAGTGGGTTTCCTGTAAGAAGATTATGTCAGCTTTCATGCTGCGCATGAGGGAAAAGAGTTGTGTTCGCTTTTCAGGTATGTTCAGTCCTTTGGCGTTAAGGGAGACTACCTTTAGGGACAGGTTGGCGCCTCGGACATTATCGGGGCTCATGTTGGTAGTAGAGGTTTAAGCGAGTGGGGGGCGGGAGGATATGGGGAAGTCAGAGACGGGAGGAAAAGAAAGGGGGGGGGTTATGCGGATGGGGAGAAGGGAAGATGTGGGGTAGGTGAGGTTAGGACGTTGAGGAGGAAGATAACCAGGGAGGAAGGAGGGGACAGGTAGGGGGATGGGGTATTATACCGGGTGTGGGACTTGACCTGCAAGCCCACCAATTAGGAGTGGGGGTACCGGTGAGGTTCAGCGGTGTCTACCAGAGTCCGCTGCGTGTGAGAGCGGTAGGTGGAGTTCAACTAGAGAGAGGTGAGGTCTGCGTCTCTCTATGAGGTCTTAAGGATAACAGACGCTGCTGATTGTTAGCGTCATCTATGGCTCATTTTGGTGTCAGAGGAGTAATCTTGTTGTGTAGATGACGGACAGGTCATCCTATAAGGACATGGTGAGAGGGTGATTCGTAGGTGACTTCAGGGCTGTGTGTAACGGCTTATTCTCATAAAGCATGAAGGCTGTGGAGTTGTAAGGGCATTTATTCGGCAATTAGAGGAGGATGTTTAGCATTGTGTAATCTGGGGGTTTGTGTGGAAGAGGGGGATAAGAAATTAAGTGTATTGCTCAAATTTCAGATGTCACATGACAGAGAATAGGGGGCATATACTTTGGTTTAGAGGAATATGCAGGGAACAGAGTCAGTAACATGGTGAATTAGTTAAAACAGAACAGAACAGAACGTACAGCTTGCGTTACCGTGAACAAGTATGCATCTGCAGTTATGGCTGACATCAAAAATCCAAATATGGATAACATAGCAAACAAAACATAGTAAACAAAAACATAGTAAACAAAATCATACCCAGGGGTTAAGGGCAGGCTGTCTAAATCCGAGGGGGGCACGCCCATTCCCAAACCTGAGAATGGATTCTACCGGACATCCACGTAGGCCACACACCTGTGCATGTCCCCCTCGGATCCCCGACCACCCTCAGTGCTGTAAAGCAGAAAATTCAGGAGCTAGGAGCTAGTAGGGCCTGTGGGGAGAAAGACAGCACATAATGCAATCGGGGGATTATATATCGACATGTCATTAGCTGCATTGGAGTAGATAGGAGAATGTAGGAAGAAGGCTTCAATAGAAAAAGGGTACAGCCGATGAGCAAGAATGAATACAGTGTGAGGAGAAGGAGGAAAAGACAATCAGTGCGGGAGAAGGTAGTCTCTGACCCGACATAAGGAAGTTAGGGCGACCGGGGAAACCTTCGGGAGTTGTCCAAGAGGGAAAGAGGGTACCAACCGTTCTGCCAGTGTTCCCTAGGGATTGCTGTATAAAGTTACCTGCGAATTGGAGTGGTCCAGAGTCCAGCTGTGAGGTGGAAACAGAAGGACGGTATTCATGTTTCTTGTTAGGCGATGCGTGCTTTGCGGGGCACTGGAGAAGCCGTCGGGCTACCATTACGCGGGGCTCTTTGATCCTTTGAAGGAGTGTGGGGAGGAGGTGGGTGAGAGCGTCGGCGGCCGATACTAAAGTTGCCTGCTTCTGCGATACCTTCCATGGAGGTGACTCTTCTGAATGGCGGTATACGGAAGTCGCTGTACCAGTCTGGTACTTCCACATACGGTATCTCCATGGCCGTGCAGAAGTGGTCTAAATCCTCCGGGACTTTTAGATTGGCTGTGCGGCCTTGGTGAGTTGCTGTCAGGCAGAAGGGGAACTTCCATCGGTAGATTATGGATCTGGCCCTCAGTGTTTCCAGGAGGGGACGTAGCTCGCGTCTGCGCTGCAGGGTGATGTTAGATAGGTCCTGGTAGATTCTGATATCCGTTCCCTGGAAAGACAGTTGGTTGCGGTGTCTGGCCTTGCGTAATATTTCCTCCTTCAAGGGAAAGTCTGTGAGGCAGCAGACTGCATCCCGTGGGGGATCTGTGTCCCTTCCCCGCGGGCGCAGTGCCCTGTGGAGCCGTTCGAACGCGATCGGGGTATCAGGGGCTCTTTCAAGTAGATCGTTAAAGATGGTAGTTACTGCCACTGGGAGCTGGCTGGCATCGATCATTTCTGGAATACCCCTCACTCTAAGGTTGTGACGCCTTCCGCGATTATCTAAATCTTCCATGTGGCGATTGATCTCCCTGAGGTGGATCGCATGCGACTCTGTTACCTGTTGAACGTGACAAATCGCTGTGTCTTGGCGGGCTTGAGCGTATTCCACCTCTTCCACCCTAAGCGTCATGGCGTGTATGTCCGACCTCATGTCCAAGATGGCCGCCATGAGGGTGTTTTTAATATCCGTAGCGACGCTGTGCAGGTCATTAAAGCTCACTGCCGGGGGGTGAGTCATCCCCGTTGCCAGACCTGGGGATCTCTGCTCCTCGGGTCGCTGCGGGCTGGAGCTCTGGGCGCGTGGCGCTTGGGAGGAGGCTGCTTGCGAGGCCTGCATCCTGGCCGTAGGCCGTGACCGGAATATCTCGGGGATTTGCTGACTCAGCGGGGTGTCGGTGTTCAGCGGGGATCGGGAACGGGTTGCCGAGGCACTGCGAGCGGTTCTCACCATGTCCGGTGGAGCAGGTAAGCTGATAAGCTGAAGTTGCTGGACCTCGGGACGGGAGCTCGCACACTACACGTCCATCCTGGAACGGCACCAGACCACGCCCCCAACAGTTTTTATAATATAAAAGTGCATGCAGGACACTGGACAGACCACTAGGGACAAAGGGGATGTGTTATTATTTGATACAGAACTGTAATCTGTAAGATTACAGTATACTGTATGTGTATTGTGTGTTTCACTCTTTGAATTTGGCGCCACACTCCGCCCCCTGCGCCACAACGTCGCAGGGAACGGAGCTCGGCGGCACTCGGCACTGTGAATCGAGCGAGATGACAGCTCGCTCACACAGCGGGGACACATCGGTAAGTAACTTCCCCTGTATCCTGCAATGCAATCCCGAGTCTGGCTCAGGGTTACCGCTTTAGGTACTGAAATTCCACCCCGAGCCAGACTTGGGAATACCGCTAGGCGGGTTAACTGTCCCAGCAGTGCCATTACTCCAGTCAATTTCTGGGTAGTTAAAATCCCCCATTATAATCACCGTCCCAGCCCTTGCAGCCCTTTCCATCTGTGCAAGGAGCTGAGTCTCCAACTCCTCATTAACATTGGGTGGTCTATAACAAACTCCAATGATTAACTTTGAACTACGCACATCTGTATGCAGTTCCACCCATAATGCTTCAGACTCATCACACTCTCCATCCACCAGGTCCTCTTTCACACTCGTTTTGAGATCACTTCTCACATAGATACAGACCCCTCCACCTTTCCTTTTTACTCTGTCTTTCCGAAAGAGTGCATAGCCAGGAATATTAATAGCCCAGTCATGTGAGGAATGAAGCCAATTTCAGCAATACCGATTGCATCATAGCTCTCCTGATGCACCAGAGCTTCCAACTCACCTATTTTAATTGGCAGAATTCTGGCATTGGTGAACAAACACTTTAATGCATTAATATATTTTGACCGGTCACATACTATCCTCTTGGGTGTTCCGAGATTGCAACTAGGACTTGCTACTATACTTACCTTGGGCTTATGTGCTTTGGTTACCCTACCACTAATGCCCCTAATACTGCCCTCTGGAATATGTTTCACACTGAATATCTCTATCTCTGGACCCTCCGCCCCGTTTTATGTAAGTTGCATCATATTTGCATTGCTCACCTTTTGGTGTAAGTACTCTGTGGCTAATATTGGCACAAATCTGGTCTATTTCTGTATAATGCATAATGTATAGCAAATGTGGTTAGCTATTTTGTTTTGGTCTGCATGTAACCAATAAAAGAATTTTTTTCGGATAAAAATAAAGAAAGGAAGCAGAGTGCAAGCTGTGTGTAAGCTCTGAGTCACTCTAGCTGGAGCTTACATGGGAAGTGTTCTAACCCCCATGTGACAGTGCAGGTCCAGTCACCAGGCACCAGTATTGTTTTATAGGGGATAGGTGAATGACTCATGTGCACCTCCACATAGGGAAATATGTGGTATCACTACTGTTGGGTGAATGGAGAGGCGGTAGATCAAAAATTTGTGCTGCTGTGGAAAGTTAGTGGCGGGATATAGATACATTTTCCTAACTGCTGTGGGTGACCCATTATCAGAAACAGAAACATATAGCACATGGTTTTGCTTTGGTGAAGTTATTAGTGGGAGTATAACCTTCAATATTCTGAGTAATTATAGATGCTTCTTGCAGAGAACAGTTAATAATTACTCCCATCAATTGGGTGAACAATATCAGCTTTATTGTGAAGCTGGTCATGTGAGACTTTACAATGTTATTCCCAAAATTCTGTTAATACTATCTCTTCAAATATTTTTCTGTGCTCTTATGCTACTGCCAAAGGTGAGATGGTTCCTTCTGCAGCTTCATTGCTCCCATCACTTGATTCAAAGGGCCCAATTTACTAAAGTGTGAAGTGAAATGAAGAGCACATCTGTGCATATCAGAAATTCAGACATGTGGAGGAGGGTAAAAAAAGCTTATTTTTCACATGAATGGAAGTAAACAAGATCACTTCACCTCATACTCTAAAACCAGGCTCTACTTTTCCTCAGCCACCACTCTCCGAGAATTAGAAACTGATAATCAAACAATTACAAAAACAAAGTTTTGAATGTTTCCAGTAGCATGATGTGAGCTCCCTGGTCCAGCCCTATCAAATGAATGACATGGCAGTATCTTGATGCTTATCATTATTGTGCATATTGCAGCATTTTTCATGAGAGAGACAAATGCTGCTTGTAGCATCTTTAGTGATTGAACACTCCTTCACATACTGTATTTGCATGTGCAACATTTTATATACTCTATATTAGGGATATGCAATTAGCGGACCCCCAGCTGTTGCAGAACTTCAAATCCCATGAGGCATAGCAAGACTCTGACAGCCACATGCATGACATCCAGAGGCAGAGGCTTGATGGGACTTGTAGTTTGCAACAGCTGGAGGTCCGCTAATTGCATATCCCTGCTCTATATTGTACAGGATGCCAGGGATAGGTCCTGAATGGAAGATATGTTTCCTTTTAAAGGGGAAGACTCATATGCATTTTGAGTAGTCAGGTGTTTTTACCCATGCAGGGTCAGGGTTTCTGGGATTAGTCCAGTTGGAGAGCAGAGGACTGATTTACAGTTCTCTCAGAATTGGTAAGTCTTCATTTGGGACCCGGAGGAAGGCATCTTCAAACAATTTTTTTGGGGGAGGGATGCTGTGCTGGTGCTAGAAGTATGTGTGTGGTTGCCAATGTGGTGTGCTTTGCACATATGTAGGTGTGGCCAGCAAGTGGGTGTTTCTTAATGGTCTATGGCTTGTACTGTGACATATTTTTTTTTTAGATCAAATAAGACCTAGGAGTGACCTGAAGAGAATGTGAGAATAAAATAAGCCCAGTTTGGACTAGAAATGATAACCCCCAGCTTGTATCAAGTTTAGCAAAATAAAAACAGCACAGCAAAATAATTAAATCCCACCACATCACAATAATTAATTTACAGTAGGACACAGTAACTAACCCCTAGCACAACACAGTAATTAACCAGTGCATGGTTAAATACTTAACCATCAGCACGACACAGTAATTAACCCCTAGGACAGCACAGTAAATGAAAAGGGGAATGGTTGAATACCTGACTATCAGCACAGCACAGTAATTAACCCCTAGGACAGCACAGTAATTGACGAGGGCATGTTTCAATACTTAACCCACAGCATCACACCATAATGAACTCCCATCTCAGCACAGTAGTTAACCAGTGCATGGTTCAATAGTTAACTCTCAGCATGTCACAGTAATTAACCCCTAGCTTTGCACAATATATAACCCCCAACACTGCACAAAAATTAACCTCAAACTTTACACAACAAATAACCACCAACTTTGCTCAACAATTAACCCCTAACATTGCACAACAATTAACCCTCAGCATGTCACAACATTTAACCCTCAGCACGGCACAGTACTAAACCCCTAGCACAAGACAGTAATAAACCATCAGTGTGACACAATATTAGACCCCTGGCACAAGCACAGCACAGTAATTAACCTCCAGCGCTACACAATAAATAACCCCCAACATTGCACAAAAATAACCCCTCCCCCCGGCAGTATAGCAATCAGTGTGCCCCCTTCATTGAGCAACAAACAACATAGCATATATAGCAAAGAGGTCAGAATTATATAGCATAAAGAATGTGGAGGTCAGGACTTCGTACAACATTAGTTCCCCAGTGTGTCCTCTTACAATGGTGGTCAATACTCAGTGTATCCCCTTACATTGGTGGCCAGTGTGTATCTGTACAATAGTGGTTAGTGTGCCTCCTGTACAATTGTGATCAGGATGTCCTCTGTCTACTGGTAGCCACTAGCCAATGGCCCTGCATACTGGTGGCCAGTGTACCCCTGTATACCGGTGGTCAGGGCTTTTTTCTAAAAGAATAGGTGCAGGAACTCAACCACGCTCCCACCACAATAAATAAGACCCCCTCCTCCCCAGGGAGAGAGCATGTTACATCAAATGGAGGGTCTGGCCAAACTGTACTAAATGCGGTAGGGTCTTAAAGGGGCATTGTTAAATACCAGGAGTGTGTTACACACAGGGTGCAAGGTTCAGGAGTACGCTATGCACATTGTGCAGGGTTCAGAAGTGTGCTATGCATAGAGTGAAGTGTTGAAGAGTGTGCAGTGTGCTTCATACAGAGTGCAGAAGTCAGAAGTGTGCTACTTACAGAATGCAGGGTTGAGGAGCCTACTACATGCAGAGTGCAGAGTTCAGGATTACATTATGTACAGAGTGCAGAGTTCAGGAGTATGCTACATACAGAGTGCATAATTCAGGAGTGTGATATGTACAGAGTGCAGAGTTCAGGAGTGCACTAAGTACAGAGTTTTTCTGGAGGGAGACTGTTTTCACATTACCTTGTCCAGGGGGAATTTTAATGAACTTGCAGCATCCAGTGCTGAATTGCCATAAGACTGCAATGCCTAGTGTGCTGAAAGAGGGGACATCTGTACCCAAAATGTCTGCTACTTTGCCAGGGGCTGCTGCAACCATGTTCAGACTGCCACCATCACTCTTAAAGACCGTAGGAGGTAGCCTGATCATGGATCCAGTGTTCTGGACTCTCATAAGAGGAAAAAGTCTTTGTGATGGACCTCAGAACAGTGAGAGGCCTAAGGTCACGATCTTTGCTACACACCTGTTTTACCACTTGCCGTCCAAGACAATTTAAAAAAAATTCACATGCATGTTAAAATTAGCATTTTTTTGCTATAAAATTATTTAGAACCCCCAAACATTATATATTTTCTAAAAGCAGAGGCCCTGGAGAATAAAATGCTGTTGCAATTTTTTTTTGTCACACAAACTTTGCTCATGCCTTTGTCAGGATCTAGCAGCTGCAGCCACGATCCTGGTATAACTGCTTCCTATCCAGGACAAGTATATGCAGATCAGGAAGTGGTTAAAGAGACAGCACCACCCCTATTTGGGGCTTCCCAGGAATATGTTCCAAGGAACAGTCTTGTTCCCTTTAGAACAAAAAACAATCTCTGTTTCAGGCACTTCAACGTAATCTTGGACCCCCAAGGCCAGCCACTGCCGGACATTTACCACTGGCTATTGGGAGGGAAATTTAATAGATTTTTATATGTATTTTATGAATACATATATTTTTATGCATGTATCATGCAATTCATATATGCTGTTTCAAAAATCATAAAGGAGGCCACACCTCCAAAATGCATCATCCTGGCAACTGTTATCCAATCAGAGAATACAGATCAAAAAATCATCAGCGCTAAAAACCAATGACAGTGTTAAACAATGTAAAATCGATGGGAAGGGGGGGGGGGGGGATGGGGTAGAAATGTGGTGTGGCAAATACAAAATAGTCAATTGTCAGACCGCCCAGTGCTGCATGGTAACTTATGGCTGGAACGCAAACATATACATACAGAAAAAACACCCAGAAAAAACACCTCAAAAACCAGCGCACAATAGGCTTCAATGCAATTATGTTGTGCATTTACACAGGAACTTGCCAAGTCCCCTGCTTGACTAACTTGATTTTTATATAATAAAGGGCCATCTGCCATTTTCATAATTGCATTGGAGCCTATTGTGCGCTGGTTTTTGAGGTGCTATCCAATCAGGTTCCTGGACATCCAGCAGAGGTGGAGAATGTTGATGCCGACCTCACCTGAGCCATGCGTGCACTGTACACTTCAGCCGTCGGCTTATAACCCAGGAGAGTGGCCGCTCCTGGGCTTTGCAGGTGCTGTCAATAGAGCTTGCAGCTGTCTCTACGGCAGAGCAGATTCATACATCCTCCCATGAATTGAGGGATCTGTCACTAGGATTCCAATATGAGATAAGCATGAAGCAAGTTTTTATTGTGAGTGTAATTGTGCATTCATTATTTCTTGACTGCTGAGGCGCAATGGGCCTAGGTACAAATCAACTGTAACATAATGGGATAAAGCCACCCCCCTTGCCCCATTTAAGAAACACGCTTACAACCATTAGGTTGGAAAGGGCAAGGCCACAGCTTTATTTAAATTCCAACACATAACATGTGAACACTTTAAACCAGACCAGTGGCAGTAACAGTTGTACTGTGAGCACGCTTTAACATTAACAGTTTGAATTCCAAAAGAGGCCTGTCCTTACCATAAGTGCTGGACAGACAGCCTACTTCCATATTTCCATCGAGGGCATAGCCCATTACAGCAACTTTAATGCTGGCAAGGTCAAGAAACCGCAGCAAGCTGTGACATACCATAAAGAAAAAAGGGGTGGGAGGGTGGGCAGCTCTTCCAGCCATGTTCTTCAAAAAGGCCCAGAATTCCCTGGGGCAATACTTTTCTGAGCTCAGGCCCAGCCCATCCCCCATAGTTCGACCAATCCTTGGTGACCATTCACCCACATTGCCCAGCACCTGGCCATGCCCCCATCAGTCAAGGCTCTCTTTACCTATAGGGGGTTCAAGAGGACTTCATTATTCATTAAAGGTGTAATACACTAAGGCGGTGCACTCTCTGTCTTCCTTTCATGTCAAATTCTTTACTAGCCCAGCAATTCTAAAACATAAATTGCAATACTCACTTCCTCTCTGCACTATACCTCACAGACTCGGTGATCTAGGTGCTCTTCCAGAATTTATCCTACAAAGTGTGTTGCACTCATGTCATAATGATGCGGAGAAAGGTGCTGACATCATCATGTTAGTGACCCTCTCTGCATCATGACTGCTGAGGCGCAATGAGCCCAGGTACCATTAACCGTAAAATATATGTATTATAAACCTTCCCCCCCTTGCCCCCTCACCCTATTAAATAAAACGCTTACAACCATTAGGTTGGAAAGGGCAAGGCCACAGCTTTATTGATTCCAAACATAACATTTGAACAACATTCAACAAGTGCCAGTCACAGTTGTACTGTGAGCACTCAATACCAAAGGGGGGTGGGAGGGGCCTGTCCTTACCATAAGTGCTGGACAGGCTGCCTACTTCCGATATCCATCAAGGGCATGGCCCTTTACCGCCATTTTATGCTGGCAAGGTCAAGAGAAACCGCAGCAAGCTGTGACACACCACCGAAAGAAGGGGCGGGAGGGTGGGCAGCTCTTCCCAGCACGTCTTCCGAAAGGACCCCAGAATTCCCTGGGGCAGTCCTTTACCCAAGCTCAGACCCAACCCATCCCCCACATTGACCAATCCTTGGGTGACCAACGCCTTGTCCTGCACCTGGCCATGCCCCCATCAGTCAAGGCTCTCTTTCCCTAGGGGGGGGGTCAAGAGGCCTTCATGACTGCTGAGGCGCAATGAGCCCAGGTACCATTAACCGTAAAATATATGTATTATAAACCTTCCCCCCCTTGCCCCCTCACCCTATTAAATAAAATGCTTACAACCATTAGGTTGGAAAGGGCAAGGCCACAGCTTTATTGATTCCAAACATAACATTTGAACAACATTCAACACGTGCCAGTCACAGTTGTACTGTGAGCACTCAATACCAAAGGGGGGTGGGAGGGGCCTGTCCTTACCATAAGTGCTGGACAGGCCGCCTACTTCCGATATCCATCAAGGGCATGGCCCTTTACCGCCATTTTATGCTGGCAAGGTCAAGAGAAACCGCCACCGCCTGTCAGTGGCTAACTGACAGGCGCCCCCACCGCAGCCAGAGCCTGTTCCACACCACGCTGTAGGCCAAGGTTAAAGATATCCAGCCCAATGTCATTGAGGTGAACACCATCCGATCTCAACAGATCCGCATTGTCACCCTCCAAGTCCTTGTGCCGGATCACAAACCCCCCCAATCTGCCAAACAAACTTGGCGACCTGGGAATTGACTTTGCGCCGAAAGCGTTCCAGGTGTGGGCCAGGTATCTCCCGAGCCCACAGCAAGCGAGGCACGATTTCCGACCAGACGAGGATTAAATTGGTGAAGGTTGCATAACACTGGGCGATGTCGCGCTTGATCGCGGAGATTAAGTCCACGGAACGGGCGTAACCAACATCATTCCCACCAGCATGGAAAACCATGATGATGGGGCCAGAAACATGGGCCCGAAGGCGCCAGCATTCCGGTAGGACCTGAGGCCAACGTAACCCTCGCAGCCCAAGCCATCGAATCCTGGCGAGATTGTCGTTGAATCCCAAATTCTTCCCGCAGCTCCGAACAGCCGACCGACGAGCAGCCCAGTAGATGAAGGAATCTCCCAAAATCCATACGGGCGCCGGGAAACGATCTGGAAATTAGAACAACAGGTGTGGGCGGACATACAAAGAAAACCGGGATGATTCCCACCTACCCAGACGCTGAAGTTCCGTATCGGAAAAACCCATACCAGAAGCCGCAGTGGCAGCGCCGATGCGAAACGAGTGGGTTGCGAAATCACGCAAGGGAAGGCCCAGAATCTCAAGGCAACGACGGAAAACCTGTAAAAATTGGAACCTGCTCAGGGATGAGGAATCTGCATGGACAAAGAAGGTGGGGGAAGGGGGGCGAGACGCCACGAAAGGGGAAGCCAAGGACACAGGGCAAAAGGGGCCGCCGCAAGGGTACAGAACCACCCTTCTGCCCTTGCCAAAGCCGTCCGTTTTAGAGGTGCGCAACAGCACCGACACGCAGCGCTCAGAGAAGGACACGTCCTCCGCCCGAATGCCACCCGCCGAGGACGTAGAACTGGACACCAGTTCGCCAATGCGAAAGGCGCCAAAAAACGCCCAAGAGAAGGCCACTCGAAAAAGCAGCGTTTCAAACGAAGTGGAGCAGACAGACGGCAACAGAGAAAGGATACCGGAGAGGATCTGGAGAGAAACTGGTCGCCGGGAATCAGGAACATGGGTGACACGTCTCCAACCCCGGAGAACCCGTCGAACCGTAAAAGATTTTGTGAGGTCCTCCCACCCCAGGACTTGAAACCAAAAGGACAATGCCGACATATTGGACGAAACCGTGGAACCCGAAGCACCTTTTTGCTGCAAATAAACCAAATAAGCAAGCAAAGCCCCGCGTCTGTCAAGTGGAGAGGAAATGGAAAACTCACCGCCCGACGCTTGGACCCATTCATGCCATACTCGGCAGTACGATGCCCACGTCCGCGGAGACAGCGACGCCCGGAGGAGGTCTAGCAAACATCGGAAACGAGGTTCCACAAGTGGGCCGGACAGGGGAGGCCCTCCAGGGCAGCCGACGGAGCCAGGGAGCGAAAGCGAGCAAGCTGAAAACGGGAGAGAGCATCAGCAATGTCGTTAGAAGTCCCGGGAACATGCCTAGCCCTAAAACAAATGTTAAACTGCAAGCATTTAAGAACCAAAAAACGTAGAAGCGACACGACTGGCGGGGATCTAGCTGACTGTCGGTTAACCACCTGCACCACACTCATGTTATCGGACCAAAAAACAACTTGGCGGTCGCGCAACCGGTCGCCCCACAGCTCAATGGCGACAATGATCAGGAAGAGCTCCAGTAGGGTGAGGTTGCGCAACAAATCCATGCGGGCCCATGAGGCCGGCCAACACTCGGCAGACCACTCCCCTTGGAAGAAGGCACCGAAACCGCAGGAGCCCGCCGCGTCCGTGTATAGCTCCAGCTGCGAGTTCGGTACCTCCTCCCGTAGCCAACAAGACTGGCCATTGTAGGTCTGGAGAAAAGACAGCCACATCCCCAAGTCGTCCCGCATGGGCTTGGTGATACGGACATAGTGGTGGGGGGCCACCACCCCCTTCATGGCCCAAGCCAGACGCCTGCAGAAAGCCCGCCCCATGCGAATGACCCTACAGGCAAAGACCAAGTGACCCAACAACGACTGAAGTTGTTTCAATTGCAGTTTTTTGGCCCCTCTTGCCAAGCGGACCAGGGAGAGGAGCCTGGTCAGCTTGTCGCTGGGCAGCCGGAAAACCATAGCCACCGTGTCTATTTCTATGCCTAAAAAGGATAAAGCCGTCACGGGACCCTCAGTTTTGTCAGCGGACAGTGGAACGGAAAACCGTCTGCAGATATCCTGAAAAACAGAGAGGAGACACTGACACCAACCACTGTCCGCTGGGCCAACGAAGAGGAAGTCATCCAAGTAATGTAGCGTGGACTGAAACCCAGCCTCCCGGGCGACGACCCATTCAAGGAAGCTACTGAAGAGCTCAAAGAAATAGCACGAAACGGCACAGCCCATGGGCAGGCACATGTCAAAAAAGTAGCTTCCCTGAAAGTAGCAGCCCAGAAGGTGGAAGCAGTCTGGGTGGACCGGGAGGAGGCGGAAGGCGGACTCGATGTCCGCCTTTGCCAACAACGCAGACTGACCGGCAGCCCTGACCAAGTGAAGCGCCCTGTCAAACGAGGCATAGTGGACCCTGGATTCCTCCTTATCAATGCCGTCATTGACCGAGGAGCCAGTCGGGTAGGACAGGTGGTGGATAAGGCGAAATTTTCCCTCCGCCTTCTTCGGAACCACACCCAGGGGGGACACCCGCAGGTTGTGAAAAGGGGGAAAATCAAATGGGCCTGCCATACGCCCCAACTCCAGCTCCGTCCGGAGCTTATCGGCCACGACGGACTCAAATTCAATTGCGGATTTCAAATTAGATGCCATGGTAGGCACATCAGAAGGAGTGAAGGGTATCCAAAAACCCCGGGACAGGCCGTCACTCAAAATCAAGGCCTCCCTATGAAGGGGGTACCGGTCTAGCCAGGGAAGGATCTCTAATACGTTCACCGGGGACCTCCGTTTTAGAAAGGTCAGGCTTGGCTCCCGGCCTGGCAAGAGGTTGTTTTCCCTTGCGGAAGCATCGGCTGGCGGGGTGAGCGCCCCCGCAACTGGAGCACTCGTGCTTAAAACGGCATGCAGTGTACCACTTGCAGTGGCTCTCATTGAACAGCCAACAGATCCCCTTTTTGGGGGCAGCCGACGCTCCGGAGGGAGCGCCGGCGGGGGACTGAAAGGACGAAGGCCTATGGGGGCACATAAGTAACAACCACAGGCTACCATCCTGGCAATCAAAACGAAACTCCTTACGTGCCGCCATCTTTTGGCGAAACTGAGTGTCGTAGTGAAACCAGCATTGGCCCTCATAGACCTTGTAGGCACCCCAAATAAGGTCTAAATAGCAAAAGAGGGATGCGGCCAACTCCGGGAAGCGCTCACAAAGCACTCCGGCGTAGGCGCAGAACCCTTGCAGCCAGTTCCCGAACGTACGAGGAAGCTGTTTCGATTTTTCGCCCTGCGCTGTGACATCAACACGACGCGATTTATCGATCAACTCCCTGTCAGGAGGAACGAGCGCAAGAAAGTCAAGAAATTCGCGACGCCAGATTTTTTCCTTAACCTCCTCCGTCAGGTGCGTGCCAGTAGGCGAAACCGCCCATAAAGCGCCGCCGGAGACGGAGCCCCAACTAGCCGCCGGGCCCGACACCCCCATCTGGGACAAGACCGATTTAACGACCGTAGCTATGCGTTCGTCTGGAGGGACCGATACGGGAGCGTCAGCGGACCTACCCCAAATTAAATCACAATCATACTCACTAATGCGTGGAGGCAGAGTCGATGAAGGGCGAACGGCAGCAGCAGCAGGTCCAGGTGGAACATCAGCAGGATCTATCACGGCTGGAGCTGAACGGCAGGAGAGGTCCAGGGGAGGGGATCTGACCACCGATCCAGAGGAACCCGGGTGGCCGAGGACGGCAGCCGAACAGGAACAAGAGCATACGTGGGCCCCAGGACCCGGAGCAGGTAACATTCCAGGACTGGAGGGGAAGTCTCCCGCCCTGCCGGGCACAGGGAGACGAGTGATGGTAGGTAGCCCTCGGGAACCTCCCGCCCAGCCGGGCGCAGGCAGGGGTGGGTATGCAGGAGCCTGCGGTGATGGGAGGGCAGCCTAGGCGGAACGTCCATCCCCCGCCCAGCCGGGCACAGGGGGATGCTGGCGTACGGCGGGCAGCAGCAAGGGGCGATTGGCAGCCATGCTGTGATGACTTCCCGCCCTGCCGGGCGCAGGGAGATGCTGCAGCGCGGGGTTCAGCTGGGAGAGGTGGGTGGCAGGTGCACTGAAACTGTCTCCCGCCCATCCGGGCGCAGGGAGATCACCACAGGCATTGCACCTTGCAGGATGAGAAACCATGGAGCCCTCATCCTCCCCCACCCAGCTGGGTGCAGGGAGATCCTGGCCTGTCGTCACTGGCATAGCAGAGGACCAGGATGCATTTAAATCTCCCGCCCTGTAGGGCGCAGGGAGAGAAGGAGCCACTGGGGGCAGCAGCGCGGACGTTGTACCAGCCGCGGAACTGCCAACCGTGACTGGAGAGCGGGCACCCGGAGGAGGAACAGGAGGGACCGCCCGGCGCACCACGCCTGTCGTAGCTCTGGAGTAAGACACCCGTGCAGAGCGGCGCAGAGCCCCGCCAGACGAATCCTCCACGCGGCATGCCGAGGGAGCGGGAGCGGAACCGTGGCTGGACGGACAGGACTCGCGCACCGGCGGGATGGGGACTGAGAGGGCCGCAGCATCAACCGGAGGAGGTACTGGGAGGCAGCAGGGGGGGAGCGGGGCACAAAGTGACCAAGAAGGGGCTCTAGGACTCCGCGATCGGGGATGGCGCGAGGAGGCCCGAGCCGCGGTAGGCTCCGGAGATGGCGAAGCCCGCCGGGCAGGGCCCCTGCCCCGGCGGGGGCCGGAACGAGCACCAGGCCTCCTGTGGGGGGAAAGAGCAGGGGTTGGGACTGCGGTAGAACCGAGGAGGGGGGGGATGCGGAGGAACATGACTGGCCCTGGAAATACTGGGGCTTAAGCGTGAAGGAGGGCGAACCCGCCTCCGGGCCCTGGGAGCTGGGGACCCTGCAGCAGGTGCCACAGGTGGGGGAATGGGGGGTGAGGGGGTAAATTCAGGGGAGAGGAGAGAGAAGAGCCATTCGGCCTGACCCTGCAGAGCCAGTTCGCGGACCCTGGCCAGCAGCAGCTCTGTGGCTGTGGGATGGGGTCGGTCCAGCTCTTCCCAGCACGTCTTCCGAAAGGACCCCAGAATTCCCTGGGGCAGTCCTTTACCCGAGCTCAGACCCAACCCATCCCCCACATTGACCAATCCTTGGGTGACCAACGCCTTGTCCTGCGCCTGGCCATGCCCCCATCAGTCAAGGCTCTCTTTCCCTAGGGGGGGGGGATCAAGAGGCCTTCATTGAGGAACTCCCATTGCAGGAGAAGTGGAAAACAGCATCCTGTCCTATAATGAGCCTGAAAATTTATTAACAAAAAAAGTAAGCATAAAAAAAAAGTTATATATACATAGGAGTGGTCCCGGATGACATGTTGTATCAATGATTTTTGTGCAGCGGGTTTTGGGACCTTTAAGAGAGACAGCAGAGGTTAATGCAGCAGAGGTCTGATAAAGAGAAAGTGGAGAGGGTATGAGGGTGTGATGAGAATGTAGCTGTATACTGCACTTGTGTGGAGCTGTGAAAACTAGACAAAAAGTCCCTGCTGGCTAGACTCTGTCGTGCCTCTGCCTCTGTGCCATGGACTTGTTATGTTGAAGTGTCAGACGCTGAAATAGGCATATTTCTGTTCTGGGATTATGTTAACCACTGGACATCCTTCGGCCACTTTAAAGGGCTGGCTTGCAAGAAGTCTGTGCCCTGCGGTCCTGCTAATCTGCCAAACTTTACACTGAATATACAGTATCTCACAAAAGTGAGCACACCCCTCACATTCTTGTAAATATTTTATTCTATCTTTTCATGTGACAACACTAAAGAAATAACACTTTGCTACAATGTAAAGTAGTTAGTGTACAGCTTGTATAACAGTGTATATTTGCTGTCCCCTCAAAATAACTCAACACACAGCCATTAATGTCTAAACTGCTGGCAACAAAAGCGAGTACACCCCTAAGTGAAAATGTCCAAATTGGGCCCAATTAGCCATTTTCCCTACCCAGTGTCATGTGAAGAGGCTTCCTTCTGGGACGGCAGCCATGCAGACCAATTTGATGCAGTGTGTGGAGTATGGTCTGAGCACTGACAGACCCCTTCAACCTCTGCAGCAATGCTGGCAGCACTCATACATCTATTTCCCAAAGACAACCTCTGGATATGATGCTGAGCACGTGCACTCAATTTCTTTGGTCGACCATGGCGAGGCCTGTTCTGAGTGGAACCTGTCCTGTTAAACCATTGTATGGTCTTGGCAAACATGCTGCAGTTCAGTTTCAGGGTCTTGGCAATCTTCTTATAGCCTACACCATCTTTATGTAGAGCAACAATTCTTTTTTTCAGATCCTCAGACAGTTTTTTGCCATGAGTTGCCATGTTGAACTTCCAGTGACCAGTATGAGAGAGTGAGAGCGATAACACCAAATGTAACACACCTGCTCCCCATTCACACCTGAGACCTTGTAACACTAACGAGTCACATGACACCGGGGAGTAAAAACGGCTAATTGGGCCCAATTAGGACATTTTTACTTAGGGGTGTACTCGCTTTTGTTGCCAGCGGTTTAGACATTAATGTCTGTGTGTTGAGTTATTTTGAGAGGACAGCTAATTTACACTGTTATACAAGCTGTACACTCACTACTTTACATTGTAGCAAAGTGTTATTTCTTCAGTGTTGTCACATGAAAAGATAGAATAAAATATTTACAAAAATGTGAGGGGTGTACTCACTTTTGTGAAATACTGTATATATACAGTACATATATATATATATATATATATATATATATATATATACACACTTTTTTAATCTATGCACCATTGTCCCAAAGCAGCAGGAATGTGTCCATCCATTATTGCCTTTAGAATACCCATGCACAATTAGAATTCATCATACATTTATGACAGCTTGTCACATGTGTCCAACATCATAGTGCTGTAGTGCAGTCTGAGTGGTTTAAGAAATCACTTTTACTTTCAAATGCATGTATCTATTGAAGAAGCAACCAATCAATGGCATAGAAACTGCACATACTCCAAGTTTTTGACACTGCTTTGTGCCCAGGTGCTTTCAACACGGCAGCACCAAGAGTGATTTTATTATTACACTGCAAAATCATACCTACCAACTTGACCCCTTCCCACCTTAAGATAATTTTCTGATCCTGCTTTTACTGCATTCTTTGTAATAAAATCACCTTGAGAGAACATCAGTAAGGTTAAACATGTAGCTGAGATTTCAGTTAAAGTGAACCTATTGTGAAGTCATGGACAAAGATAAGTTTTAATGGGCTCTAATTTACCATTTGATTGCCATACTACTTCTGACCAAATGCTATCTCTTTGCTGAGATATGGGAGCGTCTTTAAATATGCAAATACTGACTTTCCCTATTTGCATAATAACTGTCTATAATCCCTTTTGCACATGCAGCTCCTCTCCTGTGAGATAACACAGCCATAGCACCAGGCTAGTCAGCACTCTGCCACCAGAGTCAGAGGAGATAACAAAGGTAATATTTTTTTTGTAAATGGCTGTGTCCACCACCAGCTAATTTGCATGTCATGAAAAGAACAAGAGGAAGAGCTATACTGAAATAATAAACCGAGTGAGTTTAATCACATAAACAATAGTTATTTTTGTTAAATGCTCAGTTATTACAAATAGGACACAGGTTTCTTTCGTTATTTTCATTCTGGTGATTGCAGACAAACTACAGACAGTGCTAGCCGAACTCATGGGGGCCCCTTGATCCTTAAGAAAAAGGAGCTCTGATGGCTGGAAGCATGGCTATTAGGATTACAGTAATTGCCCTTCCCTTGACAGCCTTATTTCCCTAAAGCATGGATATGCAATTAGCGGACCTCCAGCTCTTGCAAAACTACAAGTCCCATCATGCCTCTGCCTCTGGGTGTCATGCTTGCTGCTGTCAGAGTCTCGCTATGCCTCATGGAACTTGTAGTTTGGCAACAGCTGGAGGTCCGCTAATTGCATATCCCTGCCCTAAAGATTGGCTAGCTACAGAAGAGTGAAGCAGAGGAGGAAGCAGCATAACACACATGAGCGATAAGTCTACTGTCTTCTTGGAGCCCAACCAGCAATCAGGAACAGGGTTCCTGAAGCATTCAATGATAACCGACTGTACATTGGTAATTAATCCAGACATTGTTCTGCAAAGAGTACAGGAGCTGCTGGAGATGAATAAAGCTGGCTGACTTCTCAAATTATTATCCTGCCCAACTTCTAGGTTGAGCCCTAGCCTGGATTGCTGCACAAGCAAGTGGAAGAGAGACGCTGGTGATACTTGTACTGCAGGTGCTTCCAGAACTAGTATGCAGGAGACATGTCATAGATGTATCCCTGCCCTCTCCCATCCAAGTGGCTGGATGCAGGAGTGGATCATTCTGTTACCTATTCATTCTGCTGCTTGGGCTTCTAGGGGACCAGATTGCACTTGGAGCCTGCTGATAGCATTGTGGCAAACCCCAAATGCTACAGAGGCTGGAGACTCCACCTCTAGATTGCCAAAAAACCGGCCTTAGTGTCCTGATAGGTTCCTGCACACATACCTTTTCATCTCCAGCAAGCAATGAAGGGGTGATCAACCCTAGAATCAGGCATCATCCTTTCCCCCTCAGACAATCCAAACATAGCCTGCTAAAGCCACTACAGCTAGACAAACGAAACCAGCAGGGATGCCCTCTTCAATGTGTTGCCTACCTTCAGAAGCATCAGCAGGAATACATTTTCTGTGCCTCTATTGCAACTTAGTGAGCATAATTGTAGCCATATTTAGGGTAGAAAATGAAATTTAGATCAAGTTGCTATGAAGGATGGGGGGGAATGGGGGGGGGGTAGGAGGATAGGCATTTGTTTGGCTACATAGATTCAAAGATGTTTTATTGTTGGTCCAAGTGGATATTGATGTTATTGAGAAAGATTGTCATTACAAACAAAATGCATCGGGAGTGACGCAGAGACATATGTGAGTGATGTCACCCAGCAACAATGCATGCTTATGGGATTAGCTAACAGTAAGTGGATGCTACTATTTTCCATTTTGCGGTAATTACGGATCAGCTTGCATACAAGCCACATACATATAGGCTGAATGGGATACATTGTCACAATGAACTGTTCATTAGAATAACTTTTTGATATGTTTTTTATTACACCTTGGGGAGCAATGACTGAACTCATTTCAATATTAATTCTTAAAACAGGTAAATTCCGAGGCATTCATCACCTCTCCTACCCTACCAGTTAATCCATTAACAATGGCATAGACAAAGAAGAATCCACTGTACAGTCAGTATGCTTCCTTTGACAAAGCATTATCCCTAATTAGAGCAGTGGGAGAAAATGCCCTTTAAGCTAAAGCAGATACTGAGTCTGCTTTCTGGCTCCTTCCAGTCCATTTCCACTTCCTGGATTGCTATTTAAAAGGTGATTATTTTGCAGATGTGTTCCTATCCATAGGCTGTTCAATATCCAATAGCATGGTAACATTTTGAACTGTTCAGCAGCTTTCTAGAATGGGTAGACTGGGTAGCCTGTCCGTTTACACCCGACTGCCATCCGATCCATCAGATGGATGGAGAACGGATCCCCATCCTTCTGTTTGTATTGGATAGGATCGGATATTGGTGGGTATTAACACATGTTCATTGACACCCACCGCTCCATAGAGGAGACTGGAGGGTCCGATTGGGTCCACTTAAAAAAACTGACAGATGGACCCAATTGGTCCGCCTATGTAAATGGGGCCTTATTCATACTCCCTTCATTATCTAGAAGATTTTCTATTTGTTAGCCCATCAGCAAATAACATCTGCCAAGGCCAGTTAACAGCATTTCAAACAGTCTGTCTAGAATTTGATTTCCTATTAGCTAAAGACAAGATGGAGGCTCAAGTACCAATTTTTTTCTTTTCAGGCATTTAGATACTTAACATTAACATAGTTTTTGACTACCAACAGACAAACTGTCCTATTTTCAGTCAATGTTTAGGCTGGCCATTAATGTAATAATGTTTAAGGTAAAACAACTACAATCACTTTTAAGGTGATTTGTCTTTGCCTGCAGAGAAATAACCATGGGAAGAGCCTTTTGTAGATGTCCAGCCTGGGCAATGAAAGGTTTTATAGTGTCATATCGTTATATATAGATTACCCCATTCTATGCGGGAGGACTTTGATTTTGGCTTCCCTTTCTTGTGGAATTCACAGACAGCATATGTTCTTGCAGGTTTGGGGTCTTCTTCCAGAGAAATTCCAGATGGATTACATGAGTGCAGTCATTGTTATTCACCATTCTTCAATCTCTGCCCCCCCCCTCCTTATGTTACTTGATTTGTAAGTGCCTATAATTTATTGTCTGGTTTAAGGCAAAATACTTACCAGGGGAGGATAATTTCTAGTTACTGGCTCCGCAGGCAATAAGAGAGGATCTTCTGTGTCCAAAATATTTTTGGACCATAGCTTGCAATATTGCTAGAATCTTTTAGAACAGGGATATGCAATTAGCGGACCTCCAGCTGTTGCAAAACTACAAGTCCCATCATGCCTCTGCCTCTGGGTGTCATGCTTGCTGCTGTCAGAGTCTCGCTATGCCTCATGGGACTTGTAGTTTGGCAACAGCTGGAGGTCCGCTAATTGCATATCCCTGTTTTAGAAGCTCTTCTTTATCACTCACACCATTTACCGTACAGACCTACCAGTGAGTAAGGTATGAATGGTTATCATTGTCCAAAGGAGGGTTATTAGGGTTATAGAGTTTCAGTATTCACTATGACAGATCATTATCATTGTTTTGCTATCTACTTTTTGTACATAAAAGGTTTGTCTTTGCATATTTGGGTAGGAAGATGTGACATAAGATTTATTTTTGTGCCAGAAAATCAGGAGTATGAGATGAGATCAGGGAAGTGGTAGCCAAAAAAAAACAAAAAAACACCAGAATCAGTGATATATCTATTTTTTTTATTTCCTGGTCTCCATCCTGGCATGACTTAGCAGGGATTCTTACATCTTTTGGACAGACTAGTGGGTGGAGGAGAAGAATTACGGCATGACAGGGAGCACTGACAGAGTTTTAGAGGTATCCTAAATGCCTGCAGTTACATAAATAGGTTAATTTCTGGTACTGCTAATTCATGCTGGAGAACATGAAATAGAAAGGTTGAGAGCATTTAATTTAGTTTCTGCAATTAAAGGAACATTGGCCATTGCTGTGCAGAATTTAATGATAATGACTGAACTGTTATATAGTCAGAAATCTTGACATGCTTAATTTGGGTTAATAGAAACACAGGTTCGATCTTGGATTATAGTAGAAGAAAGTTTCATTCACATCTATCCAAATTAGTTTTGATGAACCATGATTCTCAGCACTCATGAACAGTCTTTCTTATGATCAGTCTTTCATACTGTGACAAACCCTCGTCCTCAACAGCACTATGTCTGCCGTCAATGCTTCCTCTGTCCAGAACCGGCACTATCCAGGACTCTTTAGCCCACCCAGTCACCAGCCGCAACACAGTGTAGGGTAAAAACCAGCAGACTAACTTTATTCCAGCACGTTACACAATATATCCAACTCCGAGACACTTCCCACCACCCTTGGATTAAGGGTGGGTTAAACTGTCCAATGACAATAGATACACAGGTCAGGTGTATTCAAACTACTCATCGGTAAACAATTTTATCAGCAGGGGGCTGCTGGAGGAGTCCCCCTCCCTCTTTCCTTAACAGCAAACACACTTACACATCCCATAATATTTGAGGCAAACAGCCACAATAGAACAATAGAATTCAGTCACACCCCAAACAATCACAGCAAAGAGTACACAACGAAATGAGGCAATATACAATATATATATATATATATATATATATATATATATATACACACACACACACAACAGTCCAATGTGGCTGTACAGTGAGTCCGATTAGTACAGATCAGATTGGATTTCTTGGTCACCCTGTGCCCCTATTAGAGAGACACAGGGTGATTTACACATAAGAGGGCCTGGGGAAGCTGGACATGAAGTTTCCAGAGCTCTCTAAGGTAAGCTGAGTTGCACAAACCCCCCACCCAAAGTGACTCCTATCACACATACAAACATTGTTTTTAAAACAGGAAGGACCTATTCACACAATACACAAAAAACAAAAACAAATCAGAAATGCACAATTGTTTGCTACACAGAGCACCACATTACCTGGTAGCGTGTACGGTGCATGTGTGATGGGGTGCTATTGAAAATGACTGGTATTACAAAGCTCTGATGAATACAATAAATGATTGCATTAAAATAACTTGTGTATTACCACAACAGAACAGTGTGAATGGGCCCTAAAACAAAATTCTACTAAAAAGTTGTTTGTTTGAAATATGTAAATACTGTACGTTTAAAACAATACCACACATTATAAATATGCATGTGCATTGTTGTATAGAAATAATTACACAAAAAAGATTGTTGTCTGAAAAACTCCAGTTATACAGATCAATTTTTCTAAAATCTTTAAAGGGCAACTGTAGATTTATAAGAAACTCCCTGTTCTCCATCCTTCTTGATCTAACTTCCACTAACACCCCTCCTTGCCAACTCCTTACTTCTGTACCAAAGCAATTTCCTGCAGTGTTGTTTGCCTTTGCTGTGTGGAAATCCTCCTTAACACCACCTGCACGTGCACACTGAGCCCTCAAAGAATTGTATGGGGCCATTCTGGACACTGGAGCTGTTCCGTACAAGTCTATGAGGTCTAAACCTCTCAGATAGTGCATATAATGATTTCTGTTGAGAAGAGGTGTAGCACTCCCCTAGATACACTAGGAAAGGTAGGTAAATTTCGTTATTTTGTCTCCACTGTAATCAGTGGCTGCAGGTTCGATTGTTTCCCCCTGTCTTCTGGAGGATTCTAGAATGTAGTGGGCTGGAAAGGCAAATCAGCAACCTGAAAATGAATGTAGTCTCAGCCAAATCCTGGGAGGGGGTTACCCAGACGGTGGCTGGGGAAGTGCATATATAGTTTGGAGCATGAAGGAGCCCTGTTCTTTTGTAGGAGGACAAGTTCCCAGCCTGAATGGCTGAATGAAATGCAGCCAAAGTTCTTACAGGAACTCATCAAGGTCCCAGCAAAGCTACAGTTGTGGGGCCTACTGTTCTAGGAATAGCTGGAGCTAAAATTAAGGAATTAAACTGGTCTGGAGAGTTTACAGGAGAAAGGTCTGTCTGGTATTGGAAAGAGGCACCCAAGCATCCAGGGACATTCTGAGTACAGACCTGAGTGTAGGATTTTTGTGACTGTTTGCTTCTTCAGCATAGAGGAGTTTATTTTAAATGTGGAAGTGGAAAAACTTACAGCACCAACAACCTGTTAAAGGTGAAGCTCATACTTACCTTTCAAGTGGCCAATGTGTTGGAACTTTGCTTTCTTAGACAGCTCTTGGCACAACTGCTAACCAACACTTCCAGGTGATGTAGAACATCATATCTTCTGTTGAGCACTGTGGTTCCTCCCACTGATCCTTTACAAGACACAGTAACTTACTGCAATTTGCTCATAAACAGAACAAACAAATAGAGTATTGTTTTTTAATTGGGTATTGAAGAAAAGTAAGCAAGCAAATATGCAGAGGATATAAAACAAAACTGTACACTGCCCTTGATAAAACATTCTAATGATCAAAGATGGTGGTTTTTGACCAGGGCTCTTGACTTCCAGTGCCATCTTTATAATTTTAAATATTATTGGTACCCTTCTATCTGAATAGCTGCTCCATTATACATTCCCGATAAGCATAACTCAAGCAAGCACTGCCTAATTTATAAACCTTAATAAATTATTTTACATTACTAACTCAATTTTAGAAGACTTTATTTTTATTTTTTTTAAATACGTGGCAGAGAAATGTCTGAGAAATGTCAACAATTGAAGCCAATGGAAAGGGAAGCGGGGTAAACTTTAAAGAAATATGTCTGCACCTTGCACACAACCTATGACCTACTGTCATTAAGAAGAACAGTATTTCTGATATCCACAACAGATAAGACCATTTTTATTCCAGTCAACTATTCTTCGAAAATAAAAGAGCAGTGAAAATCTTTTAGTTGTTTTTAAACTACAAGGCTGCTTAGTCTTTGTTCAATGCTGTGAATTTGAATTTGTTTTTTATTTGTTCTTTATGGCTGAGACACTTGTGTTTCTAATGTTAGTCCTTATTGCAGGCACGGCTCAGAATAGTTCCCCGTGGGTTAAGTAGAAATCTCTCCACTAGAAATGCTCTTTTGATGAATGTGATGCCACTTTCTGCAGAACTTCAGTATGCGCTTTCACATCAGAGAAACTTTGTAGCATGAGATTGTTAATAAGGGTGTCATCAATCATCAGCAAAACAAATTAGCTGGCCAGTCCTTTAAAAGCAGACAATCAAGAAAAACACACAGCTGCATGGGAATTATTGCACATTCACCATGTGCCAATTTCCATCCAGTTGTTAAAGTATATACTGTACGGATTGGCTTGTGTATTGTAGAAATGACCTGCCATTTCGATCCCAGCTGCTGTAAAGACACAGCTTTAAAAATGACACAAACACACACTCATAGCAGCTGAACATATTCAGTGTAGCTCATACAGATGGGTTGGTTTATATTACAAAAATATTAAAGTCAGTCACTAAAATGAATTCTTGAGACTTGGGCTCCCTGCTTGGAGATTCTGTGTTTCATTCAGGTTCAGTTACAATGCACCATGCTACATTAGTTGTCTTCTCGTGTTTTTAATCTAGGGTTTTGGAAAACTATCATGATATGCAAGACAAGTGTTCCGAATCTCACCCCCTCTTTGCCAATCAAGTGACAGAAGTAATAGGCCACAGAAGTGACCAAATTCGGCATTACCACCCAAAAGCAGGTTGGAATGTATATAGATTATTCAAGACAAGATCACAACATTTTCTTATGGGTTATATAAACTCATGCTAAGGAATGCCGAGAAGCTTATGGTAATTCAGTTGTAATGGGTTCTGTATAGTTCAGGCAGATCAATGATAAGCTTTCTTAGTGATTGAGGGTCTTTTTTTAAAGCCCATCTCTGGGCAAAACATTAAATCCATTCTACTCCTCCCTCCTGCCTCTCCTCTCACCCCTACAGATGTTTTTGTTAAAATACAGAGTACATATATTTTATACTCACCTGCTGTGTCTGTCTGTGATGATGTTTTAGATGGGATGGAGTGGTGATCCAGCACTGTAGATGTGCCTGCACAGGCCAGTCACCACCATTCCACTCACGCTGAATGAACAGGTGATAAAAACCAGGAGATGGGAGTAGTGTTGTATGTGTGTATGACGGCAAAGTCACAATGTCAAGTGAGACAATTTCTTCAAAGCAAGGTCTAGGTAGGCAAAAAGCTAAATGCACCATGGGAACTTTTCATTGGCAGCGGGTTTGACATCTTTTTTAGCCAGCTTTGTGACCCAGACACCACCCTAAAGATTTGCCAGATACTTTGACTTCCGATCTGGTGATTGGACAGTAAAGGAGCAGTAACATCATAAAGAGTAGGGATGAGCATCGGCTGTTCGCGCGTTTGGCGAACAACGAACGATTTGGGCCGTTCGCGCCAAATTCGAGTGACGCGAACGGCCCACAATACACTGCGCCATCGCAGTGTAATCCCGGCGCTGTGATTGGCCAAGCATGCACTGTGACCCTGCATGCTTGGCCAATCACAGCGCCGGCAGCGAGGAGAGCAATGATTGGCCACAGGCAAGATGCCTGTGGCCAATAATAGCTGAGGGGGTTTAGTACACGCCCCACACTATGAAAGGCCGCCAGCGCGGCGGCCTCGTGTAGTGTGTTCCGGAGCAGGGAAAGTGAAGGATAGGCAGGGACAGTGTCACTGTCAAATCTATTCTTTGCTAAACCTTGTGTGTAAGGACAGAGAAGGATAGGCAGGGAGAGTGTCAGTGTCATATACTTTGATAAACCTTGTGTGCAGGGAGAGAGAAGGATAGGCAGGGGACAGTGTCAGTGTCATATTCTTTGCTAAACCTTGTGTGCAGGGAGAGAGAAGGATAGGCAGGGAGAGTGTCAGTGTCATATACTTTGATAAACCTTGTGTGCAGGGAGAGAGAAGGATAGGCAGGGGACAGTGTCAGTGTCATTGTTGCTAAGCCTCCTGCACATTATACACCTGAAGTTAGCCCGCATTGCTGCTTTTTCCTGGTGTGTTACACCAACAGACATTTGCGGCACTTACAGCGGGCGGAGTGTGCCTCCTGATCATATTACACCTGAAGTTAGCCTGTATTGCTGCTTTTTCCTGGTGTGTTACACCAACAGGATTTTGCGGCACTTACAGCGGGCGGAGTGTGCCTCCTGATCATATTACACCTGAACTTAGCCTGTATTGCTGCTTTTTCCTGGTGTGTTACACCAACAGACATTTGCGGCACTTACAGCGGGCGGAGTGTGCCTCCTGATCATATTACACCTGAACTTAGCCTGTATTGCTGCTTTTTCCTGGTGTGTTACACTAACAGACATTTGCGGCACTTACAGCGGGCGGAGTCTGCCTCCTGATCATATTACACCTGAACTTAGCCTGTATTGCTGCTTTTTCCTGGTGTGTTACACCAACAGGAATTTGCGGCACTTACAGCGGGCGGAGTGTGCCTCCTGATCATATTACACCTGAAGTTAGCCTGTATTGCTGCTTTTTCCTGGTGTGCTACACCAACAGGATTTTGCGGCACTTACAGCGGGCGGAGTGTGCCTCCTGATCATATTACACCTGAACTTAGCCTGTATTGCTGCTTTTTCCTGGTGTGTTACACCAACAGGATTTTGCGGCACTTACAGCGGGCGGAGTGTGCCTCCTGATCATATTACACCTGAAGTTAGCCTGTATTGTTGCTTTTTCCTGGTGTGTTACACCAACAGGATTTTGCGGCACTTACAGCGGGCGGAGTGTGCCTCCTGATCATATTACACCTGAAGTTAGCCTGTATTGCTGCTTTTTCCTGGTGTGTTACACCAACAGACATTTGCGGCACTTACAGCGGGCGGAGTGTGCCTCCTGATCATATTACACCTGAAGTTAGCCTGTATTGCTGCTTTTTCCTGGTGTGTTACACCAACAGGCATTTGCAGCACCTACAGCAGGCATAGTGTGATTCCTGCAAAATATACTCCTGAAGCTAGGCCTTATTGCTGGTTTTCCCATTTCCCTGCAGGCCATTAGAATGTCTGGAAGGCAAACAAGGAGAGGCAGACAGTCAGGAGCCAATAAAAGAGGGCAAGCAGGCTCTGTGTCTAGAGACAACAGTGCTGGTCGTGGACGCGGTGCATCGCCATCAGCACGTGGCCATGGGACACGCTTGTCCTTCTTTTCGGCAGCTGGACGTGTTGAGCCGCATCATGCCGAAGACTTGGTAGAGTGGATGACCAAGCCCTCCTCATCCTCCTCATCCTCTCTCACCCAGGCTCAGGGTACTGGCAAAGCAGCTGCCAAAGCGTCCTCTTCCCTGGTATCAATGTCATCATCAGTCACTCCTTCCCTAGACCAAACATGTCCTCCTGAGGAGTCCCCCGAACTGTTTGAGCACAGTGTTGGGTACATGCTCCAGGAGGATGCCCAGCGTTTCGAAGGGTCTGATGATGATACCCAGCTAGAGGAAGGCAGTAGCGTGAGAGCAGAGAGAGGGGATGCTCAAGAAGGACACCAATCTGGCAGTCATGTTCCAGCAGCTGCAGCATACTGCCAGATTGGCTCCAGTGATGAGGAGGGAGGGGATGATGAGGTCACTGACTCCACGTGGGTGCCTAATAGGAGAGAGGAGGAGGAGGAGGAGGATGAGGAGGAGGCACATCTCCAACGAGGCAGGATGCCCTCGGGGGGCCAGCGTAAGGGCAGCACACCGACGGAATCACACCGCAGAGCTCCGCCTGTGCAGGGCGCTGCCTCTGCCTGTTATTCAAAAAGTTCTTTGGTGTGGGCCTTTTTTGAGTCGAGTGCATCAGATCGCACAGCTGCTGTTTGCAACATATGTCTCAAGCGTATATCGCGTGGCCAAAACATCACCCGCTTGGGCACCACATGCTTGACCAGACATATGTTGACCTGCCATGCAGCTCGTTGGCAAGCCTACCTTAAAGACCCACACCAAAGAACAAAGCGGACCTCTTCTTGCACCACATCAGCTGGGATCTCCAACCCCACTATACCTTCAGTCCTCTCTGAAACCTGCTCTGAGAGGAATGAAGGTGTAGAATTAGGTGTGTCACAGCCAAGTACTTGCGGGCACTCTGCTAGCAGTACACCGACATCCGATTCTAGCAGGCAAATTTCCCTGCCCCAGCTGCTGGACCATCGAAAGAAGTTCACTCCCAGCCATCCACATGCCCAGCGGTTGAATGCTAGCTTGGCTAAATTGCTAGCGCTTCAACTGCTGCCTATTAGTTGGTAGACTCGGCCCCCTTCCGTGAGATTGTGCAATGTGCGGTTCCTCAGTGGCAGGTTCCCAAACGCCACTTTTTCTCACGGAAGGCGATTCCGGCTCTCTACCGGCATGTGGAAGGCAATGTCTTGGCCTCGCTGGACAGGGCGGTCAGCGGTAAGGTGCATATTACCGCTGACTCATGGTCCAGCAGGCATGGACAGGGACGTTACCTTTCTTTCACGGCCCATTGGGTCACTCTTTTGGCAGCTGGGAAGGATGCAGGACAAGGTGCAGTAGTGTTGGAGGTTGTTCCACCGCCACGCCTCCAAAATGCTACTACTGGTTGTGACACACCTCTGTCCTCCACCCCCTCCTCTTCTTCTTCCTCCATGGCCTCTTCCTGTGCTTTGTCCTCGGAACCAGCGGTGCTCCGTAGGCGTTCAAGGGGCTACGCAAGTACGCAGGCAAAAAGATGCCATGCCGTGCTTGCGCTGGTGTGTTTGGGGGACAGGAGCCACACTGGGGCAGAGGTTCTGTCTGCTCTGCAGGGGCAGGCCGAGAGGTGGTTGACGCCACGCCAGCTTAAGCCAGGAATGGTAGTTTGCGACAATGGCACCAACCTCCTCTCCGCTCTCCGACAGGGACAACTGACCCATGTGCCCTGTGTGGCTCACATCCTTAACCTGGTGGTGCAGCGGTTCTTGGGCAGATACCCGGGCTTACAGGATGTCCTGAGGCAGGCCAGGAAAGTCTGTGTGCATTTCCGCCGATCATATAATGCCAGTGCTCGCCTGGCTGAGCTGCAAAAGGAGTTGAACCTGCCCAAGAACCGCCTTATATGTGACATGCCCACCAGGTGGAACTCAACGTTGGCCATGCTGCAGCGGCTGCACATGCAGCAGAGGGCCATCAATGAGTACCTGTGCGACTACGGCACCAGGACAGGGTCAAGGGGAGCTCGGGTTTTTTTCACCACGCCAGTGGGGCATGATCAGGGATGCATGCACTGTCCTGGCACCATTTGAGGAGGCCACGAGGATGGTGAGCAGTGACAGTGCATGCATCAGTGACACTGTACCTCTTGTCCACCTGTTGGAACATACGCTGCATGGAATAATGGACTGGGCACTTGAGGCAGAACAGAGGCAGGAAGAGGAGGACTTCCTTGCCTCTCAAGGCCCCCTTTACCCAGACAGTGTTCCTTCTGTCCCACCCATCGCACAGGAAGAAGAGGAGGAGGAGGAGGAGGAGGAGGATTGTGTCAGCATGGAGGTGGAGCCTGGCACTCAGCATCATCAGCAGCAGTCTTTTAGGGATGATTTACAGTCCCAAGAAACCAGTGGACTTGTACGTGGCTGGGAGGAGGTGGCTGCGGATCATGTCGTCCTTAGTGACCCAGAGGACTCCGGACCGAATGCCTCAGCTAACCTATGCTGCATGGCCTCCCTGATCCTGCAAAGTCTGCGGAAGGATCCTCGTATTTTTCGGATCAAGGAGAGGGACCATTACTGGCTGGCCACTCTCCTTGATCCACGGTACAAGGGTAAGGTTGCGGACCTTATCTTACCATCGCAGAGGGAGCAGAGGATGAGACAACTCCGGGAGGCCTTGCAGAAAGGTCTGTGCAACGCGTTCCCAGAGACTGGGAGGTTACAAACTCCTGGTCCTGGACAACGAGTTGCTGAGGCTTCGGTCAGTCAAAGAAGGAGCGGTGGGGAAGGTGGCCGTCTGACCGATGCGTTCAGACAATTCTTTAGTCCGCAGCCGCAAGGTATGATCGGTTCCAGCAACCATCGCCAGCGTCTGATATACATGGTGCAGGAATACCTAGGGGCAAGGTCAGACTTGGACACCTTCCCCACCGAAAATCCTCTGGCTTACTGGGTCTTGAGGATGGATCACTGGCCAGAGCTTGCACAGTATGCAATTGAGCTACTGGCCTGTCCTGCATCCAGCGTTCTTTCAGAACGCTCATTCAGTGCTGCTGGAGGATTTGTCACGGATCACAGGGTGCGCCTGTCCACCGACTCTGTTGATCGACTGACCTTCATAAAGATGAACCAGTCTTGGATCACCACCAGCTACCAAACACCTGAAGCTGATATAACAGACTAATTTATTTTCAAATGTCACATCCCTTCAAGACTGATGCTGATGCTGAGAGACTGTCCTGTTATGTTGACTGACTATCCTCCTCCTCCTCAATGATCCGATTGATGCTGATAGCTTGGAAGAACATTTTTGTTTCTGGGTGCCGCCACCAGTGGCTAAGGCCCAATTTTTCAGCCCCTGTTTAACAGGGGCGTGTTATTACAATTTTTTATGCAATGCTTTGCAGCAGGGCTCATTCCTGCACTCCAACTAGAGTATCTGGGAGAGGTTGCAGTGTCGTGGCACCAGCACCAGTGGCTAAGGCCCAATTTTTCAGCCCCTGTTTAACAGGGGCGTGTAATTACAATTTTTGATGCAATGCTTTGCAACAGGGCTCATTGCTGTGCTCCAAGTACAGTATCTGTGAGGGGTTGCAGTGTTGAGGCACCAGTGCCTAAGGCCCAATTTTTCTGCCCCTGTTTAACAGGGGCATGTAATTACAATTCTTGATCTAATAATTCACAGCAGGGCCCATTCCTGCGCCCACCAAGACTAACTGTGAGGCTTTACAGTGTTGTGTCAACACCACCACCACCACCACCACCACCAAAGGCCCAATTTTTCAGCCCCTGTTCAACAGGGGCATGCAATTACAATTCTTGATCTAATAATTCACAGCAGGGCCCATTCATGCGCCCACCAAGAGTAACTGTGAGGGCTCACAGTGTTGTGGCAAAACCAACATGTAAGGGGCAAATTTCAGCTGAGTATATACGGCAGGCCCCTACTTTCAAACATCCAACTTACAAACGGAAGGATACAACAGGAAGTGAGAGGAAATCTACCCCTAGGAAGGGAAATTCTCTCCTGTAAGAGTTAATATGGGAAAAAAAGTGTCTCTTCTCCACTGATGCTTTATCACCAATTCTTGTTTCAATAAAAACCCCAAATTTTCAAAAAACATTTGTCATTAGGACGGAAAGTGAGGTGAACTGTTCTGAACAGGTGTACACTGCACAGACAGCAAAACAAATGTTACAGGGGTGATAACCCTTCCCTATGTTTTCCAAAAAGCTTAAAAATAGATTTTTTGCCTGGAGCTACACTTAAACAATGTACCTGTTCAAAATTACAAACAGATTCTACATAAGAACAAACCTACAGTCCCTGTCTTGTATACACCGCCTGTATACGGCTGTTCAGAGTATATAGGGCCTTTTTTATTTTGTGTGCGGGGTTCCCCTTAATATCCATACAAGACCCAAAGGGGCTGGTAATGGGCTGGGGTGGGGGGGGGGGGCTGTGATGGGGTAGCTATGCCATTTTTCTTAAAGATTTTCATCCATATTACCGGGACCAGACATTACATTAAAGCCGCAAGCAGTTTTAAATGGCTTTTTTTCCTTTAGAAATGTAATTTTGTGCAGGGACAGTTCTAAACACGGGAAACACGTGGCACTTCACAGGCATACTTTAGACACCCCCCAGGTACGATATTTAAAGGAATATTTGACTTTTTTTTTTACTTTATGCATCATTAAAATGACTGCTCCCGAAAAACGGCCGTTTTTAAAACTCTTTTGTTTGGATTGATACATGTCCCCTGGTGCAGAACCCGGGTTCCCAAACCCTTTTTAGGACAATAACATGCATATTAGTCATTATAAATAGCACTTTAGATTTCGAACGTTCGCATCCATTGTATTTAATAGGGTTCTAAAGTTCGTGCGAACTTTCGGTCAGTTCGCGGGTTCTGGTGCGAACCGAACCCGGGGGTGTTTGGCTCATCACTAATAAAGAGTCATTAGTCTTCTCTCCTGCACTATCAGCAGTGTTTACTATGAGCAGATGTGCCATTCAACAAAGCCTGCTAAATTCAGGTACTTACACTTGTTGTATTTAAAAATGCTTATGCAAATTCTGCTTGTTGTTCTTCCCATGGTTCCCCATGCATGCATCAGTAAATGTGGAGTTGCCTTGTGGCACTGGGGCTCAGACATCTCATCACAGCTTACCTGCTGTTGGCAAATATGTAGCGGGGTATTGCCCTTTAAACCTCAAGAGACTACAGTACCCAGTACACCTTGAGACACCCAGGGTGCATTGCCCCGTGCAAAGACTGCTGGGGTGGACTTTATAAGAGGGAGGCGGGCCCCAGTTTCTTTCTCTTTGGACACCGCCCTCCCAGCAAGAGGATCCCTGTGCTGACCTGCTGTGTGTACAAGGCCTGAAGCCTGGGCCTTGTGATTTTCCAAAGAGCCTTCCACTCCACCGAGGAGCCTGCGGAGCGTCTTATCCTGTTGTGAAGAGTTGTCATCAGGAGGACCGAAGACCCGGGCGTCGTGGACACTGCGAAGCGAGTCACAGTAGCGGAGGTACCGGACAAGGACTGGTCCGGTCGGGTGAGAGAGCGCCTGCTCAGAGCCACATACTATTAACTTTGTGCCTATTTAACTTTATTCAGGCTCATCAGTGATTACAGTTACACTCTGGGGAGACTGTCTGCTGAACTGAGTTTACTAGTCTCTCCAGTGTTATAAAGTTAGCGATTATTGCTACCCCATTGGATTACAATTTGTTCTTTAAGTGCACCACTGTGTTTTGCTAGCGAAGATTTCTTCATCAAACTATAACCCAAGTTATAGTCAGGCCTGACTGGGTAGTATAGGACATTGCTGGGCGCCATCTTGCTCACGAGGGAGGATAGCTGCAGCGGGGTCTGTTAAACTGTCATTACATTGCTGAATGTTTTATCTTTTGATAAGTATACTTATATTGCAGGGATCTGCATGTGACATTGCATACTGTTTTACCCTTTTAACCTTTACTAATAGTAAAGAACCTATAGTTAAGTATATTGGTTGTCAGTGTCATTTACTGGTCTATACCATTACTGTGTGCCTTACTGTGGGATTGTGTCATAGAGAATATTAGAGTGATGGCAATTCTATCATCCCCTTTACTAACTGTGCCACGAGAGGTTAGAGCCGATTGCCAGGGGTTGACAGCGGTGCACTACAGGGCCCGAAACAATCAAGGCGGCCCTCTTAACTGGGGGTATCGCTATATAGAGTATGGGGTTGATTTACTAAAGGCAATAAGCTGTTCACTTTGCAAGAGAAGTTGCACTTTGCAAGGGATATTTCCCCAGAGCTTAGTGAATGTGGTGAAATTTAATTTTTGCAAAGAATACCCAATCACATGCAAGGAAGATTAAAAAAAATGCTTTTTTGCTTGAACTAGATTGGATGATAGAAGTCAGCAGAACTTCACCACATTCACTAAGCCCTGGGGGAAAAAACCTACACAAAGTGCAACTTTCCTTGCAAAGTGAGCAGCCTATTTGTCTTTAGTAGTGATGAGCCGAACACCCCCGGGTTCGGTTCGCACCAGAACCCGCGAACGGACCGAAAGTTCGAACGAACATTAAAACCCTATTAAATACAATGGATGCGAACGTTCGAATTCTAAAGTGCTAATTATAACAACTATTATGCATGTTATTGTCCTAAAAAGGGTTTGGGAACCCGGGTTCTGCACCAGGGGACATGTATCAATGCAAAAAGAAGTTTTAAAAACGGTCGTTTTTCGGGAGCAGTCATTTTAATGATGCATAAAGTGAAAAAAAAAAAGTCAAATATTCCTTTAAATATCGTACCTGGGGGGTGTCTAAAGTATGCCTGTGAAGTGCCACGTGTTTCCCGTGTTTAGAACTGTCCCTGCACAAAATGACACTTCTAAAGTAAAAAAAAGCCATTTAAAACTGCTTGCGGCTTTAATGTAATGTCTGGTCCCGGTAATATGGATGAAATTCTTTAAGAAAAATGGCATAGCTACCCCATGACCCCCCCCCTACCCCAGCCCATTACCAGCCCCTTTGGGTCTTGTATGGATATTAAGGGGAACCCCGCACATAAAATAAAAAAGGCCCTATATACTCTGAACAGCCCTATACAGGCGGTGCATACAAGACAGGGACTGTAGGTTTGTTCTTATGTAGAGTCTGTTTGTAATTTTGAACAGGTACATTGTTGAAGTGTAGCTCCAGACCAAAAATCTATTTTTAAACTTTTTGGAAAACATAGGTAAGGGTTATCACCCCTGTAACATTTGTTTTGCTGTCTGTGCCCCTGTTCAGAACATTTCACCTCACTTTCCGTCCCAATGACAACTGTTTTTGAAATGTGGTGTTTTTCTTGAAACAAGGATTGCTGATAAAGCATCAGTACAGAGGAGACACCTTTCTCCCATATTTATTCTTACAGGAGAGAATTTTCCTTCCTAGTGGTAGATTTCCTCTCACTTCCTGTTGTCTTCTTGCGTTTGCAAGTAGGAGTCGTTTGTAAGTTGGATGTTTGAAAGTAGGGACCTGCCGTATATACTCTGCAGAAATAGGCCCCTTAGTTGTTGGTGTTGGCACAACACTGTAAGCACTCACAGTTACTCTTGGTTGGTGCTGGAACGCCCTGCTGTCAACTATTATATCAGGAATTTTAATTACATATAATTGTTGAACAGTGGTAGTAAAAATTGGGCCTTTGATGGTGGTGCTGGTGCCACAACACTGTAAGCCCTGACAGTTACTCTTGGTGGGTGCAGCAATGGGCCCTGCTGTGAATTATTAGATCAAGAATTGTAATTACATGCCCCTGTTGAACATGGGCTGAAAAATTGGGCCTTAGGCACTGGTGGCACAACACTGCAACCCCTCACAGCAACTGTACTTGGAGCACAGCAATGAGCCCTGTTGCAAAGTATTGCTTCAAAAATTGTAATGACACGCCCCTGTTAAACAGGGGCTGAAAAATTGGGCCTTAGGCACTGGTGGCACAACACTGCAACTCCTCACAGATACTGTACTTGGAGCACACCAATGAGCCCTGTTGCAAAGTATTGCTTCAAAAATTGTAATGACACGCCCCTGTTAAACAGGGGCTGAAAAATTGGGCCTTAGGCACTGGTGGCACAACACTGCAACTCCTCACAGATACTGTACTTGGAGCACAGCAATGAGCCCTGTTGCAAAGTATTGCTTCAAAAATTGTAATTACACGCCCCTGTTAAACAGGGGCTGAAAAATTGGGCGTTAGGCACTGGTGGCACAACACTGCAACTCCTCACAGATACTGTACTTGGAGCACAGCAATGAGCCCTGTTGCAAAGTATTGCTTCAAAAATTGTAATTACACGCCCCTGTTAAACAGGGGCTGAAAAATTGGGCGTTAGGCACTGGTGGCGGCACCCATAAACAAAAATGATCTTACAAGCTATCATCATCAATCGTATCATTGAGGACTCGGAGGAGGAGGATAGCCAGTCAACATAACAGCACAGGCACTCAGCATCAGCATCAGTCTTGAAGGGATGTGACATGTTAAAATCAATTAGTCTGTTATATCAGCATCAGGTGTGTGGTAGCTGGTGGTGATCCAAGACTGGTTCATCTTGATGAAAGTCAGTCGATCAACCGAGTCGGTGGACAGGCGCACCCTGTGATCCGTGACAAATCCTCCAGCAGCACTGAATGTGCGTTCCGAAAGAACGCTGGATGCAGGACAGGCCAGTAGCTCAATTGCATACTGTGCAAGCTCTGGCCAGTGATCCATCCTCAAGACCCAGTAAGCCAGAGGATTTTCGGTGGGGAAGGTGTCCAAGTCTGACCTTGCCCCTAGATATTCCTGCACCATGTTTATCAGACGCTGGCGATGGTTGCTGGAACCGATCATACTTTGGGGCTGCGGACTAAAGAATTGTCTGAACGCATCGGTCAGACGGCCACCTTCCCCACCGCTCCTTCTTTGACTGGCCGAAGCCTCAGCAACTCGTTGTCCAGGACCAGGAGTTTGCAACCTCCCAGTCTCTGGGAACGCGTTGCACAGACCTTTCTGCAAGGCCTCCCGGAGTTGTCTCATCCTCTGCTCCCTCTGCGACGGTAACATAAGGTCCGCAACCTTACCCTTGTACCGTGGATCAAGGAGAGTGGCCAGCCAGTAATGGTCCCTCTCCTTGATCCGAAGAATACGAGGATCCTTCCGCAGACTTTGCAGGATCAGGGAGGCCATGCAGCGTAGGTTTGCTGAGGCATTCGCTCCGGAGTCCTCTGGGTCACTAAGGACGACATGATCCGCAGCCACCTCCTCCCAGCCACGTACAAGTCCACTGGTTTCTTGGGACTGTAAATCATCCCTAAAAGACTGCTGCTGATGATGCTGAGTGCCAGCCTCCACCTCCATGCTGACACAATCCTCCTCCTCCTCCTCCTCCTCCTCCTCCTCTTCCTGTGCGATGGGTGGGACAGAAGGAACACTGTCTGGGTAAAGGGGGCCTTGAGAGGCAAGGAAGTCCTCCTCTTCCTGCCTCTGTTCTGCCTCAAGTGCCCTGTCCATTATTCCACGCAGCGTGTGCTCCAACAGGTGGACAAGAGGTACAGTGTCACTGATGCATGCACTGTCACTGCTCACCATCCTCGTGGCCTCCTCAAATGGTGCCAGGACAGTGCATGCATCCCTGATCATGCCCCACTGGCGTGGAGAAAAAAAACCAAGCTCCCCTGACCCTGTCCTGGTGCCGTAGTCGCACAGGTACTCATTGATGGCCCTCTGCTGCGTGTGCAGCCGCTGCAGCATGGCCAACGTTGAGTTCCACCTGGTGGGCATGTCACATATAAGGCGGTTCTTGGGCAGGTTCAACTCCTTTTGCAGCTCAGCCAGGCGAGCACTGGCATTATAAGATCTGCGGAAATGCACACAGACTTTCCTGGCCTGCCTCAGGACATCCTGTAAGCCCGGGTACCTGCCCAAGAAGCGCTGCACCACCAGGTTAAGGACGTGAGCCACACAGGGCACATGGGTCAGTTGTCCCTGTCGGAGGGCGGAGAGGAGGTTGGTGCCATTGTCGCAAACCACCATTCCTGGCTTAAGCTGGCGTGGCGTCAACCACCTCTCGGCCTGGCCCTGCAGAGCAGACAGGACCTCTGCCCCAGTGTGGCTTCTGTCCCCCAAACACACCAGCGCAAGCACGGCATGGCATCTTTTTGCCTGCGTACTTGCGTAGCCCCGTGAACGGCTACGGAGCACCGCTGGTTCATAGGACAAACCACAGGAAGAGGCCATGGAGGAAGAAGAAGAGGAGGGGGTGGAGGAGAGAGGTGTGTCACAACCAGTAGTAGCATTTTGGAGGCGTGGCGGTGGGACAACCTCCAACACTACTGCACCTTGTCCTGAATCCTTCCCAGCTGCCAAAAGAGTGACCCAATGGGCCGTGAAAGAAAGGTAACGTCCCTGTCCATGCCTGCTGGACCATGAGTCAGCGGTAATATGCACCTTACCGCTGACCGCCCTGTCCAGCGAGGCCAAGACATTGCCTTCCACATGCCGGTAGAGAGCCGGAATAGCCTTCCGTGAGAAAAAGTGGCGTTTGGGAACCTGCCACTGAGGAACTGCACATTGCACAAACTCACGGAAGGGGGCCGAGTCTACCAACTGAAAAGGCAGCAGTTGAAGCGCTAGCAATTTAGCCAAGCTAGCATTCAACCGCTGGGCATGTGGATGGCTGGGAGTGAACTTCTTTCGACGGTCCAGCAGCTGGGGCAGGGAAATTTGCCTGCTAGAATCGGACGTCGGTGTACTGCTAGCAGAGTGGGCGCAAGTACTTGGCTGTGACACACCTAATTCTACACCTTCATTCCTCTCAGTGCATGTTTCAGAGAGGACTGAAGTTATAGTGGGGTTGGAGATCCCAGCTGATGCGGTGCAAGGAGAGGTCCGCTTTGTTCTTTGGTGTGGGTCTTTGAGGTAGGCTTGCCAACGAGCTGCATGGCAGGTCAACATATGTCTGGTCAGGCATGTGGTACCCAAGCGGCTGATGTTTTGGCCACGCGATATACGCTTGAGACATATGTTGCAAACAGCAGCTGTGCGATCTGATGCACTAGCCTCAAAAAAGGCCCACACCAAAGAACTTTTTGAATGACGGGCAGAGGCAGCGCCCTGCACAGGCGGAGCTCTGCGGTGTGATTCCGTCGGTGTACTGCCCTTACGCTGGCCACCAAAGGGCATCCTGCCTCGTTGGAGATGTGCCTCCTCCTCATCCTCCTCCTCCTCCTCTCTCCTATTAGGCACCCACGTGGAGTCAGTGACCTCATCATCCCCTCCCTCCTCATCACTGGAGCCAATCTGGCAGTATGCTGCAGCTGCTGGAACATGACTGCCAGATTGGTGTCCTTCTTGAGCATCCCCTCTGTCTGCTCTCACGCTACTGCCTTCCTCTAGCTGGGTTTCATCATCAGACCCTTCGAAACGCTGGGCATCCTCCTGGAGCATGTACCCAACACTGTGCTGAAACAGTTCGGGGGACTCCTCAGGAGGAGGACATGGTGGGTCTAGGGAAGGAGTGACTGATGATTTGTCTGACATTGATACCAGGGAAGACGACGCTTTGGCAGCTGCTTTTCCAGTACCCTGAGCCTGGGTGAGAGAGGATGAGGAGGAGGAGGAGGGCTTGGTCATCCACTCTACCAAGTCTTCGGCATGATGTGGCTCAACATGTCCAGCTGCCGAAAAGAAGGACAAGCGTGTCCCATGGCCATGTGCTGATGACAATGCACCGCGTCCACGACCAGCACTGTTGCCCCCAGACACAGAGCCTGCTTGCCCTCTTTTATTGCCTCCTGACTGTCTGCCTCTCCTTGTTTGCCTTCCAGACATTCTAATAGATGGCCTGCAGGGAGATGGGAAAAAAGTAATAAGGGCTACCTTCAGGTGTCCTTCTCTGTCCCTTGAAACAAGGACTTGCAGAGTGAAATAAACTGACACTCTCCCTACCTACAGTTTTCTGTCCCTAGAATAAATGTTTTTTTTAATCACAATATAGCACAAGGACAATTCAGTCACTGTCCTTCCAGGTCCCTGGAAACAAGGACTTGCAGAGTGAAATAAACTGACACTCTCCCTACCTACAGTTTTCTGTCCCTAGAATAAATGTTTTTTTTAAGCACAATATAGCACAAGGACAATTCACTCACTGTCCTTCCAGGTCCCTGGAAACAAGGACTTGCAGAGTGAAAGAAAAAAAACACTCTCCCTACCTACAGTTTTCTGTCCCTAGAAAATATGTTTTTTTTAATCACAATATAACACAAGGACAATTCACTCACTGTCCTTCCAGGTCCCTGGAAACAAGGACTTGCAGAGTGAAATAAACTGACACTCTCCCTACCTACAGTTTTCTGTCCCTAGAATAAATGTTTTTTTTAATCACAATATAGCACAAGGACAATTCAGTCACTGTCCTTCCAGGTCCCTGGAAACAAGGACTTGCAGAGTGAAATAAACTGACACTCTCCCTACCTACAGTTTTCTGTCCCTAGAATAAATGTTTTTTTTAAGCACAATATAGCACAAGGACAATTCAGTCACTGTCCTTCCAGGTCCCTGGAAACAAGGACTTGCAGAGTGAAATAAACTGACACTCTCCCTACCTACAGTTTTCTGTCCCTAGAATAAATGTTTTTTTTAAGCACAATATAGCACAAGGACAATTCACTCACTGTCCTTACAGGTCCCTGGAAACAAGGACTTGCAGAGTGAAAGAAAAAAAACACTCTCCCTACCTACAGTTTTCTGTCCCTAGAAAAAATGTTTTTTTTAATCACAATATAACACAAGGACAATTCACTCACTGTCCTTCCAGGTCCCTGGAAACAAGGACTTGCAGAGTGAAATAAACTGACACTCTCCCTACCTACAGTTTTCTGTCCCTAGAATAAATGTTTTTTTTAAGCACAATATAGCACAAGGACAATTCAGTCACTGTCCTTCCAGGTCCCTGGAAACAAGGACTTGCAGAGTGAAAGAAAAAAAACACTCTCCCTACCTACAGTTTTCTGTCCCTAGAAAAAATGTTTTTTTTAATCACAATATAACACAAGGACAATTCACTCACTGTCCTTCCAGGTCCCTGGAAACAAGGACTTGCAGAGTGAAATAAACTGACACTCTCCCTACCTACAGTTTTCTGTCCCTAGAATAAATGTTTTTTTTAATCACAATATAGCACAAGGACAATTCAGTCACTGTCCTTCCAGGTCCCTGGAAACAAGGACTTGCAGAGTGAAATAAACTGACACTCTCCCTACCTACAGTTTTCTGTCCCTAGAATAAATGTTTTTTTTAAGCACAATATAGCACAAGGACAATTCAGTCACTGTCCTTCCAGGTCCCTGGAAACAAGGACTTGCAGAGTGAAAGAAAAAAAACACTCTCCCTACCTACAGTTTTCTGTCCCTAGAAAAAATGTTTTTTTTAATCACAATATAACACAAGGACAATTCACTCACTGTCCTTCCAGGTCCCTGGAAACAAGGACTTGCAGAGTGAAATAAACTGACACTCTCCCTACCTACAGTTTTCTGTCCCTAGAATAAATGTTTTTTTTAAGCACAATATAGCACAAGGACAATTCAGTCACTGTCCTTCCAGGTCCCTGGAAACAAGGACTTGCAGAGTGAAATAAACTGACACTCTCCCTACCTACAGTTTTCTGTCCCTAGAATAAATGTTTTTTTTAAGCACAATATAGCACAAGGACAATTCAGTCACTGTCCTTCCAGGTCCCTGGAAACAAGGACTTGCAGAGTGAAATAAACTGACACTCTCCCTACCTACAGTTTTCTGTCCCTAGAATAAATGTTTTTTTTAATCACAATATAGCACAAGGACAATTCAGTCACTGTCCTTCCAGGTCCCTGGAAACAAGGACTTGCAGAGTGAAATAAACTGACACTCTCCCTACCTACAGTTTTCTGTCCCTAGAATAAATGTTTTTTTTAAGCACAATATAGCACAAGGACAATTCACTCACTGTCCTTCCAGGTCCCTGGAAACAAGGACTTGCAGAGTGAAAGAAAAAAAACACTCTCCCTACCTACAGTTTTCTGTCCCTAGAAAAAATGTTTTTTTTAATCACAATATAACACAAGGACAATTCACTCACTGTCCTTCCAGGTCCCTGGAAACAAGGACTTGCAGAGTGAAATAAACTGACACTCTCCCTACCTACAGTTTTCTGTCCCTAGAATAAATGTTTTTTTTAATCACAATATAGCACAAGGACAATTCAGTCACTGTCCTTCCAGGTCCCTGGAAACAAGGACTTGCAGAGTGAAATAAACTGACACTCTCCCTACCTACAGTTTTCTGTCCCTAGAATAAATGTTTTTTTTAAGCACAATATAGCACAAGGACAATTCAGTCACTGTCCTTACAGGTCCCTGGAAACAAGGACTTGCAGAGTGAAATAAACTGACACTCTCCCTACCTACAGTTTTCTGACCCTAGAATAAATGTTTTTTTTAAGCACAATATAGCACAAGGACAATTCACTCACTGTCCTTACAGGTCCCTGGAAACAAGGACTTGCAGAGTGAAAGAAAAAAAACACTCTCCCTACCTACAGTTTTCTGTCCCTAGAATAAATGTTTTTTTTAATCACAATATAGCACAAGGACAATTCAGTCACTGTCCTTCCAGGTCCCTGGAAACAAGGACTTGCAGAGTGAAATAAACTGACACTCTCCCTACCTACAGTTTTCTGTCCCTAGAATAAATGTTTTTTTTAAGCACAATATAGCACAAGGACAATTCAGTCACTGTCCTTACAGGTCCCTGGAAACAAGGACTTGCAGAGTGAAATAAACTGACACTCTCCCTACCTACAGTTTTCTGTCCCTAGAATAAATGTTTTTTTTAAGCACAATATAGCACAAGGACAATTCACTCACTGTCCTTACAGGTCCCTGGAAACAAGGACTTGCAGAGTGAAAGAAAAAAAACACTCTCCCTACCTACAGTTTTCTGTCCCTAGAAAAAATGTTTTTTTTAATCACAATATAACACAAGGACAATTCACTCACTGTCCTTCCAGGTCCCTGGAAACAAGGACTTGCAGAGTGAAATAAACTGACACTCTCCCTACCTACAGTTTTCTGTCCCTAGAATAAATGTTTTTTTTAATCACAATATAGCACAAGGACAATTCAGTCACTGTCCTTCCAGGTCCCTGGAAACAAGGACTTGCAGAGTGAAATAAACTGACACTCTCCCTACCTACAGTTTTCTGTCCCTAGAATAAATGTTTTTTTTAAGCACAATATAGCACAAGGACAATTCACTCACTGTCCTTACAGGTCCCTGGAAACAAGGACTTGCAGAGTGAAAGAAAAAAAACACTCTCCCTACCTACAGTTTTCTGTCCCTAGAAAAAATGTTTTTTTTAATCACAATATAACACAAGGACAATTCACTCACTGTCCTTCCAGGTCCCTGGAAACAAGGACTTGCAGAGTGAAATAAACTGACACTCTCCCTACCTACAGTTTTCTGTCTCTAGAATAAATGTTTTTTTTAAGCACAATATAGCACAAGGACAATTCAGTCACTGTCCTTCCAGGTCCCTGGAAACAAGGACTTGCAGAGTGAAAGAAAAAAAACACTCTCCCTACCTACAGTTTTCTGTCCCTAGAAAAAATGTTTTTTTTAATCACAATATAACACAAGGACAATTCACTCACTGTCCTTCCAGGTCCCTGGAAACAAGGACTTGCAGAGTGAAATAAACTGACACTCTCCCTACCTACAGTTTTCTGTCCCTAGAATAAATGTTTTTTTTAATCACAATATAGCACAAGGACAATTCAGTCACTGTCCTTCCAGGTCCCTGGAAACAAGGACTTGCAGAGTGAAATAAACTGACACTCTCCCTACCTACAGTTTTCTGTCCCTAGAATAAATGTTTTTTTTAAGCACAATATAGCACAAGGACAATTCAGTCACTGTCCTTCCAGGTCCCTGGAAACAAGGACTTGCAGAGTGAAAGAAAAAAAACACTCTCCCTACCTACAGTTTTCTGTCCCTAGAAAAAATGTTTTTTTTAATCACAATATAACACAAGGACAATTCACTCACTGTCCTTCCAGGTCCCTGGAAACAAGGACTTGCAGAGTGAAATAAACTGACACTCTCCCTACCTACAGTTTTCTGTCCCTAGAATAAATGTTTTTTTTAAGCACAATATAGCACAAGGACAATTCAGTCACTGTCCTTCCAGGTCCCTGGAAACAAGGACTTGCAGAGTGAAATAAACTGACACTCTCCCTACCTACAGTTTTCTGTCCCTAGAATAAATGTTTTTTTTAAGCACAATATAGCACAAGGACAATTCAGTCACTGTCCTTCCAGGTCCCTGGAAACAAGGACTTGCAGAGTGAAATAAACTGACACTCTCCCTACCTACAGTTTTCTGTCCCTAGAATAAATGTTTTTTTTAATCACAATATAGCACAAGGACAATTCAGTCACTGTCCTTCCAGGTCCCTGGAAACAAGGACTTGCAGAGTGAAATAAACTGACACTCTCCCTACCTACAGTTTTCTGTCCCTAGAATAAATGTTTTTTTTAATCACAATATAGCACAAGGACAATTCAGTCACTGTCCTTCCAGGTCCCTGGAAACAAGGACTTGCAGAGTGAAATAAACTGACACTCTCCCTACCTACAGTTTTCTGTCCCTAGAATAAATGTTTTTTTTAAGCACAATATAGCACAAGGACAATTCAGTCACTGTCCTTCCAGGTCCCTGGAAACAAGGACTTGCAGAGTGAAAGAAAAAAAACACTCTCCCTACCTACAGTTTTCTGTCCCTAGAAAAAATGTTTTTTTTAATCACAATATAACACAAGGACAATTCACTCACTGTCCTTCCAGGTCCCTGGAAACAAGGACTTGCAGAGTGAAATAAACTGACACTCTCCCTACCTACAGTTTTCTGTCCCTAGAATAAATGTTTTTTTTAAGCACAATATAGCACAAGGACAATTCAGTCACTGTCCTTCCAGGTCCCTGGAAACAAGGACTTGCAGAGTGAAATAAACTGACACTCTCCCTACCTACAGTTTTCTGTCCCTAGAATAAATGTTTTTTTTAAGCACAATATAGCACAAGGACAATTCAGTCACTGTCCTTCCAGGTCCCTGGAAACAAGGACTTGCAGAGTGAAATAAACTGACACTCTCCCTACCTACAGTTTTCTGTCCCTAGAATAAATGTTTTTTTTAATCACAATATAGCACAAGGACAATTCAGTCACTGTCCTTCCAGGTCCCTGGAAACAAGGACTTGCAGAGTGAAAGAAAAAAAACACTCTCCCTACCTACAGTTTTCTGTCCCTAGAAAAAATGTTTTTTTTAATCACAATATAACACAAGGACAATTCACTCACTGTCCTTCCAGGTCCCTGGAAACAAGGACTTGCAGAGTGAAATAAACTGACACTCTCCCTACCTACAGTTTTCTGTCCCTAGAATAAATGTTTTTTTTAAGCACAATATAGCACAAGGACAATTCAGTCACTGTCCTTCCAGGTCCCTGGAAACAAGGACTTGCAGAGTGAAAGAAAAAAAACACTCTCCCTACCTACAGTTTTCTGTCCCTAGAAAAAATGTTTTTTTTAATCACAATATAACACAAGGACAATTCACTCACTGTCCTTCCAGGTCCCTGGAAACAAGGACTTGCAGAGTGAAATAAACTGACACTCTCCCTACCTACAGTTTTCTGTCCCTAGAATAAATGTTTTTTTTAATCACAATATAGCACAAGGACAATTCAGTCACTGTCCTTCCAGGTCCCTGGAAACAAGGACTTGCAGAGTGAAATAAACTGACACTCTCCCTACCTACAGTTTTCTGTCCCTAGAATAAATGTTTTTTTTAAGCACAATATAGCACAAGGACAATTCACTCACTGTCCTTACAGGTCCCTGGAAACAAGGACTTGCAGAGTGAAAGAAACTGACACTCTCCCTACCTACAGTTTTCTGTCCCTAGAATAAATGTTTTTTTTAATCACAATATAGCACAAGGACAATTCAGTCACTGTCCTTCCAGGTCCCTGGAAACAAGGACTTGCAGAGTGAAAGAAAAAAAACACTCTCCCTACCTACAGTTTTCTGTCCCTAGAAAAAATGTTTTTTTTAATCACAATATAACACAAGGACAATTCACTCACTGTCCTTCCAGGTCCCTGGAAACAAGGACTTGCAGAGTGAAATAAACTGACACTCTCCCTACCTACAGTTTTCTGTCCCTAGAATAAATGTTTTTTTTAAGCACAATATAGCACAAGGACAATTCAGTCACTGTCCTTCCAGGTCCCTGGAAACAAGGACTTGCAGAGTGAAAGAAAAAAAACACTCTCCCTACCTACAGTTTTCTGTCCCTAGAAAAAATGTTTTTTTTAATCACAATATAACACAAGGACAATTCACTCACTGTCCTTCCAGGTCCCTGGAAACAAGGACTTGCAGAGTGAAATAAACTGACACTCTCCCTACCTACAGTTTTCTGTCCCTAGAATAAATGTTTTTTTTAATCACAATATAGCACAAGGACAATTCAGTCACTGTCCTTCCAGGTCCCTGGAAACAAGGACTTGCAGAGTGAAATAAACTGACACTCTCCCTACCTACAGTTTTCTGTCCCTAGAATAAATGTTTTTTTTAAGCACAATATAGCACAAGGACAATTCACTCACTGTCCTTACAGGTCCCTGGAAACAAGGACTTGCAGAGTGAAAGAAACTGACACTCTCCCTACCTACAGTTTTCTGTCCCTAGAATAAATGTTTTTTTAAGCACAATATAGCACAAGGACAATTCACTCACTGTCCTTCCAGGTCCCTGGAAACAAGGACTTGCAGAGTGAAAGAAACTGACACTGTCCCTACCTACAGTTTTCTGTCCCTAGAATAAATGTTTTTTTTAAGCACACTATAGCACAAGCACAAAACACACTGACACTCTCCCTACCTATCCTTCTCTTTCCCTAAACTAAAGGAATCCAGGTTAAGCAAGAAAGAAATAACAGTCACTGTCCCTGCCTATGCTGCTCTATCCCTGCTCCGGAACACACTACACTAGGCCGCCGTGCTGGCGGCCTTTTATAGTGTGGGGCGTGTACTAAACACCCTCAGCAATAATTGGCCACAGGCATCCTGCCTGTGGCCAATCATTGCTCTCCTCGCTGCCGGCGCTGTGATTGGCCAAGCATGCGGGGTCACAGTGCATGCTTGGCCAATCACAGCGCCTGGATGACACTGCGATGGCGTAGTGCATTGTGGGCCGTTCGCGTCACTCGAATTTGGCGCGAACGGCCCAAATCGTTCGATCTTCGTCGAACGATCGAACAGCCGATGTTCGAGTCGAACGTATGTTCGACTCGAACACGAAGCTCATCCCTAGTCTTTAGTAATACAACACCAATAAGTTTATATAAGGATCATCATGTAGTGAAGTCACACCATCATATCATGGCATAGCTTGGCAGAATAATACGCTGCCAGCTACTCCTGTATGCGTGCAGCCCACAAGAAAGCATTCCCTCTCCATCCCCCCACGGCAATCAACCAGACCACCAATGCAGCATTTTTAACACATCTAGCGGAGCTTACAGTAAGTCAAGCTTAGGGTGCACATAAAACAATTGTTGATTAAAAGACAGGAAGACCTGGCCACACAGATTTGCCATTTACAGCCAGCTTAATTGGCTACAACAAATTGAGATACACAGCAGATATGTCAGACATTCATAATGTATATGAGCATATCACGCTAACATCTAAATGACCAATAAAATAGACAATTAAGTATTTTACAAAATGATACATTCATCCTAATTCTTCATGGCAGTCTGCACAGAATGAATGCATTTGATGCATCCATGCATCTTCTCCTTCATTTGAGTTTTATGTGACCTGAGAAATGCCCCATAGGAATACTGTATACCCCCACTCCCTCTGTAATACAGAGTATGTGGGCCAAGTGGACTGCACAGGATTAAATATGATTTAAAATGGCCTCAATATCACCCTCAATCACATTAAGCATTACATTTCCCAGGCCTAAAACTTTACAGGGCAATTTTTCTTGTATTCAAAGTGGTACTGCTATTAAAAAATGTAATAAGTACACTGGCCAGTACTCAACATTATTGATGTTAAATGCATTGTAGATACAGTGACCTTTTATGAAAAAGGTTGTGATAAGCATACAATTTCTAAAGCAATTTGTAATACAATGACAAAGCAAAAGATAAACGAGTTATTAGAGTCGCTGGCCTATACAGCTATTTTTTTCCAATTTTTCTTTCCTCTTACTGCAGCACATAAGACTGACTTAATGTATTTTTTTTTAGCAGTTAATGACATTAGTGCACGTTAATTTGCTTTTAAGCGTTTTGATAATTGATGTTATAATAGTGTGATAATTTGCACTTAAATATTTTTAATTGGATAGTTTCATAAATCGCTGTCAGAACACTTGCTGATAATGTCCTGAAAAAAAGACCTCAGGTGGCTTGGGGAGCATCATCAATATTAGTTGCCCGCAGCTAAGAATTTTCTATAGTTTGTACACGAAAGAGAAGTTGTGTCTGCCAATTTTTATAGCTAGCCAATTCCCCCTTAAAGCGCTGCTAAACTGGCAAACTTTCAATTACATTACTGGATGACCTAGAATTACCTATAGAAAATAGAAGAGTGATGGCAAAAAAAGACCAAGTGGTGATTCAAGTCTGTTCCTTTTTCTTTCTTCTTTTTTTTTTTTTTTTTTACTTTTTAATTTCTTGTCTGAGTATAGATCTAAGTTTTTATGTTAAAATTCATTACAGTTTACTGACTCTCTACCTCAGGTGAATATCTGTTCAAAACCTATATTTGCTGTATGACTGTTCTAAGATTTTGGAACAAATAGCAACAGTCCTGCTTCGAAAGTGAAAAAAACCCCTCAAAAGTCTCAAATAATGGCATCGTCCACCAGCAAGCTATTTTTTTTCTAAAGTTTGTGATTAATCGCTAGAGAGTAGGAGGGATTAACAAAAGTATCACATTCGGAAATCTAGCAATAAATTTCAGGTGAGAAAAAGGATTGTAATAGTAAAGTATAATACTGTATATTAATAGTAATAGCTTAGTATTGTACATCGCTCTAACCCTCATTTGGAGGGGCTTTCCATCTTATGGAACCAAATCTCTTTTGTCGCTTCCCTTTTCAAATATCCCTTTTTCAGTATAAATATATGTACATTAGACTCGAATATTTTGTATAGCTAGTGACTAACCCTGGGGGGGGGGGCGTCTATTTCTAAAATGTTTTCACCCAAGATTCATACAACTTTCTATCAGGATTCATACAAATTCCTAATCAAATCTGATTACTAAATTGTGTGCATCTTGCTTGAAGGTTTTATGAATCTTGGGTGAAAGTCCTAGTGAACAGTACACTTTGGCATCAATATATTTACTAAAAGTGAAATTATTTTTGCAGGGTGTATTGGTATATTGACCAACAGTCCCCTATACCTATACCTCTTCTCCTATCCCCTATGTCTCTCTTTCTATCTTCCCTATAAGAATAGCAATGTTCCTCTGACATTCTTACCTACTCCACTCTCCCTTCCCTTACTTTCTCTTTATCCCTTTCAATTTTGAATAATATATCCACAAAATCAACAGGAATTGACCTTTTGCCCAGTATTCGATTGTTATTTTTAGTGATCCTTTTATTGTTTTTTTGTACGTATTAACATGCATTTGAATTGAGAATTTATTATAAAGTGCTAATCCCTCAAAACTTTGACACCCCTTAGCAGTTTTTCTTGCAATTCTTTAATTACATCTAGCACAGAACAGCTAGTAGTAAACACTTTAGTATGTGAAAAATGGCTGTATGTTGGTGATTTTCAGACTTGCCAGTCAGCTGTTGAGCTTTTCAAGGTATTGTCAGAGAATGGACGTATGAAAAGTATTGATCCATTCAACGTTCTGTGAGGAAAACCTGCCTGGGAGCGGGTTTGAGATCCAGAGATTGTGATCACTGCTTCAAAACCTGCTAACAACTGTGTATACCACAGAAGAGGATTAAAGAGCATGTCAACAATATGAACATGAGCAGAGGTAGAATAATCAGCCCAGAAGCTCTGCTGGCTCTTTCTTTATTTACATGGGTAAGACGTTTCCACATAAATATTGCAAAGTGCACAATACAATGCAGTGTTTTTTTTTATGCACACACAACCTGTAACACCGGTTATTCTCTAGTGTTTATACCACTATAATTTATCATTGTGCGCATTGCTACTATTTCATTAGTACCATTTCATGCTAATGCATATACATTATTAATATGCTATAGAGTGATTTGCAATTTAATTTACACACAGCGCAAACACCGTTTGGGAAGGCATTGTAGTTGGGTTACATCTAACTCATGTGAATACATAAAAACCGCCATGTAACACATACATGGAATGACACAAATTGATATAGTTGCAACATTTCTATTGCTCCAGTACATGTATTATTAAAGTAGTGATCATTCTATCGGAAAAGGAAAACACCACAAACACTATATCTGGAACATACCGGTAAGTGAAGATTTTTATTCACACTGGAGCAACATATGGCTTGGCCTATATGTCTGAACTACAGTGCAAGCAGCACAGACTGCTGCTATAGTGCTCAGAGCTGGGGCAGCCCAAGCAAAGCCAGATGTGTCAGGAGGGACAGAAGCCAACACCACGGGGGTAGATTTGCTAAAGGTAAAAAGACTGTGAAATTTGCAAAGTGCAGTTGCACTCTGCAAGTGCAGTCGCTCCAGAGTTTAGTAAATGAGGTAAAGCTTCCCTTTGCAAAAAAATACCCAATGACATGCAAGGAAAATAAAAAAAAATGAATTTTTTGCTTGCACATGATTGGATGATGGAAGTCAGCAGAGCTTTTGTTCATTAACTAATCTCTGGAGCAACTGCTCTTGCAGAGTGCAAATGCAATTTGCAAAATGCAGTCTATTCGTCTTTAGTAAATCTACCCCTATGTTAATTTGTTTCTATCTCCTGGATTAGATTGCCATTGCATTATTCTCTAAACTGGCTATGTGTTCCAGAAACCTTAGTACTTTGCCTTCAAAGGTAGCTGTAATATAACTATAACTATAACATAAGCATGACAGTCACAATGTGAAGTCCCTGGAACAAGCTGTTGATTGAATGTGTGCTAGCAGACTTTTTAGAAATTATTATAGAGAATAGGCAGCCACATCAGTAATAATGCAGGAAAATGTCTAGCCACTCCATGGTGAAATTTTTATGTGCCAAATTCTATGAGGATATATGACAATCTAGAGGGATCAGCAGTGATGTTTGAAAATTTGGGTCAACTTTTGGCCTTTTTCACATTATGAAGTTGCTAACTTGCTGACAACTTATCAAGTTTGCCTTCAATCTTCTTGCAATAACTTGTATGACTGGATCTGGTTCGCTAATTGCCTTTATCTTTTTAAGGACTTTATTGCTGAATCTTAAATGCTTTATATGTTGCAATATATGCATTTTTATTAATAAGTTGTAAATGCTATATAAATCAATATGAAGCATCATGTTGTGTGTGATAGTTTGGCTACATATGAATCATGATGACGGAATGTGATCTTATGGGAGTCCCACACTAGCAAACCCCTCAAATTTCACTGTATCAAAATCAGAATGACACCTTCCTGCATACTCAACAATGACTATGTTCATCTGCCCAGGCCTAGATCATGTGTTATTAGCCTTGATATTAATCCTCACAAAGGCTATGTAAACCTAGATGCAGCATAAAGAAGCATCTCCAAGGTCCTGAAAGCCAAAAGAAATGAATGCTAACCACCTTGTCAACACAAGCAGAAGTTGCAGATGGTGTTTATTTTAATGTGACACAGCACAATGTGAAGCCTGTATTTTGCCTAGAGCTCTTGTGTATCAGGCCATTAAGCTAAATACAACTTTTGCACGCGCAGTGTCACAGAGCATTTGGTGCCAGAAGGCATCAGGACTACATACTATTTTGTATTATTCCCTTTTGTAAAAATCACCCACTGCAACCAGCAAAACTACATCAGAAATACACACCAAAGTGAACATGTATGACAGGGAGGACACAAAGAGATACTTATGCCAAAATTATAAGGTGGACTTCTGTTATAAAAAGTGGTTTGGAGAAGTAGGACTTAGATAATGTACACAGGTAAAATTGTGAATATGGGGAAAACTGCTATGACAAATAATTCTAACCATAACAATATACTCTTACATGAACATGCTAGGATGAATTTAAAGGAGGGACTTCTTACATGCAATGCGAATAAATGCCTTCTGACTTTTTGAGGTACCAGAAGAGCTCCAGGCCACACAATGACACCAGTATTCCTCCAGTCCAAAGATCTTCTCCACCTGCTGCCTTGAAATCTCAATCCTCACCTCCATGACTGGCAAACCTATAAAGATACAATGAATGTCAGTGAACACTAACAGCATCATGTATAACCACAGAATGGTTTATAGTTAATGTCTATATACAGTATACTGTATTACATAAGGTGGTACTTAGATAAGATCGTGAATCCAGCAAACCGTTTTGGGATCAATTGTGAGTTTATTTCTAAGTAGCTGCTATGGGCTATTCTTCCTTACACATCATTAATCTTTTACACTTTGTTAATAAAAATGTATCTAAAGCCACTGTTCTATTTTTTTGTGTTGGAGTAGGGAAGAGTTATTATTGCTGTCTGTGTTTTTACTAGGGAGATTCACCCCCTTTCTATTTGTTCTAATGACCATTGTCACTTGGATTGAAAGTACCGGTAAGAGAAAATCCTTGCCATTGGAACCAGAATAGAGGGGAAATCTTCCAACGAGGACACTTTTTTTGTGACAAATGCCCAAGAGAGGGTTTTCTCTCCTTTGGAGAAATCTACTGCCACGTCTTGTTGTGCCTCAAAATAGAAATTAACCCCCCCCCCAAGCAGGACACAGATAAAAAGATCAAACAAGGGTTTAAATCAGTACTGAATATACTCTATCCAAATATATATATATATATATATATATATATATATATATATATATATATATATTCCAAATAAAAAACATGTTTTGAGTTTGTTGTGAAATATAATATGCCAGCTTAATGCAAAAACCACCTATATACTTATATGTGGTCCTAAGCTAAGGCTTACCATATACAGTGGATATAAAAAGTCTACACACCCCTGTTAAAATGTCAGATTTCTGTAATGTAAAAAAATGAGATAAAGATAAATAATTTCAGAACTTTTAATGTGACCTATAAACTGTACAACTTAATTCAAAAACAAACTGAAATCTTTTAGGGGGGGAAGTAAAAATAAAAATAAAAAAATAATGTGGTTGCATAAGTGTGCACACCCTCTTATAACTGGGGATGTAGCTGTGTTCATAATTAAGCAATTACATTCAAACTCATGTTAAATAGGAGTCAGTACACACCCGACATAATTTAAAGTGCCTCTGATTAAATCCAAATAAAGTTCAGCTGTTCTAGCAGGTCTTTCCTGACATTTTCTTAATCGCATCCTGCAGCAAAAGCCATTGTCCTCAGAGAGCTTCCAAAGCATCAGAGGGATCTCATTGTTAAAAGGTATCAGTCAGGAGAAGGGTACACAATAATTTAATAATTTCCAAAGCATTAGATACACCATGGAACACAATGATGACAGTCATCATTAAGTGGAGAAAATATGGCACAATAGTGACATTACCAAGAAATTGATGAAAAGACGAGAAGAAAACTGGTCAGGGAGGCTGCCAAGAGGCCTACAGCAACATTAAATGAGCTGCAGGAATATCTGGAAAGTACTGGCTGTGTGGTACATGTGACAACAATCTTCCGTATTCTTTTTATGTCTGGGCTATGGGGTAGAATTGCAAGATGGAAGCCTTTTCTTACGAAGAAAAACATCCAAGCCCGGCTACATTTTGCAAAATCACATCTGAAGTCTCCCAAAAGCATGTGGGAAAATGTGTTATGGTCTGATGAAACCAAGGTTGAACTTTTTGGCCATGATTCCAAAAGATATATTTGTTGCAAAAACACACTGCTTATCACCAAAAGAACACCAAACTCACAGTAAAGCATGGTGGTGGCAGCATCATGCTTTAGGACTGTTTTTCTTCAGCTGGAACAGGGGTCTTAGTCAAGGTACAGGGAATTATGAACAGTTCCAAATACCAGTCCATATTGGCACAAAACCTTCAGGCTTCTGCTAGAAAGCTGAACATGAAGAGGAACTTCATCGTTCAGCATGACAACGACCCAAAGCATACATCCAAATCAACAAAGAAATGGCTTCACCAGATGAAGAGTAAAGTTTTGGAATGGCCCAGCCAGAGCCCAGACCTGAATCCAATTGAAAATCTGTGGGGTGATCTGAAGAGGGCTGTGCACAGGAGATGCCCTCGCAATATGACAGATTTGGAGTGTTTTTGCAAAGAAATGTGGGAAAATATTGCCAAGTCAAGATGTGCCATGCTGATAGACTCATACCCAAAAAGACTGAGTGCTGTAAAAAAATTATTCAAAAGGTGTGTCAAAGTATTAGTTTAAGGGTGTGCACACTTATGCAACCATATTATTTTTATTTTTTTATTTTTACTTCACCTAAAAGATTTCAGTTTGTTGTTCATCTGCATTGTACAGTTTATAGGTCACATTAAAGGTGGAAAAGTTCTGAAATGAATTATCTTTGTCTATTTTTTTTACATCACAGAAACCTGACATGTTAACAGCGGTGTGTAAACTTTTCATATCCACTGTATGAAACAAATTTCAGCCTTTTCCTGCTGAATCAGATGAAATTCGAGCTATCGTGGGCTTGTCAGTACCACCAGGCTTACAAACTTCAACTTAAACATTGAAGCAGCCAGGTGGAAAATTGTTAGCCATACAGATTCCTCCATCCATGTTGTTAAGCATGAATTTGAGTAATCAAGTGATTGGGCAATTTGCATAGCACAATGTATGCCATGTCTGGGATTCTATGGAATAGTGTTAATTCCATACCAACTCTGTCAACAATCCTGGATTTTCCAGGAATGTTCTGAATTCCAGGAACTATAGACATTAAGTATGCAGATACTGAACTTTCAAAACAAAGGGCTCTTGCCAGCATGCACACATATACATATTCAAAGCTTTACATGTGTCTGTCTTTGCAAAAGTCCTCGAGAACAGAAGTAAAAAATGGCAGGTCACACATGCACTCCGTTATGAGATGGATTTGTTTGAAAATGGAAAGGGTCACAATGGAAAATTCTACTTCAAAATGGCAAATGACTGAACCCTGGGCCTCTACAATCCAATGTCTGAAAGAATAATACGAGAACTGAACTAGTTGCCATGGGGACACACCAAGTTATTTCTGACACATATGGAATTATGTCCTTTGTTATCTGATGGTTATAAAATTTGTATTACACATGCATATATGTTCACATAAGCACACCCATAAGTAGTCATTATTTTGCATTAGCTTTAGTGTTAGGGTTTAAAATCCAGATCTGCAGAAAACATTTTTAATGGAATTGGTGGCAGGTAAGGTGTACTCTTCTATGAGAAGTATTCGATTTAAACCAACTTATTTTATGAAAAGGAAACAAGAAAATAGAGAGAAGAGGATTACAGAAGGAGCAGCATAAATAAAATAAATCTCATGAATTTAAAGTATAGTGTGGAAAAGTATAACCTGCAAAATCATGGTAATTGAATAAATATTCTTTGATCTTGCATTGCATTGTAGACTAGGTTTCTCTGCACAGTTTGCCACCATCTTTGCAGCTCAGACACATCTTGTGAACTTTGCTAAAGGAAAAGTAAGAAGTGTAAAATGCTAAATGTATTTTCTTTAGTGTACAACAAAATGGTACAATAACCAATAACTTAAAACGGTGTTTAACGTATTAATTTAATCTAAGACGCATATTCTGATCAGTGTAGTATATAGTATAGTGCCCTAATGCCCAACCTGTGACCTGGGGGGGGGGGGTGGCCTTTGGGGTTCCCTTGCAAATTAAATAGCTATCTTACCATCAGCAAATCTACCCCTTAATGTTTATGAGGTTTTAATCCCTTCATTTGTAAGGGGATGTTATATTTCATGTTTTAAGTTTAGCTTGAGCTTAAATGGCTAAGCTAACATATATATATATATATATATATATATATATATATATATATATATATATATATATATATGGTTATATGTTACTGAAAGAAGATTTTAATATTCTTAAGTGGATTATTTATTTTTGATTTAAGAAAGTTGATATAATCAATTTAATATGTATACCTATAAATAAAGGCCACAGCCATTTCAACCACGGGTATTTACTGAAGTATTATTTATTTATTTATCTAATGAAATATTAAGAAGTTATGACTACGGTCCCATGTCCATTTGTTACACTGGTAAAGGACAGATGACACAGACACAGCTGAAGACATGAAGTTCTTCTTACTAACAAAATAATGGAAATATGCACAGCAATCAATAAAGTCAGCAAGTGGATCCTAGCTCCTAACAATACCTTAAATATCGGGTGGTATAGTGCTGCCCGAGTTCACCCATGAGTCCCAAATCTTTTGAAATTTCTTAGGGCAACCCCTGGCCTCATATGTCAATTTGTACAATGGGAGTGCCTGATTAATTAGGTTAAGCCACAAAGCCAGAGTAAGGGGAGTTTCAGATTTCCAGTTGATATAGAAACTGCATTTGGCTGTTTGCTGGGCATTTCGATTTTTTATTCATGGCCCCTTTGAAGTGCTTTAAAAGTTCCTAGTAGCTTGTTTGTAAAAAAAAAAAAAAAAAAACAAAACCTTTATCAACAATCAGTACAGAGTAGGTTTTTGTTTTCTATTTAAGAAAAAGACGATGTGTCTGAACTTTTTCCTGGAATAATAATTTTTTCCGATACCCATATTTTTGTAAAATAGTCTTCATGACTGCATTACCATAGCTGTCTAATGTGGGTGTGTTTTTTTGCTTCTCTCTCCGTCACATGCTGTTTTGAAATCTTGTTTTTTGCTCTGATAGCTTCCCAGGATTATTTGTGGGTACAGCTGTGAAGACTTGGCATTTTAATTCATCACATTTATCCTATATTACCATGGAAAGGCCGACAAAATGAAAAGGTTTTAAGATGTTCAAAGCCTAGTACAGGAGCATCAATGATGTTATTTTGGAACGTTCCCCAGTGCAAGTTATGTCAGCAATAAGTGTCATTTCTGGGGTAAAACATAGGGCCTTAAATTACTGAAGAGTGAATAGATGTGAAATGAACACAGCATCTAATTATGTACAAGGAAATTAAAAAAATACAAGTTCTCTCGCCCATGAATGTATGCTTAAAATGAACACGGGTTACTCGACTACTGAAAAAATAAACATACAGCTTTGCATTATAACAGTAGCCTTGCCCAATAAAGACTCAGAAACCAATTCAGGTGAAGGAAGGCAAGGTCTTAGCTTTATTGAGGTGTATCAATATGAATATCAGAATAACATTGCAAACAATCAGGCTGGGGCTAGTCACAGGTATACTATAACCGCTTAAGGCTTAAACCCAAAACCAAACGTTTTATGTGTTATAGCTTACCAGTCTAAAGATATGGTGCCTGAATTATCTTTTTTTTCAAGCTTGTTTCCCTTTCCCCGAATAATCCTGCAAATAACGCTCTTTATGTCCCTTTGTGTCTGCAATCACTTCTCAGTGATATCTATGAAAGAGGCCATGGTTGTCACCCAGGCTGCACTTCAAACATGTCTGTCTTTGTTTATCTCCATTACATGGTGAATTCATGGGACTAGTAGTTTACAAAAGAGAAATAACAATGTTTACGCTGTCTTTTCAGGACAAGGACACTATTTATGGAAAAAATGAACGGTATTTTTTGCACAAACGTTCTTAGCCTAATAAATTAAATTCAATCACCACATCAAAAATACTGGTAAGCTAACTGCAATATATAACATCTTTATTTTGGGGGTTTAAATGTGCTTTAACCACTTGCCGACCGCCGACTGTACATATCATAGTTGCCAACAGTCCCGATTTTCCCGGGACAATCCCGAATTTGGGACCCTCGTCCCGAATTAAGCTTGTGCCGATTATTTTCCCGGGATTTTGCTTTTGTCCCAGGAAAATCAGGAATGTTTTAGGAAAAAACGGCCGAAGGGCTACAAAAAAATGGCCACCGTCGCCTCTGCCAGTACATTTCCCCTTGTGTTCAGTGGAGAGAGGAGGGGCATCCAATCGGCTTCTCTCTTCAGTGTACAAGTATTCTCTTGTACACTGAAGCCTAGAGGCCCCTTCTCTCTGCACTGAACACACGTGGAACCTGGGAACTGTGTAGCTGCCGCTGCACATGATGGCTGCTCGGGGAGTCAGAGCGCAGCTCTGTAGAGGAGATCACAAACAGTGTGCATGTGCCCGGCTATAGAGAGGAGGTTATGAGATCGGCTCATCGTACTCTCTATATACCTGACTGTCATGACGCTGCTACTCCCCGAGGAGGACAACAGCCCGGGGGAGGGAGAGAGAGAGAGAGCTCTGCTCAACAGTGAGTGTGTGTGCTGCCAGCTCCGGGGATAATGGCCACCAAGCATAGCATTTCCACCCCTACCTTCACAGGGCAACCTGCCATCAGGCGTGCTGGGACATGTAGTGCCACCGCTGATCCTCACTCACACATCTTTTTACCTGCTGATGAGACATGTAGTGCCACATCTGAATCTTCAATTATATTACTTTTCTTCGTTTTTGGACCATGTACCACCCCAACCTGCCTTGTGCCACCCCAGCCTGCCCTGTACCACCCCAACCTGCCATGTACCACCCCAGCATGCCCTGTGCCATCCCAACCTGACCTGTGCCACCCCAACCTGCCCTTTGCCAGCCCAACCTGACCTGTGACACCCCAGCCTGCCCTGTGCCACCCCAACCTGCCTTGTGCCACCCCAACCTGCCCTGTGCCACCCCAGCCTGCCCTGTACCACCCCAACCTGACCTGTGCCACCCCAGCCTGCCATGTGTCACCCCAACCTGCCCTGTGCCACCCCAACCTGCCCTGTACCACCGCAGCCTTCCCTGTACCACTCCGACCTGCCCTGTGCCACCCCAGCCTGCCATGTACCACCCAAACCTGTCTTGTGCCACCCAGCCTGCCATATGCCACCCCAACCTGCCCTATACCACCCCAGCCTGCCTGTACTACCCAGCCTGCCCTGTATTACCCCAAATGGCCCTATACCACCCCAACCTGCCCTGTACTACCCCAGCCTGCCCTGTACCACCCCAGCCTGCGCTATAAAAGCCCAGCCTGCCCTGTGCCACCCTAACCTGCCCTATACCACACCAGCCTGCCTGTACCACCCCAGCCTGCCCTATACCACCACAACCTGCGCTTTGCCACCCCAGCCTTCTCTGTGCAACTTCAACCTGCCCTGTGCCACCCTAATTTGCCCTATACCACCGCAACCTGCCCTATACCACCCCAATATCACCTTAACCTGCCCTGTACCACCCTAACCTGTCATATACCACCTCAACCTGCCACTATACCACCCTATTTTACCCTAACCTGCCACTAAACCACCCTATACTATCATTTACAGGGGCTGGTTTGGGGTGCGCCCTGTGACCGTGCGCTACCTGAATGGAGCTGGGCAGCCTAGACAGGGGGGGGGTTGACACCATGTTTTACCGCACCAGGTGACACCAACCCTAGTGACGCCACTGCCGTACACAAGAGAGCGGAGAGTTCGTAAGGACGGACTCTGCTGGGGGCACCTGATGTAAGGACGGACTCTGCTGGGGACACCTGATGTAAGGACGGACTCTGCTGGGGGCACCTGATGGCATCTGGTGGCATGTGACGTGGCAGGTGACACGCTTAGGGGTCCCACTGATTCGGCATTATGGTGAGTTGAATGATTTCATTCTGTATTATAATAATAGTAATAATGCGCTTCAATCATACTGACACCATAACAACCATGGTGCCGTGATGATTGAAGCGCCAACATCAAGTGTTTGGAGTATTTTTATCTGCTGATTGTTGAACTCTGGAATACACATATTTCTATTGTGGTGTAGGATCTGGGCCTGCTGTCCCTCCATCCCTCTTTCCTTCTCTCCCTCTCCCGCTCCATCCCTTATTCATCTCAGACTCTAACCACACCCCTTCCGAGCCATGCCCATTTAAGCCACACCCACTATTTTGCATAAACACCGCCCATCAATCGCCGCGGCGCACGAAGCGCGGCACATTTTTCTATTCACACATGCCACGCCTACAAACGGATGCCCCGCCCCCTAATTATAGAAAGGCTCCGCCGACATGCAAAAACGTGTCCCAAATTTTTTTTTGCAATGTTGGCAACTATGACATATACGTCGGCAGAATAATAAATAAAATATAATAATAAAAATGCCCTTAAACTATCCCCTATTTTGTAGACGCTATAACTTTTGCGCAAACCAATCAATATACGCTTATTGCGATTTTTTTTACCAAAAATATGTATAAGAATACATATTGGCCTAAACTGAGGAAAATAATACATTTTTTGAAAAAAAATGTGGGATATTTATTATAGCAAAAAGTAAAAGATTTTTTTGTTTATAGTGCAAAAAATAAAAACCGCAGAGGTGATCAAATACCACCAAAAGAATGCAATAAATGCAATATTTTTTACTTTTTGCTATAATAAATATCCCCAAAAAATATATAAAAAAACTATTTTTTTCCTCAGATACGTAATCTTCTACATATTTTTGGTAAAAAAAAATCACAATAAGCGTTTATTGATTGGTTTGCGCAAAAGTTATAGCGTCTACAATATAGGGGATAGTTTTATGGCATTTTTATTAATATATATATTTTTTACTTGTAATGGTGGCAATCAGCAATTTTTATCGTGACTGCAACATTATGGCGGACACATCGGACACTTTTGACACCATTTTGGGACCATTTTCATTTTTACAGCGATCAGTGCTATAAAAATGTACTGATTACTGTAAAAATGACACTGGCAGTGAAGGGGTTAACCTGTAGGGGGCGCTGAAGTAGTTAAATGTGTCCTAGGGAGTGATTCTAACTGTTAGGGGGCGTGGCTACGAGTGAAACGTCACTGATCGCTGCTCCCGATGATAGGGAGCAGACGATCAGTGACAGTGTCACTAGGCAGAACGGGGAGATGCTTGTTTACACTTGCCTCTCCCTGTTCTGCAGCTTTGTGACCCGATCGCGGGACACCGGCGGACATCGAGTCCGCGGGTCCCACAGGCGCGGTCACGGAGTTCACGGCAGGGACGCTGCGGGACTTTGAAAGTGACGTATATATACGTTACTCTGCCCAGCCGTGCCATTCTGCCGACGTATATGTACAGGAGTCGGTCGTTAACCGGTTAAGTGCCTCTTTTCCAGAGTGAATATTTTTAATCTATGTAATCGATCCTTATAGCTGGTGTTCCATCCCCCTTATTAGTTTTGTTGCCCTTCGCTGGACTCTTTTTAATTCAACAATGTCTTTTGTGAGGATTGGTGACCAAAATGGAACTGCATATTCAATACAGGCTGAACCAGTGTTTTGTAAATTTATGATTTATGTCTATAATATATGCACTTTTTAATACATGAGAATATTGTACTTGCTTTGTTAGCTGCAGCTAGACATTGCATGCTTTTGCTAAGTCTATTATCTACCTGCACTCCCAGATTTTTTTCACCACCGATTCTCTTGGGAGAGCACCTCCTAATGTGTCTTTTGCATTTGTATTTTGGCACCCAAATAACTTTACATTTCTCAATATTGAACCTCATCTGCCATGCAGCTGCCTTGCTACATCCTTTGATGAAGTTATTTCATGTCATAATTTGGCATCATCAACAAACTCTGAAACTCAGCTCTTGATTCCAACCTCTATATCATTAATAAACCAATTGAATAGCATTGGGCTCAAGACAGAACCCTGGGACACACAATTCACAACTTTAGACCATTCGGAGAATGGGTCATTTATCACTACTCTGGACCTCTTCATGCAACCAGTTTCTTATCCATGTACATATAATTTCATCAACTCCGACAGACCTTAATTTATAGAAGAAACGTTTCTGAGGTACAGTATTAAATGCCTTAGTAAAACACAGAAGAAAACACAGATAAGCTACATCCACTGGACTTCCACAATCCAACTGTAGCGGGGTGTCACTTTAAGGAGCTCAAAAGACTACCCTACCCAGTGTACAGCGGGACACCCAGAGTGCATTGCCCGGCGCAAGGTCTGCTGGGGAAGGGCTATATAAGGAGGAGCGGAGCTACACGCGGGTCTCTTTGGACACCGCCCCCCTAGCAAGTGGAACCAACGCCGAGTCTGCGGCTGGACTGGGCCTAGGACTTTGGGCCTTGAGATCCAGAGAGCCCTCCGACCTTCACGGGAGAACCCAGGTGTCGTTTTCGTCCAGCATCCTTTCAAGGACTGTCGGGAGGATCAGAGACTATGGGTGTTGTGAGACGGTGTGCTGGAGCCCCAGCCACGCAAGTCAGTTGTACGGACTGGTCCGGTCAGGTGAGAGAGCACCTGCTCAGAGATTTACTTACTAATTTTAGACCTTCTTCCTCATAGAACGATAACAGGTTGATCTGACAAGAACAGTCTTTCATAAATCTATGCTATTTGTCACTTACAATACCTTTTGTTACAGACAAATTTCTGTATAGAATCCCTTACCATTCCCACAAATATCTTACATACTTTTGATGTTGGACTGACTGGTCGTTAGTATCCTGGTATACATCTCGATCCTTATATGTAAATTGGTGCCACATTTGCTCTATGTCAATCAGTTGGTACCATTCCAGTCAGTTAGGTGTCTTTAAAAATTAGAAACTGCAGCGTCCTGACAACTGAGCTAAGTTCCCTAGGGACTCGGGGATATATGCCATCTGGACCTGGTAGTTTGTTTACATTAAGGTTCCCTAACCTCTTTTGTACCTGGCGTTCGGTCACCCACAGACGTACCTTCAGTGAAACATCAATAATATTGCTGTTAAAGAGGAAGTAAACCCTGATGGGTTTTACTTCCTCTTTGTTTCCCTACAAAGGTAAAGCATAATGGGCTACTATGCATCGCATAGTAGCCCATTATGTGTCACTTACCTGAAACCGAAGACTGCGATGTCACCGCTGTACCCTGTTCCACGAAGCATCCATCTTTCACCCTCTTCCCTCCGGGTATCGCGGCTCCGGCGCTGTGATTGGCCAGAGCCGTGATGACGTCACTCCCACGCATGCGCGCGGGATCCACCAGTCACGGCACGATCTCCTTTAGAAACAGCACAATCGCTGTTCCTAAAGGTTTCTAAAGTGCGCCTGCGCCGTTGTCTACATCGTAGACATCGGCGCCCGTCTCTTTTGTAAATATCTCCTAAACCGTGGAGGTTTAGGAGATATTTCGAGCACCTATAGGTAAGCCTTAACCACTTAAGCCCCGGACCATTTTGGCTGGTTAAAGACCAGGCCACTTTTTGCGATTCGGCACTGCGTCGCTTTAACTGACAATTGCGCGGTCGTGCGACGTGGCGCCCAAACAAAATTGACGTCCTTTTTTCCCACAAATAGAGCTTTCTTTTGGTGGTATTTGATCACCTCTGTGTTTTTTTTTTTTTTGCGTTATAAACAAAAATAGAGCGACAATTTAGAAAAAAAATGCAATATTTTTTACTTTTTGCTATAATAAATTTCCCCCAAAAATATATAAAAAAAAACATTTTTTTTCCTCAGTTTAGGCCGATACATATTCTTCTACAAATTTTTGCTAAAAAAAATCGCAATCAGCGTTTATTGATTGGTTTGCGCAAAAATTATAGCGTTTACAAAATAGGGGATAGTTTTATGGCATTTTTTTTTTTACTAGTAATGGCGGCGATCAGTGATTTTTTTCATGACTGTGACATTATGGCGGACACATCGGACACTTTTGACACATTTTTGGGACCATTGTCATTTTCACAGCGAGCAGTGCTATAAAAATGCACTGATTACTGTGAAAATGACACTGGCAGTGAAGGGGTTAACCACTAGGTGGCGCTGTAGGGGTTAAGTGTTCCCTGCATAGCTTTTCTAACTGTAGGGGGGATGGGCTCTGTGTCACATGACACCGATCTCCGCTCAGAATACACGTAGCTGAGATCCGTGTCATTGTCACTAGGCACCTCCCTCCTATATACCTCAGTGAGACGATTGCGGGGATCCCTGCGGCGATCGAGTCCGCGGGACCCGCGGTCTGACTCACGGGGATGGCGGCAGGGTCACGAGCATGCCATCGGCGGCACGCGCGCGACCACACAGACAGGCACTTAAAGGGGACGTACAGGTACGTTGATATGCCTGTCCGTGCCATTCTGCCGACGTAAATGTACAGGAGGCGGTCGGCAAGTGGTTAAGCTAGGTAAGGGGTTTACAACCACTTTAAGGCTGGCCATGCATTATACAATTTCCTTGTACATCTTTTCTTTAGATTTTCCAAAACCATATAATATGAGGTCAAACCTAAACACTTTCCATTTGTATGCAACCAGGCAGGCCCTTCCACTACATAGTTGGAGGTAAATCTGAAGGAAATTGAATAAGAAAATTGTACAATGTATGGGCAGCTTAAAGTGATACTAAAGTCACATTTTTTTTGCTTTGAATATAACAAACATGTTATACTTATCTGCTCTGTGGAGTGGTTTTGCACAGAGCAGCCTGGATCCATTCATTCCAGTCAGACACGGAGCCGCGGTTCAGCCCTGCCACCTCTCTCCTAATTGGCTAACTGACTGATTGACTGCAGCGGAAGCTGTGTCTCAGCCAATCAGGATGGCCGAGGCACTGGATAGAGATGCGGCTCAGGTAAGTAATAGGGGGGCTGAGGGGGTCTGCTGCACACAGAAGGTTTTTTATCTTAATGCATAGAATGCAGTAAGATAAAAAAAAAAATTCTGCCTTTACAACCACTTTAAGTTTTTTCATCTGTAAAAACACATCCGCCTCTTCCCTGTAATTTTTGACCAAACTGCTGTGTCCATCTATTATGGAGCCTATCGTTTCTTTAATAATCTTTTTGCTATTAATATATTTGAACACAACTTTTGGGGTTTGTTTTACTTGCTATAGCAATGTTTTTTCATATTCTATTCTATCTTCCATGACTGTTCCCTTGTTGTTGAATTCCTTGTAAGGCCCGGTTCATACTAGTGCGATGCCAGACATCGCATGTGATTCGCACCGCATTGCTGTTCACATCACATGCGATGTCTGTGCGATGCGATTTCAGCAAAACAAACTGTATGGCTGAAATCGCATCTCATTCACACCAAAATGATGCAGGTCTCTTTTTTTTGGTCCACACTGGAATCGGATCACATGGGTCTTCACACTTATGCGATCCGATTCCTGCACCATTTTACAGTTCGCACTGCGATCTGCGAACCGATCTGGGGGTGTCGTGAACTTTACATTGACACCCACAGCGGTTCACAGATCTCAGTGTGAACCACTGTGCGATTCAGGTGGAATGCGGGAACCCGCACTGGATTCGCAGTTTTCTCGTATCGCACTAGTGTGAACCGGCACTTAATCTGGAATGCCAAGGGTGTCCCTCCTACTTTGTATTATTTAAAGGTCTGTTTTCTAAACTAGAATTTAAACACATAGGTTTTAGTTTTGTTAGTCTAAGCTTGTTACCCAATTCATCTTTAACCACTTCCTTACCGCCCATAGTCATATGACGTCCACAGATGGGATCTCCCATCCTGGGTGGACGTCATATGACGTCCTTTGCTTTGAGGGGGGATATCTGAATGATGCCTGCAGCTAGAGGCATCATTCAGATATCCATTTTTTGTGCCGGGGATTCTGCGCACCATAAGAATGATCATAGCGGCGGTTCCGCCGCTTGATCGTTCTTATAGGCGGTGGGAGGGGACCCCCCCCCCCTCCCGCCGCCATCCGGTGCTTCTCCGGGCTCTCCCATGCGATCAGGGACCCGGAGCGAATCTTCCAGGGTCGTTGGTGGGTCACGTGATGAGCATAGAGATGACTGGTGACCAGATGGTCACCAGTCATCTCTATGATCGTCGGAGGCCTGGGCGCCATGTGATGACGTCACGCCCGGGTCCTCAAATGTAAACAAAGCCGCCATTGCGGCTTGTAAGTATGAGATCGGTGAAAATTTTTTCACTGATCTCATACTTTCCAGCCTGGAGGAGAGATGTGGGGTCTTATTGACCCCACATCTCTCCATAAAGAGGACCTGTCACACACATTCCTATTACAAGGGATGTTTACATTCCTTGTAATAGGAATAAAAGTGATCAAAAAAAAAAAAAAAAAGTAAAATAAGTGTTAAAAAATAAATAAATAAGTAAAATAAAAAAATAAATAATAATAAAAAAATTCAAACGCCCCTGTCCCCGGTAGCTCGCGATCAGAAGCGAACGCACACGTAAGTCCCGCCCACATATGTAAACGCCGTTCAAACCACATATGTGAGGTATCGCCGCGTGCGTTAGAGCGCGTGCAACAATTCTAGCACTAGGCCTCCTCTGTAACTCTAACCTGGTAACCTTTAAAAAAAATTAAAGCGTCGCCTATGAAGATTTTTAAGTACCGAAGTTTGGCGCCATTCCATGAGTGTGCGCAATTTTAAAGCGTGACATGTTAGGTATGTATTTACTCGGCGTAACATCATCTTTCATATTTTACAAAAAAATTGGCTAACTTTACTGTTTTGTTATTTTTTAATTCACTAAACCATTTTTTTTCCCCAAAAAAAGGCGTTTGAAAAATTATTGCGCAAATACTGTGCAAGAAAAAAAGTTGCAATGACCGTCATTTTATTCCCTAGGGTGTCTGCTAAAAAACATATATAATGGTTGGGGGTTCTGAGTTATTTTATAGCAAAAGAATGATGATTTGTACATGTAGGAGAGAAGTGCCAGAATAGGCCCGGTATTGATGTGGTAAAAAAAGCCCGGTGTTGAAGTGGTTAAAGAGTAACTTCACTTTTGTTGAAAAAAAAAAAAACACCGGGATGATCTATGTACAGAACATTGCAAGGATTTTAACAAACTTCATTTCAGATTCCTACCTTTTGTTATTCTGAAGAAATTGTAGTTTGTTAGTTTGTGTTCATGTGCATAGTGAAAGTGAATGGGAGTGACTTTAAGTGGTTCTAAAGGCAGAAGGTTTTTTATCTTAAAAGATAAAAACCTTCTGTGTGCAGCAGCAACCCTCCCCTAAACGATTTAACTTGACAGATAGTAAACAACGTTTAAAAACGTCCGTTTTGCCAGGTTTACATGCCGCATTTAAAAAAGTTCAATTTTTTTCATTTTAAATAGTCAAAAATGTATCTCCATTAAAAATGCCTACACGCGTTTACAAGCTGGTACAGGCATTTGGCATTTCAATTGCCTCTAATCATCCGTCCTGAACGCATTTTTTTGCTTTACAAAAAATGCTTCTAAACTCAACTGCCTAGAAACTAAACTAGTATAAACGACCCTGTGTAAATGTACTGATAAGATAACAGAGGAGAGTTCAGGGGCAGCTGAAAATAATGCCCAACTGCTCCTTAACATCAGAGTACCAGCAGCAGTGTACATGAAACCTAATACTTACCTGAGCCCCATCTAGAGTGTCGGCTGTCTGGGACTTTCCCTCCTCATTGGCTGAGACAGCTGCAGGCGCCATTGGCTCCCGCTGCTGTCAATCAAGGTCAGTGAGCCAATTATGAGAGAGAGGGGGCTCGGGTGTCCCCATAGCAAGCTGCTTGCTGTGGGGGCACTCAGCAGGAGGGAGGGGCTAGGAGTACCGGCAAGGGACCCAAGAAGAGAGGATCTGGGCTGCTCTGTGCAAAACCACTACACAGAGCAGGTAAGTATAACATGTTTTTTTTTTATTAAACAGAAAGAAAACAAGACTTTAATATCACTTTAACTTAGATTTCTTGACATACCAACAAGCTTCACTGCTTCTCTTTCCGGTAACTTATGGCAAATGTGATTACACCATGATCACTACTATCCAGGTTGTCGCTAACCAGCACATCTGTAATAATATGTTGTTTAAAATTACTAGATCCAACAGAGCATTTTTCCTTGTTGAACACCATCTGTTCCATGAAATCGCCCTGCAATACATTTAAGAAATGCAAGCATTTGTTGATTTTGCAGTTCCATTTGTCCAATCAATATGTGGATAGTTAAAATCACCCATAATAATAATCTTGCTGTGCTTTCCCAGCCATTTCTATCTGTGAAAGGAACTGAGACTTTTCTTCATCCTTTATGTTAAGGGGTCTATAAAATACACCCACAAACAATTTACTATTTGGTTCACTCTTACGGAACTCCAGCCATAATGACTCAGCACCATCACAGTTCTCATTAGTGATATCTCTCAAACTCACTTTCAGATCACTCATCCCATACATATATACCCCTCCACCTGTGTACCGATATTTGCAGCCCAGTCATTCAAGCTGTCCAACCGGGTTTCTGATATTCCCACTAAGTCAACGTGCTTCTCACATAACAGAAGTTCTAGTTCATCCATTTTTTGTCAGGCTTCTTGCATTTATGTTTTTGTCCTTACCATGAGTGCTGGAAAGTCATTCAACTACCCCATCACCTACTTTAGAAAAATAAAAACATCACAAAACACTGGCATGGTAAAATCTGCCAATAAATCCTTAACTCACTAACTTCAAATAGGGAGAAAAGATGGAAAATGTGTCAAACGGCTGACCCCACTACTGTATTATATACCAAGGGGGTGTAGCGGGGCTCTAAAATCTAAGGGAATGTTTGAGTGGTAGTTGTACTCAAACACACTATTTGATAGGGTTCTGTAAACCATTATTTTACTACAGGTGGGATGCTGGTGTATAGTTCCCTGTGGCCTGTTGATGGCGCTGCCATCAGAGGCCAGGGTTGAACCGCTGGTACAGTGCTGCGCCTTGGATGTCCCCTCTCGGTGGTGGTATGGTGGGCGTGTCGGCCTGCTGTGCATGCCAGGAGATGATATAAAAGGGGCAGACCCTGTCTGTAGGGTGAGTTCCCGGGGGTCCGACCCCAGGAGTGTGTTGTCCTGTTCGTGGCCACCCCAGGCACCTTTAGCCCTGGGGTGGAGTTCCTGGTCCGGTACACTGGTGGATCAGTCCCAGGCACCTTTAGCCCTGGGGCTGCAACTGAAGGCCTTGGGTCCAGCACCTTCGGCTGGAGCCCACGGAGGGAGAAGGAATCCCAGGGTGCTGCCTTGCGAGGAGACCTGTATCTGGAAGAGGAGGCCGGGGGAGGACCGTTCTGCGGGACTGGTGAGAGATCACAGTGAAGGAAGGGGCCCGGTAACTCTCTGGAGGGATGTCATCTTCCCGTTAGAGGCCTAATACCAGAACCAACTTTCACCAGATCTGTGGCAGAGTTGGGCAGAGACTGTGTGTAACCTAATTCGAGCATCACTCCGGCTGCTAGGATCCACTCTAATGGGAGACTATCTGGATGAGCTGAGACTACCTGAAGATATGGGTAGTGAATAAGTATTCGTTTGTGCCTGGACCTACTTCAACACCTCTTGCTGTCCTGATCATCCTCCAACCTTTTCTGTTTAAATGATTATGCATAAGAGAAAAATAAACTCTACGTTGGAGTTGCAATTGGTGTGGACCTTGGAGTTTTTGGGGAATAGAGACTTGTCTTTATTGCAGTGAAGACAGAAACCATTCTCTGGAGAACCTGACCATAGAGACCCAGGTACATTACACCGCTCAACCTCTTCGCACAGGAGGGTACAGGCATGTGGCATGGTGTGCCCCTTTTCCTACAAGTGAGCCAAGGGTGAGGAACAAGGGGTCTGTGTGCTACACGTGGGGGCTCGAGTCCGGGATTTCTGTGGTTGGACTTTATTCCCCTTGTGAGGCTCCGTGGAGGTCGGCTATCTTTGGAAGAATTTTGGCTGCACCACGAGGAGAGCCCAAGCTGCGTAGTTCGTGGGCGTGTCAAGGAAAGGAAAAGCCTGCGAACATTGCAGGAAAATGGGAGGAGCCTCGTCATGCGGTGAGATGTGCTTGGTGACTTTGGCGCCAAATGGACAGTGCGTGATGGATCGGCGAGTGAGCAACATGGCGACTAATGCCCCATGGATTCCAGTTTCTTCAACCATGAACGTTGCCTCTTTCGCTGCTCCCTTGATGGGTACGGGGATTCGGCTGAAGCCTCTGGGTCGCTTCGCTCTCTACGTCTGCAGAGACGCGGAGGCCCTTGGAGTGGTTTGTCACGGATGCCAGGGACTGGTGGTGCACCTTCGGCCCTTTGGAAGATGTGAAAAGTGCAAGGAGTTTATCTTCGAGGTAGAGCAACCTACAGAAAAACCTCGGGCCTACCGTTTAAATTGCCTTACGGGCGCCACTACTCTTGAGGAGGAAACCTACGCTTCTACAGCCACCCCCACGCGCACTGTCGTGACTTCGGAGGAAGTCATTGCGGATGTTCCGGTAGCTGAGGAACCGGAGACGGAGAGGCTTCCTCTGTCACTACAGAGTCTTCGCTCCCACCGCCCAAGGCGAAAGGTGGGCTATGTGAAAGCCTCCTGCGGCTGTGGTCGGGCTACACCCCAGCGCTTGCCTGAATCGGATTGTTTAGCCTGAGGGACCTCCAGACGATCCGCGACAGCTACAGGCCGAGGTAAGCCGGGGAAAGGGACAAAAGTTAGTGTCCGAAGTATCGGGGATGCTTGGGTTCCTGACCCCAAAAAAATAGTTAAGGACAGTGATTCCTCCACCACAAAAAGTTATTTGCCGGCAGAGGAGTACGATACCTCTGATCTGGAATCACCCCCTGAGGTGGGAGACAATGCAGAGATAGACGAACTGTTTGTCAAGAAAGGCTGGAATAAAATACCCCTGTCCTTCGCCAGAAGTAGAAGGGATTCACCTAAAGTTCCTGGGGCTATCGCACCCCGGTGGAGGCCCATGTGCTTGAGGAGGTACCTGACCCCAGACCTACATCACTCTGTGTTGCCGGTGTCAACCGCTGTGGCTGAGAATGCGCCATTGCGGGCTGCTATGTTGGGTCTCAAGGCAGTGAAAGTGCCTAGGCATCCGGATGCCATTGTCCTACTGAGTGCAGGAGACCGCGCTACTCTTCCTCCGCTTTCCAGGATGCAGCGGCTGTTCAATCAGAGAGTGGCCGCCGATTACGGATGGGAGTATCCGTATGTCTCCAGAGATTTGCTTTTTGAAGTGAAGGCCTACAGGGAGAGATGGTACGCTGATTTTCTGTGGGACTATTTGAAAGTGCCTAATGCCCGCAGGTATCTCTCCTGTTCTGCAGCTGTTGCTGAGAGGTACAAGGGGTGTAAATTGGACTGGGTACTGGGTCAGCACATACACGCAGATTGGGTGGTTGTGTGTCGGAAGGAGCGAGAGGATGCCGTGTATTCCATTGAGACTTTTGACAAGAACTGGAAGCTCCTTGTTTTACCCAATCCAAAGTTTTACCTCTGAAAAGACTGGACTCTAATGTGTTCTATTGTTTTCCGGGTTGTACTCTCCTGGAGTCGAGGGACTTTGCCTTGTGAATTAGGGTGATCTACTCCGCTGGAGAGCTTGAAGAGCTGTTGCTGTTTTCTCTCCACTCACAGCGCTACGAAGACAGAGACTTTGGGGGTAGGTACAGTTAGGGCCACAGAGGAAGAAAAAGGACAAGATGTATTTTCAACTGTTGGGACAATGTTATGACGGTAACACTTCCACTAGGTGGCGGTGGTGTGAAGGGTTTCTGTGCGCTCAGAAGAAAAGAAAAAAATAAAATATATTAATAATGTATATTAATGTTTCTTTATTTACACTAGGACTAGTGTAATAGGTACTTAATTTAGAAGGAAAATATCCTCCCCTCGGGGAGGGTAGTTCCCTTCTTTTGTAAATAATGGTGTAGGATGTGATCATACTGGTTTTATATGTGTTTTCTCCCTTTGCAGGTGAACGTCTGGCAACCACTGAGCATGGGTGGGTTAGCTAGCAAAGGAGGGGAGGGAGATGTAAGTGTATATAAAGTGATGTGTTTTATATTGTATATGTGACATTGAGAATGGGATGTACACATTTTTTTTTCTCCTCTTGTTGATCTTCCTTCATCTCTTTATTCAATCCCTTTCCCCACATTTAGGTTCCGGCACAAACAAACCATTTTTTCTATTATTGTTTTTTGTACATAGTTCTGAGATAAACATGCGTAGACTCAGGCTTGAGGTACGTGGGTTTACCCCAGACACTGGGGACAGTGTCTATCTGTCTTGGAGGAGTGTGTAGCAGGGATTTAAAATCTAAGGGAATGTGGTAGTTGTACTCAAACACACTATTTGATAGGGTTCTGTAAACCATTATTTTACTATAGTTGGGATGCTGGTGTATAGTTCCCTGTGGCCTAGTGATGGCGCTGCCATCGGAGGCTAGGGTTGAACCGCTGGTACAGTGCTGCGCCTTGGATGTCCCCTCTCGGTAGTGGCATGGTGGGCGTGTCGGCCTTCTGTGCATGCCAGGAGAGGATATAAAAGGGGCATACCCTGTCTGTAGGGTGAGTTCCCGGGGGTCCGACCCCGGGAGTGTTTTGTCCTGTTCGTGGCCACCCCAGGCACCTTTAGCTCTGGGGTGGAGTTCCTGGTCCGGTACACTGGTGGATCAGTCCCAGGCACCTTTAGCCCTGGGGCTGCAACTGAAGGCCTTGGGTCCAGCACCTTCGGCTGGAGCCCACGGAGGGAGGAGGAATCCCAGGGTGCTGCCTTGCGAGGAGACCCGTATCTGGAAGAGGAGGCCGGGGGAGGACCGTTCCGAGGGACTGGTGAGAGATCACAGTGAAGGAAGGGGCCCGGTAACTCTCTGGAGGGATGTCATCTTCCTGTTAGAGGCCTAATACCAGAACCAACGTTCACCAGATCTGTGGCAGAGTTGGGCAGAGACTGTGTGTAACCTAATTTGAGCATCACTCCGGCTGCTAGGATCCACTCTAATGGGAGACTATCCGGATGAGCTGAGACTACCTGAAGATATGGGTAGTGAATAAGTATTCGTTTGTGCCTGGACCTAGTCCAACATCTGTTGCTGTCCTGATCTTCCTCCAACCTTTCCTGTTGAAATGATTATGCATATGAAAAAAATAAACTCTACGTTGGAGTTGCAATTGGTGTGGACCTTGGAGTTTTTGGGGAATAGAGACTTGTCTTTATTGCAGTGAAGACGGGAACCATTCTCTGGAGAACCTGACCATAGAGACCCAGGTACATTACACCGCTCAACCTCTTCACACAGGAGGGTGCGGGCATATGGCATGGTGTGCCCCTTTTCCTACAAGTGAACCAAAGGTGAGGAACAAGGGGTCTGTGTGCTACAGGGGGAAAGGGGGTTTTGCGCTATAGAAATAATACAAAGTTTACGCTAATACACCAATGATAAAAATAATAGTGAATATTATAAAATAAATACTGTTAAGTGACAGGATGATCTGGAATGATAACAATCAGTCCAAACGTGCTGTCAATATAAGGTGCTGGCAGAATAAAGTGCAATCAATACAGTGCAAACAATGAAGTGTGAACAATAAATTGCAAAAAGGGCATAAACGTGGCTGCAAAAAAGTTCAATATTGTGTAGCGGGGGTCCCAAATTTAGGGATTGCTATACCAAATTTAAGGGTGATTCGAGTGGTAGTTGGCTCGAATCTTTCAATTTGCTGGACTCTGCCTTGCTGCTGTTTTGCCTAGTGTGCAGTTCCCCTTAGAAGTATGGGTGGCACTGTCACTTGTACTTGGGGTTGAACCACAGGTAATGGGGCAGTGATTTGGTGTCCTCTCTAGGCAACCGTGCAGTGGGTGTGGTCTACCTGCTGTGCATGCCGGGAGAGGATACATAAGGGGCAGACGCCACCTGGGAGGGGTCGGGTTTTTTTTGGTTCCAGAGTCGGAGTCCTGGTGCATGGCGCGTGACCCTCCAGGCCATGGGGCCACGTGAACATCATTCCCAGGCACCTTTAGTCCAGGGACTGCAACTTCAGCCCTGGGCCCAGCACCTTTAGGTGGAGCCCACTTCGGGAGGAGGAATCCCAGGGTGCCGCCCTGCGAGGGGACCCGTTTCTAGAAGAGGAGGCTGGGGGAGGACCTTTCCGAAGGACTGGTGAGAGATCACAGTGAAGGAAGGGGCCCAGTAACTCTCTGGAGGGATGTCATCCATCCGAAAACAGGGATCTAAACAACAGGACCAGTAGGAGGTTTGGGACACTATAGATTCTGTGGCAGAGGATCTCCTGAACGCATCCATTAGGGAATCTAATAGACTGTTCGAGTTACACGCCGGCTGCTAGTGCCTTTGGGTGACTATCCGTGTGAGCTATACCCACTTGGGATCGAGTCACGAAGAAACAAGAGTGCCTGAACTGATCTGTCTTCCTAACACCTTTCTCTTCTACTCATTTTGTGGATGTTCATGCATAAAGAAATAAACTCTATGTTGGAGTTGACGCTGGTGTGGACCTTGGAGTTACTTGGGGTATAGAGACTTTGTCCTTACATTCTAGGGACTGAAACCAACTCTGAGGGGAGCCCTGCTGCAAAGACCCGTAAGTGAAAACAAGTATGCTTAACCTCTGCAACCCAGGGGGTACGGGCATGGTGGAGACTGTGTGCCTTCTTCTCCTGTGAACGAGCCAAAGAGTGGAGGAGGGCCAGTTGCTACAATTGCAATTGGTAAAAATAATGGAAAATCAATCAATCTCCAAAAGGTCCCATACAAATGTCTCAGGTTGGAATAGTCCTAAAATGGGTCAGATGTAATTTGTGATATACCACTGCAGTGGATAGACAATTGGAGTATTGAACCAGCAAGCGAATCCTACACCAGTCTCCCAGAACTCTCACCTCTGTAGTAAAATAACTGGCATTACAGATGGTAATATCTCTCATTGGTTTCTTCTTAAGATCAGCGTGAGTGGTGGAGGCTATAATTCGTTAGAGAGTACAGTGGAGAAGAAACCAATGAGAGATATTACCATCTGTAATGCCAGTTATTTTACTACAGAGGTGAGAGTTCTGGGAGACTGGTGTGGCATTCGCATGCTGGTTCAATACTCCAATTGTCTATCCACTGCAGTGGTATATCACAAATTACATCAGACCCATTTTAGGACTATTCCAACCTGAGACATTTGTATGGGACCTTTTGGAGATTGACTGATTTTCCATTATTTTTACCAATTGCAATATTGAACTTTTTGGCAGCCACGTTTATGCACTTTTTTGCAATTTATTGTTCACACTTCATTGTTTGCACTGTATTGATTGCACTTTATTCTGCCAGCACCTTATATCGACAGCACTTTTTAGCACGTTTGGACTGATTGTTATCATTCCAGATCATCCTGTCACTTAACAGTATTTATTTTATATTATTCACTATTATTTTTATCATTGGTGTATTAGTGTATTAGCGTCCCCCCTTTTTATTTTATGGTATGTGTAAAGTGAACACAGATAGGTTTTGCAGCCATTGAACACACACCCCAGATCCATTTCTTTTACTCTTGAGTAGCACGAAAGACACCCATTTCATGTATTATATACCACCCCCTTATACAAAAGCCCCAAAATGCCATAATTAAACACACGCATTCTTAAAATACATAAATTCTCACATCCTATTTAATTCCTGTGAAATTAAGGCTCCCTTCTACTAGGGCTCAGGGGGCCATCATTGTTGCAATATGCAATGTTCTAAGAAATCTTTTAATTGAAAAAAGCTACTTTATTTACATGTAACGATGTATGGCCCAGGACATGCATCTCTGGATTCTGTAAAAATCTGCACTGCTGAGCTGCCCTGTCCTCTTCCTGGAGGATAACAGCTCTGAGCCTCCATGTTCAGCTTCACTAAAAATGATCCTATAGCAGTGATGGCAAATCTTGGCACCCCAGATGTTTTGGAACTACATTTCCCACAATGCTCATGCACTCTGCAGCATAGGTGAGTAGGGTTGAGCGGACCCGAACTGTAAAGTCCGGGTCCGTACCAAACTTTTGGGTTTTGGGGTCCCGAACCCGAACAATTGACTGTATGTTCGGGTTCGGGTCCGGTGTTCGGCAATATGCATGTAAAGTTGTTTCCCGTGCTTAGAACTGTCCCTGCACAAAGTGTCATTTCTGAAGGAAAAAAAAGTCATTTAAAACTCACTCGCGGCTATAATGAATTGTCGGCTCCCGGCAATACATAGAAAAGTCATTGATAAAAATAAAAAAAAAGCGTGGGGGTTCCCCCAAATTCAATTACAAGGGCCTTCAGGTCTGGTATGGATATTAAGGGGAACCCTGCCACAAATAAAAAAAAAAAATGCGTGCGTTTCCCCCAAATATCCCTACCAGGCCCTTCAGGTCTGGTATGGATTTTACGGGGAACTCCACCCCACATAAAAAAAAAATGGCATGGAGTACCCACAAAAATCCAGACCAGACCCTTTATCCGAGCACGCAACCTGCAAGGCCGCAGGAAAAGAGGGGGGACGAGAGAGCGCCCCCCCTCCTGAACCGTACAAGGCCACATGTCCTCAACATGGGGAGGATGTCCCCATGTTGATGGGTACAAGGGCCTCATCCCCACAACCCTTGCCCGGTGGTTGTGGGGGTCTGTGGGCGGGGGGCTTATCGGAATCTGGAAGACCCCTTTAACAAAGGGGACCCCCAGATCCCGCCCCCCCCCTATTTGAATTGGTAATGGGGTACATTGTACCCCTAGCATTTCACAAAGAAAGTGTAAAAAATTGTAAAAAAAATACACAGACACCATTGGGAAAGTCCTTTATTAAAAAAAAAAAAAAAAAAAAAAACATTCCAGCGATGAAATCCAGTGTCCCACGGCGATCCCGATGTCCAGCGCTGTCCAGACGAAATGTCATTGGCTGAGCCTGAGCGGACCTGAAAGGGAACTTCCTCGGCAGTGTATTAAAAGAATAGACCCGCCCCTTCTAAAATTCCCGATGCGGAACGTGAGAAGGGTCGGGTCTATTCATGTATTATACTGCGGAAGAAGTTGTCCCAGTTGGATCGTCTTTAGTGCAGCTAAGCCCGAAAACCTAAACCTAAAGCTGTTAACCCTCACATTGCTGGGAGTTCAGCAACAGGAAGAGGACAGTGCAGCCTTGCAGGGAATTCAGCAACTTGCACATCATGGAGCAAACATCATTATAGGCAAGTAATGTAAATAAAGCTTTAGAGAACTTTTTTTTTCTCTTTTTTTAGCTAACTTTAGCTTTAGTAATTTTATTAACATCAAAAGACATTTTGTATTAAGTTTCTTTTATAGGTGTGACATTTTGTCCACCACCTTATTGGAGGACAATACCGTCTCAAATTCTTTTGCTTCAGCCTGGCCTGAAATGCATATTAATATAAAATAAATAGGTTATACTAAGCAATGCAGAAAATGTTAATACGGTGTAAAATACCTCATGCTGGGCAGGAACTTTTAACTATGAACGTTTGAACGCTTCGTTTCACACAAACTTGTGCTATAATGTCTGGGTTGAAAAAACCTAAGCTGTGAAGTTTTTAAATAAAATGTGACATGGCAGAATATCAATATGGGCTGATGTTCTTTAGTGTCATAGGTAGAGTTCTAAAACCCCAGGGAGACCATCTGCATTAACTTAAAGTTGTATCACCCTAGTGTGTGAGTGTGTGTGTATATATATATATATATATATATATATATATATACATACACATATATATAATAATTTGGTGTATAGATAAAGGTTACAGACTGCTATGGTGCCTGCCATAGTAAACTGTCCTATTGTTGCTGTCCCTGCAATGTACTGTGTAGTTCAGCCAGGGGTTTGGTAGGAGTTCCGTGAGCTGTGACTGATTGCTCTCCCATCTGATGGTATTTAATAGTAACATGCCTAATGCCACTTGGCAGAGCCAATCGCATGGCACCAGTGATCTTTTTAGCTGTCTGTAGAGGTTGCATTTTTACCTGCCAATGTAAGAGGCATTTTTCCCACTCTTCCCTGATTAACGGATTTTAACAGGTGTTCCCTGAGACCTAAAAGGAACTTCAGGGGTTCCTCTGGGGTAAAAAGGCTGAGAAAGGCTGGTGTAGATTCTGTTCATCCACTCTGGGACTGCACACCTAGTACTAAACGGCTAGAAGAGTAACTTGTCTTATCATTGGTTATAAAGTGTACTGATGCAAAGTGAAACTGTACAATATTCAACCTGATGATCCAGCCAAAATTCACTCAGTGGGTGGTTTTCTCAGCTGCCTCCTGCCTGACTTCCTTCAATTGAAAAATTAAAGGAGCTGGGTGGAAAATTGTCAGATGAAAGGTTTGGGTATTTTGACAGGGATGTTAAAATACAATAGGCACAATGAGAGATTGGTTCATCCTCACTGTTACAAACAACAAAAAGGAAATGAAAGCCACTTCCCCACCTATAACTGGCCGGTGTAGAAAGAAGCATTGGAAGGCAACATATGTTAGAACAAAAGGTCAAGGATAAATCCAAGGAAATCTACAAGCTTACTTACCAATAGAGTTGAGCGGACACCTGGATGTTCGGGTTCGACGGGTTCGGCCGAACTTCGGAAAAAAGTTCGGGTTCGGGACCGAACTTTAACCCGAACCCGGACCCGAACCCGAACCCCATTGAAGTCAATGGGGACCCCGACTTCTAAGGACTAAAAAGGCTCTAAAAAGGTAATGGAAAGGGCTAGAGGGCTGCAAATGGCAGCAAAATGTTGTTAAGAGCATGGCAAGTGCTCTGCAAACAAATGTGGATAGGGAAATAACTTAAAATAACATAAAAAAATAAAAATAAAAAATAATAATCTTGACCTAGGAGGACGAGGTCCATATGGAGTAGGAGGTTGAGGTGGCGGTGGATGTGGCTGTGTAGGTGGAAGCAGCGGTGGAGGAGGACGAGGTAGCCAACACTGTTTCAAAAATACAACAATGGCTGGGTAAGGCCGGTGATGTGTCGAATTCTGTCCCCCATCAAATAGTGTCCACCCTGTACTGCGCTTGCTCAGTATGTAGGACAAGGGGATTTCGAAAATCTCCCAAGACGAACGGCGCCTGCGTGGTGAGTTCAGGTGAAGGCCACACCATCCGTGGTTCAAGCCGAGCCAAGTGAGGCCGTGCCCGAAGCGTGGCGATCGAACCGAGCCCGTGAGGGGCCCTGTTACTATGTGCTACCGTATGTCCACTTGGATGGTGGGGCTTGAACCTGCACTCACAGCGCAGGCGCCGTTCATCTTCGGAGATTTTGTGAATCTCCTTGTCCTCTGTACTGCGCAAGCGCTGCGCCTTCGCAGTATGGGCCGGACACAATCCGATGGCCGGACAGTTTTTGTCACAACACCGGTATACATGTCTATTCTGCACAAGGTACGGACAAGTCCTGTGGGATCCATGCCTGGTTCATTTTAATGAACGTGAGCTTGTCCACATTGGCTTTGGACAGGCGGCTGCACTTGTCTGTGATAACGCCCCCTGCCGTGCTAAATACACGTTCAGATAATACACTGGCTGCAGGGCAGGCCAGCACCTCCAAGGCATAAAGGGCAAGCTCAGGCCATGTGCCCAATTTGGAGACCCAGAAGTTAAAGGGGGCAGACCCGTCATCCAGTACGTGTAGGCCTGTGGACACATACTGCTCAACCATGTTGGTGAAATGCTGCCTCCTGCTAAGACGTTCCATCTCAGCTGGTGGTGCTGGTTGTTGTGGCGTGCTGACAAAGCTTTTCCACATTTCAGCCATGCTAACCCTGCCTTCTGAGGTGCTGCCGGTGCCCCGGCTGTGTTGGCGACCTCTTCCTCCTCCTCTGCCTTCGCCTTGTGCTTCCACCGTACGCCCGCTGTCAGGTGGGAATGCCACCAGCAGCGTGTCTACCAGCGTGCGCTTGTACTCGCGCATCTTACGATCCCGCTCCAGTGAGGGAATTAAGGACGGTACGTTGTCCTTGTAACGGGGATCCAGCAGGGTGGCCACCCAGTAATCAGCACCAGTTAAAATGTGGGCAACTCGGCGGTCATTGCGGAAACACTGCAGCATGTAATCGCTCATGTGTGCCAGGCTGCCCAGAGGCAAAGAAAAGCTGTCCTCTGTGGGAGGTGTATCGTCTGTGTCCTCTGTATCCCCCCAGCCATGCACCAGTGATGGCCACGAGCTGGTCTGGGTGCCACCCTGCTGTGAAAATGCCTCCTCCTCCTCCATCTCCTCCTCCACCTCGTCATCCTCCAGAACTGTGCCCTTTCTGCCGGACAATTGTGTACCTGGCGTTTGTTGGTGCAGGAACCCACCCTCGTAGCCACTTGTGAAAGACTGCCCTGAAAGCCTTTGAAATGATCCCGCTTCCTCCTCCTCTTCCTCATCCTCCTGTGCCACATCCTCTTCCATCATCGCCCGAAGCGTTTTTTCAAGGAGGCATAGAACTGGGATAGTAACGCTAAGAACGGCGTCATTGGCACTGGACATGTTGGTGGAGTACTCGAAACAGCGCAACAAGGCACACAGGTCTCGCATGGAGGCCCAGTTATTGGTGGTGAAGTGGTGCTGTTCCGCAGAGCGACTCATGCGTGATTGCTGCAGCTGAAACTATACTATCGCCTGCTGCTGCTCGCACAGTCTGGCCAGCATGTGCAAGGTGGAGTTCCACCTTGTGGGCACGTCACATATGAGGCGGTGAGCGGGAAGGCCGAAGTTACGCTGCAGCGCTGACAGGCGAGCAGCAGCAGGGTGAGAACGCCGAAAGTGTGCACACACAGCCCGCACTTTCTGCAGCAGCTCTGGCATATTGGGGTAATTTTTAAGGAACCTCTGGACCAACAAGTTCAGCACATGCGCCAGGCAAGGGATGTGCGTCAAACCGGCTAGGCCCAGAGCTGCTACGAGATTTCGCCCATTATCGCACACCACCAGGCCGGGCTTGAGGCTCACTGACAGCAACCACTCATTGGTCTGTTGTTCCATGTCCCTCCACAACTCCTGCGCGGTGTGGGGTTTTTCCCCCAAACAGGAAAGTTTTAAAACTGCCTGCTGTCGTTTACCCCTGGCTGTGCTGAAGTTGGTGGTGAAGGTGTTACGCTGACCGGATGAGGAGGCGGTAGAGGATGAGGAAGCGGAGTAGGAGGAGTTAGCAACAGGAGGCAAACTGAAACGCCCTGCAATCCTCGGTGGTGGAAGGACATGCGCCAAACTGCTATCTGCCTCAGGCCCAGCCGCCACTGCATTTACCCAGTGTGCTGTTAGGGAGATATAATGTCCCTGACCGTGCTTACTGGTCCACGCATCCGTAGTTAGGTGGACCTTGCCACAGATGGCGTTGCGCAGTGCACACCTGATTTTGCCCTCCACTTGGTTGTGCAGGGAAGGGATGGCTCGCCTGGAAAAATAGTGGCGGCTGGGCACGACGTACTGTGGGACAGCCAATGCCATCAGGCTTTTAAAACTCTGCGTCTCCACCAGACGGAATGACAGCATTTCAAAGGCCAGGAGTTTTGAAATGCTGGCATTCAGGGCCAGGGATCGCGGGTGGCTAGGGGGGTACTTCCTCTTCCGCTCCAATGTTTGGGAGATAGAGAGCTGAACGCTTCCATGGGACATTGTGGAGATGGTTGGTGACCCAGGTGGTAGTGTTGCTGGCAGATCCTCTGTTTGCGGGGTGGCAGGTGCCACTGTCACTACAGAGGTGGATGAAGAGGCCGAGACTGCAGCAGAAGAGGAAGCAGGAGGAGCCAGAGACCTTTCTTGGTTTTTGAGGTGTCTACTCCACTGCAGCTCGTGCTTTGCACTTAGATGCCTGGTCATGCAGGTTGTGCTCAGGTTGAGAACGTTTATGCCTCGCTTCAGGCTCTGATTGCACAGCGTGCAAACCACTCGTGTCTTGTCATCAGCACATTGTGTGAAGAACTGCCACGCTGGGGAACTCATTGGACCTGGCTTTGGTGTGCTCGGTCCCTTGCTGCGTTGGGCAGTAGCAGACATACTGTCTAGCGGACAGACGCTCCGCTTTTGCACCCTGCTCCCTCTTCTGCTGTGCTGGTGGCTCTGTGCGACCACCGCCTCTTCCTCCAAACTACACTGGTCACCTGCATAACGTTGATTCCATGTGGGGTCGAGGACCTCATCGTCCTCCACATCATCTTCCACCCAGTCTTCACCCCTGCCCTCCTTGTCTGTCTGCACAATTGCGAAAGCAGCAGCAGTTGGCACCTGTGTTTCGTCATCATCCGAGACGTACTGCGATGGTCCTCCCATGTACTCATCATGAAACATAAGTGGTTGGGCATCGGTGCACTCAATCTCTTCCACTTCTGGGGCAGGGCTAGGTGGATGGCCCTGGGAAACCCTGCTAACAGAGTCATCGAAAAGCAGAAGAGACTGCTGCATGATTTGGGGCTCAGACTGCTTGGCTGATTTGCAAGGGGGTGAGGTGAAAGACTGATGGACATGGGTTTCAGGTGCCAACTCTGTTCTTTCATCAGAAGAGTGGGTGGGAGACAATGTGAAGGAACCCGAGGCACTGTCAGCAACCCAATCTACTATCGCCTGTACTTGTCCTGGCCTAAACATTCGTACAGCCTCATTAGGCGCGACAAAATACCGCCGCAGGCTCGGTCGCCTACTCGCACCTGAGGAAGGTGTTTCACTTGTGCGTGTATTTGGCACAGATCCACCACGTCCTCTCCCTGCAACAGGAGCTCCACCAGCAGCACCACGACCGGGGCCACCACGTCCTTTTGACCTTCTCCTCATATTTTCAAAATTTAGGATCTTGCCCTAAATGGGTGTTTTTGGAAGCGCAGAACACAACCAAAGTACGTAACCGCTGAATCGCACAGCTACAGAACGGCAGAAAATGCTATTAAAAAAAAATGTATTTTTTTTAGTATAGCACAGTAGGAGAAAACTATATAGAAATTGTTTATTTCACACACCTCAAAATATGTATAACACACTGCAAACCTTTTTTTGTGCCCCTAAACGGCGTTTTTTGGAAGAGCAGAACACACCCACAGTACGTAACCGCTGAATCGCACAGCTACAGAACTGCAGAAAATGCTATTCAAAAAAAATGTTGTTTTTTTAGTATAGCACAGTAGGAGAAAACTATATAGAAATTGTTTATTTCACACACCTCAAAATATGTATAACACACTGCAAACTTTTTTTTGTGCCCCTAAACGGCGTTTTTTGGAAGAGCAGAACACACCCACAGTACGTAACCGCTGAATCGCACAGCTACAGAACTGCAGAAAATGCTATTCAAAAAAAATGTTGTTTTTTTAGTATAGCACAGTAGGAGAAAACTATATAGAAATTGTTTATTTCACACACCTCAAAATATGTATAACACACTGCAAACTTTTTTTTGTGCCCCTAAACGGCGTTTTTGGGAAGAGCAGAACACACCCAGAGTACGTAACCGCTGAATCGCACAGCTACAGAACTGCAGAAAATGCTATTCAAAAAAAAATGTTGTTTTTTTAGTATAGCACAGTAGGAGAAAACTATATAGAAATAGTTTATTTCACACACCTCAAAATATGTATAACACACTGCAAACTTTTTTTTGTGCCCCTAAACGGCGTTTTTTGGAGGAGCAGAACACACCCACAGTACGTAACCGCTGAATCGCACAGCTACAGAACTGCAGAAAATGCTATTAAAAAAAAAATGTTGTTTTTTTAGTATAGCACAGTAGGAGAAAACTATATAGAAATTGTTTATTTCACACACCTCAAAATATGTATAACACACTGCAAACTTTTTTTTGTGCCCCTAAACGGCGTTTTTTGGAGGAGTAGAACACACCCACAGTACGTAACCGCTGAATCGCACAGCTACAGAACTGCAGAAAATGCTATTAAAATAAAATGTTGTTTTTTTAGTATAGCACAGTAGGAGAAAACTATATAGAAATTGTTTATTTCACACACCTCAAAATATGTATAACACACTGCAAACTTTTTTTTGTGCCCCTGAATGGCTCTTTTTGCAAGCGTACATTAAAGTGCAAATTTTTTTTTTTTTTTTTGCCCTAAACGGGTCTTTTTTTGCACTAGCAAAATAAAATGCTTTTTTTTTTGCCCTAAGGGTCTTTTGGAAAAGAGCACAATAAAGTGCCTTTTTTTTTTCCCCTAAAAGTTAGATTTTCTCTGACACTGGGCTCATGGCAGTGTAAAAAGACTGCACTGCAACACAAACAGGTAAACCTATGCAGATCGCTGATTTTAATCTCTGAATCTGGACTCCTATATAATATTCTCTCTCCCTGAAAGCACCAACACAGGAACCTGGCCCTACACTACACTATCTCTCTATCTTTTCCATCAGATTGTAGAATCAGGACTACCTCATCTATTTTTCTATCTCTCCCTAAAAGCAGCAGCAGCAGACTAGATCCTCTCCCTATCTATTCTGAAGCAGAGTGGCATGTGTGCTGTGTGCCTCTAGCTTATATAGAAGCTGGGTCACATATTGCACTGACCAATCACAGCCATGCCATTAGTAGGCATGGCTATGATGGCCTCTAAGGGCACACCAGCTAATCAAAAGGTGATTGGCTGGCCCCTGAAGCATTTCTAAATGCGTTATTAGATTGCCGAACCCGAACCCGGACTTTTGGGCAAAGTCCGGGTTCGGGTTCGGGTTCGGGAAAAAGCTAAAGTTCGGTACGGACCCGAACTTTACAGTTCGGGTTCGCTCAACACTACTTACCAACCAGCCCGTGGACAACCAAATTAACCTGTCTAACAGTATGCGTTAAAAACAGGGGTTTAGTCGGTACACATTTGCAAATACATGCATAAGCTACAGAGCCCCGCCAAGGCACCCTGGTATCTGTAGTCCTATCTCTAGCTTATGAGTGACTCCACAATAGAAGCACATGCATTCTGATGGATAGGTGGAGGGCAGATGGACTGAAGGGAGCCCACCCCTTCTTAAGGGTACAGGGGCACACTGAGCACCCAGCACGTAGCACAATGGCTGCAAAGGTGTCAGTGTGTTGCCTGATCAATATAGCAGTAATGCAATGGCCAGTTATAGGTGGGGCAGTGGCTTTCTTTTTTGTATTACTGCTATATTGGTCAGGCAATGCACTGAAACCTTTGCAGCCATTGTGCTATGTGCTGGGTGTTCAGTGTGCCCCTGTACCTTAAAGAAGGGGTGGGCTCCCTTTAGTCCATCTGCCCTCCACCTATCCATCAGAATGCATGTGCTTCCATTGTGGATGGCCAGCTTGAGCTTCTCAGCTTCCAGCCTAGCTTATCTTTTGTAGCTATGACACTGAATCTAGTTAGTTTGATACTAAAGCAAGCTAGTTCACTGGGGTAGAAGGGTGATGGCACAAGTCAGGTGGCTTAGGTAAGAAAGAAGTATAAATCCAGGCCTAGGAGTGCCAACATGAGATCCAAATGTTTGGAATTTTTCCGCGTGTAATTGTTAGAGCCATGAACAGCAATAATTTTTCAAATAAATAATTGTTTTACTCATATTAGATCAGAATTACCTTCTACATATCGTCTGTAGAGGATACATCACATTAGGGTTACCCTCTATAGAGGATTACAATACATTGTGGTTAAATTCTATATAGAAACAACACCATTATGAGCATTAGAACACTATAGGGTTGATTTACTAAAACTTGGGAGTGCAAAATCTAATGCAGCAGTGCATGGTAGTCAATCAGCTTCTAACTTGAGCTTGGTCAATTAAGCTTTGACAAAAAACCTTGAAGCTGATTGGTTTCTACTCAGATTTTGCACTCTCCAGCTTTAGTAAATCAACCCCAATATGAATCATATACAAAAAAAATTACCGTATATACTCGAGTATAAGCCGGCCCGAGTATAAGCCAAGGTACCTAATGTTACCACAAAAAACTGGGAAAATGTACTGACTCGAGTATAAGCCGAGGGTCAACAATACAAAGTTGGGTTGAAGGGGGAAAGGGATCGGTCTGTTTAGGACAGACACAAAGGGGTTACTATAGGCAACAAATTATAGATCCAAGAACGGAAATGATTTAAAATTGATCATTTATTCCTATTATCATATATAAAAAAGAAAATATTGGAGGTGCAGTATTAATACCAAAATGTGAATGGTCATACAGTACATAGGGTAATTGAAAACATCAAATGGACAGACAAGACTAACAAATAACTAAACATATAACAACACACAGGTCCGGACGTGTGGTTCAGTCTTGTGTAAAGAGGCAACCCTAAAAAGAAATGGTATGACTTTATTTATTAATTACCCTCCACTAGGGAATATAGGGTAATGTAGACCACTTGCTAATAAGTGGATTAATGTATTAAGTTCAAATGGGTGCCATTTAACAGAAGGCTGAACCTAATGGGGTGGGGGAAGGGAACCGGGGCAGGGGGGTAATAGCGCTGGGGGAACGCACAAGGACTAATTAAATCAATGCAGTTGACCTAGATGTGATATTGCATTAGGTACATCATGGGGATCCCCTGATGGTAATGTTCCTTGAGGGTTGAAGGGGTTAATAGATGCTTATAACGAGACTGTTTGGTTGAAGAAATAATAATGCAAATAAATTTCCTCCAAAAGCTGTTGGCAAAAAAAGTTCATCCATATGATTTTGCTTACAGATGTCAGTAGCATTTTATAGAATGATTCTGGTATAAACATGTAAACAGGGTGAAGTTAATCTTTGATTATTATGTTCACCTCTACTTCAATCTGTGAATCAGAAAGGTACGTACATTACCGTTGGACGTCTTTATATTGGAACTGGATTTAACCAGCTCTTATTTCGTTGGGTCCCAAGTTGCCTGATATTTGGCGGCTGATTTAAAAGTTTTTTTGGCCATACCTGTTATGTTGGCCGTTAACCCAAAACGGGTATCCAAGAAAGTCCGAGTCTCCCGAGCACTGCCTGCGCCGGTATCAGGAGGATCCAATGTGGCAGCTTCAATAATGCCAAGTGCCTATTGCCGTGGTCATTACCGCTATCGTAGGTGCTGACTGCTGCCTACGTTCTCCTGGCCATATCGATCCGCCCACTCCGTTCAAAACAACGTCATGTGACTGTTGCCGCGGTCATTACCGCTATCGTAGGTGCTGACTGCTGCCTACGTCAACGCGTTTCGCCGTGCTCTGTGGCGTAGCTTCGTCTGGACGTATCGCGTCACTGGACGGGACGCGATACGTCCAGACGAAGCTACGCCACAGAGCACGGCGAAACGCGTTGACGTAACATCCCACACAGTCACATGACGTTGTTTTGAACGGAGTGGGCGGATCGATATGGCCAGGAGAACGTAGGCAGCAGTCAGCACCTACGATAGCGGTAATGACCGCGGCAATAGGCACTTGGCATTATTGAAGCTGCCACATTGGATCCTCCTGATACCGGCGCAGGCAGTGCTCGGGAGACTCGGACTTTCTTGGATACCCGTTTTGGGTTAACGGCCAACATAACAGGTATGGCCAAAAAAACGTTTAAATCAGCCGCCAAATATCAGATAACTTGGGACCCAACGAAATAAGAGCTGGTTAAATCCAGTTCCAATATAAAGACGTCCAACGGTAATGTACGTACCTTTCTGATTCACAGGTTGAAGTAGAGGTGAACATAATAATCAAAGATTAACTTCACCCTGTTTACATGTTTATACCAGAATCATTCTATAAAATGCTACTGACATCTGTAAGCAAAATCATATGGATGAACTTTTTTTGCCAACAGCTTTTGGAGGAAATTTATTTGCATTATTATTTCTTCAACCAAACAGTCTCGTTATAAGCATCTATTAACCCCTTCAACCCTCAAGGAACATTACCATCAGGGGATCCCCATGATGTACCTAATGCAATATTACATCTAGGTCAACTGCATTGATTTAATTAGTCCTTGTGCGTTCCCCCAGCGCTATTACCCCCCTGCCCCGGTTCCCTTCCCCCACCCCATTAGGTTCAGCCTTCTGTTAAATGGCACCCATTTGAACTTAATACATTAATCCACTTATTAGCAAGTGGTCTACATTACCCTATATTCCCTAGTGGAGGGTAATTAATAAATAAAGTCATACCATTTCTTTTTAGGGTTGCCTCTTTACACAAGACTGAACCACACGTCCGGACCTGTGTGTTGTTATATGTTTAGTTATTTGTTAGTCTTGTCTGTCCATTTGATGTTTTCAATTACCCTATGTACTGTATGACCATTCACATTTTGGTATTAATACTGCACCTCCAATATTTTCTTTTTTATATATGATAATAGGAATAAATGATCAATTTTAAATCATTTCCGTTCTTGGATCTATAATTTGTTGCCTATAGTAACCCCTTTGTGTCTGTCCTAAACAGACCGATCCCTTTCCCCCTTCAACCCAACTTTGTATGCTTACATGGTTACAGCGACTATACCTCACTAGGTAAATGATCCAGGGTGACACCTTTGTCTACCCACTTATTAGCGGAACTTGCAAACCCCTTTTCCCCGAACCCTAACATGTTCGAGGGTCAACAATGCCTCACTGTTCCCATCCTTACTGTGCCCATGCTCACTGTTCCTCACTGTTCCCATCCTCACTGTTCCTCACTGTTCCCATCCTCACTGTTCCTCACTGTTCCCATCCTCACTGTTCCTCACTGTTCCCATCCTCACTGTTCCTATCCTCATTGTTCCCTAGCTCACTGTTTAAATTTAACATTGTAAATAGTAGCTGAAAAAAAATTGAGAGGCTGCGGCGTCCATCGTTTAAATCTCGCGGTCTCTTCCTGGTCCCTTCCGTGATAGGCGATTCTCAGCAGACACTCTCCGCCTATCACGAACGTTCTCTCATCCTCAGTTTCCCAGCAGACATCTGTGATTGGCGGAACACCGAACACAGTGTCTGCTGGGATGGGTGAGGATGAGAGAACTTTCGTTGCTGCAAACACGTCCGTGGGCATGAGGCCTTATATTTAAAATTTCCTCTAAATTAACATAGCTTATTTTACATTTACATTAACATTTTCTTTGTTGCTTAATACAATCAATTTTATTTTCTTACATAATTATGCATTTTAGGTCAGGCAGAAGGAGAACAGGAGACCGCACTGTTCTCCAGTGGAAAAAGCAGACAAAGCATCACTATGATAGCGGCTTTCTATAAGATATAGATCACTTTAGATGTTGAAATTTATCTCTAGCAAAAAAACTTTTTTTTTTAGATATAGGAGACCATTAGAAATTAGGTCTTAAAAAAAATGTTTTGACTACAGACATACTAAAAAGATTGTTAACAAAGTTATCTTCAAATAAAAGTTGCATACTACAGGGCAAATAATGTTAAAGCGTAACTCCACTTTTGTTGAGAAAATAACATTCCCCTCTGGGTGATCTATGTACATTGCAAGGATTATAACAACCTTTGTTGCAGATTCCCACCTTTTGTTATTCTGAAGAAATCACTGTGTGTTTGTCTGTGCCTCTGTACCGAGAGGGTCTTAAGGTAGAGGTTTCATAATTATCAATCAGCTGTGGCACCTGCAGGGCACTAATGAGGAAAGCTGCTGGGCCTGCATCCCTTTAGACGTGTTCCTTTTAGAAATAGCTCAACAAAAATGTCATTTTTGTTGCAGGGGATGCCTGAAATATGACTTGTATCTTAGGGCAGACTTCTGGGAAAATTGGTGAGCCAATCACACAAGCAGGAAATTAGGTTTCTGGGGAACGTAATTTGTAAAGAGCACCGGTAGGTAGCCATATTGCTTTGCATTTTCAGAAAATTACAGTGGCACCAGATTGAAAAGAAAAGGTAATTTTTAATAACATTCAATAACGATATGGCTTGTGTCACAAATGTATATGCTATATTATTTTTTCTTTATTTGCTATTTTTTTTCTCCACGAAAGTGGAGTTACCCTTTAAAGAAAAACAACATTTTATTCCTGTACTTTCTTTTTTTATTTATTTGCAAGGCGTTTTCACATCAAATTTATCATCCCTATGAAGTAAACTGGATTCCTAGTCTTAATATCTATGTGTTAAAAGAGAAATAATAGATGGTGAAACGTCACAAATTCCATGCTGAGTTTGTTAGTTAAAAAACGCTGTGTGAGTTTTGCCACTCTTTGATTTCACATAGGCAACTGAAAATGCATGTACTCAGCTGAAGCTGAGAGCTGCTTGTTTTTAATTGGCAAATACTATTTTAAGGCACAGCATCTTAAAAGAAAAGACAGGTTAATAATACTTAGGGTTGCAGTATTAACGCAGTCTGTGGTACTTGTGTGATATGGATACAGAGCAAAAACTAGTCTTTAAGGAAAACCTCTCATCAGTTTTGATGTTGGGAGCACGGCTGGTTTACTAAAGGACATGCACGTATGGTGGTGCTTCAGTTGTGATAGAACAGAAAAGTCCTATCCTCGTGGCATCGTGTGGCTTTCTATGAAATCTACACTCCACTGTCTGAATGTAGTCATTAATATAACATTAAAGTCACACTTAACTCTAGTTTAAGAAAACAGAACTCTACTCAAGTATGTGTTCTTATCTCAAGAAATTACCCTCTGTTGCCCTCAGCTTTCTCCAAATCTCCAAATTCAGCCTGTAGGGTTCCCCTTGTGGCCTCCAGTGTCTTCTTAGGGTCTCCCAGGTTGTGCCTACTCCCAAAGTCTTCTATGTTTTCTCAGAAGCATGGGCATTAGGGCGGCTGGTGCTGGAGCCATGATCCAGCATGTGTGCAGTTGCAGCTCTCCTGTGTATGCTCTTGTGCAATGTAGGCGCTATGGCTGGAACATTTTAAGTATTGCTTTGTATTTCCAAGGGTGTTACGGAGCATGTGGCCAATGGGCACAACGTCAGAAATGCATTTAATACTATTTGGGTGGACCTTAACCACTTAAGGACTGGAATGATTTGCCCCCTTTCTGACCAGGCCATTTTACGGCACTGCGTCGCTTTAACTGACAAATGTGTGGTCATGCAACACTGTACCCAAACAAAACTTATGTCCTTTTTTCCCACAAATAGAGCTTTCTTTTGGTGGTATTTGATTATCTCTGCAGTTTCTATTTTTTGTGCTATAAAGAAAAAAAGACTGGCAATTTTGAAAAAAAAAACAATATTTTTTACTTATTGCTATAATAAATATCACCAAATAAAAATTCTTCATCAGTTTAGGCCAATATATATTCTTCTACATATTTTTGGTAAAGAAAATAGCAATAAGCGTATATTGATTGGTTTGCGCAAAAGTTATAGCATCTACAAAATAGGGAATTTATTTATGGCATTTCTATTATTTATTTATTTTTTTACTAGTAATGACAGTCATCAGTGATTTTTAGTGGGACTGCAACATTGCGGCGGACAGATTGGACACTTTTGACACTTTTTTGGGACCACTGACATTTATACAGCGATCAGTGCTAAAAATAGCCACTGATTACTGTATACATGTCACTGGCAGGGTAGGGGTTAACACTAGGGGGCGATCAAGGGGTTAAGTGTTCCCTAGGGAGGTGCTTCTAACTGTGGGGGGAGTGTACTGCCTGGAGGAGGAAAGAGATTGTTGTTCCTGTTCATTAGGAACAGCAGATTTCTCTGTACTCCCCTGACAGAACAGGAATCTGTCTGTTTAGATTGACAGATCCCCGTTCTGTCTCTTTGTGGAGCAATCACAGGTGGCTTGCGGACATCGCTGCCCCCAGCCATGCGCATCGGCTCTGGCGCCATGCACGTCCCCTATGCCTCTTAAAGTGGCCGACGTACAATGATGGCGGTTCATGCAGGGGAGCCAACCTGCCGCAGTAAAACTGTGGCGGCTGGTCCAGAAGTACACTGAGCAAAATTATAAACGCAACACTTTTGTGTTTGCCCCTATTTGTCATGAGCTGAACGCAAAGATCTATGACTTTTTCTACGTGCACAAAAGGCATATTTCTCTCAAATATTGTTCACAAATCTGTCTAAATCTGTGTTAGTGAGCACTTCTCCTTTGCCGAGATAATCCATCCACCTCACAGGTGTGGCACATCAAGATGCTGATTATACAGCATGATTATTGCACAGGTGTGCCTTAGGCTGGCCACAATAAAAGGCCACTCTAAAATGTGCAGTTTTACTGTATTGGGTGGTCCGGGGGGTCCGAAAACCAGTCAGTGTCTGGTGTGACCAACATTTGCCTCATGCAGTGCAGTACATCTCCTTCACATAGTGTTGATCAGGTTGTTGATTGTGGCCTGTGGAATGTTGGTCCATTCCTCTTCAATGGCTGTGTGAAGTTGCTGGATATTGGAAGGAACTGGAAGACGCTGTCGTATACGCCGATCCAGAGCATTCCAAACATGCTCAATGGGTGACATGTCCGGTGTGTATGCTGGCCATGCAAGAACTGGGATGTTATCAGCTTCCAGGAATTGTGTACAGATCCTTGCAACATGGGGCCATGCATTATCATGCTGCAACATGAGGTGATGGTCGTGGATGAATGGCACAACAATGGGCCTCAGGATCTCGACACAGTATCTCTGTGCATTCAAAACGCCATCAATAAAATGCACCTGTGTTTGTTGTCAATAGTATACGCCTGCCCATACCATAACCCCAACACCACCATGGGTCACTCGATCTAAAATTAGCAAACCGCTCACCCACACGACTCCATACACGCTGTCTGCCATCTGCCCTGTACAGAGAAAACTGGGATTCACCCTTGAAGAGAACACCTCTCCAAAGTGCCAGACCCCATCGAATGTGAGCATTTGCCCACTCAAGTCGGTTACGATGACAAACTGCAGTCAGGTCGAGACCCCAATGAGGATGACATTATGCAGAGGAGCTTCCCTGGGATGGTTCCTGACAGTTTGCGCAGAAATTCTTTGGTTATGCAAACCGATTGATGCAGCAGCTGTTTGGGTGGCTGGTCTCAGACGATCTTGGAGGTGAAGATGCTGGATGTGAAGGTCCTGGGCTGGTGTGGTTACACGTGGTTTGCGGTTGTGAGGCCGGTTGGATGTACTACCAAATTCTCTAAAACGCCTTTGAAGACGGCTTATGGTAGAGAAATTAACATTCAGTTCAAGGGCAACAGCTGTGGTGGACATTCCTGCAGTCAGCATGCCAATTGTACGCTCCCTAAAAACTTGCGACATCTGTGGCATTGTGCTTTGTGATAAAACTGCACATTTTAGAGTGCCCTTTTATTGTGGCCAGCCTAAGGTACACCTGTGCAATAATCAGCATCTTGATATGCCACACCTGTGAGGTGGATGTATTATCTCGGCAAAGGAGAAGTGCTCACTAACACAGATTTGGACAGATTTGTGAACATTATTATAACTAGGGTTGAGTGAACCCGAACTCTAAAGTTGGGTTTTTGGTACCCGGACCCGAACCCGAACAATTTTCTGTATGTTCGGGTTCGAGTTCGGTGTTCGGCAATGTAATGGCACATTTTAAAAAGCTGCAGGGCAGCCAATCAACATTCATTTAATTTGTGTGCCCTTAGAAGCCATCACAGCCATGCCTACTACTGGCATGGCTGTGATTGGCCAGTGCAGCATGTGACCCAGCCTCTATATAAGCTAGAGGCACATAGCACAGCACGTCACTCTGCTTTAGATAGTGTAGGAAAAGGTTGCTGCTGCTGCTTTGAAGGAGAGAATTAGATAGGAGTCCTGATTCAGAAATCAAATTACTCAGCGATCTACCTTGATTTTGTTGTGTGGGTGCAGTGCACAATCTTTTTACCCTGCCCTGAGCCCAGTGCCAGAGAAAAGATAACTTTTATCTGTCTGTTAGGTTGGCGTCGGCGGGCATTTTATGCAAGCTCAGTGCGCCAGCACTGCATATGTTACTGTGAGATACACTCTTTAGATACTGTTGGTCTATTCTGTTTTTCTAAAAACACCCATTTAGGGCAAAAAAAATTTTTTTGCAGTGTTTCCTGCATATCTGTACGTGTGAGATACACACTTTAGATACTGTTGTTTTATTCTGCTATTCAAAAAATAATAATTTAGGGCAAAAAAATATTTTTTGGTGCGTTTTCTGCATATCTGTACCTGTGAGATACACCCTTTAGATACTGTTGCTCTTTTCTGCTATTCAAAAAAAACACATTTAGGGGAAAAATCTTAAATTGCAGCCTAGTCTGTATCTGTACGTGTGAGGTACACCCTTTAGATACTGTTGCTCTATTCTGGTATTAAAAAAAAAACACATTTAGGGCAAAAAAAAATTTTTTGCAGCATTTCCTGTATATCTGTACGTGTGAGATACACACTTTAGATAATGTTGCTCTATTTTGCTATTCAAAAAAACACATTTAGGTGAAAAATCTTAAATTGCGGCCTAGTCTGTATCTGTACGTGTGAGATACACCCTTTAGATACTGTTGTTCTATTCTGCTATTCTAAAAAAAAACATTTAGGGCAACAAAAAAAAAATTTGCAGCGTTTGCTGCATATCTGTACATGTGAGATACACCCTTTAGATACTGTTGTTCTATTCTGCTATTCAAAAAAACACATTTAGGGCAAAAAAAAATAATTTGCAGCATTTCCTGTATATCTGTACGTGTGAGATACACACTTTAGATAATGTTGCTCTATTTTGCTATTCAAAAAAACACATTTAGGTGAAAAATCTTAAATTGCGGCCTAGTCTGTATCTGTACGTGTGAGATACACCCTTTAGATACTGTTGTTCTATTCTGCTATTCTAGAAAAAAAACATTTAGGGCAAAAAAAAAAAAATTGCAGCGTTTGCTGCATATCTGTACATGTGAGATACACCCTTTAGATACTGTTGTTCTATTCTGCTATTCAAAAAACACCCATTTAGGGCAAGATCCTAAATTTGAGAAATATGAGGAAAACGTCAAATAAGGGACGTGGCCCCGGTCGTGGTGCTGCTGGTGGAGCTCCTGTTGCAGGGAGAGGACGTGGTCGATCTGTGCCAGCTACACGCACAAGTGAAACACCTTCCTCAGGTACGAGTAGGAGACAGAGCCTGCAGCAATATTTGGTCGGGCCTAATGCGGCTCTACGAATGTTGAGGCCAGGACAAGTACAGGCGATAGTAGATTGGGTTGCTGACAGTGCCTCCAGTTCCTTCACATTGTCTTCCACCCAGTCTTCTGCTGAAAGATCAGAGTTGGCACCTGCAGCCGATGTCCATCAGTCTTTCACCTCACCCCCTTGCAAATCAGTCAAGCAGTCTGAGCCCCAAGTCATGCAGCAGGCTCTTCTGCTTTTTGATGACTCTGTTAGCAGGGTTTCCCAGGGCCATCCACCTAGCCCTGCCCCAGAAGTGGAAGAGATTCAGTGCACTGATGCCCAACCACTTATGTTTCAAGATGAGTACATGGGAGGACCATCGCAGCACATCTCGGATGATGAAGAAACACAGGTGCCAACTGCTGCTGCTTTCGCAATTGTTCAGACCGACAAGGAGGGCAGGGGTGAAGACTGGGTGGAAGATGATGTGGAAGACGATGAGGTCCTCGAACCCAAATGGAATCAACATCATGCAGGTGACATGTGTAGTTCGGAGGAAGAGGCGGTGGTCGCACAGAGCCACCAGCACAGCAGAAGAGGGAGCAGGGTGCAAAAGCGGAGCGTCCGTCCCCTAGACAGTACGCCTGCTACTGCCCAACGCAGCAAGAGACCGAGAACACCAAAGCCAGGTCCAAGGAGTTCCCTAGCGTGGCAGTTCTTCAGACAATGTGCTGATGACAAGACACGAGTGGTTTGCACGCTGTGCAATCAGAGCCTGAAGCGAGGCATAAACGTTCTCAACCTGAGCACAACCTGCATGACCAGGCATCTATGGGCAAAGCACGAGCTGCAGTGGAGTAGACACCTCCAAAACAAAGAAAGGTCTCTGGCTCCTCCTGCTTCCTCTTCTGCTGCAGTCTCAGCCTCTTCATCCACCTCTGTAGTGACAGTGGCACCTGCCACCCCGCAAACAGAGGATCTGCCAGCAACACTACCACCTGGGTCACCAACCGTCTCCACAATGTCCCATGGAAGCGTTCAGCTCTCTATCTCCCAAACATTGGAGCGGAATAGGAAGTACCCCCCTACCCACCCGCGATCCCTGACCCTGAATGTCAGCATTTCAAAATTCCTGGCCTTTGAAATGCTGTCATTCCGTCTGGTGGAGACGTAGAGTTTTAAAAGCCTGATGGCATTGGCTGTCCCACACTACGTCGTGCCCAGCCGCCAATACTTTTCCAGGCGAGCCATCCCTTCCCTGCACAACCAAGTGGGGGACAAAATCAGGTGTGCACTGCGCAACGCCATCTGTGGCAAGGTCCACCTAACTACGGATACGTGGACCAGTAAGCACGGTCAGGGACATTATATCTCCCTAACAGCACACTGGGTAAATGCAGTGGCGGCTGGGCCTGAGGCGGATAGCAGTTTGGCGCATGTCCTTCCACCACCCAGGATTGCAGGGCGCTTCAGTTTGCCTCCTGTTGCTAACTCCTCCTACTCCGCTTCCTCATCCTCTACCGCCTCCTCATCCGGTCAGCGTAACACCTTCACCACCAACTTCAGCACAGCCAGAGGTAAACGACAGCAGGCAGTTTTAAAATTTTCCTGTTTGGGGGAAAAACCCCACACCGCGCAGGAGTTGTGGAGGGACATGGAACAACAGACCGATGAGTGGTTGGTGGCAGTGAGCCTCAAGCCCGGCCTGGTGGTGTGCAATAATTGGGCGAAATCTCGTAGGAGCTCTGGGCCTAGCCGGTTTGACGCACATCCCTTGCCTGGCGCATGTGCTGAATTTGGTGGTGCAGAGGTTCCTTAAAAATTACCCCGATATGCCAGAGGTGCTGCAGAAAGTGCGGGCCGTCTGTGCGCACTTTCGGTGTTCTCACCCTGCTGCTGCTCGCCTGTCAGTGCTGCAGCGTAACTTCGGCCTTCCCGCTCACCGCCTCATATGTGACCTGCCCACAAGGTGGAACTCCACCTTGCACATGCTGGCCAGACTGTGCGAGCAGTAGCAGGCGATATGCCTCCTTGAAAAAACGCTTCGGACGATGATGGAAGAGGATGTGGCACAGGAGGAGGAGGAGGAAGAGGGATCATTTCCAAGGCTTTCAGGGCAGTCATTCACAAGTGGCTCCGAGGGTGGGTTCCTGCACCAACAAACGCCAGGTACACAATTGTCCAGCAAGGGCACAGTTCTGGAGGATGACGAGGTGGAGGATGAGGAGGAGGAGATGGAGGAGGAGGAACCATTTTCACAGCAGGGTGGCACCCAGACCAGCTCATGGCCATCACTGGTGCGTGGCTGGGGGGATACAGAGGACACAGACGATACACCTCCCATAGAGGACAGCTTTTCATTGCCTCTGGGCAGCCTGGCACACATGAGCGATTACCTGCTGCAGTGTCTCCGCAACGACCGCCGAGTTGCCCACATTCTAACAGGTGCTGATTACTGGGTGGCCACGCTGCTGGATCCCCGTTACAAGGACAACGTTCCGTCCTTAATTCCCTCACTGGAGCGTGATTGTAAGATGCGCGAGTACAAGTGCACGCTGGTAGACGTGCTGCTGTTGGCATTCCCACCTGACAGCGGGGGCACAGTGGAAGCACAAGGCGAAGGCAGAGAAGGAGGAAGAGGTCGCCAACGCAGCCGGGGCACCGCCAGCACCTCAGAAGGCAGGGTTAGCATGGCTGAAATGTGGAAAAGCTTTGTCAGCACGCCACAACAACCAGCACCACCAGCTGATATGAAACGCCTTAGCAGGAGGCAGCATTTCACCAACATGGTGGAGAAGTATGTGTGCACACGCCTACACGTACTGAATGACGGGTCTGCCCCCTTCAACTTCTGGGTCTCCAAATTGGGCACATGGCCTGAGCTTGCCTTTTACGCCTTGGAGGTGCTCGCCTGCCCTGCAGCCAGTGTATTATCTGAACGTGCATTTAGCACGGCAGGGGGCATTATCACAGACAAGTGCAGCCGCTTGTCCAGAGCCAATGTGGACAAGCTCACGTTCATTAAAATGAACCAGGCATGGATCCCACAGGACTTGTCCGTACCTTGTGCAGAATAGACATGTATACCGGCCTTACCCAGCCATTGTTGTATTTTTGATCTTTCTCACTCTTATGGGGTGTACCCTAATTTAAAAAAAAAAAAATTAAAAACAAAAACCAGTGTTGGCTACCTCGTCCTCCTCCACTGCCGCTTCCACCTACACCGCCACATCCACCGCCACCTCAACTTCCTACTCCATATGGAACTCGTCCTCCTAGATCAAGATTATTATTTTGTATTTTTATGTATTTTATGTTATTTTAAGTTATTTCCCTATCCACATTTGTTTGCAGAGCACTTGCCATGCTCTTAACCACATTTTGCTGCCATTTGCAGCCCTCTAGCCCTTTCCATTACTTTTTTTAGAGCCATTTTAGTCCTCAAAAGTTCGAGTCCCCATTGACTTCAATGGGGTTCGGGTTCGGGGTCAAGTTCGGGTCCCGAACTCGAACTTTTTTGTGAAGTTCGGCCGAACCCGTCGAACCCGAACATCCAGGTGTCCGCTCAACTCTAATTATAACTTTTGTGTACATAGAAAAAGTCGTAGATCTTTGAGTTCAGCTCATGATAAATAGGGGCTGTAACGAAAAGTCCCACACTTTGCTTGAGTGCTTTCGTCATAAACACGCTTCCTCCCAGTCTGAATATAGATCTCAGATATTCCAACCGCTGACAACAACAAAACAAGGCAGTACTCGTTTGGTTGCTGAACAAGAAGTCATTTATTTGAGCTGACACACAAATATATACAGCAGGCTGACAATACAAACTGTAACCAGAACCTTAATTAATATGAGCCAGATTACTAATAATTTACCCAGACTTGGTGACTCAGAGATATGACCTTTCAGGGTAGACTTGCCGTCTTCTAGCTCACTGACTATACACTACACATTATCATAAATACCAACACAGAACTCCTTCATACAATAGCAGGGTTAATTAGCACAAACAACTATGGGTGAAAGACTCTTAGAAGCCATACTAGACTTATTTACATTCTAGCAGACAACAGACATTCAGGTGGCTGGAGTTGATGACATCAGCATCTTCTAACAGTATGTGTCCCAACAGTATGAATCAGTCATTATTTCTAATATGGCATATACAGGGTTCCCAGAGTCTGTGTGTCTTGGGGGGACATGGACCTGAATCCAAAGCAACACCACCTCAAGGGTCCCCAGGCATACAGCTCACAAAGAGCACAGTTCCCCCAAAATCCAGGGTCCATAATCAGTAGGCAAGAGGCCAGCGTTTAGTCCCCTTCAAAAGCCTCTGTCCCGGGAGAGTCCATCACAGGGGCAAACACAAAAGTGATGCGTTTATAATTTTGCTCAGTGTAGTTAACTAAAAGTGGTTTGATTCTAAGGTTTAGTACTACTTTATTTTACTTAGTATCAGCCTCTACAACCCAGCATAGACTAGGCGAAAAATAAAAAAATCAGCACAAGGAGCCAGTCAGTTGAGCTGCAGTGCTCATGTGTTAACAAGAAACATGCTGATAGGAGGAGAGAGCAATGTGACAGAGAAACAAGCCCATCAATCTTCTGCTTCTCTTTTTATTGTTCAATCACAGGCTGGGGGGGACATGTAGATTTTATTCCAGCAATAAAAACAGCCTAAGAGGGCTGTACTGTAGTAGATATCAGGGATGGATGGAAAGAATTACTATTTCTTTAGTAGTTAAAACAGCTCTCTTATATGCATTCTGTTTGTGCATTAGCTGCTTGTCTGGATTTGAACTTTAATGTCTATTTTTCCTAGACATTGAAGTCTCAGGAAACATCAGATACAAAGGCATCTTTCCAGCATCTTTTTTAATGCAGTTCATTGAGAATATATTGCTTATTTTTAGTAGGGATATACTATATTTTATAATAGCAATGTAAAATGTTCTTGTAAGTATATTTGCATGTGGCTTTTACTGTTACAAACTTGCTTAATGATTTTTTTTTTTTTTTCATGTTTAGATCTGTATATGTTCCCTCTAGTGCCCATCTGCATGTCAATAAGTCAGGGCCGGCCCTACCATGGGACCCAGTGGGCCCATGGTCCCAGGCGGCATTTTAAGAGGGGCGGCAGCCGACAAACGTCCCCCCGGTGGATTCTGCCCCCAACTGTACTGCGCAGGCGCGGCGCGGCGCTTGCGCAGTACGAACGTCAATGAGCTTCCGAAAATAGCCGAACGTGTAGAGCTGAGAGTCAGCTCTACACGGCGCCTGCGTGGACCTAGATGTAAGTGGCCAGTCGGCCTCACGTCCTCGCTTCGCTCGGACGGCTCGCTACGCTCGCTCGGCCTCCTGGCTCTTTTTTTTACATCCTCCATGTCCACAGGGATGGTAAAGAAAGAGCCTGGATGTCAGCAGTGTAGCACAATTTGGTGTGCGCAGGCGCCATGTAGAGCTGACTCTCAGCTCTACATGTTCGGCTATTTTCGGAAAAAGCGCCGCGCCTGCGCAGTACAGAGCGGGCAGAATCCGCTGGGGGGCAATGCTCGACAGTACACCGGCTGTCTCCCGAGATCTGCCATGAAAGGCTGCATCTATTGTGTGCAGCCCTTACTGCCTGGAGACAGTTTCACACCGAGCCGATTTTGACACTTGCCAGAGATGTAAAATACCTGAATGCAGAGGGACCAGCTGTCGGTATTGAGAGTTGATGTCGGGGTGGGTGGGGGAGCTATCAAACACCAGCCAATGGGATGGGGTCTGGGCGGGCCGCTATGTGTGTGTGTATGTAGCCCCGCCCCCTTTCTTAAACAGGACAATCATTGGCTGGTGCTCGATAGCTGCTGGGTCCCGCCCACCCCACATCACCGCTGAATTTTGAAAGCTGGTCTCTCTCTGCACTGCCTATGCTGACACTGAATTCCATGTTACACCAGGCAGAGATTCGGGCGCTGCAATCCTGAACACTGAGCCTGAGAGGAAGCATGGAAACATACTTGTTACAGTGTTTCTGACAGTAGATGCGGAATCCAGGCAGAGATGTAATGAGGAGGGCAGACAGACCAGTGTCAGTCCCCTCTGCATGTGCTCTGTTTTGTTGAGTGACTGTGTAATCATCAGACACCTTGAGGCTGCAAACATCTGGGAGCCTCTGAAGCAAAGGACAGTGTTATACCTTCTAATCGGCTGCAGTTCCTGACCATCTGATTACACAAAACGAGGTTGGTGGGGAGAAGGGGGGGCTGCTTCTAGTTCACAGGGTCTGCCCAGCCCCTTGTACCTGGCTGAAGTGCACTGATATGGTTGCTGGATTTAATAAAGGAAGGCTGCAAGTGCAGGAGCTCCTTCTATATTTTCTATTATGTCCCTATGCCCACCATGGTCCCTAATAGAAGGTCTGTACTGAGATGGGGCTGGAATGGTGGTTTGTGCTGGGGGGAGTTTAGGACTGTGGGGGGAGATCTGTACTGAGTGGGGATTTTGGGGGGGGGGGTCTTCATGGTAGAATATGATCTTGGAGGGGAGATTTGTACTGAAAGGAAGGGGTTTGGTTGTCATCAGCGTTCCCATGTGGTGCGATTTTGGAGCCCATTCATTTTAAATGGGCTTTAGTTCACACCAGAACACAGAAAAAAATTGTGCATGCACTACTTTTTGGTGGTGTGTTTGCAATCTGCTTTACAGGTGGCGTAAAGCACCCACAGCAGATCACAAGGGTAGTGCTTTCCAGCAGCATCAAAAATGCTCACAGAAGAATAAATACAATTCTAAAAAAAATTTAAATTTAAATTCTAAAACATAATTAGCAAAAAATAAAGGGCCGTTCACATGTACTTTGCTATCTGAAGAGCTGTCAGCATTTAGATTGCTCTTCAGAGAGCTTTTAACAGGTGGTGAGTCGGCATATTGCCTCCTCACTGCCTGTTTTAACCCCACATTAGCACGCAGCAATCATGTGCTTTGCATGCTGTTGCAGGACACTTGCAGAGCAGCACTATTCACTTGACTTTTTCGACAAGGATATAATTTCTGCTATGGCTGTGAAGCACAGCATCGAATGTCATGGAATATGTATACCCCTAGCCACTGCCTCCACTGCTAAAGGGGGTAGCATTTTGTCAGGCAGTAAAAACGCTGTTCAACCATGGGTTTTTACCACCCCCAAGCTCATGTGTAAATGAGCCCTAAGGACTCATTCATCCATGTATTCTGGCCTTGGGAATGAGTAAATTGTTCACACAGCTGGAGCTGCCTGTTAGGCCCCTTTCACACGGGACGGATCCGTTTGCTCAGTGGGGATCTCTCCATTGATCCCCGCTGAGCTGGCAGATGACAGGGCGGTCCCTGCACACTGTGCAGGGACCGCCCTGTCAGATCTCTGCTCTCCCCTATGGGGGGATCGGATGAACACGGATCGTCTGTGTCCGTGTTCATCCTATCCGCTCTGCAGATGGATTGAAAAATGGGATTTTCCTCCGTCTGCAGAATCGGAGGATTGCGGACACGGAGGAGATCGGGTGTCAGCGGATATTCATCCGCTGACACCCGCAATCTCATAGGGACCAATGTATGTCCCTTTTTCATCCGTAAACGGATGGATGAAAAAGCGGACATACGGTCAGCATGTGTGAAAGGGGCCTTAGGGACACAGTGGTTGTATAAACACAGCCACAGGTCCAAATTTGACAGGTGTGCAATTGTGGGGGAGTGGTCCTGAATGCACACTATGGGCTCTTTCACATGGGCGGATCCCGTGATGATCCGCCCCCTGAACATCCGCTTGCTTAGCGAAGATCGCTTCGTTGATCCCCGCTGAGCCGGCGGATGACTTGTCCGTCTCTGCACATTGTGCAGAAACAGAACGGTCAGATCGCCGCTCTCCTCTATGGGGGGGATCGGATGAAAACGGACCTTCTGTCCGTTTTCATCCGATCCGCAGACAGATGGAAAAGTAGGATTTTCCTCCGTCATGCTAAACGGACCATAGCGGAGACTGATGTCATCCGCTGACATCCGCTATCCCATAGGGATACATGCATGTCCGTTTTTTCATCCGAAAACGGATGGATGAAAAACAGACATACGGAACATCCTTGTGAAAGAGCCCTTTGGGGCCGTACACCTGCACTCACACACCTGTCACCCATAGTGTAACATTTGCTGCCTGCACACAGCTCCAGGTGACTCCAGACACATAAACAAACCACTGATTTACATTGTACAGGCCACAGTACCCTTGTGAATGAGCCCCGATACCTCATTCACACATAAAGCTTTAATTCTCAATACACTTTCTTAGCTTTTAGATTTAGTAGGAATTCTGTTGTGTTTGTGTCAGGTAGACTGTACAGGGCCCCGCAATTTCTAACAGCAGCTCTGATTACATGACAGTGTCGCACACAGTTTCACTAAGGGTCAATATCGGCTCAGTGTGAAACTCCCTCTTCTCTGTCAGTGTTAATCAGTGCCACCTGTCAGTGCCAATCAGTGCCAGTCAGTGCTAATCAGTGTTTCCAATCAGTGCCGCCTAATATCAGTGCCAACTAATGCCACCTATCGGTGCCAAGTGTTTCCAATCAGTGCTACCTACCAGTGCCAATCAGTGACAGTGCTTCCGTACAGTGCCCATCAGTGTCGCCAATCAATGCCCATGAGTGCCACCTATCAGCGCCCAGTGATGCCAATTTGTGCCCATCAGTGCTGCCAATTAGTGCCCATCAGTGCTGCCAATCAGTGCCACTAAGTGCTGCCTATTAGTGTCAATCAGTGCTTTTTATGAGTGTCAATCAGTGGCGCCTGTCAGTGCCAATCATTGCTGCCTGTCTGCCAACCATTGCTGCCAATCTGCCAAACTGAGTGCAGGAATGGGGCGATGAACTCGGCAGCCAGGCACATTGTCCATGGGGAGCCGGCCTGGTGGGGCACAACTAAAATCTGTTGATGTTTATTAATTCCACATGCCGATCTTTAGTATAATAGGTAATCACCACACTACTAATTTTCAATAAACTACTGGAGGTAAAATAAAAAAAAGTCAGTAAAAGGCCTGCCCCTAAGCACTGTTATGTGTTCCCACACCACCAAAAAAAAAAAGAAAGTGCAGCGCTAACTTACTGATCAATAACTTTAAAAAAATGTCTTCATCAGTTCAGGCCAATATGTATTCTTCTACATATTTTTGGTTAGAAAAAAAACTAAAAAACCCAATAAGCGTATATTGATTGGTTTGCGTAGAAGTTATAGCGTCTACAAAATAGGGAATAGATTTATGGCATTTTTATACTGATTTTCTGATAAAATAAATTTTAGTTATGATATAACTTAATGAATGTGGGGGGCCTTTTGGTGGGCGTGATTTTTTTTTGGGGGGGGCAGCATTTCATTATTGGTCCCAGGCAGCACAATGTCTTGGGCCGGCCCTGCAATAAGTGCAGTAAGAATCTTTGATAAATGAATATTGTAAGCCAATAATTAATAAGATAAGCAGCTTAAAAAGTGTCAGGCCATACAGAATTTGTGTAGACTGTACAGTACTAAAAAGGCACACACTCACTTTCACTGAATTGTTCTATGCACTCTACTGATTAAAATACAGTACTGTGCAAAAGTTTTAGGCAGGTATGAAGAATTGTTGTATAGTAAGAATGCTTTCAAAAAGCATATATTTTAATTGGTTATTTTTCATTTTTTAGCAATTTACAAAATGCAAAGTGAGCAACAGAAGAAAAATCTAAAGCAAACCAATATTTGGTGTGACTGCTCTTTGGCTTCAAACCAGCATAAATTCTTCTAGATACACTTGCACACAGTTTTCTGCCAGTTCTGTGCTGATGGCACTGCTGGACATCTTCTGATGTCAAAGGGAAGTAAGCATGATGTGTCTTTTATCTGCTGCATTAGGTTTCCCTGGCCGACCAATGCGTCTACAGTCCTCAACTTTGCCTGATCAATGGTGTCATCAATGCTGAGAAATACAGGTAGATACTTATCCATCATGCCATACCATCAGGGAGGCGTGTGATTGACTGCAAATCTATTCTGCAGCAGGATCCCAAACATACAGCCAATGTCATTAAGAACCTACCTTCAGCATAAAGAAGAACAAGGAGTCCTGAAAGTGATGGTTTGGCCCCCACAGAGCCCTGATTTCAACATCATGGAGTCTGTCTGGGATTCCATTAAGAAATATAAGTATTTGGGGCAGTCTACATTCACAGAAGATCTGTAGTTAGTTCTCCAAGATGTTTGGAACAACCTACCCACTGAGTTCCTTCAAAAACTGTGTGCAAGTGTACCTAGAAAAATTGATTCTGTTTTGAAGGCAAAGGGTGGTCACACCAAATATTGTTTATGTTTGGATTTCGCTTCCATTCATTTGCTTTCTATTTTGTTAATTGATAAAAAATAAACTATTGACACTTCTGTTTTAGAAAGCATTCTTGATTTATGGCATTTTTTTTACAGCTGACTAAAACTTTTGCACAGTACTGTATATCTTAAGCTAAAACATTTTTTGGATATATTATGAAAAGTTAGACAGACCCATGTTAGTTTTTTTTTCTTCTATATGTGTCCCATATAAACAGTAATAGCGGCCATTATCACAAAAAGCAAAATGGATATTGTTGTGCTTATTTAGTTTCAACTGCTAATTTTTTATTTATTTTTTATTTTTCTCAGGAGGAGGTCACTGACTGCAAGATTTTTGAACAAAGTCTGTCCCAAGTCTGCCCTCACTAACATACAACAAAAAACTGTTGCGGGTGACCCCAGACCTTTTCCTTTTTGTCTCACTAACATACAATGCCAGCCTCTACATCCCAGATAGCAAGGATAACTTGCCACTAGGGATGAGCTCGGTGTTCGAGTCGAACATAGGTTCGACTCGAACATCGGCTGTTCGATCGTTCGTCGAATATCGAACGATTTGGGCCGTTCACGCCAAATTCGAGTGACGCGAACGGTCCACAATGCACTACGCCATCGCAGTGTCATCCAGGCGCTGTGATTGGCCAAGCATGCACTGTGACCCCGCATGCTTGGCCAATCACAGCGCCGGCAGCGAGGAGAGCAATGATTGGCCACAGGCAGGATGCCTGTGGCCAATTATTGCTGAGGGGGTTTAGTACACGCCCCACACTATAAAAGGCCGCCAGCGCGGCGGCCTTGTGTAGTGTGTTCCGGAGCAGGGAAAGAGAAGCATAGGCAGGGACAGTGTCATTTTTTTTCTTTACTAATCCTGGATTCCTTGTGTTAAGGGACAGAGAAGTATAGGTAGGGAGAGTGTCAGTGTGTTATTCTGTGCTAAACCTTGTTTGTAGGGACAGAGAAGGACAGTGAGGGAAAGTGTCAGTGTGCTATTCTGTGCTAAACCAATCTTGCTGAACCATATTTCAAATCCTTGAGTTTAGGGACAGAGAAGGACACTCAGGGAAAGTGTCAGTGTGCTATTCTGTGCTAAACCAATCTTGCTGAACCATATTTCAAATCCTTGAGTTTAGGGACAGAGAAGGACACTCAGGGAAAGTGTCAGTGTGCTATTCTGTGCTAAACCAATCTTGCTGAACCATATTTCAAATCCTTGTTTGTAGGGACAGAGAAGGACAGTGAGGGAAAGTGTCAGTGTGCTATTCTGTGCTAAACCAATCTTGCTGAACCATATTTCAAATCCTTGAGTTTAGAGACAGAGAAGGACACTCAGGGAAAGTGTCAGTGTGCTATTCTGTGCTAAACCAATCTTGCTGAACCATATTTCAAATCCTTGAGTTTAGGGACAGAGAAGGACACTCGGGGAAAGTGTCAGTGTGCTATTCTGTGCTAAACCAATCTTGCTGAACCATATTGCAAATCCTTGAGTTTAGGGACAGAGAAGCACACTCGGGGAAAGTGTCAGTGTGCTATTCTGTGCTAAACCAATCTTGCTGAAGCATATTGCTAATCCTTGTGGTTAGGGACAGAGAAGGATAGGCAGGGGACAGTGTCAGTGTCATTGTTGCTAAGCCTCCTGCACAGTATACACCTGAAGGTAGCCCTTATTGCTGTTTTTCCCATCTCCCTGCAGGCCATCCATTAAAATGTCTGGAAGGCAAACAAGGAGAGGCAGACAGTCAGGAGGCAATAAAAGAGGGCAAGCAGGCTCTGTGTCTGGGGGCAACAGTGCTGGTCGTGGACGCGGTGCATTGTCATCAGCACATGGCCATGGGACACGCTTGTCCTTCTTTTCGGCAGCTGGACATGTTGAGCCACATCATGCCGAAGACTTGGTAGAGTGGATGACCAAGCCCACCTCATCCTCCTCATCCTCTCTCACCCAGGCTCAGGGTACTGGCAAAGCAGCTGCCAAAGCGTCCTCTTCCCTGGTATCAATGTCATCATCAGTCACTCCTTCCCTAGACCCACCATGTCCTCCTCCTGAGGAGTCCCCCGAACTGTTTGAGCACAGTGTTGGGTACATGCTCCAGGAGGATGCCCAGCGTTTCGAAGGATCTGATGATGATACCCAGCTAGAGGAAGGCAGTAGCGTGAGAGCAGAGAGAGGGGATGCTCAAGAAGGACACCAATCTGGCAGTCATGCTCCAGCAGCTGCAGCATACTGCCAGATTGGCTCCAGTGATGAGGAGGGAGGGGATGATGAGGTCACTGAATCCACGTGGGTGCCTAATAGGAGAGAGGAGGAGGATGAGGAGGAGGCACATCTCCAACGAGGCAGGATGCCCTTGGGTGGCCAGCGTAAGGGCAGCACACCGACGGAATCACACTGCAGAGCTCCGCCTGTGCAGGGCGCTGCCTCTGCCCGTCATTCAAAAAGTTCTTTGGTGTGGGCCTTTTTTGAGGCGAGTGCATCAGATCGCACAGCTGCTGTTTGCAACATATGTCTCAAGCGTATATCGCGTGGCCAAAACATCAGCCGCTTGGGCACCACATGCTTGACCAGACATATGTTGACCTGCCATGCAGCTCGTTGGCAAGCCTACCTTAAAGACCCACACCAAAGAAAAAAGCGGACCTCTCCTTGCACCGCATCAGCTGGGATCTCCAACCCCACTATACCTTCAGTCCTCTCTGAAACCTGCACTGAGAGGAATGAAGGTGTAGAATTAGGTGTGTCACAGCCAAGTACTTGCGGCCACTCTGCTAGCAGTACACCGACGTCCGATTCTAGCAGGCAAATTTCCCTGCCCCAGCTACTGGACCGTCGAAAGAAGTTCACTCCCAGCCATCCACATGCCCAGCGGTTGAATGCTAGCTTGGCTAAATTGCTAGCGCTTCAACTGCTGCCTTTTCAGTTGGTAGACTCGGCCCCCTTCCGTGAGTTTGTGCAATGTGCGGTTCCTCAGTGGCAGGTTCCCAAACGCCACTTTTTCTCACGGAAGGCGATTCCGGCTCTCTACCGGCATGTGGAAGGCAATGTCTTGGCCTCGCTGGACAGGGCGGTCAGCGGTAAGGTGCATATTACCGCTGACTCATGGTCCAGCAGGCATGGACAGGGACGTTACCTTTCTTTCACGGCCCATTGGGTCACTCTTTTGGCAGCTGGGAAGGATGCAGGACAAGGTGCAGTAGTGTTGGAGGTTGTTCCACCGCCATGCCTCCAAAATGCTACTACTGGTTGTGACACACCTCTCTCCTCCACCCCCTCCTCTTCTTCTTCCTCCATGGCCTCTTCCTGTGCTTTGTCCTCGGAACCAGCGGTGCTCCGTAGGCGTTCAAGGGGCTACGGAAGTACGCAGGCAAAAAGATGCCATGCCGTGCTTGCGCTGGTGTGTTTGGGGGACAGGAGCCACACTGGGGCAGAGGTCCTGTCTGCTCTGCAGGGGCAGGCCGAGAGGTGGTTGACGCCACGCCAGCTTAAGCCAGGAATGGTGGTTTGCGACAATGGCACCAACCTCCTCTCCGCCCTCCGACAGGGACAACTGACCCATGTGCCCTGTGTGGCTCACGTCCTTAACCTGGTGGTGCAGCGGTTCTTGGGCAGGTACCCTTGCTTACAGGATGTCCTGAGGCAGGCCAGGAAAGTCTGTGTGCATTTCCGCAGATCTTATAATGCCAGTGCTCGCCTGGCTGAGCTGCAAAAGGAGTTGAACCTGCCCAAGAACCGCCTTATATGTGACATGCCCACCAGGTGGAACTCAACGTTGGCCATGCTGCAGCGGCTGCACATGCAGCAGAGGGCCATCAATGAGTACCTGTGCGACTACGGCACCAGGACAGGGTCAAGGGGAGCTCGGGTTTTTTTCACCACGCCAGTGGGGCATGATCAGGGATGCATGCACTGTCCTGGCACCATTTGAGGAGGCCACGAGGATGGTGAGCAGTGACAGTGCATGCATCAGTGACACTGTACCTCTTGTCCATCTGTTGGAGCACACGCTGCGTGGAATAATGGACAGGGCACTTGAGGCAGAACAGAGGCAGGAAGAGGAGGACTTCCTTGCCTCTCAAGGCCCCCTTTACCCAGACAGTGTTCCTTCTGTCCCACCCATCGCACAGGAAGAGGAGGAGGAGGAGGATTGTGTCAGCATGGAGGTGGAGCCTGGCACTCAGCATCATCAGCAGCAATCTTTTAGGGGTGATTTACAGTCCCAAGAAACCAGTGGACTTGTACGTGGCTGGGAGGAGGTGGCTGCGGATCATGTCGTCCTTAGTGACCCAGAGGACTCCGGACTGAATGCCTCAGCTAAACTACGCTGCATGGCCTCCCTGATCCTGCAAAGTCTGCGGAAGGATCCTCGTATTCTTCGGATCAAGGAGAGGGACCATTACTGGCTGGCCACTCTCCTTGATCCACGGTACAAGGGTAAGGTTGCGGACCTTATGTTACCGTCGCAGAGGGAGCAGAGGATGAGACAACTCCGGGAGGCCTTGCAGAAAGGTCTGTGCAACGCGTTCCCAGAGACTGGGAGGTTACAAACTCCTGGTCCTGGACAACGAGTTGCTGAGGCTTCGGTCAGTCAAAGAAGGAGCGGTGGGGAAGGTGGCCATCTGACCGATGCGTTCAGACAATTCTTTGGTCCGCAGCCCCAAAGTATGATCGGTTCCAGCAACCATCGCCAGCGTCTGATATACATGGTGCAGGAATACCTAGGGGCAAGGTCAGACTTGGACACCTTCCCCACCGAAAATCCTCTGGCTTACTGGGTCTTGAGGATGGATCACTGGCCAGAGCTTGCACAGTATGCAATTGAGCTACTGGCCTGTCCTGCATCCAGCGTTCTTTCAGAACGCACATTCAGTGCTGCTGGAGGATTTGTCACGGATCACAGGGTGCGCCTGTCCACCGTCTCGGTTGATCGACTGACTTTCATCAAGATGAACCAGTCTTGGATCACCACCAGCTACCACACACCTGATGCTGATATAACAGACTAATTGATTTTAAAATGTCACATCCCTTCAAGAATGATGCTGATGCTGAGTGCCTGTGCTGTTATGTTGACTGGCTATCCTCCTCCTCCTCAATGATCCGATTGATGATGATAGCTTGGAAGATCATTTTTGTTTATGGGTGCCGCCACCAGTGCCTAAGGCCCAATTTTTCAGCCCCTGTTTAACAGGGGCGTGTAATTACAATTTTTGATGCAATACTTTGCAACAGGGCTCATTGCTGTGCTCCAAGTACAGTATCTGTGAGGGGTTGCAGTGTTGTGCCACCAGTGCCTAAGGCCCAATTTTTCAGCCCCTGTTCAACAGGGGCATGCAATTATAATTATTGATCTAATAATTCACAGCAGGGCCTATTGCTGCGCCCACCAAGAGTAACTGTCAGGCCTTACAGTGTTGTGTCAACACCACCACCACCACCAAAGGCCCAATTTTTCAGCCCCTGTTCAACAGGGGCATGCAATTATAATTATTGATCTAATAATTCACAGCAGGGCCCATTGCTGCGCCCACCAAAAGTAACTGTCAGGCCTTACAGTGTTGTGTCAACACCACCACCACCACCACCACCACCACCAAAGGCCCAATTTTTCAGCCCCTGTTCAACAGGGGCATGCAATTATAATTATTGATCCAATAATTCACAGCAGGGCCCATTGCTGCGCCCACCAAGAGTAACTGTCAGGCCTTACAGTGTTGTGTCAACACCACCACCACCACCACCAAAGGCCCAATTTTTCAGCCCCTGTTCAACAGGGGCATGCAATTATAATTATTGATCCAATAATTCACAGCAGGGCCCATTGCTGCGCCCACCAAGAGTAACTGTCAGGCCTTACAGTGTTGTGTCAACACCACCACCACCACCACCAAAGGCCCAATTTTTCAGCCCCTGTTCAACAGGGGCATGCAATTATAATTATTGATCCAATACTTCACAGCAGGGCCCATTGCTGCGCCCACCAAGAGTAACTGTCAGGCCTTACAGTGTTGGGTCAACACCACCACCACCACCACCACCAAAGGCCCAATTTTTCAGCCCCTGTTCAACAGGGGCATGCAATTATAATTATTGATCTAATAATTCACAGCAGGGCCCATTGCTGAGCCCACCAAGAGTAACTGTCAGGCCTTACAGTGTTGTGGCACCAGCACCACCATCAAAGGCCCAATTTTTACTACCACTGTTCAACAATTATATGTAATTACAATTCCTGATATAATAGTTGACAGCAGGGCGTTCCAGCACCCACCAAGAGTAACTGTGAGTGCTTACAGTGTTGTGCCAACACCAACACCTAAGGGGCCAATTTCTGCAGAGTATATACGGCAGGTCCCTACTTTCAAACATCCAACTTACAAACGACTCCTACTTGCAAACGGAAGAAGACAACAGGAAGTGAGAGGAAATCTACCCCTAGGAAGGAAAATTCTCTCCTGTAAGAATTAATATGGGAGAAAGGTGTCTCCTCTCTACTGATGCTTTATCACCAATCCTTGTTTCAATAAAAACACCACATTTCAAAAACAGTTGTCATTGGGACGGAAAGTGAGGTGAAATGTTCTGAACAGGGGCACAGACAGCAAAACAAATGTTACAGGGGTGATAACCCTTCCCTATGTTTTCCAAAAAGCTTAAAAATAGATTTTTTGGCTGGAGCTACACTTAAACAATGTACGTGTTCAAAATTACAAACAGATTCTACTTAAGAACAAACCTACAGTCCCTGTCTTGTTTACACCGGTCTTGTTTACACCGCCTGTATACTGCTGTTCAGAGTATATAGGGCCTTTTTTATTTTGTGTGCGGGGTTCCCCTTAATATCCAAACAAGACCCAAAGGGGCTGGTAATGGGCTGGGGTAGGGGGGGGGGGGTGATGGGGTAGCTATGCCATTTTTCTTAAAGATTTTCATCCATATTACCGGGACCAGACATTACATTAAAGCCGCAAGCAGTTTTAAATGGCTTTTTTTTCCTTTAGAAATGTCATTTTGTGCAGGGACAGTTCTAAACACGGGAAACACGTGGCACTTAACAGGCATACTTTAGACACCCCCCAGGTATGATATTTAAAGGAATATTTGACTTTTTTTTTTTCACTTTATGCATCATTAAAATGACTGCTCCCGAAAAACGACCGTTTTTAAAACTTCTTTTTGCATTGATACATGTCCCCTGGTGCACAACCCGGGTTCCCAAACCCTTTTTAGGACAATAACATGCATAATAGTCGTTATAATTAGCACTTTAGAATTCGAACGTTCGCATCCATTGTATTTAATAGGGTTCTAATGTTCGTGCGAACTTTCGGTCCGTTCGCGGGTTCTGGTGCGAACCGAACCCGGGGGTGTTCGGCTCATCACTACTTGCCACAAATTTTTGCCAGTGTTGAATTGTAAGTCTGTTAACTTGCTGCACATTTTCCGTGGCAAGTTGTACACTTGCAGAGCACTTGAAGCACAAGTTCTAGTTGACACATTTTTCCAATTTGTAGCACATTTGCATTGCAAGTCTCTAGCAAGAGCAAAGTTGCAGTGGTGAGTCTTCAGCAAGAGCTCTGCAAGTCTACAGCATAAAAATCCAGCCACAGTGACCCCTGTGGTGGGATGACTATTGCACAACATTATAGAACCAGAACTTGCAGCAGACTTCCAGAATGTTTCCAAAGAAAGTTGATCTGAAATCATTCAATGTGGACTTGCTGCAATTGTGCAACAAACTTGTGAAGCCTGGCAAGTCATCTTCAAACTTGAAGCTCAATTGCTTGCTATCAGGGACCTTTAACCCTTTGTTAGGACAGAGGGCTGAAGTTCCTCCTTCAAATAAAATGAAGCTCTTGCAATCAACATTAACTATTTGCAATCCTTATGCTGCTAGCTCTAGTAAGTAGATAGGAAGTTATAATATATTTCATTGTTGTAAACTTTATTTATTTTTTAAATTTCTACAGTTGCTTCCTGGTTTCTGGCCTAGGTCAAAATGATGTCATACATCCCAAGAATCTTCTTGGGCATTTTATTTAATTTATCTGGAGGAGGGGCTTTTTCAGATAAGCACTCTGCATGCCTGTGACAAGGGCAGATAGATTCCAAGAAGTAAATGCTACATGAATCATCTGCCCTTACTCAATATGGCCACGTCTAGAAATGTGAGGTTGTTGTTTTTCAAATTGTTTTCTCAGTTAAATAAAACATGGAGAAATGGCTGAATGAGTGAGTTTGCATTTAAAAATGAATTAAATAGCATTTGTGGTGCTCATATACAGTTTAGTTCCACTTTAACCGCTTGCCGACCAGCTGCTGTCATTATACTGTGGCAGGTCGGCTCGTTCCCGTAAATCACCGTAGCTGCACGTCGGTCCCTTTAACAGCTATAGGTGGCGATGTCCACCCGCAATCGCTCCACAGAGAGCCAGAATGTTCTGACAGGGGAGTAGAAAGAGATCTTTTGTTCCTAGTGATCAGGAACAACAATCTCTCTCCTCCTTTAGTCAGTACACTCCCCCCACAGTTAGAAACGCCTCCCTAGGGAACACTTAACCCCTTGATCGCCCCCTAGTGTTAACCCCTTCCCTGTCAATGTAATTTATACAGTAATCAGTGCATTTTTATAGAACTGATCGCTGTATAAATGTCACTGGTCCCAAAAAAGTATCAAAGGTGTCTGCAATGTCGCAGTCCTGCTAAAAATCACTGATCACCGCCATTACTAGTAAAAATTTTATTAAAAAAATGTCATAAATATTTTGTAGACGCTATAACTTTTATGCAAACCAATCAATATACGCTTATTGCGATTTTTTTTTTTTATACCAAAAATATGTAGAAGAATACATATCGGCCCAAACTGATGAAGAAATTCTTTTTTTTTTGTTTTTTTGGAGATATTTATTATAGCAAAAAGTAAAAAATATTGTTTTTTTTTTTTAAAAAAATTCACTCTTTTTTTGTTTATAGCGCAAAAAAAAATAAGGTGATCAAATACCACCAAAAGAAAGCTCTATTTGTGGGAAAAAAAGGACGTTAATTTTGTTAGGGTACAACGTCGCACGATCGTGCAATTGTCAGTTAAAGTGGCGCAGTGCCGTATCGCAAAAAATGGCCTGGTCATTAAGGGGGAAAATCTTCCGGGGCTGAAGTGGTTAAGCTAATAATAGGACTTTTATAAACAGCTTAACTGTAAAATCCTTTTCTTGGAGTACATCACGAGAAACAGAGCGACATATTAATAACTATGTGGGTATATAGGCCTACCTTTAGGCGATGGAGACTGGCACGCCCAAGACAGGAAGTCCCCTCCCCTATATATCCCCTCCCACTCTGGGAGTACCTCAGTTTTTTAGCAAAGCAATAAGCATCCCAAAGAGAGGGGTGGGATCTCGGTGTCCCGTGATGTACTCCAAGAAAAGGATTTTACAGGTAACCTGTTTTTAAAAATCCTATTTTATTTTTCGTACATCACGGGACACAGGGCGACATAGTAATAACTATGTGGGATGTCCCAAAGCAATGCCAAATGAGGGGAGGGAGACACCATATATAAAGCAGGGCGCCATCAGATGTGAGGACCTATATTGCGACCTGCAGCACACTGCGCCCGAAGGCGATATCCTCATGTCTTCTTACATCCAACTGATAGAATTTAGTGAATGTGTGGACTGAAGATCAAGTTGCGGCCTTGCAGATCTGAGCCATGGAAGCCTGGTGATGCACTGCCCAAGAAGTACCAACTGCTCTGGTATAAGCCTGAATAATAAGTTGCCGAATCCATTTAGAAATGGTAGATTTTGATGCTGCCTGACCCTTCCTGGATCCGTTTTGCGAATCTGAGCAGTAGCCTTAAGATAGGCTTTAACTGCTCTCACTACATCCAAAGAATGCAATGATTTCTCCTCTGCAGAACTAGGTTCTGGAAAAAAAGAAGGGAGAACCACATCTTGGTTCAAATGAAAGCTTGATACCACCTTAGGAAGTAAGGTTGGATGAGGACGTAAAACCACCCTATCCTTATGAACAATCAGATATGGCTTTTTACAAGAAAAAGCAGCTAATTCTGACACCCTTCTAGCCGAAGATATGGCTACCAAAAATACCAATTTCCTAGTCAGAAGGACTAGAGGAACATAGAGTAAGGGCTCAAAGGTCTGTCTTTGCAGCACTGATAAGACCAAATTCAGGTCCCATGGACACAAGGGGGACCTAATCGGAGGATTGATCCGTGTCACCCCTTGCAAGAAAGTTTGAACCAGTAAGTGCGTAGCTAGTGGTCTTTGAAATAATATCAACAAGTCAGATATTTCACCCTTGATAGTGCTCAAGGCTAGCTTCATGTCTACGCCTAATTGTAGAAAGTCAAGAATTCTGCCTATGACATACTTACGAGGATGCCAACCTCTAGCTCCGCACCAAGACACATATCCTTTCTAGACTCTATAATATATAAACCTGGAAGCCGGCTTCCTTGCATTAATCAGGGTAGACACTACCGAACCCGAAAATCCCAGATTCCTTTAAATGTGGGACTCAATATTCAAACCGTTAAATTTAGCGTTTGTAAGGAAGGATGGAATATTGGACCTTGCGAGAGTAGGTCTGGCCGCAGAGGAAGGGTCCATGGTTCCCCTACGGACATCCTTATGATTTCTGCATACTAAGACCTTCTGGGCCATGCCGGAGTTACAAGAATCACCGGCTTTTTCTCCATCCTTCCCCGCCGCAGGGCTCTGGCAAACACAGATAGCCCAACCTTCACCCATCACGGCGGGCATGTCTTGTAGACCTTCAGGGACCGGGTTCCATAAGGATTTCCACACCCCTGGGCCTGTACCACATCCTGTCAGTCAAACATTTGGTATTGGTATAACCAAAGTGCTGGGTACCAGGATTCAGCCCTCCAAAGAGAGGCATTACAGGCCAAACCCTGTTCTTCTCAACCAAGGCCTGGTTACCATCCACTTTGGCCATGAGGCACTTTGGATGGATTCGGTGTATAGCTTGCTTGACCCCAAGGGTATTTTTAGCGAAGCTTCTTGAAAGACCTCTTCACCGTGACCACACTGGCGAAAAAACGGAGGTACTCCCGGAGTGGGAGGGGATATATAGGGGAGGGGACTTCCTGTCTTTGGCGTGCCAGTGTCCATCACCTAAAGGTAGGCCTATATACCCACATAGTTATTACTATGTCGCTCTGTGTCCCGTGATGTACGAAAAAGAAAACATTGCTTACATACCTAAAAATTGAATTACAACTTTTAAAAAGGCAGTCCACTTAAAAATACAGCTACCCATTTAAAAGCACAATTGTGACATGGATGTCGGATTACACACATAAACAGCTGCATTGCAAACTTTATAAAATATGCAATCTACAATGTGTGAAAAGCAAGTGTAGTTTTCTTTTAATGGAGCTGTTATTGTTGGTCTCTAGTGGACAAGGAGTTAATGACGCAATGCTCTGCAGATTAGAGCAGATAAAACAGAGGCCTTGAATTCTCTAGAGGTAAATATTGTATCTTCCTGTAGTAATTCAGGATGCAGTTAATGAAGTGGGACTTTAAAGAGCCTTGACAAGCAGGGAAGAGGTTAATGATGCTGTAACTAGATGTTGGTAGTTATAGAAGTGAAGGAATGGACGTGAGAGAGATGTAATGGTTTGAGTGTTGCATTTGATGTAGCTAGAAGCACTACACACATAATGACAGCCACTTGGAACAGCTTAGTCTTTTGCATTTGTGAAGGCGACCTTCTAATTTGAATAAAATGTAGAGAAAATGTTTTATTTCATTGTTGAATTTATTTTGACTATATTGTGTATAAGGTCACAAATTAACAAGATGGGGAAAAAACTATTTCCCCATGTACTTATGTTTATGGCGATCATCGTGCGTTTTTATGTCTCCTACCCAGGGCTTTTTTTCAGCGGGAACGTGGGGGAACGCAGTTCCGGCACCTCCTGGACTGACTGTATGTAATGTCAAGGGGTGCTGGGGTGTGCTGCAGGGTATTGATGCTCACTGCTGGCCGATCTATTCTAGCTGGAGGGGATCTATTTTTTGCAGGGGGGTCTATTGTTGCTAAGGAGGTCTAGTGTTGCTGGTGGGGGACCTATTGTTGCTGGGGGGTTAGTTGTTGCTGAAGGAGATCTACTGTTGGGGTCTATTGTTGATGGCTGCCAGAGAGTCTATTAATGCTGGCTGTGCGGAGATCTGTTGATGCTGCCGGGAGTCTATTGTTGCTGGGGGGGAATTTTGTTGTGGGTGGTACATTGTTAGGGGGATCTATTGTTGCTGGCTGAAGGGGAAACCAAACTCCATACAAATTACTTAGCACAACGAAATGATACTTGGTTCTGTATTGTCTAAAAGGGGCGGTACTGGGAGGTGGGTAGGGGATGGAACCAAGGGACATTGCTCGGAGGTGGGTAGGGGCGGAGAAAACAAGTGACTCAGAAAAGGGGAGTTCCTGCACCTGTTGTCTGAGAAAAAAAGCCCTGCTCCTACCCAATCCAAATGTTTGGCTGGGGTGATAAATGTGCAGTCTATACAGATTTGGTGTTGGATTTACATTCATATTAAAGAGGAAGTAAACTTCCTCTGCAAACTTTTACCTATAGGTAAGCCTATAATAAGGCTTACCCATTTGTAGCACACGGACCCTTTTTCCTGCTTACCTTCACTCGCAGGGTAAGGCACACCATGCCACATGCCCGTATCCTCCTGGTATAAGAGGTTGAGCGGTGTTTATACTATTTTTGGGTCCTGCAGCAAGTTACCTCCCTCCATTGGTTCTCGTCCCTAGAGTGTAGGGAAAAGTCTATTCTTTTCTCCCAAAAGAAGGCCAATGTCCAGACTGTGCTTAAACTCCAACAGACGAGTTTATTTTTCTTGCTTGGAACAGATTGGGAAAAGGTTGAAGACAGAGATAGAGTTGAGAAGGGAGGTTCAGGCGCACGGCACCCAGTTACTCTATTCTCCACTCAAGCCTGAGTGGGTATTGCTCACCCGGATAGATCCCTCTCACAGTTCTAGCAGCCGGAGTGGAGCACGAACAGTTACTTCAGATTTAGTCCCCTTCAAAGACAAGTTCAGGAGATCCTCTGCCACCCTGGTTGAGAATGGCTGCTCTAGTTCCTGAATCTAGAATTCTTTAACACCTGCAACCTTTAGAGACCATAGGTGCTGTGACAGCAGGAAGGTAAAGTCACCTGGTTGCATCCAGGGGGGTAGATATATTTCGCCCAGATTCAGGCTTTACGCCGACTTATACAACTAGGTGGAGAGTTGTATAAGGCTAGTGGGCTCATGGATGACTCATACCTCTAGGGAGAGTGTGGGGCGTCGTACAGACAGGGAGTTGATGAGGCCAGCTGAAGCTTGTCAGCTCATTTAGGCCTCTATAAGAACTCCCAGATTCATTAGGTGTTAGCTCATGCCTGGAACCAGACCTGTGTGGACTGTCTAGGGAGAGTGAACCCCTGTGCGGTGAGACAAAGCCTGTGTGGCTATTTGCTTGGACATTTAAAACCAGGGACTTAGGGACTAGGACAGCACTAGGCTGATCCCAGTTGTTAGTTAGGAAACCTGTATGTTTAGTCAGAGGTCAACTTGACCAGGATTTATTTTGGTTATGTTTCTTTTGCTTTGCTGTGTTTTGTCACTGTAAATAGAAAATAAACCGCACCTTTTTTTTGATTTTGAAAACCACAACCTCCGTTTGCTGGGCCTGTTTTGTGTGGGGAGCCCATCCCGGGGGTCACACACACCCGCTGCCGAGCTAACCCCCTCACAGTTGGTGGAGAATGCGGGCAGTTTTTTTTTAAGCCAGCATGGAGGAGATACTGAAGCAGCTGGCTCTAGCAAATGCCAATCAACAGCAGACAAATGCAGGTTTGCAAAGGAGCCTTGCAGCCCAGCAGCAGACAAACGCAACTTTGCAACAGAGTCTGGAGGCTCAGCAACGAGCCCAGCAGCAATCTGAGGCCCGCTTCATAGACCTGTTGCAGAAGCAAGAGCAGAGACTACAACAACAGATGGAAGCAGTAATGCAGCAACGTCCGCAGACCAGTGAGGAAAGCCGTCCCACTAATACCGCGTCCTTTGGGGTGAGTCGTTTATTGACAAAAATGACTGGAGAGGATGATCCAGAGGTATTTTTGACCACATTTGAAAGGACCGCTGAAAGAGAAAAGTGGCCTGAGGAGCAGTGGGCTGGACTGGTGGCTCCTCTGTTAACTGGTGAATCGCAGAAAGCTTACTATGACCTAGAGCCTAACCAAGCAAAAGACTATGTGATGCTAAAAGCTGAAATATTGGCAAGGCTGGGTGTCACCCAGGCTGTCCGGGCTCAGCGTGTGCATAACTGGACTTTCCAGCTTGGAAAACCCCCCAGGTCTCAAATGTATGATCTCATTCACCTGAGCAGAAAGTGGCTACAGCCAGAGACTTTGTCCGCACCAAAGATTGTGGAACGTGTTGTAATGGATCGGTTTTTGAGAGCTCTTCCTACTGCCATCCAAAAGTGGGTAAGCCATGGAGACCCAGAGACGGCCGATGGTCTTGTGGATCGTGTGGAGAAATACTTGGCTACAGAGAACCTGACGGCCTCTTCCAGAGACACTCGGACTTTCCACCCTAAGACCAGACCATCCCCAGGGGCGGATAAGAGGATTCCAAGGGGTGAGGGTGGAGAGAGTGAGAGGGTGGGAGCTCTACCCCAAGTTTGGCGAGAACAGCCTGGGAAATCAGCGGCTCAAGAGGCAGCAAGAAGGATCGTTTGCTACCGCTGCCGGCAAGCGGGACATATTGCAGCCAATTGCCCGGTTGTGGAGGAACCCATGCAGTGTGACTTTCTGACGGGCAGACGTCAGTCGCTGTGTGCGACAGTCGCATGCACTGCCATTCGAGGAACTGAGAAACATTTATGCAAAATGTGTGTTAATGGTAGAAATGTTGTGGTATTGCTGGATTCAGGTAGCCTTGTGACCCTGATAAAGGCTGAGTTAGTTAAAACAGAGGTCTCTGGGAATAGCAAGGTAGCTGTTATTTGTGTGCATGGGGACACCCGAGAGTATCCAGTGACTACAGTGTGTTTCGAGACCCCCAAAGGTACCCTCTCTCATCCAGTGGGCTTAGTATCTCAGTTACCGCATGACGCCATTGTGGGAAGGGATTTTCCGAAGTTCTGGGAACTGTGGGATGATCCTGAGCCCCTCACTGGTGCCCCTATGTACCAGGAATGTGATAGCCAGAACTCCCCTGAGAGTGGTGAGGACTCTCCGGAATTTCCCTTATCAGTATTGGCAGGGGAGACTCAAGAAACTGGAGAGGAGCCCACCTCCTCAGACGAAAACCTACCGTCTGTGGAGTTTTCTGATCTTGAGGTTCACAGGGAAAACTTTGCCACAGAACAGTTGAAAGACCCCGCCCTAATAAAGGCACGGGAAAACGTAGTGAAAATAGATGGCGAGTTAGTGAACCCAGATAATACCTGCACTTACCCATACTTCAGCGTAGAGAAGGACCTACAGTATCGGGTGGCAAAAAGGGCAGAAGAAACCGTTGAGCAGCTTGTGGTGCCCAAACCTTACAGGAAGTTGGTGTTGGAGTTGGCCCATGGGCACATTCTTGGAGGTCATCTGGGGACAGAGAAAACCCGAGAGAGGGTATTACAGAGATTCTATTGGCCGGGGGTGATGAAGGACGTAGAAAATTATTGTTCCTCCTGCCCTGTGTGTCAGAGGTTGGCCCCGATGCCACATTTCCGTAGCCCGCTGGTCCCTCTACCCATCATTGAGGTCCCGTTTGAGAGGATCGCCATGGATTTGGTAGGTCCTATAATCAAGTCCGCTAGGGGGCACCAGTACATATTAGTTATAATGGACTATGCCACCCGTTATCCAGAAGCGATCCCTCTCCGAAATACCTCGGCCAAAACCATAGCCAAAGAGCTATCTCTTGTTTTTAGCCGGGTGGGTATTTGTAAAGAACTGCTTACGGACCAAGGTACACCCTTTATGTCCCGGGTTATGAAAGAGCTGTGTAAATTGTTCAAAGTGACGCAATTGCGTACGTCTGTGTATCACCCCCAAACCGATGGGCTGGTTGAAAGATTCAACAAAACCCTAAAACAAATGTTGAAGAAAGTGGTGGATAGAGATGGAAAGGATTGGGACTGTTTACTTCCTTATTTGATGTTTGCTATTAGGGAGGTGCCCCAATCCTCTACGGGATTCTCCCCCTTTGAGTTACTGTATGGGAGACACCCAAGAGGGCTGTTGGATATTGCCAAGGAAACTTGGGAAAGTGAGAGTTCTCCCCACAGGAGTGTGATTGAGCATGTCGCCCTGATGCAAGATCGAATTGCACAGGTAATGCCCATCGTGAAGGAACATTTGGCCCAAGCGCAGTTGGCACAGCAGAGAGTGTACAACCGTGGAGCCAAGACCCGTACCTTTTCCCCGGGGGATAGGATATTGGTACTTGTCCCTACGGTTGAAAGTAAATTCCTTGCCAAATGGCAAGGCCCCTACGAGATAATGGAAAAAGTGAGCGAAGTGAATTACAAGGTCAGACAACCAGGAAGGCGAAAGCCCGAACAGATCTATCACGTTAATCTGTTGAAAGCCTGGAGGGATAGAGAGTCCCTAGTCGCAGACACTTGGTCACCAGCTCAAACTGGTTGCGTGATTCCTGAGGTTGGAATAGCAGCCACCTTGTCACAACCCCAACAACAGGAGGTTAAGGAGTTTGTGCTTCGCAACAAGGAGGTATTCTCTGAGCTGCCGGGACAAACATCTGGGGTAGAGCATGACATCATTACCCCGCCCGGTGAAAGGGTGAAGTTAAAACCCTATCGGATCCCAGAGGCTCGACGGGAGGCAATACGGGAGGAAGTACAGAAAATGCTGAACTTAGGGGTGATAGAGGAGTCCCAAAGTGATTGGTCTAGTCCCATCGTGTTGGTGCCTAAACCGGATGGGAGCTGGCGATTTTGTAACGATTTTCGTCAGTTGAACAAAGTTACAAAATTTGACACCTACCCCATGCCACGTATAGATGAGTTGATCGACCGGCTGGGAACAGCCCGATACATGACGACTCTTGACCTCACAAAAGGGTATTGGCAAATCCCCCTGGCCAAGTCGGCCAAAGAGAAAACCGCATTTGTAACCCCAGACGGGGCGTTCCAATATAAAAGAATGCCGTTCGGGTTACAGAATGCGCCGGCCACATTCCAGCGGAAAATGGACCAGATGCTGAGGCCCCATCGGAAGTATGCTGCGGCTTACCTGGATGACGTAATTGTCCATAGCACAGATTGGGCCTCACATCTGCCAAAAGTGCAAACAGTCCTGGACTCTGTTCGGGAAGCGGGGTTTACGGCTAACCCCAAGAAGTGTACCATTGGGCAGGAGGAGGCCAAATATCTTGGGTACACCATTGGGAGGGGAGTAATAAAACCCCAACTCAACAAAGTCGAGGCCATCCAGAGTTGGCCACGTCCCAACAGCAAGAAGCAGGTACGAGCCTTTCTGGGAATCGCTGGGTATTATCGGCGATTCATTCCCCACTTTGCTTCTAAGGCTGTGCCCCTAACCAACCTGACGAAGGGGAAAGGGTCGGTCATGATTAAATGGACCCCCGAGGCTGAGGCAGCATTCCAATTCTTGAAACAAGCCTTATGTAGCCAGCCAGTGTTGTACTCACCCGACTTCTCTAAAGACTTTGTCGTACAAAGTGATGCGTCAGATGTGGGGTTAGGAGCAGTATTGTCCCAGGTCTGGAACGGGGAAGAGCACCCAGTCATTTACCTCAGCAGGAAGTTGAAGTCCCATGAGGTAAATTACGCCACCGTTGAAAAGGAGTGTTTAGCGGTGAAGTGGGCTCTAGATTCCCTTCGGTACTACCTGCTAGGTAGGCACTTTGACATGGTTACGGATCACGCTCCGTTAAAGTGGATGGCTCAAAACAAGGAAACAAATAGAAGAGTGAATAGGTGGTTCCTGGCCCTCCAGGAATTCAACTTCACAGTAAAGCATCGCCCTGGCGTTCAAATGGGGAATGTGGATGCTTTGTCTCGAGTACATGAATGCCTGATTGCTGGTGTTCCAACCCCGAGGTTAAAACAAGAGGGGGGGGGGTATGTGACAGCAGGAAGGTAAAGTCACCTGGTTGCATCCAGGGGGGTAGATATATTTCGCCCAGATTCAGGCTTTACGCCGACTTATACAACTAGGTGGAGAGTTGTATAAGGCTAGTGGGCTCATGGATGACTCATACCTCTAGGGAGAGTGTGGGGCGTCATACAGACAGGGAGTTGATGAGGCCAGCTGAAGCTTGTCAGCTCATTTAGGCCTCTATAAGAACTCCCAGATTCATTAGGTGTTAGCTCATGCCTGGAACCAGACCTGTGTGGACTGTCTAGGGAGAGTGAACCCCTGTGCGGTGAGACAAAGCCTGTGTGGCTATTTGCTTGGACATGTAAAACCAGGGACTTAGGGACTAGGACAGCACTAGGCTGATCCCAGTTGTTAGTTAGGAAACCTGTATGTTTAGTCAGAGGTCAACTTGACCAGGATTTATTTTGGTTATGTTTCTTTTGCTTTGCTGTGTTTTGTCACTGTAAATAGAAAATAAACCGCACCTTTTTTTTGATTTTGAAAACCACAACCTCCGTTTGCTGGGCCTGTTTTGTGTGGGGAGCCCATCCCGGGGGTCACACACACCCGCTGCCGAGCTAACCCCCTCACAGTGCCAATGGGGCACATCACAGGCGCTACTGTGCAACTCACGGAATCCTTCCCTCTGATAGGCAACCAGGCCTCTCCTGAAACAGTGACTTCCTTCACCGATCATCCGGACAGGTCCTCCCCTGGTTTCCTCTCCTTCAGAGCGGGCCACCCTCCCTCAGGTTCCCTGGGACTCCAGTGGTTTATCTGTAGACCCAGTTGAAGGTACTGGGCCTACCTGGAACACTACAGCCTCGGGCTAAAGGCAAAAAGCAATATTTTTTACTTTTTGCTATATTAAAATATCCCCAAAAAAGATTTAAAAAACATTTTTTTACTCAGTTTAGGCCGATATGTATTCTACATATTTTTGGTAAAAAAAAAATCGCAATAAGCGTTTATTGATTGGTTTGCGCAAGAGTTATAGTGTCTACAAAATAGAATATAGTTTTATGTCAATTTTATTAATATTTTTTTTTTACTAGTAATGGCGGCGATCAGCGATTTTTATTGTGACTGCGACATTATGGCGGACACATCGGACACTTTTGGCGCTATTTTGGGACCATTCACATCTACACAGCGATCAGTGCTATAAATATTCACTTATTACTGTGTAAATGTGACTGGCAGTGAAGGGGTTAACCAGGAGGGTGCGCTGAAGTGGTTAAATGTGTCCTAGGGATGTGTTCTAACTGTAGGGGGATGGGCTATGTGTGACATGACACTGATCCCCGCTCCCGATTACAGGGAGCTGTGATCAGTGTCCTGTCACTAGTAGGGATGAGCTTGCGGTTCGAATCGCACTTATGTTCGACTCGAACATTGGCTGTTCAGCGAAACCAGAACTTTGTGGGCCGTTCGCGCCAAATTCGTGTGGCAGGAACAGGCCACAATGCACTGCGCCATCGCAGTGCATTGCTGGCTGATGATTGGCCAAGCATGCACTGTGACCCCGCATGCTTGGCCAATCACAGCGCCGGCAGCAAGGAGAGCCCTAATTGGCCACAGGCAGGATACCTGTGGCCAATTATAGCTCAGGGGGTTTAGTACACGCCCCACACTACATAAGGCCGCCAGCGCGGCGGCCTTGTGTAGTGTGTTGGCGTGCAGGGAGAGAGAAGGATAGGCAGGGACAGTGTCAGTGTGATCTTTGCTAAACCTAGCGCAGTTACAGTGTGTTGGCGTGCAGGGAGAGAGCAGGATAGGCAGGGACAGTGTCAGCATCATCTTTACTAAACCTAGCGCAGTTACAATGTGTTGGCATGCAGGAAGAGAGCAGGATAGGCAGGGACAGTGTCAGTGTCATCTTTGCTAAATCTAGCACAGTTACAGTGTGTTGGCGTGCAGGGAGAGAGCAGGATAGGCAGGGACAGTGTCGGTGTCATCTTTGCTTGTTAACCTGCAGCAGTTACAGTGGGTGTAGTGTGTCTCCTGCACAGTATACACCTGAAGCTACCCCTCATTGCTGGTGTTGTTCTGTTGTGTAACACAGACAGGCATCTGCAGCAGTTACAGTGGGTGTAGTGTGCCTCCTGCACAGTATACACCTGAAGCTACCCCTTATTGCTGGTGTTGTTCTGTTGTGTAACACAGACAGGCATCTGCAGCAGTTACAATGGGTGTAGGTGCCTCCTGCACAGTTGCACAGTATACACCTGAAGCTACCCCTCATTGCTGGTGTTGTTCTGTTGTGTAACACAGACAGGCATCTGCAGCAGTTACAGTGGGTGTAGGTGCCTCCTGCACAGTATACTCCTGAAGTTCACCCTTATTGCTGGTGTTGTTCTGTTGTGTAACACAGACAGGCATCTGCAGCAGTTACAGTGGGTGTAGGTGCCTCCTGCACAGTATACACCTGAAGCTAGCCCTTATTGCTGGTGTTGTTCTGTTGTGTAACACAGGCAGGCATCTGCAGCAGTTACAGTTCGTGTAGGTGCCTCCTGCACAGTATACACCTGAAGCTACCCCTTATTGCTGGTGTTGGTCTGTTGTGTAACACACATCTGCAAGCAGTTACGGTGTAGTGTGCCTCCTGCACAGTATACACCTGAAGCTACCCCTTATTGCTGGTGTTGTTCTGTTGTGTAACACAGGCAGGCATCTTCAGCAGTTACAGTGGGTGTAGGTGCCTCCTGCACAGTATACACCTGAAGTTACCCCTTATTGCTGGTTTTCCCATCTCCCTTCAGGCCATTAGTATGTCTGTAAGGCCAACAAGGAAAGGCAGACAGTCACGAGCCAATAAAAGAGGGCAAGCAGGCTCTGTGTCTAGGGGCAACAGTGCTGGTCGTGGACGCGGTGCATCGTCATCAGCACGTGGCCATGGGACACGCTTGTCCTTATTTTCGGCAGCTGGACGTGTTGAGCCGCATCATGCTGAAGACTTGGTAGAGTGGATGACCAAGCCCTCCTCATCCTCCTCATCCTCTCTCACCCAGGCTCAGGGTACTGGCAAAGCAGCTGCCAACGCGTCCTCTTCCCTCGTATCAATGTCATCAGTCACTCCTTCCCTAGACCCACTATGTCCTCCTGAGGAGTCCACCAAACTGTTTGAGCACAGTGTTGGGTACATGCTCCAGGAGAATTCCCAGCGTTTTGAAGGCTCTGATGATGATACCCAGCTAGAGGAAGGCAGTAGGGTGAGCACAGAGAAGGGATGCTCAAGAAGGACAGCAATCTGGCAGTCATGTTCCACCAGCTGCAGCATACTGCCAGGTTTGCTCCAGTGATCAAGAGGGAGGGGATGATGAGGTCACTGAGTCCACATGGGTGCCTGATAGGAGAGAGGAGGAGGAGGAGGAGGCACATCTTCAACGAGGCAGGATGCTCTCCGGGGGCCAGCTTAAGGGCAGCACACCGACTGAATCACACCGCAGAGCTCCGCCTGTGCAGGGCGCTGCCTCTGCGCGTTATTCCAAAAGTTCTTTGGTGTGGGCCTTTTTTGAGTCGAGTGCATTAGATCGCACCGCTGCTATTTGCAACATATGTCTCAAGCGTTTCTCGCGTGGCCAAAACATCAGTCGCTTGGGCACCACATGCTTGACCAGACATATGTTGACCTGCCATGCAGCTCGTTGGCAAGCGTACCTTAAAGACCCACACCAAAGAACAAAGCGGACCACTCCTTGCTCCTCATCAGCTGGGATCTCCAACCCCACTATACCTTCAGTCCTCTCTGAAACCTGCACTGAGAGGAATGAAGGTGTAGAATTAGGTGTGTCACAGCCAAGTAGTTGTGGGCACTCTGCTAGCAGTACACCAACGTCCGATTGTAGCAGGCAAATTTCCCTGCCCCAGCTGCTGGACCGTCAAAAGAAGTTCACTCCCAGCCATCCACATGCCCAGCAGTTGAATGCTAGCTTGGCTAAATTGCTAGCACTTCAACTGCTGCCTTTTCAGTTGGTAGACTCTGCCCCCTTCCGTGAGTTTGTGCAATGTGCGGTTACTCAGTGTCAGGTTCCCAAATGCCACTTTTTCTCACGGAAGGCGATTCCGGCTCTCTACCGGCATGTGGAAGGCAATGTCCATGCCTCGCTGGACAGGGTGGTCAGCGGTAAGGTGCATATTACCGCTGACTCATGGTCCAGCAGGCATGGACAGGGACGTTACCTATCTTTCACAGCCCATTTGGGTCACTCTTTTGGCAGCTGGGAAGGATGCAGGACAAGGTGCAGTAGTGTTGGAGGTTGTTCCGCCACCACGCCTCCAAAATGCTACTACTGGTTGTGACACACCTCTTTCCTCCACCCCCTCCTCTTCTTCTTCCTCCATGGCCTCTTCCTGTGCTTTGTCCTCGGAACCAGCAGTGCTCCGTAGGCGTTCAAGGGGCTACAGAAGTACGCAGGCAAAAAGATGCCATGCCGTGCTTGCACTTGTGTGTTTGGGGGACAGGAGCCACACTGGGGCAGAGGTTCTGTCGGCTCTGCAGGGACAGGCCGAGGGGTGGTTGATGCCACGCCAGCTTAAGGGACAACTGACCCATGTGCCCTGTGTGGCTCACGTCCTTAACCTGGTGGTGCAGCGGTTCTTGGGCAGGCAGGCCAGGAAAGTCTGTGTGCATTTCCGCCGATCATATAATGACAGTGCTCGGCTGGCTGAGCTGCAAAAGGAGTTGAACCTGCCCAAGAACCGCCTTATATGTGACATGCCCACCAAGTGGAACTCAACGTTGGCCATGCTGCAGCGGCTGCACACGCAGCAGAGGGCCATCAATGAGTACCTGTGTGACTACGGCACCAGAACAGGGTCAGGGGAGCTCGTTTTTTTTTCACCACGCCAGTGGGGCATGATCAGGGATGCATGCACTGTCCTGGCACCATTTGAGGAGGCCACAAGGATGATGAGCAGTGACAGTGCATGCATCAGTGACACTGTACCTCTTGTCCACCTGTTGGAGCATACGCTGCATGGAATAATGGACAGGGCACTTGAGGCAGAACAGAGGCAGGAAGAGGAGGACTTCCTTGCCTCTCAAGGCCCCCTTTATCCAGACAGTGTTCCTTCTGTCCCACCCATCACACAGGAAGAGGACGAGGAGGAGGAGGATTGTGTCAGCATGGAGGTGGAGCCTGGCACTCAGAATCAGCAGTCTTTTAGGGATGATTTACAGTCCCATGAAACCCGTGGACTTGTACGTGGCTGGGAGGAGGTGATCATGTCGTCCTTAGTGACCCAGAGGACTCCGGACTGAATGCCTCAGCTAACCTACGCTGCATGGCCCCCCTGATCCTGCAAAGCCTGCGGAAGGATCCTCGTATTCTTCAGATCAAGGAGAGGGACCATTACTGGCTGGCCACTCTCCTTGATCCACGGTACAAGGGTAAGGTTGCGGACCTTATCTTACCGTCGCGGAGGGAGCAGAGGATGAGACATCTCTGGGAGGCCTTACAGAAAGGTCTGTGCAACGCGTTCCCAGAGACTGGACAACGAGTTGCTGAGGCTTCGGTCAGTCAGAGAAGGAGCGGTGGAGAAGGTGGCCGTCTGACCGATGCGTTCAGACAATTTTTTAGTCCGCAGCTCCAAGGTATGATCGGTTCCAGCAACCATCGCCAGCATCTGATTTACATGGTCCAGGAATACCCAGGGGCAAGGTCAGACTTGGACACCTTTCCCACCAAAAATCCTCTGGCTTACTGGGTCTTGAGGATGGATCACTGGCCTGAGCTTGCACAGTATGCAATTGAGCTACTGGCCTGTCCTACATCCAGCGTTCTTTCGGAATGCACATTCAGTGCTGCTGGATGCTTTGTTACTGATCACAGGGTGCGCCTGTCCACCGACTCGGTTGATCGACTGACATTCATAAAGATGAATCAGTCTTGGATCACCACCAGCTACCAAGCACCTGAAGCTGATGTAACCGAATATTTTTTTTTTAAATGTCACATCCCTTCAAGACTGCCTATGCTGATGCCGAGTGAATGTCCTGTTATGTTGACTGACTATCCTCTTCCTCCTCAATGATCCTGCTGATAGCTTGGAAGAACATTTTTGGTTCTGGGTGCCGCCACCAGTGGCTAAGGCCCAATTTTTCAGCCCCTGTTTAACAGGGGCATGTAATTACAATATTTGATGCAATGCTTTGCAGCAGGGCTCATTACTGCACTCCAACTAGAGTATCTGGGAGAGGTTGCAGTGTCGTGGCACCAGCCCCAGTGCCTAAGGCCCAATTTTTCAGCCCCTGTTTAACAGGGGTGTGTATTTACAATTTTTTATGCAATGCTTTGCAGCAGGGCTCATTGCTGCACTCCAAGTACAGTATCTGTGAGGGGTTGCAGTGTTTTGGCACCAGTGCCTAAGGCCCAATTTTTCTGCCCCTGTTCAACAGGGGCATGTAATTAAAATTCTTGGTCTAATACTTTGCAACAGTGCTCATTGCTGCGCTCTAAGTACAGTATCTGTGAGGGGTTGCAGTGTTGTGGCACCAGCACCAGTGCCTAATGCCCAATTTTTCTGCCCCTGTTCAACAGGGGCATGTAATAACAATTCTTGATCTAATATTTCACAGCTGGGCCCATTCCTGCGCCCACCAAGAGTAACTGTGAGGACTTGCAGTCTTGTGGCAACAGCGCCACCACCAAAGGCCCAATTTTTAAGCCCCTGTTCAACAGGGGCATGCAATTAAAATTCTTGATCTAATAATTCACAGCAGGGCCCATTCATGCGCCCACCAAGAGTAACTGTGAGGGCTTACAGTGTTGTGGCACCAGAACCACCACCAAAGGCCCAATTTTTCCTACCACTGTTCAACAATGGCATGTAATTACAATTCCTGATATAATAGTTGACAGCAGGGCGTTCCAGCGCCCACCAAGAGTAACTGTGAGGGCTTACAGTGTTGTGGCAAAACCAACACCTAAGGGGCAAATTTCTGCAGAGTATCTACGCAAGGCCCCTACTTTCAAACATCCAACTTACAAACGACTCCTACTTGCAAACGGAAGGAGACAACAGGAAGTGAGAGGAAATCTACCCCTAGGAAGGGAAATTCTCTCCTGTAAGAGTTAATATGGGAAAAGGTGTCTCCTCTCTACTGATGCTTTATCACCAATCCTTGTTTCAACAAAAACCCCAAATTTTCCGAAAACATTTGTCATTGGGACGGAAAGTGAGGTGAAATGTTCTGAACAGGTGCACAGACAGCAAAACAAATGTTACAGGGGTGTTAACCCATCCCTATGTACTCCAAAAAGCTTAAAAATAGATTTTTTGGCTAGAGCTACACTTAAAAAATGTACATGTTCCAAATTAAAAACAGATTCTACTTAAAGCGGAGCTCCACCCTAAAGTGGAACTTCCGTTCATCGGAACCCTCCCCCCCTCCGGTGTCACAATTGACACCTTTCAGGGGGGAGGGGGGTGAAGATACCTGTCTAAGGAAATCTGCAGGAAGCACGTCACTTCCCGTAGAGTACCCGTTGTGTTCTGGGAGACACTCGGCTCCCAGAACACACAGGGACCAGTCAGAACGGCACAGCGCGATTTGCGCATGCGCCGTAGGGAACCGCGCAGTGAAGCCGCAAGGCTTCACTTCCTGGTTCCCTCACCAAGGATGGCGGTGGGGGCAGCAGAGTGACGAGCGATTGCTCGTCCTCTGCTGTGGACGTCGCTGGACTCCAGAACAGGTAAGTGTCCTAATATTAAAAGTCAGCAGCTGCTGTAGCTGTAGCTGCTGGCTTTTAATATTTTATTTTCGGCGGACCTCCGCTTTAAGAACAAACCTACAGTCCGTGTCTTGTTTGCACCGCCTGTATACTGCTGTTCAGAGTATATAGGGCCTTTTTTTTATTTTGGGTGCGGGGTTCCCCTTAATATCCATACAAGAGCCAAAGGGGCTGGTAATGGGCTGGGGTAGGGGTGGGTGATGGGGTAGCCATGCCATTTTTCTCAATGATTTTCATCCATATTGCCGGGACCAGACATTACATTAAAGCCGCAAGCAGTTATAAATGGCTTTTTTTCCTTTAGAAATTTCATTTTGTGCAAGGACAGTTCTAAACACGGGAAACACGTGGCACTTCACAGGCATACTTTAGACACCCCCCAGGTACGATATTTAAAGGAATATTTCACTTTTTTTTTTCACTTTATGCATCATTAAAATCACTGCTCCCGAAAAAACGACCGTTTTTAAAACTTATTTTTGCATTGATACATGTCCCCTGGGGCAGGACCCGGGTCCCCAAACATGCATATTAGCCGTTATAATTAGCACTTTAAATTTCGAACGTTCGAGTCCATTGTATTTAATAGGGTTCTAAAGTTTGCGCAAACTTTCGGTCCGTTCGCAGGTTCTGGTGTGAACCGAACCGGGGGGTGTTCGGCTCATCCCTAGTCACTAGGAAGAACGGGTAAATGCTTGTTTACATTAGCATTTCCCTGTTCTTCCTCTCCGTAAGACGATCGTGGGTATCTCGCACTCACACTCACAGAGCTTGCGGCGGGCGCCCACGCGCCCATAATGCCATGTCTTAAAGGTGACGTACGGGTACGTTAATCTGCCTGTACGTGCCATTCTGCTGACGTATGTCGGCGTGAGCTGGTCGTCAAGCGGTAAATTCATGACATTACACAATACATGGAAACAGTATATTTTTTAAAGTAAAGATGTACCCCCAATAAAAACAGCCCTTAAAGCTGAACCCCAGGCACAAAAAAACTTTCATTTGATTGTCATCCTCAGCATCTACAGAGAACATAAACACACTTTGCAAGCACCAAATGTCTTTGTAAATGCAGATATTACTTAGTAAAAATAGACTTCAATGAAAAAAAAGGGCATCCAAGAGGCACTGGGACTTTGATATGAGTTTAAACAAGGTAGTGAGAGGGAAAAAACATTTGACCACTGGCTCAGGTTAGGCTGCTCACAACAGACATGGCTACCCTATGTGGATACTCCAGCGGGTCACCAGAAAACAACGCATATATGGAAGGAGCGCCAGACCAAAAGCTAAAGAGTCTAAATTAATTTATTGTTATTGTATTAAAAGACAGCCAACATGTTTCGGGGTCAAATTAACTCTCCCTTCATCAGTAACTGCATCAGCGGTCAAAATAAGTTCTTATTTTGATAGCAGATTCAAACAAGAACGCCTTACTTTGAGTCCACTCAAAGTTTTCATTTTTAACTGAAGCCCTGATGAAGGGGAAGTTCCTTTGACCCCTGAAACGCGTTTGCTGTCTTTTAACACAATATCAATAAATTAATTTGTACTCTTATCTTCTGGCCTAGCGCTCCTTCCATATATACACATCTTTTTCTGATTGCTTGTAAAAGTAGCAGTGATATAATCACTGTACTGCACATAGCTTGTGCAGAGAGCAGAGCTGTGGGTAGGACCGAGCAGGCCCTGCCACCGTAGACTGCCTGTAAAAAACGACAGGAGGGGGTGGAGACTAGATCAATCATCTCGCACAAAGAAAGAGAAGCGCATCAGTGACTTTTTGTTTACTACAGCAAACGCTTGTACTGAGGTAAAGTATAGGATTTGTTTCACGTTGGATTACTGCACATATCTGGAAGAAATAAATAGACAAAGGAAACCACGATACAAGCAAGAATACATATGTTTCTTGTATTTGGACATTTAGGTGTTTAGCTCTGATTTCAGCTTTAAGCTCCAGTGTAGTGAATTGCCATGGCTTAGATTAACCTTTCTAAACCAGAGTTCTGTGGAACCATATGATTCCTCCAGAGGTTGTTTGGGGTTCTTTGAAAAATTAGCAATTGGATAAATAACCACTATCACCAATTAACTTTTTTTTTAGCTTTTTGTCAGGGGGGGGGGGCATTCTTCCCACTGACCACCAATGTAAGGGTCATTCTTTCCACTGACCATCAATGTAAGGGACATATTTACCACTGGCCACCAGTGTAATGGGGCCCCTCTTCCAATGGTTGCAACCGTAAAGGCAGTCCTACTCCCACAGACACCACTGTGAGGGAACATTACATTTTCACTGTCTGCATTTTTCCTACCCATTATTATTTGTCTCCTTTCTTTGTTATTATTACCAAAAATAATTTGTGTTATATAGTAGTCCTGGGTGTCAAACATGTATGACACTTTCTTTATCTGTCCAAGTTCCATTGGAGTTGTAGAAATAGTAAATACTAGCCGCGGTTACCAGAGACCCGAAGTTATTACATAGGTTAATCTGTTTTAAAAATTATTGAAAGGATGGGCTGACTTACATAACATCATCAGTATTCTGTAGACAAAAGAAACCACTTCCTCAGTGTCCTCTCCACTAGTGATCACACAGACTGCAACATTGTGTAACTTCCAGGAAGTAGATGCTGACCTTGTGCATAAACAAAGATAGCACCGACCTTCTCATCAGAAAAGCAAATGAAGGCCTAAGGGTCCTTTCACATCTGCACGGATCCGCCCCGTGAAGCTCCGCTTGCTCAGCGGGGATCGCTCCGTTGATCCCCGCTGAGCCGACGGATGACTGGGCGGTCCCCGCTCACTGTGCAGGGACCGCCCTGTCAGAGCGCCGCTCTCCCCTATGGGGAATCGGATGATGACGGACCGTAGAGTCCGTTGTCATCCGATCCGCTCCGCCGACGGAAGGAAAATAGGGTTTTCCTCCGTCACACTTTGGCGGAGCGGAGCGGATGTCAGCGGACATGTCTCCGCTGACATCCGTGCCTCCATAGGGGTACATGGAGGATCCGTTTCAGGTCCGCCTAAAAAACTGACAGGCGGACCTGAACGGACCTCCGTGTGAAAGGGGCCTTAAGGTCTGAATTGTAAGGAAGCATAATGGAATCTCAATAACAGGTACAAATTTCTGTCTCATATACTGTATAAATATACACTATAATACCAAAAGTATTGGGACACCTGCCTTTACATGCACATGAACTTTAACCTTCTTGGCGGTATTCCCAAGAGTGACTCGAGGTGAATTTTCCACACCGAGAGGTAACCCCGAGCCACACTCCGGGCTGCATCGCAGTATCCAGGGAAAGTAACTTACCTTGTCCCCTGGATCCTGCTATGTCCCCCCGCTGTGTGCGATGGCTGTGTCTTCCGCCCGATGTACTGTATGCCGGGCTCCGTTCCCTCCGAGCGGCGCAATGCATGGGGACGGAGCACGGCGAAAAATTCTAAAAGTGCAAAACACATTACACTTACAGTACACTGTAATCTTACAGATTACATTACTGTATCAAATTATTTCACCTCCCTTTTGTCCCTAGTGCTATGTCCAGTGCCCTGCATGCACTTTTATATTATATATACTGTTCTTTCTGCCTGAAAACTGGAGAATGTCCATAGCAACCAAAAAGTGTCTCTTTACACCAAAAGCGGTTCTAGACCAACTATAAAACAGCGATAGTAAATTAGAACACTTGCAGAATTGAGCAATAGTGATTTGTGGGGAAATTCGTCATCAAACACTGAAAGTGACGACAGCAACAATTCTGCAACTGAGCAAATTTCTGTGTTTTTGAGTTGATTACATTATTGTATATATTATTATTATTATTATTATTTATTGTTATTATTATTATATTATTATTTTTGATAAATATTTATGATTTTTTTTCAAACGTTATCATACCCAGGATGTCTACTAGACTCTTGTTTGGACAGATTTAACAGAGTTATTCCTAAGAATAACAGGCCTACAATATAAAACGCCAAATTTCCATGCAAAACAATGTATCGCTTTCAGCATCAAAAATCTGACATAATCATACCGCCAGGGAGGTTAATGGCACCCCAGTCTTAGTCCGTAGGGTTCAATATTGAGTTGACCCACCCTTTGCAGCTATAATAGCATCAACTCTTCTGGAAATGCTGTCCACAAGGTTTAGGTGTGTGTCAAAGGGAATGTTTGGCCATTCTTCCAGAAGCGCATTTGTGAGGTCAGGCACTGATGTGGACGAGAAGGCTTTAATTCATCCCAAAGGTGATTTATCGGGTTGAGGTCAGGACTCTGTGCAGGCCAGTCAAGCTCCTCCACCCCAAACATGTTCATCCATGTCTTCCCAGAAGAGTTGAAGCTGTTATAGCTGCAAAGGGTGGGCCAACTCAATATTGAACCCTACGAACTAAGACTGGGATGCCATTAAAGTTCATGTGTGTGTAAAGGCAGGTGTCCCAATAGTTTTGGTAATATAGTATGGGAGTATGCTATAGGCCCCCTAATCAGAGGGAGGAGGGGAAGGCGGATCTCCTATCACAGATTGGAATGGGGGCAAGGATGGGAAGTAATAATACTAATTTTAGTTATCCAGACATAGGGCGGAAGGAACCACGCATTTGTCTAAATTCTTAAGTGTCAAATAATGCATGCATTTTAATTGAGTAAACTGAGACTTTTATTTTTCTGTGATAGTCAAAGCTGTCTTACAGCCACAGCTAATTCAAACCAGCTTATTCAACTTCAATACAGACATTACTGGAATTAAACAGGATGCAGAGGTGTTCAAATATTTAAGTAAAATATACAACATCTGTCATGTACAGCAATCATACGTTAATATTTAATACATTAACCTCATAGAACTCTTTAGATATATTACATCGTATCTGTTATTTTATTCATTAGCTTCATATTTGTTCAGAATACAGCATAATTTCCAAACAGATGGCAGTTTTTTTTTTCAAAGTCATATGTTTAATCTAAATAAGAATTTTAGGGCATGTAAGTTCACTTTGCTCTCACCAATTTGCAATATGTCTCTATATTGAAGCTGTTGTAAACATGAAACTAATAATGCAGTCACTACTAGTCTGCTAATGATGCGGTGAGAGTGATAGTGAGTTGTATGGAAGGAGAAGTGCCCTCACTGTCCAACATCTTTACCTGCTGTCAGTCATTCCTCTCACCAAACCAAATACACTAAGAAAGTCACAGACTGTCACTAGGGGTTAATAGAGTGATTTCAGAGCAATTAATTTTGCCACAAAATCACCCATTTCACCACTGCAAATGTTCCTTCATTGAGCTGCTTAAAAATAGACTTTTTTTTTAGAGAGTGTACTTGGCGTAGTTTTTATTTTTTTATGTCTATTGTATTTACATTTTTTTTTGTGTGTATTTAATAAAAATTTTTATATTACTTTGTTCCTTGTCTGTGTTTTATTTCTGTGGAAAAAACTGCATATAAATAAGGCTAATGAGGAGGAGTAGAGAGGACAGTTTGGGTAATATTTGGAGACGAGATTGGTGATTTAGCTCAGGGCAGAGTTGTGAATGGCTTTGTATGTTGTTGTATGTTGTTGTTAATAATTAAAATTTTATTCGCTGGGGAATGGGAAGCCAGAGAGGGATGGTGATCACTGAGCACTTGGTAAGGTAGATGAGTCTGGCAGCAGCATTCATGATAGACTGAAGAGGGGATAGCCTGTGGAGAGGTAGGCCTATGAGGAGGGAGTTACAATAGTCAACGCAAGAGACAACAAGGGAGTAAATAAGTTGCTTAGTGGATTCAATGGTTAAAAAGGGGTGTATTTTGGAGATGTTACAGAGGAAAAGCCTACAAAATTTGGACAGTGATTGGATTTAGGGCTGAAAGGACAGATCAGAGTCCAGGATTACACCTATCACCCTTGCTTCAGGGGGGGGGGGGGACTAATCGTTACATTACTGATCTTATTTGAGATTTCAGGGGAGGGGATACAGGCCCCTTTGATTGTTCCTCACTTCCTCTTTAAAGCGGAGGTGCCGCGGAAAAAAAAATATTAAAAGACAGCAGCTACAAATACTGCAGCTGCTGACTTTTAACATATGGACACTTACCTGTCCTGGAGTCCAGCGACGTCCGCAGCAGAGGACGAGCAATCGCTCGTCACTCTGCTGCCCCCACCGCCATCCTCGGTGGGGGAACCAGGAAGTGAAGCCTTGTGGCTTCATGCCAGGTTCCCTACGGCACATGCGCGAGACGCGCTGCGCCGTTCTGAATGGTCCCATGTGTTCTGGGAGCCGAGTGTCTCCCAGGACACAACGAGTATTCTGCGGGAAGTGACGCACTTCCCGCAGATTTCCCGCAGAGAGGACTCCCGGAAGTAGGTACAAATACCTGTCTTAGACAGGTATCTGCACCCCCCTTCCCCCTGAAAGGTGTCAATTGTGACACCGGAGGGGGGGAGGGTTCCAATCAGCGGAAGTTCCACTTTAGGGTGGAGCTCCACTTTAAAGGGTGTTAATCAGAATAGGAAGTGAACAAAAAACCTTTTTGGTTGGAAAGTTTTGAGACTCTTTCAGAAATTGAATTCTTTGTTTCCCCTTTCAGGAAGGGGGCTCCCCCTAACTTTGTTTCCAGGTGTTGGGTTTCAGATAGAACAGGGAAATAAGGGAAATCTCATGTATGTGGACACAGACAGCATTTAAAAGAGATACAAACCCTTTCACACTCTAACAATTAAAATATTTGCTGAATTTGGGGTTTTTCCCCAAAAAATACATTTTAGGTTTTCAAGCATATAGCATTACGTTTTGCCTTGTCACAAATAGTGGTCATTCCAGCATGGTCTATGACCAGAAGTCAAGCTATTGAGGTTTTTTCATGTACACTATCAAAAAGAAACAAAATCCCGTTCTGAAGCCTCGTACACACGACCGAGTTTCTCGTCGTTAAAATCACGTCGTTTTTTTCGACAAGATTCTTGTTAACCTTGACGAGTTTCTCGTCAAGCTTTCTATGCGTACACACTGACATTTCCCAATTTCCTCATTGTTCTCCGTGCTCACGTCCAGCACGTACGACGGCACTATAAAGGGGAAGATCGATTTTCTTGGCGCCACCCCTTGGGCTGCTTTTGCTGATCTCGTGTTACCGTGTGTGAAGTAAAAGTTTGGGAAGAGACGATTCGCGCTTTTCAGTCTTCGTGCTTTTCAGTTCGTTTTCTGAGGTTCAGTTTGTGCTTGTGGGTTCGTTTTATTATAATCTCCTTGTAATGTAATATTTTTAATTTCTAATTTTCTTTCATCTTGTTTGACTCCCCAGCTTCCTTCCACGCCACAGGAATGGCAGACTGTGGCATCGGAGTTTGCCATGCGGTGGGACTTCCCCAACTGCGGTGGTGCCATAGACGGGAAGCACGACTTGACTTTCAGGGCATCTAGGCAGGTCGTAACTGTTTTACAGTGCGTTCTTGCCCGTTCGTTTCTGATTTTCAGTTCGTTATTCATAGGCCTTGCTGTTCTAAAGTGCGTTCTGTTCTGTACGTTCTGATCAGACGACCGTTTCCTAGCCATGTCGCCTGGACGTTCTCGTCGTCGAGTTCGTGCTGTGCGTGCGCTTGGTGTTGGTCTGCTTGTTTTGGACCAAGACCAGTCCATGAATGGTGTGAGGAGGAGTTCATGGACCAAGAATTGGTTGCTCCAGCGGGACCAATTCTGCCACATGCCTCTGCTGCGGGAGATAGTTGAGAATAATCCTGAGGACTACAGGAATTTTCTGCGGATGTCTGACCCCGTTTTTTCAGGAACTGTTGGCTTTGGTGTCCCCCTATATTACCAGGCAGGACACCGTTATGCGGGAAGCCATCAGTGCTGAGCAGAGGCTCATCACCACCTTACGTTATCTGGCGACAGGGAGAAGTCTTCAGGACTTGAAGTTCACGACAGTCATCTCCCCCCAGGCTCTGGGCCTCATAATCCCAGACACCTGTTCTGCCATTATACAAGTCCTGCAGGAGGACTATATTAGGGTAAGTTTTCTCCATTAACATCACATTTTATGTATTTCATGTATGCCAATGTATTGTATTTCTTTCATCCTTCCCTAATTACCATGATTGTAATAGCTGAGAATGTCCCCTTTGTCCCCATGCATGCTGGAAGCTTTAGATTGCCCCTTTTTTCTCCTCCATGCATATTTCCCTTCACTAACCTTTCCAGCAGGGGCGCCTGTTGCAACAAATGTTTGGGGGTCCAACCCCAATTTAGGAAATAAACTTCCTCCATTTTTGCAAAGGTGCCTATTAAACGCCCCCAGTTGTTCCCTCCAATGCAGCCATTTTGTTCCCTCCAATGCAGCCATTTTGTTCCCTCCAATGCAGCCATTTTGCCCCCTCCAATGCAGCCATTTTGTCCCCAGCCCTGCACATACCTTCTTGTGGTCAGCGCCATCCTTCTTCTGTCCTTGATGTCTTCTCCTTCCCTTGATGTTGCATCAGCCAATCATGTTACCATTAAACAGACTTGGTGAACATGATTGGCAGAGCAGCCTGTCAGTGTTTACCCAAGGAATGCTCCCCCCCCCCCTGCGTCCCCTATTTAACTTTTATGAAGCCAATTACATCCCTCAGGCTGTAATGTGCAAGCCTATTTGCCTCCCTGTTTCTGATATGCAATTTTCACCCCATAAATGCCGCAGTTATTCATATGTTGCTCGCTTAACAGGGGGCCATACACCTGAATAGTGGGCGGCATTGACAATACATAGGTTAATGCAAGGCAAAAACCTATGTATTGTTCTGAGTGACGGGCACAGGAGAGAGGGGGCAGTGTTCCAGCGCCCACTCTGGACGCACCGCCACTGCACTGCTATCCTGTGGCCAAACACATCTCCCCCCCCCCCCCCCCAAAATCATGTATTAATGGACCATCAGAGGGGGTGATGAATATGAAACATGAGCCTTCCATTATACTTATTGAAAACACCTTAATAAACGTACAATTTGATTGATGTTGGCCTCTAATGTTTTTTATTATAATCTCCTTGTAATGTAATATTTTTAATTTCTAATTTTCTTTCATCTTGTTTGACTCCCCAGCTTCCTTCCACGCCACAGGAATGGCAGACTGTGGCATCTGAGTTTGCCACGCGGTGGGACTTCCCCAACTGCGGTGGTGCCATAGACGAGAAGCACGTCCGCATCGTGCCACCACCCCGTTCTGGGTCCTACTACTTCAATTACAAGGGGTTTCATAGCATTGTGCTGATGGCGGTGGTGTCAGCACGGTATGAATTCCTCTATGTTGATGTAGGGAAGAATGGCCGGATGTCCGATGGGGGATCCTTCATCCAGACGGAGTTTGCCCACCGTCTCCAGAGTGACGACCTTGCATTGCCACCGGATGCAGGGAATATTGAAGGACTCCCCTTTGTTTTCTTGGCTGATGAAGCCTTTGGACTCGGACCGCATCTTATGAGGCCATTTCCTCACAGGACCCTGACCCCAGAGAAGAGGGTGTTCAATTACCGGCTGGCCAGGGGCCGAAGAGTCGTTGAAAATGCCTTCGGCATAATGGCCAGCCGGTTCCGCATTTTTATGACTTCCATCCACTTTGCGGACTACAAAATAAACTATGTAGTTTTATGCTGCTGTGTGCTACACAATTTTCTCAGCAGAAAATCAAATTCATATATGGCCTCAGTATTGCCTGAGGCTGGACTTTCACCTGCTAATCCCCTGCCGGGCCTGGAATCTGCCCGTCCTGGCTTGCCCCCCCAAAATGCCCGTGAGGTTCGGGACAAATATATGGAATATTTCACGGGTAGGGGGGCAATTCCTATGCAAGGCTATGGCTAAAGATTCCTGGAGAATGATTAAAATAAAAATCTGATTTCTAATTTTAACTTAGGTTTGTTTCCTGTCTCCTAGTTTGTCTTAGTGCATTTGTAGTGCCAAGTGTATTTTTCTTTAGTAAATAACAACCATTTCACTATGTAACCTTAAAAAAAACACAAATCAGGTTAGAGCGTATTGAAAAAAGAAGCTACACGTTGTTTCTGTTCAAACATTTTACTCTGTGCACATTCACACACATGTTTCCTTTTTTTTTATTTTTATTTTTTTTTCCTGGCCACAAACCGCCAATTATTTTCTTAGGAAAATACAAAAACAGTTGCATTCCAAAAATTACAACATTGGATACCTCTGAGCAATCTGACACATTCACTTACACAAACTATGTCTCTATGTGCCCGTCCTAATATGGGGTCTTGCCACCCCTTGCCCAGCCAAAAATTGAATATGCACACATTTTGTATTAATTTCCACTAGGGATTTGAGACTCCTGATCCCTATTGTCAACATGTGCTATCTGCCATCAGGGGTGATCAATGGATGTGTTTTGGGGGTGCAACCCCTTCCTCAGTTCACCTACTTTAGATACGAGGAAGGGGTTGCACCCCCAAAAGACGTACATGGATATCCCCTGATGGCAGATAGCACATGTTGACACACTGTGTGCATATTCAATTTTTGGCTGGTTGCATTGTCAAAAACAGTATAAAAGGTTGATGAACAGTCATTCCTGAAAAAAAAAATGGGGGTTTGGTTGACTTATTCGATTCTCCCCAAAACATCGAGAATGTCTTTAAATGTTTGATCCATCACATGAATTATTTGTTTTATTCTGTCCAATTCCGTGCTACATTCCATCACTTGCTGTATTATTCGGAGGGTACTGTCAGCAGAGAAACATGTACTATCCTTCACCACAACATTTACATCCCCTAAAAACAAAATAAAAAGGTATTATAACTCTGCAGGCCTACATCTCTTACCTGAAGCTGTGGTGTCAGATACTGACCTGTTGTGGTGACCAGTTCCACAACGTCATCCACCTCTCCTTCCTGCACTTCTCCTTCCTCCACCTCAACTTCCTCAACATCCTTCGGTTGTGGGTCTTTGGGAGTTTGGGGTTGTTGTGAAGCTGTGGGGTTCCTGTGCTCCCTGGAGTGTTCTCCTCCCAGTCTTCTCTCCCCTATGAGAATCAAACAAAAGGTCTATTTATCACACAGAAATTCTCTATGAAAAATAAAAACAGGCTAAATTGTTTGGAAGTGGGGTAAAAGTGTGTGTTTGGGTGGAAGTTAAAGATGAATGCATTATTTCTGACCAATAATATGTTTAGTATTCACTTTTGGCTGTCAGTTTTTAGACATGGAGGCACCACAAAAAATCACTATTGCACCTGTGTGGGACACCCAAAAAAGGCGGGTCTGGTGGCCCACACTATAGTGCTCCAAAGTACAGATGTGGTACCAGCTGCTGAGTGTCCTCTCCTTTACACTGACTAAAGTTTGCATTTCATTCTCTTTACAAACACATCATGTAGCCTAAAAATTTTGAACACAAATGTTAAAAAAACACGCAGATGTCTAATTACTTTTGTGGCTATAAAATAAGCCAAAACAGCGGATAGTGGCCGAACAAGTGTCTGTAACGTAAGGAACGATTACTGTGCCAAACCAAGTTCAAATTATTAAATTATGGAAGGGAGTCCAATATGATAAAATCACAAAAAGGAGCAACATGTAAGTTGAGAAAAACATTAATAGCAGAAAAGTGTACATTTTACTTACTTTTTGCTAGCATTCTCTTAATGCTCCTTAACTGCTCTGGCTCCCTCAGTTTGAGGTCTTACCACCTCTTTCTGAGCTGCTCATTTGAGCGTTTCACCCCGAAATTCGTCTTCAGACTCTTCATGACTTTAGTGAGGATTTTGGCCTTCCTTCTATTTGGTTTGCTATATGGCCCATGCTTTGCATCATAATCAGACTTGAGCAAGATGTCCACCATCTCCGCCATCTCCGCAAAAGACATATTAGATGCCTTGAATCTCCTCCTTGATCGTGACGTTTCCTCGGTCTCCGGGCTTGTCTCCTCCTCGTTAGTTGCGGAATTATCAGACACCTGCTGTAACTCCGCCATATCTGTCTGCGCGCCGAAAGAGAAGGGGCGGGGAAAAGATGTTTGTTAGAACGTCATGGGCGGGCGACGTGTGCGGAGCGACGTGTTCGTAGTTTGACGCATGCGTGGTGTATATATAGCAAACACACATGTGACTATACTACGTTCGGTGTGCGGAGAGAGGAGTTCAAGTTACGGACATGCAAACGAAGGTATGTGATTTTGTGACTTGGACAAATAGTTGGCCTATACTGTCTTGAGAATGTTGTAGAATATATATGTTGACTACGATGTTAAGGAGGTTAGACTGTGTGCCTCACATTAGTTATATATTATTTATTTTACTTGCAGACCCAAAATGAATGTCTTTATAAGTGACAAGGAATTCCTTGCGGAATTTATAGACCGGGTAAGGGAGCTGCCCGCTCTGTGGGAGACGAAAAACCCCATCCACAAAAAAAGAGGGGTGAGAAAAGCAGCGCTGGAGACCCTGCTCCCATTTGTGCATACCAAGGTGCCCACAGCCACAGCAAAACAGGTGGACACTAAAATTGGGAGCTTGAGAGGCACATACAGGACTGAACGCTCTAAGGTCCTGGCTTCTCAGAGGTCAGGAGCAGCAGCAAATGATGTGTATGTCCCGAATTTGTGGTACTACAGCAGGATGTCCTTCCTGGATGACCACATTGAGGCAAGGCCATCACTCTCCACTCTTCCCCCCAGACTTCCCTGCAGCCAACCTGAGCCTTCTCTGGAGCAAGAGGAGGCAGCCATCCTGGATGATCCTGATTTGGCCATCTGGAGCCAGGTATAGTATTAAATGAAAATGTATTGGGATAAAATTGATGTTTGCCAAATATGTCAAGATGACAAACATAAACTATTTAGAGTTCCACAAGTGAAATCAAGATCTCTAGACATTAGTCTGCACTTAATTGGGTGCTAAATAGTCAATCTGATGTAGTTGTAAATTTTAGAAACTGATTTCAGGATTTACATTCTAATTGGTTCAATCATGATTATAAATTTGGAGGCAAAGATTAAAGCAACATATTAAACTATGTCCCTTTTTCATACAAAGGATGAAATCAGCCAGGAGGAGGGTCTGGAAACTGTCAGGCAGGAGGAGGAAGGGCCCAGTGGCAGCCAGGAGGTGGCAGGGCCCAGTGGAAGGCAGGAGGTGGCAGGGCCCAGTGGCAGCCAGGAGGTGGCAGGGCCCAGTGGCAGCCAGGAGGTGGCAGGGCAAAGGAGAAGCACCAGATCCCAGGTGCCTCCCATCCGATTTCCCAAAAGAGGCAGGAGGGACAGGACCACCAGTGAGGCAGCAATGGCCCTTATTAAAGAGGCCCATGCCACCCTCAAAGAGCCCACATCCCCTGAAGAGGCCATTGCCGGCCTAGTGGAGGCAAAGTTCAAGGTGATGAGCATGGAGCAACGCCTCCTATGCGAGCCCCTGCTCATCACCTTGCTCAACAAGGGGGTGATGGGAAAAATTACCCCCAATACTGCAATTTGTGAGGTGGCACAACTGTCCCAACCTCAATCTCCACCTCCACCTTCTTCTTCTGCCCCACCCCCTTCTCCTCCACCTTCTTCTTCTGCCCCACCCCCTTCTCCTCCACCTCCACCTTCTTTTTCTGCCCCACCCCCTTCTCCTCCACCTCCTCCTCCACCTTGTTCTTCTGCCCCACCCCCTTCTCCTCCACCTTATTCTTCTGCCCCACCCCCTTCTCCTCCACCTCCTCCTCCTCCTGACAGGAGTACCCCTCCAGTGGCCCAGCCTCCAGCCAAACGAAGAAGGAAGGCTGCAGGGAAGGTTGCAGGGAAGGTTGCCAGGAAGACGAGGAAGTGATGGCCTTGCTTCATTGTGGTCGGACAGAAGGCAGCCTGTTGTAGTACCATACACTTGGGACATTTATCTCACCTGCTGCTGTTCCTGACCTCTGGGAGGCCAGCATCAGATTGTGCTCAGAAATGTTGGCCTTCTCAAGCTCCCAATTTTAGTGTCCACACAGGGTTGATGTGTGGTCTGGGGTCCCTGGGATGCACAAATGGCAGCAGGTTCTCCAGCGCTGCCTTCTCTTTATTTTATTTGAAACATGAATAAATGTTATTTTTGTTTAAGTTCATACTTGACTATGTGTATTTGTAAAAAATTTAAATTTAGCTTTGGAGTAAGCAGAGACATTTGACTGACAAAAAAAGGGACAGATAACAACCCCCCTAAAAAATAAAATAATCTGATTTCCCAAAAAGAGGGTGTTACATTTTACAACTATATATTAAAATATTCAATGGGAGATCACTATCAAAACATTGCGAAATTAAAATTAACATCAGTTTGAAAAATATAAAAATGTAAAATATTCATAAAAACTTGCACGATATAATACACATAAATCTTCTTAAGAGCAGCATGAAAAAGGTTAAAAAAAGATAGTCATAACTCTGTGTGAATATCAGCAGCAAAAGAAGTTCTTTCGTTTTGATTAATGTAACATTCTAAAGAAGATTTCAATGCACAACATTTAAACGATGCAATAATTTTGAGCGTGACGAATGTGCTATCTCCATTACGAAGACTTGTTTTACCAGAAGATGCGCTCCCGTCTCATACTTGCTTCTGAGCATGCGCGCTTTTGAAAGACTCGTTAAAGCATACACACGAACCATTTTCTCGTCACAAAAGAGGCCGACGAGAAACGCGACAAGGAAATCTGGAATCCTGACGAGAAAATAGAGAGCAGGTTCTCTATTTTCTCGTCGAGATTCACGGCAATTTTCTCGTCGTAAAACCATACACACGAACGTTTTTCTCGATCAAAAAGCTCTCGCGGCACTTTTCTTGCCGGTTTTGGACGAGAAAATCGGTCATGTGTACGAGGCTTGAGCTTTAGTATTTCCATAGCACTGGAGAAAATATGAAATGGAAGATGGCTAATGAATGTTTGTTCTTTCACCCTATAAAATGGTGGGCAAATGAATGACCTGGTGATCTGTGAATTTCTTCTTTGAGTACTAGTAAGTATACAGAATATTTTCTTAGTACAAGAGTTGAGCATGTCATGACCCTACATAAACACTGCTAGAACCCTTAAATGAATGTTACCAAGGCAATCAAATCATATCAGCTGGAAATGAAACTATAAACAAGTCAGAAAAATAGGGCAATCGAGGACTCCGGGGGAAGGAAGTAGTGGATGGCCAGATATGCCAGGACCTATTCAAACTTGCTGCAGACATGGCTGCCTCTCTGAAAAGTGATCATGCAGTGGATCCCTTTTCCTGGAAGGCGATATGTCACCTCCTCTCCATCTGTTTTAACCCTGATAAGCCTGCACTACTCTGCCACAACTGTGTGCATTATACATGGTTGTGTATGACCCCATTTTTTACCCGCTGAATGTGGCATGGGTATTATGTTTGCCACAGCTGTGAAGCAAAGCATTGCAGCATGTCTACAGCCCCTTCTAACCACCGTTGCAGTTTAAGGGGGAGGTCAAGGAGTGGTAAAACTGTGCCACAACTACTTACTGTGTTTTTACTGCCCCCTGACTGCCCCTGTGTACCAAACCTTTGATCTGAAATTACTTTTGTGTATATTCAAAAGCCTACATACAGTCAGGTCCATAAATATTAGGACATTGACACAATTCTAATCTTTTTGGCTCTATACACCACCACAATGGATTTAAAATTAAACAAACAAGATGTGCTTTAACTGCAGACTTTCAGCTTTAATTTGAGGGTATTTACATCCAAATCAGGTGAACGGTGTAGGAATTACAACAGTTTGTATATGTGCCTCCCACTTTTTAAAGGTACCAAAAGTAATGAGACAATTGGCTGCTCACCTGTTCCATGGCCAGGTGTGTGTTATCCCCTCATTAACCCATTTACAAGGAGCAGATAAAAGGTCCAGAGTTAATTTCAAGTGTGCTATTTGCATTTGGAATCTGTTGCTGTCAACTCTCAATATGAGATCCAAAGAGCTGTCACTATCAGTGAAGCAAGCCATCATTAGTCTGAAAAAAAAAAAAAAACATCAGAGAGATAGCAAAAACATTAGGTGTGGCCAAATCAACTGTTTGGAACATCCTTAAAAAGAAAGAACGCACCGGTGAGCTCAGCAACACCAAAAGACCTGGAAGACCACGGAAAGCAACTGTGGTGGATGACCTCAGAATTATTTCCCTGGTGAAGAAAACACCCTTCACAACAGTTGGCCAGATCAAGAACACTCTCCAGGAGGTAGGTGTATGTGTGTCAAAGTCAACAATCAAGAGAAGACTTCACCAGAGTGATTACAGAGGGTTCACCACAAGATGTAAACCATTGGTGAGCCTCAAAAACAGGAAGGCCAGATTAGAGTTCGCCAAACAACATCTAAAAAAGCCTTCACAGTTCTGGAACAACATCCTATGGACAGATGAGACCAAGATCAACTTGTACCCGTGTGATGGGAAGAGAAGAGTATGGAGAAGGAAAGGAACTGCGCATGATCCAAAGCATACCACCTCATCAGTGAAGCATGGTGGTGGTAGTGTCATGGCGTGGGCATGTATGGCTGCCAATGGAACTGGTTCTCTTGTATTTATTGATGATGTGACTGCTAACAAAAGCAGCAGGATGAATTCTGAAGTGTTTCGGGCAATATTATCTGCTCATATTTAGCCCAAGCTTCAGAACTCATTGGACGGCGCTTCACAGTGCAGATGGACAATGACCCAAAGCATACTGCGAAAGCAACCAAAGAGTTTTTTAAGGGAAAGAAGTGGAATGTTATGAAATGGCCAAGTCAATCACCTGACCTGAATCCGATTTGAGCATGCATTTCACTTGCTGAAGACAAAACTGAAGGGAAAATGCCCCAAGAACAAGCAGGAACTGAAGACAGTTGCAGTAGAGGCCTGGCAGAACATCACCAGGGATGAAACCCAGCGTCTGGTGATGTCTATGCGTTCCAGACTTCAGGCTGTAATTGACTGCAAAGGATTTGCAACCAAGTATTAAAAAGTGAAAGTTTGATTTATGATTGTTAATCTGTCCCATTACTTTTGGTCCCTTAAAAAGTGGGAGGCACATATACAAACTGTTGTAATTCCTACATGGTTCACCTGATTTGGATGTAAATACCCTCAAATTAAAGCTGAAAGTCTGCAGTTAAAAGCACATCTTGTTTGTTTCATTTCAAATCTATTGTGGTGGTGTATAGAGCCAAAAAGATTAAAAAGTGTGTCAATGTCCCAATATTTATGGACCTGACTGTACTTTAAAGCAAACCTGTCACTTTGCTTAGCCAGGGCAAATTATAAAATTCACTTTTACAGCCCACATCAAGTACTAATACTTTTCTGGGGTGTTTGTTTATTCCCTTTAGTATGGATAGTTGGCCTTTGTTATTTAGCCAGATATGTAATCACATTCTATTGGTGGTAATGTAAGAATGTACTATTTGTGTTGGCCCTGCGTGATGTTAGCCACTGCTACTGAGTTTTATGCAGTTTAAGGAAAACTTCAATAAAGATAATTTTCTAAAAAAAGTACTAATACTTACCTTGATAATACTTTCCACTACCCTTTTTACATGCCAGAGAAATTCAGAGTACCTTAAAGTACGAGGGAGCATGTGACCTTTTCTCGCAACTACAGCCTGAAATTCTTACCTTCTTCTATTGCAAATGTTGCCCCAGGTTTTCTGCAGTGCTATTAACATAAATTCGTAGGCATTAGATAACATGATCTCTGCTAAAGGGGTAGAATCATGAAAAAAAAAAAAAACTTTTCAGGTTAGAAATACAAAGATTCTATTGCATTTTTGCAGATTTGTACCTCACTTGAACCTAATCCAATTACTGTCTCCTTTCTCAAACTGCTTATTAATGGGAAGGGTAAGAATTCATTATAATCACCTAAACAAATCTCAGTGTTGAATTGTGAAATTCTGCAGTGTCTGTATCTGCTTAGAATGGGACTAGCCTTATAGACATAGCCAGGGGAGCTGGCACGAGGATCCCTCTTTGGGGAAGACAACCTAAAGACAAACTTTTCAGAGTTATTAAACCGGGCTAACATATTCGGAGGCTATGCCCCATTGACTTTCAATGCTCACTCCAGATTGGCCAGACTTATACTGGAGGGAAATGGAATTGCTCAGTTAAGGATTGTGGGAGATGTAGTTTCAGTGAGGACATCCCTCCCAATTTGGAGGAAACTACAATCACCAGGGAGCTAGGCGGCCTGAGAAGGAGGAGCGGAGGAAATTCATCAGGCTGCTTAGAAAGGATTGGGGTCTTTTGACGCCAGACTGGGGAAGGAGGCGGATGTCCTGGGAGAGTGATGAGCTCTAGGGAACTCACCCACCAGTGTGGCTCTCTCGTTGCCTCTACAGCTCTGCAGAACAGGTGCCCCGATCCCACAGCTTAATCCGGTGTTTCTCAACTCCAGTCCTCAAGGCGCCCCAACAGGTCATGTTTTCAGACTTTCCATTATTTTGCACACGTGATTTGATCAGTTTCACTGCTACAGTAATTACCACAGCCCTTTCAGCTGAGGGAAATACTGAAAACATGACCTGTTGGGGCGCCTTGAGGACTGGAGTTGAGAAACACTGGCTTAATCAACTGTAAGGGACAGTCCTGGCGCTTGCTGGTGTTTCTTGGGCGCCCTGAAACCTTCTTCACAAATGTAGTGGAATCGTTTTTTAATGGAATTAAGTTAATTTTCATGACAAAGAGGGACTTTGCAATTCATTGAAATTAATCTGATCACTCTTCATAACATTCTGGAGTATATGAAAATTGCCATCATAAAAACTGAGGCAGCAGACTTTGTGAAAGTTAATGTTTGTGTCATTCTCAAAACTTTTGACCATGACTTGCAAAAGTACTGTGCAAAAGTTTTAAGCAGGTGTGAAGAAATGTTGTAAAGTAAGAATGCTTTCAAAAATATATATTTTAAATGTTTATTTTTATGCAATTACAAAATGCAAAGTGAGTGAACAAAAGAAAAATAGAAATCAAATCAGTATATAGTATGATTCCATCATGCCATATAATCAGGGAGGCGTGTGATTGGCCAACAAATTATTCTGCAGAAGGACATCGATCCCAAACATACAGCCAATGTCATTAGGAACTATTTTCAATGCAAAGAAGAACAAGGAATGCTGGAAATTATGGTTTGGCCCCACAAAGCCCTGATCTCAACACCATCAAAATTGTTTGGGATTATGTGCAGAGACAGAAGAATATGAGGCAGCCTACATCCACAGAAAATCTGTGGTTAGCTCTCCAAGATGTTTGGAACAACCTACCTGCCGAGTTCCTTCACAAACTGTGTGCAAGTATACCAGAAGAACTGATGCTGATTTTAAGGCAAAGGGTGGTCACACCAGATATTGATTTGATTTGAATTACAATTGCTTTATCTAGTTGCGTGTGGTAACATCTCTCAGATTCGTATTGAAATTTGTAATATTTTTCCTAATCTTCTGTATAGATTTGCATTAGTGTATTTATAGGTGTCACTTGAGCAGGAAATCAGGGCCACCTGCTTCCCAGATTGCCATGCTTAGACATTTCATCTGGTTGCTTGTGCACAGAACAGTGACTTGTGAGTGTGGGTATACCTTGTTTACCCACAAAAAGTTGCTCTGATGATGCCATAATTCTGCAGTTACTTCAATTCACATGAACTATGTGTTTACGTTGAGAAAAAAGAATGAAAATATACCCTATATTCAGACCCATTGTGTTTTTGTTTATCGGAAAATAAAGGTATCCATCTTCATATAAATACTATTCATCCTCTTAAAAAGAAATGACCCAGCTATTCTTACAACACTATATAATACAATGCAGCCAAAGGTTATATTTCATTTCATGATCATAAAGCAGAACTGTTCACAGTAGGTCTCTATTTCTATTGTGAAATTGTTCCTATATCGCCAATTCAGAAAAAAACTACATCGTTTAACAGTTGTTAGGAGGGATTAATGATGATTACACCACAGGTATTAAACTGGAGAGGATTTATAAAGCTTTAGCCTGTGATTTGCTGGGAAAATAGGATAAAAACTACCAACTCTACCAGAAGAAGACCTTTGTTATCACAATGTCCATTACCAAGTTAGAAGCTCATACAATGCTCATACACATGTGTCCATGAACTTTTAAAGAGTGAACTCCATTGATCAATAGTTCTCTGCTTTATGACACTGCTACTGCACCTGCTGTAACAGTATATCATCAGTTCACAACCCCTGGAAATGCTGTTTGCACTGGCACCCACTGCCACTGGCTGTAATTGACAGCTCACTAGGCTGTCAACTACAAAGCCTGGCCCACCCACCTCCGTAATGTCATTGAAAACCTGAGGCTGGGGACATTGACGTACTGTGCAGAAGAAGCTCACCTACATGTCTACCATGCATTTCTAAAGTGCATGTATTGGATCTAATCTAAGGTCTGAAGTGCACGTATTGAGGCTGATCTGATGTTTTTAAGTAAATGTTATGGACCTGGTCAGAGGTCTGAAGTGCATGTATTGGATCTGATCTGAAGCCTGAAATGCGTATTTTTGATTTGAGTCGAGGTCTGAAGCACATGTATTGGATCTGATCTGAGATCTGCAGTACATGTATTGGATTTGATCTGAGACCTGAAGTGCATGCACTGGGGCTGAACATGTTTTCTGTATGCACCAGGTAATAATTATTTCAAATATAGATATGCTGTTAATGGGAAGTTAAACTCAATCAGGGCTTTTTTCAGCAGGAACTGGGGGGGGGGGGCATTTTTGACACCCCCAGCACTTAATGTATGCAATGGCAAGTGTTGCTGGGGTGTGCTGGAGGGTCTTGATGCTGGCTGCAGGAGGATCTATTGTTTCTGGAGGGGATCTTTTTCTGTGTGGTGGTCTATTGTTTCTGGGGAGGTCTATGGAGGAGGGAGGGATCTATTGTTGCTGGCTGCTTGAGAGTCTGTTGATGCTGGCTGCTGGGAGATCTTATTGTTGCTGGGTTGGTATTTTGTTGTGGGGGAATAATTGTTGCTAGAGGAATCTATTGTTGCTGGAAGGGGTCTATTGCTGCTGGCTGCAGGGGATCTATTTTACTGCTTTTCTTGTTATCATTAACAAATTCCATACAAATTACTTAGCACCACAAAATGACACTTGGCTCTGTATTCTCTAAAAGGAGCGGTACTCGGAGGTTGGGAGGGGGTTGAACCAGGGGACAGTGCTTGAAGGTGGGTAGGTGTGGAAAGAAGAATTGGCTAAGAACGGGGGAGTTCCTGCACCTATTCTCTGAGAAAAACAGCCCTGAAATCAATCATTATTATATAATAACTAATTTGTTTATCTTGCCATTATCAGTACAACTATGGGTGCAAAACATTAAAGACTACTATATGATGAATGGATTATGGTAGGTGATGCAACATCTGTATTTATAAGGTCAGATTCATACAGTAAGGGATGGCAAAATGTGGATATTTACAGCATAACTATACAAATCAATATGGCATCAATATACAAATATTAATAAAATAAATCCTATTTATAAATCGGAGGGGCCGCTGAGAATATGCTCAGGTCTCCCTTACTAGTACAGAGGCTACCAGTCACAGGTGCAGTTCCATGAACACCAATAATACAGGCTCAGTTTGGGGAAGTATTTTTAGAATTTATTGCTGAGAAACTTGAAACAGAAAAGTGGTTCAAGGGTTCAGTATACTCCAAAATGAACAATAAGAGAACAAACTTCCAGCACACATGAAAGTCCCAAATATAGGTCTTACTAACAACGCCCTAAGAGATGACTGCCTCCCAGCTTCCTCAGGTATATCCTCTGTGAGAGAGATAAAACATCCTTTTCTAGACCAAGACCAGCAGCAGGAGAATGCTCTGCAAAGGCCTCCCAAACATTTATCACCTCTCCAGCCAACTTCGGGCCACTCAATTCTCAGAATTGACTGGGATATGTTAAATATTCATGCTGGACATTTGACTCTTCCTGCCCTATATTGTGCAAGTTTCTCCCAGAAGCAGATGGAGGAAATAAAACACCCAACTAGGAAACCCTAACCAGACAAAAACAATAGATTACTGCTCTACTGACTGCAGTGAGGCCAAAACATATATTCAGCCTAGTTAGGGGAGGGCACTACATAAAATACCGTTAAAAATACAATATTAAAATCCACAACATCTGATATGTCAAAACATGCACTCCTTGTACTACAAAGAAATCATCCAGAAGTTAATTCTTGATCTAACAATGACCAACTATCATCATAATCTCAATACCCATCTTGATTTGGTATACAAGCACATGGACAAGAAAGCTGGATTTTTAGTAGCATTACTGATCTAAGGCAAAGAATTTATTTTGCTTGTGTGGAATTTTAGCCTACTATATTTAACAACCTCCCATACATGCTATAGCTGAAAGACGACTACAGCACAGGCTCATGTTGCTGTGAGAGCGCCTATGGATGTCTTCCTGTGATCACACTTACCGCGCGCCACCTACGGCGTGCATCGACACAGATCTGGGTAAGGAGCCAATCATAACAGCTTTTTACCACAGCATAAACAGTATTTACCAGTTATCGGCAGTCCTCTCCTCATGCTGACAGCGCATGAGAAGAGAAGAGCTGATAACCGTCAAATCCACACAGGGGACATCTACACTGATAATCAGGGCACTGATCATCAGTTTTCTGATTTTCAGTGAAGCTCCAACAGTGCCCACAAGTGCTGCCCATCAGTGCCCATCAGTGCTGCCTGTCAGTGCCCATCAGTCATGCCTATCAGTGCCACCTATCAGTGATGCATATCAGTGGCGCCTCTCAGTGCCCATCAGTGCCGCCTTTCAATGCCCATTAGTGCCGCTTAACAGTGCCCATCAGTGCCGCTTATCAGTTCCCATCAGTGCAGCCTCATCAGTGCTTCCTCATCAGTGCCACCTCATCAGTGCCCATTAGTGTAACCTATCAGTGCCTATCAGTGCAGCCTATCAGTGCCCATCAGTGTAGCCGATCAGTGCATCCTTATCAGTGCACATCAGTGAAGGAGAAAAATTACTTATTTAGAAAATGTTATAACAGAAACTATACCAAAAAATAAAATACACAGTATACGATGAAATACCACCAAAAGAAAGATCTGTCTCAAGAAAATGATAAAAAAGTAATTTGGGTACAGTGTTGCATGACCGCAAAATTATCATTTAAAGTGTGACAGCGTTGAAAGCTGAAAACTGGCCTAGGCAGGAAGGGGGTGAAAGTGCCCAGTAGGCAAGTGGATAAAGTCCATCAAGAGGTTTTGTGCATGGCTTCAATGGTAACAGCTTGGGCTTTTAGAATGATGGATCAGTGGAATATGGACAGAGATATGCAAGTTGTAGTCACCTCACCTCCTATTAGGGGTGGTTGAATGGAAATTCCAGTGTAGTGGTATCTTGGTCCTCTCAATAAAAATTGGCTTGACAATAAAAGTTTATTTTTTTCCTTAAAGGAGTTGTAAAGGTGGAAGGTTTTTTATCTTAATGCATTCTATGCATTAGGATAAAAAACTTCTGTGTGTAGCAGCCTCCCCAGCACCCCCTAATTGCTTACCTGAGCCCCATCTGTCTCCAGTAATGTCCACGAGTTGAACGTTAAAGTAAAACTCCATTTAGGATGAAAATCACCAGAAAACTCACATACTATGAGGCTGTATTTACTAGGTATTTTTTTATCTAGTGTTGCTCGCAACTAATTTAAAACTCCTTCAAGGCAACTTTCCCTTATATCAAAAGAAAAAGATGAGGGAGAATTCAATGTTGGATCAAAGTGCATCATGAAAAATGTCTGGAGTGTCTAGAACCCACAAGAACAGCATGTTGTCTCACACAGGCTCCACTTTCTGCTGCAGTTTTCCCCCCGGTGCATCCACAAGCGAGCATAGACACAGATTGCAAAAAAAACAAAAACCTTTTTATGTGTTTTTTTGTTGTTGTTTTATTACAAAATTTTGAGTTTTACCTGAAGTTCCCTGCAAAGACCCTTTAGGAATCAGTGTCAGATTTGGAATTTTTTAGAGGAATCAAAAGGCAAACAGCAAAATGTGCATCTGATGCAGCATCATCCCCTTGGATTAAAAAATGTCTGCTCACTGGGGTTGCAATCATCTAATAATGATAACCTTTAACTCTGTATGCTAAATCGAGAATAAACTTAATAAGGATGCATCCAAAGCAAGAGGAGGTTAGCAGAAGCCTGCTGCAGACATTTGTCATCTACATTATAGCAGTAGGTCTCACCATCTCATCTGATGACATTACTTTCTTTAGCACACTCCAAGATTTTGGTTCTACAAAGATGTAATAGCTTATAATTTCAATACCTTTGCATTTACACAGTTATGGTGATTAATATAAACATTTGAGCTATGAGTAAGCATCACACCCTGATGTGAAACGCGTTAGCTGTCACCCTGCATGTCCCTTCACTTTTGATTGTTTTTGGATGGATTGTTTATTTATTTCTTTTTTGGATTTTTTTGGCATTTTAATTTTCTTCATTAAATAATACGTTTAACCAGAGTGCGGCAGTCCAGATCACTTCTTCTCCTCAAGCATCAGAGCATAGCCAGCACCTGGAAGTGGAGCAGGGCGGGAGCTAATTGAAGGAACCTGGAACCTTCGAGCGGTACACTTTTCCTTCAATATAAACATTTGCTTGCCCTAAAATATTTAAAAAATAATATAAACAAGCCCTAAAAACTTTGTGATATGGGGCACATATATTTGAGGTCTTTGACAGGTGCCAGTGGTTTCCAAATCCATGCTTGATGTAGATAAATGAGTGTCAATATCGTAGCCAGGTACTTGGCTAACAATGGAGAGTGAGAGAACCACTGGCTGTAGCTATGTAGCTGCTGTCCTGCGGTGATGAACTGGTTAATAGCTATATCAGCAGGAGGAGGGAGCTGCTGAGCAAGAAGACTGAGTAAGGTCGGGACTGTAGTTCAGAGGAGAGATACTTTAATCAAGTGCTTTTGACCTGCATTTCCCATAGAGAGATTGCCAGAAAGAGAGTAAACAGCTGCATTTTCCTAGGCTGTAAAAGACACTGTTTACTCTTGCCATGAGGGAGCCTGGAGAGTGCACATTGCTGTCCAGTGTGCACAACAACTGCTGCAGCATGGCGGCCTGAGCAGGATATGGAGTGCTAAGTCTAGGGCTGCTGCTAGAGAGACTGAGCCCTTATAATACAGCCATCTAATGGCCTTATTGCTGCCTGCAGGCTTGACTGGGACTATTCTTATGTGCACCAGCAGTACGATTGGGCCCCAGTGCTGGCCGGCTGAAGAGTTAGGACTAAATACTGTCCCATTACAGCAGGATCTTCACCTATTGCTTATGCTAAGAGGTACCTTTCAGGGGACATTGCACCATATCCTAGCCATTCTCGTAGAGTGCACTCCAGACTAGTAATAGTATCATTATTCACATTGCAGTTAATGCATATATGCACTTTTTATTGCTGATTTTGCTGATTTACGGGTTAATTTCAGCCTAGTGGTACAGAACTGTGTTCTAAGTTACCTGGCCATAGTAATTATACTGTCTAGCAGACTATGGCTGAACCTAACTTTTGTTCATTTATGCTCAAAGCACCAGTTATTCTACCCCTTGAGTTCACTTACTTGTGTATTTTTCCTGGTATTAATTTACAACCAGGTAAAGGTATCTACACTTGGGTTCCTATAAGTGCTTGCAGTGAGTTTCACTCAACCAGGTTTGTCAGAAGGGCCGAGGATGTTCTCCCCCCCCCCCTTATACTTACCTGAGCCCAGTTTCGATCCAACGCTGTATACAAGATGATGATGAGGGAGTGTGGAGGTGGCACAAAGCCTCACTGTCTGTGTCTATGGGGTCAGCTAGTGAGACATGGGAGCGAGCCCGCACGAGTATGCTCCTTGGCAAGTGGCTTGCTAGGTGACATCCTCGTCAGGGGGGAGGACACCAGAAGAGGAGGATCTGGGCTGCTTTGTGCAAAACCATTGCACAGATCAGGTAAGTATAATATTTGTTATTTTAAAAAAAATACAAATTAAAGGGTATAATATAACTTTACGTCTAAACATGTCTATGTAAATTACTTTAGCATGCAGTGGTGGTTGCCAGCAACTTTACTTTAAACCTAATGCCCCAAACTGACACAGTGCGCTTCTACCACAGCGCTGGTGCAGTACAGTGTACCTGTGAGTTTCAGGAGGGTTAGCTGAGCTTTATAATAGACTTCTAATGTGTCATGCTGTTTTTGTGCGTTTTCAGAAAGCACACCAAAACTCCTGTATATAGGACTTTAAAAGCACAGGGCATAATAGACGTTAATAGCAATTTCTCATAGACCATGGAACAGAACAGTACATCCTGTAATCGTTCTGTATTTTTTATTACCTTTATATTAAACCTCTGTTTGTTGTAGTTATGTAGTTAGTCTGGTTGAAAAAAAGACACAAGTTCATCTATTTAAAATAAATAGAAAACCTCTATATGCAAAATCCCAGTTGATCCAGAAAAAGGCAAAAAAAACATTATAAAGCATGTATAGAAAGTAAGTACATTGCCCAAATCCTGCCAAACCTTTGAGTAAAGTTGCTGGTACAAACCAAGATCAAACCCCCAGTGTATTCCTCTTTGTTGATATTCTAAAAGCAAATGGCTATTCACATTAGAAATTTCTCCAGAACTTAGTGAATGAATTGAAGCTCTGCTGATTTCCACCATCCAATCGTGTGCAAGCAAAAATGCTATTTTTTTATTTTACTTGCATGTGGTTTGGTATTCTTTGCAAAGTGAAACTTCACCACATTCACTAAACTCTCGAAAATGTAATTGCTAAGTGCAACTTCTCTTACAAAGAGATCAGCCTATTTTCCTTTAGTAATTTATACCCAGCAAGTGCAAGTGTGAAAGAACTGAATATACAGGTCCTTCTCAAAAAATTAGCATATTGTGATAAAGTTCATTATTTTCTGTAATGTACTGATAAATATTAGACTTTCATATATTTTAGATTCATTACACACAACTGAAGTAGTTCAAGCCTTTTCTTGTTTTAATATTGATGATTTTGGCATACAGCTCATGAAAACCCAAAAATCCTATCTCAAAAAATTAGCATATTTCATCCGACCAATAAAAGAAAAGTGTTTTTAATACAAAAAAAGTCAACCTTCAAATAATTATGTTCAGTTATGCACTCAATACTTGGTAGGGAATCCTTTTGCAGAAATGACTGCTTCAATGCGGCGTGGCATGGAGGCAACCAGCCTGTGGCACTGCTGAGGTGTTATGGAGGCCCAGGATGCTTCGATAGCGGCCTTAAGCTCATCCAGAGTGTTGGGTCTTGCGTCTCTCAACTTTCTCTTCCCAATATCCCACAGATTCTCTATGGGGTTCAGGTCAGGAGAGTTGGCAGGCCAATTGAGCACAGTAATACCATGGTCAGTAAACCATTTACCAGTGGTTTTGGCACTGTGAGCAGGTGCCAGGTTGTGCTGAAAAATGAAATCTTCATCTCCATAAAGCTTTTCAGCAGATGGAAGCATGAAGTGCTCCAAAATCTCCTGATAGCTAGCTGCATTGACCCTGCCCTTGATAAAACACAGTGGACCAACACCAGCAGCTGACATGGCACCCCAGACCATCACTGACTGTGGGTACTTGACACTGGACTTCAGGCATTTTGGCATTTCCCTCTCCCCAGTCTTCCTCCAGACTCTGGCACCTTGATTTCTGAATGTACTTTGGACCACTGAGCAACAGTCCAGTGCTGCTTCTCTGTAGCCCAGGTCAGGCGCTTCTGCCGCTGTTTCTGGTTCAAAAGTGGCTTGACCTGGGGAATGCGGCACCTGTAGCCCATTTCCTGCACACGCCTGTTCACAGTGGCTCTGGATGTTTCTACTCCAGACTCAGTCCACTGCTTCCGCAGGTCCTCCAAGGTCTGGAATCGGTCCTTCTCCACAATCTTCTTCAGGGTCCGGTCACCTCTTCTCATTGTGCAGCGTTTTCTGCCACACTTTTTCCTTCCCACAGACTTCCCACTGAGGTGCCTTGATACAGCACTCTGGGAACAGCCTATTCGTTCAGAAATTTCTTTCTGTGTCTTACCCTCTTGCTTGAGGGTGTCAATGATGGCCTTCTGGACAGCAGTCAGGTCGGCAGTCTTACCCATGATTGCGGTTTTGAGTAATGAACCAGGCTGGGAGTTTTTAAAAGCCTCAGGAATCTTTTGCAGGTGTTTAGAGTTAATTAGTTGATTCAGATGATTAGGTTAATAGCTCGTTTAGAGAACCTTTTCATGATATGCTAATTTTTTGAGATAGGAATTTTGGGTTGTCATGAGCTGTATGCCAAAATCATCAATATTAAAACAAGAAAAGGCTTGAACTACTTCAAGTTGTGTTTAACGAATCTAAAATATATGAAAGTCTAATGTTTATCAGTACATTACAGAAAATAATGAACTTTATCACAATATGCTAATTTTTTGAGAAGGACCTGTATACACCCATGCAGCTCTTGTTCCCATCCCAGACCCAACCATTTAATATCTGTGCAGATGTCTCTCTTACTTGAAAGTCAAGGGCAGGTCTTACAACAGCAGATAAGTAGTAGAGAAAGGTAATGTTAGTGCATGGGTAAGGTTTAATAGGTACTTTAAATCCTGACTATTTGCATAAATAAACCGTAGAACAAACTTTTTCCAAACATCCTTAAAAAGGTTAGACAGGTGTATGGGCATTTTGATTGCATTATGCAAAATTTTGGAGAGCTGTCACGGACAACGGATATGTGTGCCGTTGATGCTATAATTTTTTTCTTTGGCAAATTCTTTCTCTCTTGCATTTGTTTAGCTATAAAGGACAAATAGAGATGAATAACAGAAAATTGGCTCTGCTGTGTTTGTGACTGCCAATCCATTTTATTTTTTATTTTTTTATGTTTTTAAGAAATATGTTCTTAAAAAAAAAGCGAAGCCCTCTTCCTGGATAATGTCACACTGGGCATACAAGCTGCTAGTCCCAAGCAAAGACCCAGAATTTTTGGTTCTTTTGTTGTATTAATATGAATGTTTACACCCTTTGGCATCAAATGTGATTAAAAAGGGGGTTAAAACAATCGATTGCGTTCTAAGAACAACAAACCTTTGCTGTTGGGCTCTTCCATGCCACAGATGCACCAATTAGGGATGTGCGTAGAGTAATAAAAAAACACTGCAATTTTTTTAAACTTTTCAATAAATTGATGTAAGAGGACAGAAACTGTGATTTTATTTAGTTTTTATTTTATTTAATACAATGTTGGCATCTGTTTTGCACATATGTAGCGGTGTGGTTGCTACTAGTTACTACATCCACGCATATTCACCCTACTGCCAGACATCCATACGTCACACTTTGTAGACATTGAAAAGTCTTTTCCTTTGTTTTGTTATTCTATTTGGGGAATTAACCTGGTTGGAGAAGGGACATGGGATGCCCATAGTAACAAAAGATCATTGAAATTATGATTCCATTAGATGCGTCACACTTTTGATAGAGAACAAAAATGTCTGACACTAGACTTGACAGTATCCTGCTCTACAGCTCCTCTCTTCCACCGGCACACAGCTTGACAACTTTACCTATGTCCACTCTCCCTGTCACAGTCCTAGTACTCCCGTCACACCATTTGATAGAGACTGGCCTTACTCTAAATAAGCCCCCAGCATGGATAGAAGATGTAACCGATGAAGGCCTGGGGCCTGCAGTACCCCCTCATGGCTGTTTCCGGTTAGCCGCTATTACATTAAACGTGATGAACTACTGATCCCAGCAAGTCCGACTTGCAAATCCTGCCCACCCTCATGGCTCTGTAATGATTTGGCACAACACTCCACAGTCTTTCCCTCTGGCTCTGCACCCAGCTACCCTGGCATGCCTCTTCTAGATCTCCACTGTGCTTCACTCACCGACTCCTGCCCTATGTCCTTCCTGAAGGATTTACCCGGACGTGCGGACCAACTGCCTCTCCAGCTCCTGTTCCAGGACACCTCTCCCTGACCGTGTAAGGAGAGGCTCCCTCCCAGCTCCCGAGCTCCTCCATCGGATCCACCCCCCCAGATGGGGGTGTTCCTCCAGCATGACAGTCTAGCACTACATCCTTCAGTTCACCCAGCCGACAGCTCCTCCCCCAGCAGGCTGACCATGAGTATATGTAGGAGGCCTGCCCCCTGACAATCCTAGTTGGGGATTGGTCAGAGCTCCTCATATGTACTCCATGTTACTCCAACCCTCAGCCCTGCCCCTCTTCCAGAACATTCTCACTGAAAGCAGGGGAGGCACCCAAAAGCTGAAGTATATGTCGGTCACCTACTGCTACACTAACCACTCCCTGCCCCCAGATCAAAAACAAACAGGCCTAGCTTGCAGCATAGGCCTGCTTAAATTTACCTGCCTGGCAGCTAACATCACAAACACCCTGCACTCAGCACCTACCTATGGGGGGTGCTACACTCACCCCCCACCAAAATGGTCCCTAGCTGTGGGGAAAAAATATACATTTTGAAAAATAACTCCTGGGCCCAGGAGTAAGGGCATCCCATGATACAAGTTGGATTATGCAGTGTATTCGCTGAATTTGAGAATCAGATTGAATTTCATATTAATGGTGGAGGCCAAAGTAAAGGGTTCAAAAGAAAAATTGCTTTAAATCTAAACTCTGGGCAAATATAAAAAACAAGAAAACTCTACACTGCTACAATCTAAAGTAGTGAGTGTACAGCTTGTTCAACATTGGTTCTCTGTGTGCATATAATTCAACCCCTGCTTAAAATGGACATTTTGATGCCTTTAACACATTTTGATGCCTCTAACACTAGGTGGCAGTGGTTTGCTGAATCAGGGAAAGACTTTCATTGCTATTACAGCACTTACAACTTAAAGAAGGGAAGCTGCATCCTCTCGGGGATACAGTTTTCACTTCTGTGTACAGATAACTGATAGGTTAGGATTATGTGGTTGATATATATATTGTAAAAAGCATAAAAAATCTGCTCTAACCGTGATAAATATATTTGTGCAAAAATAAAATAAACAGTTGCCTGATGAATATATATAAAAATATATAAATATATATAAAAATATATTGATATTGAATAAGAAAAAATGATAGGTGCTGCAAATAAAAATGGCTGGAATAACAGCTATATAAATATGTGCAAAAAGTGAAACATAAATGCGCAACCCTTGAAGAAGCAATAACAATGCTAAAAAGTCCATATAATGTACACACACATGTGAAAAAACCTGGAACAACGTCCTGAGTAAAAAAACGTCCCGTGATATACTGTTGTAGAAAAAAATTAATGTATATATATAAGTACCAGTGAAAAAAATATAAAAATGTATAGGAAAAAAGTTCCAATGATTTTAGTTCATAAGCAGAGGGGGAGACCACATCTGATGGTATTGGTGTGTTCCAACCGAACTCCTAAAAGTAGCTATAAGCAGAATTCCACTTCCAACTTGCTCAGGTAGAAAATAGAAGAAAAAGCAGCTTACCAGATCAGATGGATCTCTGTTACGGAGATCTAGGGGGGCTCAGAATCATGTAGTGGAATTCTGCTTATAGTTACTTTTAGGAGTTCGGTTGGAACACACCAATACCATCAGATGTGGTCTCCCCCTCTGCTTATGAACTAAAATTATTGGAACTTTTTTCCTATACATTTTTATATATTTTTCACTGGTACTTATATATATATACATATATTTTTTTCTACAACAATATATCACAGGAAGTTTTTTTACTCAGGACGTTGTTCCAGGTTTTTTCACATGTGTGTGTACATTATATGGACTTTTTAGCATTGTTATTGCTTCTTCAAGGGTTGCGCATTTATGTTTCACTGATATATATTGTTACAGAACCCACTGTCCCTGTGTGTTTTGGAAGGGACTAAGGGCTGGCCTCTTACCCACAGAATATGGCCCAGAAGAGACTGAGAGACTAGGGAACAAGCTGGCATTGAGATAATGTAATGTAATGCTACATCCCTTCTCCCCCATCCCCCCCCCCCCCCTTGTTGCTGTTTTTAACTGTGTTGGTTCATGGCACATAGACAATGTTCTGGACTGCAGACATCTCTCCGCAGGGGATGTGTATTGAGGGGCTGTCTGCTTACCATAAACTGTAGTCTCTGTTTCAATGTACAAGTGTTCAGTTCCCATTGGTTCTTCCTTGTCCCCTACCCCCCCTCTATGACAAGGCTAAGGGGAGTGTCCCTAACTGTGTGTAAAAGTGTATGTTTTGTATTTAATAAACTGTTGATGCTCTGCATGTTTAACCCTCAACACCTGTGTGGATTGTCTCATGATTGAGAGGTTAAGTGCTGGTTATGGCGAATCTGCAGGCTGCGGGTGCGTTTGGAGGACAGGAGACACAGGTCTGGCGGATGTGCCCACCTGGGGTATCCGAGATCCATCACATATATGTTTTTGTCTTCTCTTAGAACTGCTGTCAAGACCATCGGAGAATGGGGTGGGATTAGACAGATAGTGATGGGTGGTAGTGTAAATATACATAATGTGTAATATATCTAGATGTCAAATATGGAGAGTTACCGTTCCTTTTATTGTGTATTTTCTTTCCTTTCCTTCTCCCTTTAACAGTTTTTTTGGTTCAGGCACTGGGGACAGTGTCTTTTTGAGAGGGGGGTGTATGTAGCGCCCATCCCAAATGGTTGGGATGCTATTCAAATTTAGGGGGATGTCTGAGCCAGTAGTTGGGCTCAGACGGTTGATAATTACATTTAAATTTGCTTCTGTCTCGGTTGTGGTTTGCCTGGTAGTGGTTTCCCTTTTTGCCTGTGGGTGGCGTTGCCACCTCGGGCACTTGTTGGAACACAGGCAGATCATGGTACATTGGGTGGCCCCTCTCGGCAGTGGTATAGTGGGAGTGGTTAACCCGCTGTGCCTGCTGGGAGGAATGCTTAAGGGGCAGACGCTCCGCTGATCCCCGCTGAGCCGGCGGATGACAGGGTGGTCCCGGCACACTGTGCAGGGACCACCCTGTCAGATCTCCGCTCTCCACTATGGGGGGATCGGATGAACACGGACCGTCTGTCCGTGTTCATCCGCTCCGCTCTGCAGACTGATATAAAAAGAGGATTTTCCTCCGTCTGCAGAATCGGAGGATTGCGGACATGGATGAGATCGGGTGTCAGGGGATGTTCATCCCCTGACACCCGCTATCTCATAGGGACCAATGTATGTCCCTTTTTCATCCATAAACGGATGGATGAAAAAGCGGACATATGGTCCGCATGTGTGAAATGGGCCTAACTGTTTGAGGTTTTACATCTGTGTGGACATTGCATTACTACAGATTTTCCTACCCGGACAACGCAGCTGAAGAGGTAACATGCAAAACCCAAAACGAATCAGCGGCCCTGAAGAGGGTATTGCTATATATATATATATATATATATATATATATATATATATTGCATAAAGGATATATTTAGCTTGGCTCACTGAAAAATTATTTCCTAGCTCAGTATTCAATTTTGCAGCCTTCCTGTCATCAGTGGAAGAGGGTAGGTTTATCGTATAAGTACAGCCAAAGTCTTTTTTGCCGAGTGAATGACTGGATAAAGCTACTGTGACAGGAAAAAGGTACAAAGTAGCTCGATATTCCTTCTATCTACTTTGTACTGTCTGCCTTTTGTTAAATGCTCATCGCAGATGAGGAACAGAATGCTCTTATTGCAGTTTAATTAATTAACAAAAAAGAAGAACTAAAAAAAAAAACTGTTACTTTCAGTGTTCACCCCCTCCTTCTTTTTTCTTCAGTACAGAGGTGTGAACAATGATAAAGAAAAACTGCAGAGCCTGGTGGCATGTCTCCTAGTCACTGTCACTTGTCAAATTACCAGCCATGCACCTATGTCTTCCTGATCCCATTGTAGAGAGATCAAGAGGGAGGAGGTACTGTTTGGAACAGAAAGGAGACACGGAATGAAAAATGTATTTTATGAGCTGGAATATAGCAATTGCTCATAAAAATTCTCATCTTATAATTGTCTATCTGGAGACACAGAAGGGCCCACAACCAATCACATACGTTTCTCTAGAATGTAGCAGGTGGCAGACATTAACCAGACAGCAAAGACCTTTCACCTAGTTTAAATTTTATGTGCATTGAAGTCTGTTGAGAAACAATTGCAACCTGTTTTATATAACCTAACTTATGCAAGCTGACTGCAACGTAACTCAATACAGACTGCTCAAACAGAGTGCATCTGTAGCTATAGCCTTCGCATTCGAAGCTGTACTCAAGTCAAAGACACAATTGAAATACATATTTAGTGGCAGACTTACCTGACATATGAGTTTAATTTCTGTCCATCTAATCCTAGGATTTACGCTGTTTTAAGAGAACAACCACAATCTCCTACGCTCAAGAGTATGTAATGGTGGAAGATGGATCACAGGTCCTTGATATTTCCAATACAAGTACAGGCTTTGTTGCTCCCTAAGGGTCGGGGGGAAAACCCAGTGGAAACACTGCAAAACAAAGTAGAGAGAGCATGCACCAGCCTTGTGCATTACCCAAGTGGTATCTTTAATAAAGTAATAGATAAGAAGCCATTTGGAAGGTCCTCTGACTTGCAGGGACTAGTCTCAATGACCAGATTGCTTTGCACAAACTTTGGACTTTGATATGCTTTTACCTTTGAGTTGTTTGTGAGTACATATTTTTACCTATTACTTTTGTAGCGCCCTGCTCCTATTGGGTTATTGGGTAGGCGCTAGTGTAAATTTAGTTGTCTGAGCTGTCGTTTAGCTCAGAATGATTGTACCAAATTATTGGTCTCTGTTCCAGTTTAGCTGGGCTGCACATTTTCCACCTGACTTTAGGTGTCGTTGTCACCACAGGTCAAGGTTGGAAATGCAGTAGGCTGGATGCATTGGGTATTCCTTTCCCAGAAACAGCGCAGTGGGAGTGGTGACCCCGCTGTGCATTCTGGGAGAGGGTACTTAAGGAGCAGACACCGTTTTTGCGGGGTCTTCCGATCCTGACCTGACGGCCCTCCTGGCCTCAGGGATGTATTAGCTGTTTCCTGCCTCGGGGCCTGCAGATCTCCGAGGCTCTGTTGCTGAGAGTAGACCCAGGAATTTCTGGGGCCTACTGATCCAGGGATGGTCCTGTGTCGCCTTGCCTGCGAGAAGGGACCGAGCAATTGAGGACTCAATTGGAGGACACATCCGGATGAAAATCTACCTCACAGTGCTGGCCTGTCCTGGCTGAAAGATTCTGGTACTGTGTGTTATGTTTTCAGAACTTTACCAAGCGTGTGGTTACTCAAGTCTGTGGCAGAGACTTTTGAACGAGCTTTCACCGGCTGCTAGGTCAGTGAAAGAGGCCTATCCGGTGGTGGCTATATCCAGTGTGGAAGCTGTTTGTCCTCTGGATTAGGAAAATACCCGTGATCCGCAAGCAAGGTACCTGAATCTCCCCTAACCCTCCATCCCTCTGTTTGGAAGTTCGTTAACCACTTGGCGCCCAGGCCATCGTCAAAAGACGTCCGCAAAGCGGCTCCCAATTGCTGAGAGGACGTCCATGGACGTCCTTCTATTTACTTCCGCGATGCGTGCCGCCGCGGGCACGCATCGGGGAAAAGCTGTGCCCGCCGTGTCAGGCGGGTGCCGATACGCGTGCCTGGCGGCCGCGATGTCCGCCAGGTACCCGCGATCGGCTGTCACAGAGCCAGGGACGTGGATCTCTGTGTGTAAACACAGAGATCCACGTCCTGCTAGGGAGAGGAGACTGATGGTGTGTCCCTTGTACATAGGGACAACCATCGATCACCTCCCCCAGTCAGTCCCCACCCCCCACAGTAATAATCACTCATGAGGGAACATATTTAACCCCTTCCCGCCCCCTAGTGGTTAACCCCTTCCCTGCCAGTCACATTTATACAGTAATCAGTGCATATTTATAGCACTGTTCGCTGTATAAATGTGAATGGTCATAAAAAAGTGTCAAAAGTGTCCGATGTGTCCGCCGCAATATCGCAGTCACAATAAAAATCGCAGATCGCCGCCATTACTAGTATAAAAAAAAAAAAAAAAAAAAAAAAAAAAAATCATAATTCTATTCCCTATTTTGTAGGCGCTATAACTTTTGCGCAAACCAATCACTATACGCTTATTGCGATTTTTTTTTTTTTTTACCTGAAATATGTAGAAGAATACGTATCGGCCTAAACTGAGAAAAAAAATAGTTTTTAAAAAAAAAATTGGGATATTTATTATAGCAAAAATTTAAAAATATTGTGTTTTTTTTCAAAATTGTCTCTCTATTTCTGTTTATAGCGCAAAAAATAAAAACCGCAGAAATGATCAAATACCACCAAAAGAAAGCTCTATTTGTGGGAAAAAAAGGACGTCAATTTTGTTTTGGAGCCACGTCGCACCACCACGCAATTGTCAGTTAAAGCGCGACAGTGCTGAAACCTGAAATTTTGTCTGGGCAGGAAGGGGGTTATGTGCCCAGTTGTCAAGTGGTTAATAAAACCCTTGAGAAAAAGAGACTAAGTGTTTGGTGCAGACATTTGTGAGCAACTCTTCAAGGAAGACCCCTAGGACGGACATGGTGAACAGTAAGGTAACGGCAGACCCAAATCTTAAACCAGCGCCACCTGCGGGGGTATTGCTACACTTTATTAAAGATACCACTTGGGTAATGCGCAAAGCTGATGCGCCCTCTCTTCTTTGTTTTGCTGTATTTACACAGCTCTGTCAGACAGCACAGCCAGCCTGACAACCTGATATTTCTCTGCTGCCGGAATGGTTAATACCTATGTCAAATTTTGTTTTTATTGTCTATCTACAAAGAGAGATGAAATCCCCTTAGACAGTTGTCACTAGGACAGGTGTTTCACTCAAACGTAACATTTTAGATATCTTGTTGCTTTCAATCCCTGGGATAATGGTCACCGGGACATATAGTGAGGTTGAATCTTTCCAGCGGGGGGCACAGACAACAACAAAATCCTGACAGGCGTTTCAAGGATTCTCTACTAAATAAAAAAAACAAAACAACAAATCCAAAACCAAAGTCTAGCTAAAAGCAAAACATATTTTTCATTTCTGAAGGCTTTTAGTGCTGTCTGTGCCCCCATTAAGAAAATTCACTCTCCCCATTTATGCTGTTTACCATTGTCACCGAAAGTAAAAGTGAAAGAAAATCCCAAATTCTGGGTTTCCATCAGAACAGGAATAGAGGGGAAGTCTTCCAGTGGAGACACTAGTTCGGGCGACCTTGGTGACGTCCAAGGATTCCCTCACCTGAAGGGATCTCTTTTCGATTCCTGTTTTGGCTATGGGACAGGAAGTGAAGGAAAATCTCCCCAATGGGACACAGATGGGAAAACACTGACAGGGGTTATATATTGTTTTAACTCTATCCATAATGAAAAATAAATGTTTTGTCATTAGCAACGCTTTAATGTTTTAAAGCTCCTCTGGAGCAGGAACGTATGCAAATAACTTTAAATGATCTGCAAACTCTATTGTACCAATTAGTGCACCAGGGGCTATTCTAATATCTATCCCAGTATAGTAACAGCAGCTGAACCCTACAATCCCAGTAGGGAGATACCAAGCATATAAAGTCAGCACTCACTTTCAGCAATCCTAAACATAATTCTAAAAAGTTTCACTATTAGCAATATTAAATGAAAGTTCCAATCTATAAAGTGTACTTCCAAAGGTTACTCGTTCTTTTCCAATTTCAATGTAGACAAAACAGCTTCAGTAACGTCCTCTGCGGTTGTGACTCCCTTGTAGTGCTTCACTCAAGAAGGTGAAGAAGATCCTCATAACTCTCAAACAGGACCTTCCATAATACTGATCCTGGGATGTCATCCTGGGAAGACGTCCATTGGACAAAACGCACCGGAGGTGACGTCAAACACCGGAAATGACACAATCACATACTGGAAGAGCCATCTTAAATGAGGTTTATAGGCATTTTACAACCTGGTATTTGTAAATAGGTTTTTTCACAATAAAACGTTGGATTTTAACTTACATTGCTGCACTATGAGACCTTTTCTAATGTTTTGCATGGGACAATCCTAACATTGGAGGCTGGAGGATCTGGAGGATTATTGATGATACAATTATATCCATGAACAGCGCTTATTGTATAGCATTCTGGTAAGGTGAATAGTGTGACTATAGCTTGATCAGTTGGCTGGAGACACTATTTCATGTTTGATTATGGCACTGCATGATAATGTGAGTGAGATGACACTTTGTGCACAATTTATTATTTAAAGCGATATCACACTATTTTATATATTTTTCATCCTTTGGAGTTTTTATGCGTGTTTCTGAATGTATGAGCGAGGAATTCTCAGCAGAGAGAATTAATTTAAGGCACATTATTGATCTTATATTTGGTAAGGTATATAGAATGAAAGATGCACTAATATTTGCACAGCGGAATCAACACTGGGCTTAAAGGGATACACACATATATAAACGCACTTTTGTGAGTAATATGGTTCTTGATTTATGGTGATTAAATAGTGTGGCAGTATTACGCTATGCGATTATACTTCATTTTTGAGCTTCCATCACCAATTTGGAGAAAGGGGAGGAGGAATTCTTCTGGAGGGGAGATAAAGACACAGTAAAACAGCCACATTGGAGTATTTTGGAAGGTCCTGTTTGAGAATTACCTTCTTGAATAAAGCACTACAAGGGAGTCACAACCAGAGAGGAGGTTACTGAAGCTACATTGAACTTGGAAAAGATTGAGTAACCTTTGGAGGGACACTTTGTAGATTGGGACTTTAAAAAACTTTTAAGATTGCTAATAGTGGGACTTTTTAGAAATATGTTTAGGTATGCTAAAAGTGAGCGCTGACTTTATATGCATGATCTGCAAACTGCTGAGTAATTAGAGGGGGCGACTGGTGTTGAACTTTTTTGGGAAGCGGCAAACAACCCCTTCCCCCAGATCCACACTCAGCCCTCCACGGTCCCCCCGTACTCAGCCCTCCATGGTCCCCCGGCACTCATCCCTCCGTGGTCCCCCACACTCAGCCCCTCCATGGCTTCCTCGGCTGCTCCTCCCGGCCAACCATATCCGCCTCCTGTCCTGATTGGCCGGGAGGAGAAGCCGGAACAAAATAGCAAATATTGATTTACCAATGTCACAATTGGGTGGGTTCGGGGCGCAGAGCCCAACCTTTTGCAAGCCAATTAAAGCCTCCGGTTTGAGCCTCCGATTAGATGGCTAAATGAATGTGCCCCTGTGTGAGTTCCCCTGTGTATTATGATTTGTGGCTGATTTTGTTTGGAAATGTTTCAAGATACCCTGTTCTCTTTTCTTTAAGGGCTAGTTTACACTTTTATAAAACATGGCTTCGGACAGGCTTTGTTAAAGCTCTCTGAATGGCAGTCATAGCCTCTGTCACTAAATAAAATGGTTAGCTTACAGTCCTGTTTACACATTGCATTGGCTTTGCTTTGCTTCGGCTTCGCTTCAAAAATGATACCCCATGTCACTTTACTGGTGCTTCAAAGCGTCATCAAAGCCTCCATAAAACTCTATGACAAAGCTCGCTAGAAGCACCTGCAGCATTTGAGAGGCTTTCATAAAGCTTTAGCTTTGTTTTTTTTTGAGAAATAGCAGTTATGAGATATACACACACACACACACAGGGCATTTGTCAAGCTTCAATAAAGCTTCAAAAGTAGCATCATGGAAGCATCACCAAAGTTTAATCGAAGCACCATCGAAGCATCAAAAACACATCATAAAAGCATGTTGAAACGGTAAGCGCTTTAATGTGTGTTGAAGCCAAAGCAAGTGTAAATGAGCCCTTAGACTCCTTTCACACTGAGGCAGTTTTCAGGCATATTAGTGCTAGAAATAACACCTTTAAATAGCCTGAAAACTGCCTCCCATGTGAAAGCCCGAGTGCTTTCACACTGGAGCGGTGCGCTTGCGGGACGTTAGAAATTCCGACAACAATTGTCTAATGGAGCGTACAAACGGTCAGGCTATCCGACAAAAACCCTGCCATCACACAATTGTTGTTGGAAAATCCGATCGTGTGTACGGGCCTTTACTCTCCTTGAAGTGCCCAAAGAGCCCCAGGTCTTTTACAATCCTAGCAACTCCCTGGTTGGAAAAAAAAAGAAGTAAAAACAAAGGAAAGAAAGAAACAACAAATATCTGCAGGTATTCACAATCTACAGATTGAGCCCAGCTAAGTCTGGGTGCATCATCTCCAGACATGGTTGATTTATTGTGTAGCTTTATGTCCATTATTACCTGTACTGCGGTCTGCGCTGTGCTGAATCGCATGGTCAGTTTGGTGGACCCATTCTCCATTGCATTTGAAGTAGACCTGTGTGGCTGGAGTGGCTTTGCAGCTTAGGGTGACTGGTTTATTTTTGACAATGAATACGTCCTCGGGTTCCAAGAGGAAATGTGGCAGTAGTTCCCCTCCTTGTCCTCCTAGGCCTGCTCCGGGTATTGGCATAGGAAATGGATTCACTGGTCCAGAACTCTGTTGGCAGCCTGAAACAAGAAAAAACAAGTGATGTTTGAGTACCCAGCTCACCTGCTGTCTGCACATTGTATGTATTAGCCCCGCTCCACATCTTTTCTTATCTTTCTCCATCACCTACAAGCCTCAAGCCTTTTTACTCTGCCATATTCATCTTGTTATTGATTTTCATGTTTTTAAGCAATGGCAAACGTTGCATTAAAAGACGCAATAAAAGGATTGGACATTAAATTAAACTATATCCGTGTTACACGTTCACAGACCAGTGGTTTGAAAATGTTTTATTTATTAACACTTTCCTTTCATTGTAATACCACGTTCCCCGTTATACAATAAACATATATAAAAAAAAAAAAATGTCCTATAATCACAATACACAATTATGAAATACAAATATTTCTTTTTTACAGCATATGAATTCTGCTCTGCGTGTAACTTTTTACACTGTATTTGCGGTTGGCATTATTTTAAAATGAATTTCCCTTCATTTCTTTTTTTTCTTCATTCAGTATTGCATTGGAACACAATTAGATAATCTTTGCAGTGTGAATTAGCCTTGATATGTTGCACAGATAGGCCTATTGAAAATGTTAGGTCTAAAGCAGGGACATAAAACAATGCCATTGGGGGAAAAAACCTCTTTCTGATTTATTTTTTCTTTTGTATTAGAAGATACTTTTATAGTTATAGACAGGGTTTTTTTAGACAGGGTTTTTTTTTTCTCAGAGAATAGATTCAGGAATTCTGAGTCACCCTCTGAGCACCATCCCTTGGTTCCACCTGATACCCACCTCCCATTACTGTCTCTTTTAGAGAATACAGAACCTTGTATCAATTTTGTGCAAAATCATTTGCACAGAATTTTTAATGATAACAAGAAAGACAGTAAAATAGATCCCCTGCAGTGAGTAATGATAGACCCCACCCCAGCAACAGTAGACCCCCATAGCAGTGACAGACCCCACCCCAGCAACAATAGATCCCCCACACACAACAAAAGATCCCCCCAGCAACAATGGACCCCCACAACAAAATACCACCCAGCAACAATAGACCCCAGCAGCAACAACAGATCTCCCAGCAGCCAGCATCAATGGACCCTCCAGGAGCCAGCAACAATAGACCTCTCCCTCAAGAGCAGATTTCTCCCAGCAACAATTGACCCCCCCAACCCCAGCAACATAAGACCCCCCACCAGCAACAATAGACCTACCCTTCACCTAAAAATAGATCCGCACCAGCATCAATAGACCTTTCAGCACACCCCAGCACTCCTTGCGATTACATCCATTTATTGCTGAAGGTGCTGTTTCCGCAAAAAAAAAAAGCCCTGGTTAGACCCCTTTCACACTAGGGCATTTTTCAGGCATTTTAGCACAAAAAAAAAAGGGCCTGAAAAGCGCCTTTAAGCCACCCAAGTGGGAAAGCCCGAGTGCTTTCACACTGGAGCGGTGCGCTTGCAGGACGAGAAAAAAAATCCTGCAAGCAGCATCTTTGGGGCAGTGCGAGAGCGGTGTATACACCACTTCCAAACTGTCCCTGCCCATTGAAATTAATGGGCAGCGCTGCCGAAGCGCCTGCAAAGCGCTCCGGCAGCTCTGCAACACGGGCGCTATTAACCCTTTCTTTGGCCGCTAGCGGGGGTTAAAAGCCCCCTGCTAGCGCCGCTATACCAGCGGTAAAGCACCGCTACAACTAGCGGCGCTTTACCGCTAACACCAGCACCGCCCCAGTGTGAAAGTGGTCTTATACATTTGCAACAATGTATGCGTTTGTCAGAAAATTAAAAGGATTTGTGTCACTCCTACTCAACAACAGAGCATAGCTGTCCCCTGAGCTTCACAACGTGAGACAACCTGGTTAATAAGTTTACATCTAAACAGGTGTGCCATTTAAAGTTATGCCACGTAAACACGATCCGAAAATTGAACGACGGATCGTCCGACTTTTTTTGTTTAATAGTCGCAAGTAGAAATTGAATAGGTTACTAAAGTCAGGAAAATTCTCGTACAACATAAAAAAAAATCGGAAGTTATGTCATGTGTTTTAATGTATTTGTGTTGTATTCTCGGACGACAACTGTACTGGCTAAACGAAAATCGTACGACAGGTGAACTGTCATGATCGGCTCTCAAAGCTCTGTACTAACGATCCGATTATTGTACGTCTCTTCCTCGGATGACATTTTTCGTACGATATTCGGATCGTGTGTACGGGCCATTAGAGAAATTTTGAGATGGAACTCCTCGACCCACAAGACATTACTCATCCAGGTCACATAACTTGGAATTGTGCTTTTTTTGCCGGTAGTTTTTGCTTGTCTTTTCCAAACATATCCTTTCTCCCCATTGCCTACTTGCATGATTAATGTGGACCTAATTTTACAGTTTGGGTTTACAGTACATGTTATATATGTATTATATTGCAGCTTACCAATTCTTAGATGTGGTTGCTGCATTCGTTTTTGTTTGTAGGCCTTTTTCTTTTATTTACACATGGTGAAATGGCCAGTATGTTTGTTATATTTCAGCTTCCTTTAACAGACCAAGCTGTCCAGCAAAAGAGGCAGTTAAAGTGATGAGACAAGCCATTTATCACTAACAGGGGTGCTTACAATGATCAAATTTTATTCATTTATTTAAAAATTTTATTCCAAATTTTTTTTTTTTTTTTTACTGTAACTGCTTATAACGTGTTAGCTGGCATTCATGTTCAGCTTATTAGTCAAAGTCCATCTAAGCCCTCTTTCACACTAAACACGGCTTTAAAATTGTGAGTGTTCAGATGAACTCGCACGATTTCAAAGCCGCATTTTAGTCCAACTTCGGGGGCGACTTGAAAGATACCTGTGCAGGTTCATGCACAGATGTCTATTGAAATCGCCTCCGAAGTTACCAAAAGTGGTGGAGAAACTACTTTTGGAAAAAGGGGCGGCGCCTTTTTTGTGGAAACGCAGGCACAGCAGCCCATTCATTTGAATGGGCTGCCTGTGTCTGCGCAATTGCGGCCTGCATGAAACGCAGAAGTGTGAGCCTAGGGTCAGGGATTTAGGGAGAACCGATCCTCCCATGACCACTGAAACATTTTATCACCATGCCTGCTGTTAAACAATAATCAAGGATGCTACCAATCATTCAACTAGTCAAGAGGGTGAAGCAGTAACACAGTGGCAACTGGTTTGGCTTTGGGATGATGATAGTTAATATACTGTATATAAATTATATATTTTTTTATTTATTTTGATATAATGTAAAGCCAAGCTATTTTTACTCATGTTGGATAGAGCAGGAAATAGTTAAACTCCAGTCTTTTCTTTTTTTTGCTATGTATGGTTTGAGAGGTATCCTATAATTTCCTGGGTCCGGAGCCCACCCAGTTGTGTTGCAACAGCGAATGAATATTCGCTGTTGCAACACTCATCCTCCTCCCGGCCAATCGGGAAGCGGGTCTGATACCCATCAGCCGATTGGCTGAAAGGACAGGTGATCCTATTGGAAGCCTAGGAGGAGGGAAGGAGATGCACGGCAGAAGCCGCCGTGATCTCAGAAGATAAGAGGACACAGGAGACGCTGCCCGAAGTGCCCGCCGATCCCCAGAGCTGTGTGCCCGCTGATCCCGCCGCCGATTGGGTAAGTGCCGGTGGACTGGCAGACAGCGGGGAAAGGGGGGGTTTGAGGTCCCGTGGGTGGATGGTTGTTTGCTGCCCCCCCAAACAAAAAACCACCAGCCGCCACTGCATATAGCACTATATATTGCTGTATGTCAGCACTATAAAAATATAAGTAAAACATCAATACAAGTCTAGCAAAATAATGTCATAATATCATTTAATATCATAGATCTATCCTATATATATGCCTGTTTGACTGTATACTTACATCTAAATACTTTGTATAAGGACATCACATTTTATAACAGGGTGGCCCAAATTCTAATAATACTCTGTCTGGTGTGACACATGATCACAGAAAGACTTATTACTTTAGATTATCAAGAACAGTTACGCTATCATTGAAAATAGCTTAAGATATTATCGCTATAAACATTCTTCCATCAAGATGTGTCCATTTAATGGCAAAGGAGCTCTGTGACTTTTTAGATCTTATCATACACAATGAAAGCACATTATTCCGTAGACAGATTTTCCCTTCTCACCTGGATTTGATTTTCTCGAGGGGCAAGTGGGTAAAATGATTGATCTTGACTTTCTCAAGTGATTTCAGCATTTCTAAGGCCATTGATTCCTACAGGGAAAGGTGTAACACTACCATTTCATTTTAACTTACTCATTGTGCCCTATGATGTCTAACATGATTTATTTCTTTCATTTCTCTGCTATCATCTTCTGAACATCACTACTTGTCAGTTCAGACTCTTCAATGCGTTTTCAAATAGCCGCTCTTCAAGTTTGCCTCACAAGTTTTTTAGTGGCCTATTTCTAGCTTTCCAGGAACACAACTGGTTACCTTTTTCAGGACAGTCCTTGGGTTTTGTTTTTACAAGGGGAACTCCCCTTTAAATACAAAGAAGTGATCAGTAGATCAGGCAGATGGGTCAGTTACTTCAACATTTACTTTCACAGTCCCATGACTATGCTTGAAAGTCCTTGTGCTATCTTTTTTTTTGGAATTCCGAGTACACGCCACGTGCAAGTTCCCTAGCTGAGATTTTCTTGCAGACTTGCATAAAGAAAGCATATAATGCAGCAAGATGTATGACCCCAGAAAATGATTGCATTGGACCGTTCAAGCAGCAGATTGGAGGAATGAGGATACAATAATCAGTGTAATTTACATAATGCTACACTCGTAAATCCCACACAATATGCAGATCTCTGCTCAATAATTAATAAGTATTAGCTGCTCTATAAGGAGGAACTCCATCCTTTTTTTCTGTCTTAAAACTGAGTAGAAAAGAGAAACCCTGCTGGGTTTTTATATCTTCGTATGGAGAGATCTCAGCTCACTTTCTGTCCTGAAGACACAAATAGTCAGAGGAAACCTCAGCAAAAAAAAAAAAAAAAGAAGGTAAACCCAACCTTTGACAATTGTTACTGGAGCAGGTGTCTCTGTTGGAAATATCCATCTGTACCGCTGTTTCACTGATTTGCCATTTCCATAAATCTCCCACTCGAATAATAAAAAAAAAACTACTTTCAACTTTTTCATATTTGCTACCTGTGCAATTGCCATGTAGTCTTCCCTTTTCACAGAGATATTTGGATAACAACCCATTTTTATAATTATTTATGTTGCTGCCTAATCACAAACTCTTCCATTTTTTCCAATTGTATTTGTGCCAAAGGTAGTCTGTAAACACAGATGCACAGGAGCTCCTACGTAATATCCGAATAAAAAACAATATTTCAGAACATAACAATTTTTAGCCCCATACACTGGCACAGCCATGTAAGGAAATGATAGTGGTCTGAAGTAATTTTCAATCGACAGTATTTAACAAAACAATCAACTGAATGGTCAGACAGAGAAAAATGTAACCTACAGTTTACTAAATAGGTAAAAATGTAGGAGCAAAAATATATAACAGGTTCAAGGTGGCAAGGAGCATGCATACACTACAGAATAATAGAAAATAGGTTATGAAAGCTGCACAAACATGGACTCTTCAAAGCAATGTCTCTATGACTCAATCTGGATAACATACATTATGACTTCATAGAATGGTCTCTATAACAACAAAGAGGACTAGCTGAGAGTCACCACATTAGTTAAACAGTTCAGAACATAAACAGCTACTTGCATTTATCTTTTTGGACAGCATCCCTCACAGTGAAGTCTAGGATAGCTCCGGGAACACAGGTGAACAGCTAGAATCAAGGACAAAGGGCCACCTCACTAGTATTGCAGTACTTGGCTAGCAAATGGGGAAGTGCTCCCCACAGAAGCTCGGTCTTTTAGAGAAGCTGAATGCCACTAAGCACCTGCCAGGCATACAGTTGAGGGTCTCTCCCCTGGCTGCAGATCACTTGCTCACCTAGCCCTGACTTATCAGGTGTAGCCTCTTTGAGCTGCTGAGGGAGGGCAGCTGAGGAACTTATCTAGCCCGTGTTTATCCAGGAACCCAGCGAGTTGTGAGTGAAGCAGTTAAAGGGGCCTGGGCCAGCATTTGAGTGAGTAAAAGGGCAGCCCACTACAAGTATGTGTGTTTTCTACTGAGAAGAGGTGGTTTTGATTTTATATGCCTATAGATACAGAATTAAGCACAGTAAGCGTTACCAATCCCTACAACAGGGTTTTGTGAAACTCTAGAGTGTCTCCAGAGATTGTTTGGGGTTTCTTGAGCAGTGAGCAGTGGTGGATTGATCTGTTGCCTTCACTGACCACCAATGTTAGGGGACATTGTCCAGAGGTAAACACAGGAAGGGTTACCATTCCCTTCAACAGGCTTTCTCAACCAGGGTTCTGTTGAACCCTAGTGTGTCTGCAGAGATTACTAGGGGTTCCTTGAGCAGTAAGCAGTGGTGATCTGATCTTTTACCTACATTGAGCACCAATGTTAAGAGACATTTCCCTACTGACCACTAGTATAAGGGATCTCATATCATTATGGAGAATAATATTGTAGTATAGAACAGGAGATGTTAAATAAAGATGCACACTGGGTGTCAAATAAAACACATTAGATTTTTTTTTAAACATTTCTACAACTTACAGATCATGCTAGAATACCAAAAGTTGCAGATGTAATACATTTTAGCAGAGGTTTCACTGAGCCCGAACAATTATATTAACCCCTTGGAGCTGACGCATGCTTGGTCTTTGAGGTGTTTAGAAAGCTGGGAAGCGGGGCTTACGGTCTTGTGACCACTGTGATTGGCTGTTATGGCAGTCCTATGACTGGAAAGGTTTCCATGAGCCACCAGTAACTGTGTTGACACAGTTCTATTTGCACTAATGCACGCAAATATGCGGCCGCTTAACCCCAAGGCCTCATATTTGCCTGCACTCAGCGCCAAGAGGTTAAAGGTCCCTCTGTGGTAAAAAGGTTGATAAAGGTTGGCCTAGAAGCTCCTTAAAGTGTAATTAAACCCCCCTATCCTTTTCAGCCAAGGAAGCTGCCATCTTTGCCTCTGTTTAATCTACAACTGCCATGATGCTGCACATGTGATCAGTTATGACACATCCATTGGATGGTTTGACGGTTTGGTTGAGAGCACAACCAATGGGAGTGTTACATTTCTGGCACGTACCGGAAATGAAACTGTTTTATGGGATGGGTTTACTTCCGCTTTAAGGCAATACACATTACTTATAGGAAATGTAAAATATGTTATTTATTTATTACGTTTAGTATTATAAAGAGAAACATCTCTTTTTAATTAGCTAAAAATGAAATAATTTCTATAAGGATTTAAAATTGACCACTAACAGCAAATATAGTGAGCCACAAGAAAACAAGATCTTTTTCCACATTTCTCTACAGCAGTGGTTCCCAACCTTTTCTATGGCCCAAACACCTAGAAAATGTTTGATTAATATTCACATCCCCTTAAAAAGTAATATCATGTTTGAGAATGAATAAATCTAATTTCTAATTTTTGAACCACAATTTGAATTGCATACAATACTTGCGGGTGAACAAATGAAACTTAAAAAAATAGGCTTTCAACATTTAAATGCAAATATAAATTGTGCAATTAGAGTCTAATGTATTCAGAATGAAAATTGTAAATTGTAATTGCAGGTCTGCTTTTCAATTCAGGCAATTCCTAGATTTTGTCTTGATTGACAAAAGAGAACTGAATCCAGATTCACACAAATGCATAACTCCCAACTGTCCCTGATTTCGAGGGACCGCCCCTGATTTGGAACAAAGTCTATCTGTTCCTCTTTCCTCCTCATTTATCCCTAATGTTGGTCTGATCTATGTATTTGTATATAAAATGCACGTATTATCTTTTAAAAAGTGTTTTCCAGCACTAAGGCCCCTTTCACACTGGGGCGGGCAGGTGCGGTGGCGGTATAGCAGCGCGATTTTCAGCGCTGCTATACCGTCGTTCTTACCGCGGTATGCGGCCGCTAGGGGGGTGAATTTAACCCCCGCTAGCAGCCGAAAAAGGGTTAATACCGCCCGCAAACCGCGGCTATTGCCGCGGTTTGCGGGCGGTATTACTGCGGTGTCCCATTGATTTCAATGGGCAGCCGCGGTAAAGGAGCGGTGAACACACCGCTCCTTCACCGCTGTAAAGAAGCGGCTAGCAGGACTTTTGGAGCGGTCCTGCTAGTGCACCGCTTCAGTGTGAAAGCCTTCGGGCTTTCACATTGAAGGCTACAGGCACGAATTTTTCATGCGGTATAATAGCGCTAATATTAGCGCTAAACCGCATGAAAAACGCCCCAGTGTGAAAGGGGCCTAAACCTTTCATCCAATTTCTAAATTGCTACATTTGTAAATTCCAAAAGCCAATAGGAATAGTAGGGGAAAAAAAAGCACTTGTGGGTTTAACTAATATTTTTTTTCTATAATTCTTCCTTAAGGGGGCGTGGCAGGGGGCATGTCCTATGCCTACATACTTTTGCTAATACGTTCCCATCTCAAAAAGTTGGGAGGAATGCAAATGTATTGTTGCAAATGAAATAAATGGTTTTCCACCAAGTCTTGGGAACATATCCAGTGCTGCACACCAAAACTCCTTCTAAAGTCTTGCTTTCGTATTACATTTCAAGAGCTCAATTTGTCCACAAATCAGTAAGATCTTCCTTCAGCTCTTCATTCATTTATCCAAATTGTAGGAATAGGGATTCATGATCCATTGTTCTGACAGAAAAATATCCATCAAATCGTGTAACAATGTACATTTATGAATTTATGAGTGAAACAATTCACAATGATTATGTCAGATGTTGCTTTATGCTGATTTTAAACATCCAATTATTTACTTTACTTTTGATTAAATAAACAATGGGACTATTATCTATGCGACAGAACCACCTACTAGCACTTCTCAAGGCACACTGGCAGCTGGCTGAGCAATGCCTGAAATCCATTTTGCAACCCTGGGGTTGCAGAAAACCCAGATTGGGAACACCAACTCTATGGCTATGCTGTCAAAACAGACCTGACATACCCCCTTCCTCTCTCCTTTTCATGGTGTTACATAGCTGCTGTGCATTTAAAGTGAGCCTGTCTCTTTGCCCCTGCAGGAAAAAGTAATAAATTCTCTCTACAGTTCCCCCCCCCCCCAATACTTACCTTCCCCATGCTCCCCCACCCATTGCCCTGTATAGACATCCCTGTGCACATTATATGTTGAAGATTCAATATAGATAAGGACATTCCTTCAGGCCCCCCATGACTGTGTCAGGCTTGGCAAATGGCGTGTCAGGCACCAAGAACCACATAGTGGGAAGAAGGGAAAAACATTTTTGGCCATACTCAAAATTACAGAGTTTTTGTAAGAGCTGCAGGGGAACGTGATAGTAGTGGATTGTGGGGAAGTTAACTATAATGCCGCAAATGGCGTACACACGATCATTTTTCCCGTCGGGAAAAATTTAATTTTTCCCTTTGGACGAGAAAAACGATCGTCTGTGGGCTTTTTGCCGTTTTTCCCGATGGGAAAAACGGCATTAATCATGACGAGAAAAATTAGAACATGCTCTAATTTTTCTCGTCGTGATTCCCGTCGTTTTTTTCCGCTGCAGTTTTCCCATAGGGAAACACTGCCACGGAGCCCACACACGGTCGTTTTTCTCGACAAAGAAAAAAATGACGGGAAAAACGGTCGTGTGTGGGGGAACATGCCGTTCCCTCGTTTTTCTTTTTTTTTCATGTCGTGATTCACGGCGGTGTTTTCACCGCCGTTAATCACGATCGTGTGTACGCGGCATTAGAAGTAGAAGAGGAGTCTATAAAGAGAATGTGCCAGAATGATGAGTTTATGACCAAAAATAGTGCTGCAGAGTTTGATTTTACAGTGGAAAGATACGTTTTTGCACATTTGAACACATCTACCCACTCTCTCTAATGCCTATATTTTTTTTTAGCAGTTGCAAATTTTCAATTTTGGTTTGTATTACAGTAATGGCTCAGTGGCTATTTATAATGCCTTGTAGCTCCCAGATTTTCAGTTTGAATCCCATCCAGAAAACTACTTTTATAGGTAGTTACTAGTTATTCCCGTGCTTGTGTGGGTTTCCTTTGGGTTCTCTGGTTTCCTCTCACTCTCCAAAGATATTCAGGTAGTTTACCAAGCTTCTGTCTACTGTGAATCATCCCTAGTATGTTTATGTATGCATGCAAGATATGGACTAGGGATGAGGTGTTGCTTTAGTTTTAAACAAAACTTCCAGATTTCAATAAGCCCCCTGCCCATAAACACCCACAACTACGAGCCAGGGTTGTGGGGAAAAGGCCCTTGTCTTCCTTAACATGGTGACAAAGTGCTTTGCCAGTGTGGTTCCCCTTTGTCAAGTTACCATATCCACGTTGAGCACTCATGGCCCGGTGTGGTTAAGGAGGATCTGATATGGTGGTATGGAATTTCAGGGGAAGCCCATACTGTCCTTTTTGTTTTTTCTTTTGTGGGGCCCCCTTTGACATTCATACCAGACCCTCATCAAGGATAAAGGTCTGGTATGTATTTTTAGGGAGAACCCCACACCCTTTTTTTGTGTGGATTCCCTTATTAACATCTATGCCAGATCCTCATATAAAAATAAGCGCCTGGTAGAGGTTAAGGGAATCCCCAGCCTCTTTGTTTACATACAGAATAAATCAGTCAGGAGCTGTCATTTAGTGATAATTTTAAAAATGTTTTTGTAAATGTCAGTTTTGCTGCCGTTGTTTGTATACACTCTACAGTGTAACCCTTCACAGGCAGGTTAACGGCATCTCACATGTTATTTAAAGAAATTTTGCATTTTTATTGTTTCTCTTTAACCACTTGCCGACTGCCGCACGCCGATATACATCGGCAGAATGGCACAGGCAGGCAAATGGGCGTAACTGTACATCCCTTTCAATTTGCCACCCAGCGTTGGTAGTGGTCGTGGTCATGGTTGCGCCCGCGGGTCCCGGGAACTGGTTGTTCCTTGACGGCCCGCTATTGCGGTCGGCAAAGGCAGAACGGGGGGATGGCTTTGTAAACAAAGGCATGTGTAAACAAAGGAGTGTTAGGTTGAAAGTGCATGCGGTAGAGACCTTGCTGAGGACCTCGGACACGGAGGGCACTCTATCTGACCTCTACTCCGTCCTGGCAGGATTGGATGCCTTGAAAGTTTCCCAGCTGTTTTCGGCATGGCAGGCAGATATCCCGGCGCTGGCCGACGATGATTGGGAAGAGGGCATCCAACAATATGTCCCATTAATGATAACGGCTAGAGACCGTCTTATGCAGCTGAAATTCTACATCGTGTCTACTATTCTCCCGAAAGATTGGCTCGGATATATCCTGACAGGCAACCAGCATGCCATAGATGTAGTGCTGAGGTTGGTACCTTTTTTCACGTGGTGGGGTCACGCCCGCAACTGAGACCTTTCTGGATGGGGGTGGTAGAGGCAAACTCCATAGGTAAATTGCGGGTCCCCTGCGATCCGATACCCCTATTGTTGGGTAGCTGTGACATACTGGAAGCCCCGCAATCTAAGAAGCTATTCATATTTTACATTGCTTTTTATGCTAGGAAAGCTATCCTGCTACAATGGAACAAGCCCCTTCCCCCTACGGTCCAACAATGGTAGTCCCTGGTAGATTTGTCACTGCCTTAATACAAGCTGACGTATATGTGGCGTAACTGCCCAAAAAAAAATCGACAAACTCTGGGCGGCATGGGTCCGTGAACGCAGGGTGCCTCTGGACTAGGACTCGGAACCAGGTAATACAGGGAATTTGGGATGAATAGTTTTGTTCAATATGGTCTAGTGATGGTGACTCCCTTTTTCTCCCTCTTTTCTCTCTTTTCCCCTCCTGCCCCTCTCCCCCCCTGCTCCCCCCTCCCACAGGATGTCAGGGGATTCTCTTCTCTTTGTTTCTACACTTCCAGCATGACTCGTTGTGCTCCCAGATGGTAGCTTCTTCGCCCATGCTAAGTTTACTGTAATTTGCTGAAATTCTCACCAACTTCTTTCCACTGAACCTGGCTGATTCTTGTATAGTTGCTAAGATTGTACCACTGTTTTCTTTTTTGTTCTGTATAAAAACTTGAATAAACTTTTTTTTGTTAAAAAAAAATTGCTGCTCTCCACCAAATGGTGAACCCAACTGCAACCAAACCCAGGTACATTCTGCTCATCACTAGTAGGGACCTAAGATTGTAAGCTTCTTGATGTCAGGGACTGATGCGAATATAGATGATACAGTATAAAGTATTGCATAATTAGTAGGCACTACATACATAATAATAAATAGATAACATTATCACTGGCCTGACATGCCCTTACAATCCCTCTGTGCTATCTTTGTGTCCCTTGGGACTGTTATTCCAATAAAACCAATTTTATTTTAAAATAATCTTTATTCTTCAAATTATGCACAGATTTATGTAAGCGTGGAGCAGAGGATGAATATAGGATCTCTAACGGAGATACACTGTACCTCTTAGTGGGTATTAATGGTATCATTTTGGGCCCAGCTGGTGGCTCACAAGAATCTAGTGCTAATGAATATCTCCAGTGCTGGAAGTATAAATGTTATTGTATTAGCTCTCAGGTAAGCTCCAAGTTAATGAATAATACATTTCAAACAATATTCTTCCCTATTTCCTTTGCCGAGTAACAAAAATAGAAGGAAAATTCCAGGCAGCGCATGAAAGAAGTCAGGAGTCACATTTCACTCGAGAATCTATCTACCTGCCTGTCACTTTACTATTTTATGACTTCCTGACATCTAGTTTATCATACTTCTACATGTAACGGCATTCCTCCATGCTGCATATTATGATACCAAGCCCACCTTGCTGACTGCATTCATGTTTGATTTCCTATTACTCTGCATTATTTACAGTGTTCCCTACAAATGTAAAGACTATCTCAAGTAACATTAAAACTCTTGCTGTGGCAGCAGAAACATCATCTGGTGCATGGTCTCCACCAGACATTGGTAATCAGTTCATATACAGCAGAGGTCTTCAAACTGCAGCCCTTTGCTTGTCTTTATCTGGCACTTGAGACATTATTCCTACCACTGACACCAACAATGGGGCATAATTTCTGCCACTGACACCAACAGTGGGGCATAATTCCTGCCACTGACACCAACGATGGGGCATAATTCCTTCCACTGACCACAAACATGGGACGTTATTCCTACCAAAGATGCCAACTATTTCTCCCCCTAATACAGTGCCTTGAAAAAGTATCCATACCCCTCGAAATTTTCCGCATTTTGTCATGTTACAACCAAAAACTTAAATGTAATTTATTGGGATTTTATGTGATAGACCAGGGGTCCTCAAACTACGGCCCGCCAAGGCCATTTAGCCGGCCCGCGGCACGTACTGCCCCTTTAATAAGATCGCAGCACTTCCCCTCCGCGGCACTCCCCCCCTCCCCTAACTTATTCACACACGACGTGATGCACGATAGGTCCAGACAAAGGGCGGGACTTTTCAAGTTAAGAAGCGGGTAATTGGTTACTAGGCAGTGGGGCGGTCCCAGCAATCAATCATCTGCCTTTCACTTGAAAGGTCCCACGCTTTGTCCGGAACTGCCGTGCATCGCGTCTTGTGTGAATAAGGTAGGGGAGGGGGGAGTGCTGTGGAGGGGGGAGTGCTGTGATGGGGAAGTGCTGTGATTTAATGGAAGGGACACTGTAATATCGCTGGAGGGATCTGTGATGAGGGCTCTGTGATTGGGGGGATCTGTGATGGGGCTTTATGATTGGGGGATCTGTAATGGGGGAGTCTGTGGTGGGAGGGATCTGTGATGCGGAACTTTGTGATTGGGGGGCTCTGTGATGGAGAGGAGTCTGATGGAGGGATCTGTGATGGGAGAGGGATCTGTGATGGGAGAGGGATCTGTGAGGGGAGAGGGATCTGTGATGGGAGAGGGATCTGTGATATGAGAGGGATCTGTGATGGGAGAGGGATCTGTGATGGGAGAGGGATCTGTGATGGGAGAGGGATCTGTGATGGGAGAGGGATCTGTGATATGAGAGGGATCTGTGATATGAGAGGGATCTGTGATGGGAGAGGGATCTGTGATGGGAGAGGGATCTGTGATTGGAGAGGGATCTGTGATATGAGAGGGATCTGTGATGGGAGAGGGATCTGTGATATGAGAGGGATCTGTGATGGGAGAGGGATCTGTGATGGGAGAGGGATCTGTGATGGGAGAGGGATCTGTGATATGAGAGGGATCTGTGATATGAGAGGGATCTGTGATGGGAAGAGGGATCTGTGATGGGAAGAGGGATCTGTGATGGGAAGAGGGATCTGTGATGGGAAGAGGGATCTGTGGTGGGAAGAGGGGTCTGTGATGGGAAGAGGGGTCTGTGATGGGAGAGGGGTCTGTGATGGGAAGATGGGTCTGTGATGGGAAGAGTCTGTCATGGAGAGGGATCTGTGATGGGAAGAGGGGTCTGTGATGGGAAGAGGGATCTGTGATGGGAAGAGGGGTCTGTGATGGGAAGAGGGGTCTGTGATGGGAGAGGGATCTGTGATGGGAAGAGGGATCTGTGATGGGAAGAGGGATCTGTGATGGGAAGAGGGGTCTGTGATGGGAAGAGTCTGTCATGGAGAGGGATCTGTGATGGGAAGAGGGGTCTATGATGGGAAGAGGGGTCTGTGATGGGAAGAGGGTTCTGTGATGGGAAGAGTCTGTCATGGAGAGGGATCTGTGATGGGAAGAGGGATCTGTGATGGGAAGAGGAGTCTGTGATGGGAAGAGGAGTCTGTGATGGGGGATTCGTGTATATTTTTTTCAAACTAGTCCGGCCCCCCAACAGTCTGAGGGACCGTGAACTGGCCCCCTGTTTAAAAAGTTTGAGGACCCCTGTGATAGACCAACACAAAGTGGCACATAACTGTGAAATGGAAGGAAAATTATAAATAGTTTTCAAATTATTTTACAAATAAATATCTGACAGGTGTGGCATGCATTTGTTTTCAGCCCCCCTAAGTCAATACTTTGTAGAATCACCTTTCGCTGTTATTACAGCTGAAAGTCTTTTTGGGTATGTATCTACCAGCTTTACACATCCAGAGAGTGGAATTTTTGCCCATTCTTCTTTGCAAAATAGCTGGATTTAAGTCTGGACTTTGACTGGGCCATTCTAATACATGAATATGCTTTGATCTAAACCATTCCATTGTAGCTCTGACTGTATGTTTGTCCTGCTGGAAGGTGAACCTCCACCCCAGTCTCAAATCAGATTGCCCTGTATTTGGCTCCATCCATCTTCCCATCAACTCTGACCAGCTTCCCTGCCCATGCTGAAGAAAATCATCCCCACAACATGATGCTGCCACCATCATGTTTCACGGTGGGGATGGTGTGTTTAGGGAGATGTGCAGTGTTAGTTTTCTGCAACATATAGCATTTTGCTTTTAGGCTAAAAAGTTAAATTTTGGTTTCATCTGACCAGAGCACCTTCTTCCACATGTTTGCTGTGTCCCCCACATGGCTTCTCACAAACTGCAACAGGACTTCTAATGCCTTTCTTTCAACAATGGCTTTCTTCTTGTCACTCTTCCATAAAGGCCAGATTTGTGGAGTGCACGACTAATAGTTGTCCTATGGACAGATTCTCCCACCTGAGCTGTGGATCTCTGCAGCTGTACCATGGCTGCTTCTCTTATTAATGCTCTCCTCTCCCGGCCTGTCAGTTTAGGTGGACGACCATGTCTTGGTAGGTTTGCAGTTGTCCCATACTCTTTCCATTTTCGGATGATGGATTGAACAGTGCTCCGTGAGATGTTCAAAGCTTGGGATATTTTTTCATAACCTAACCCTGCTTTAAACTTCTCCACAACTTTATCCCTGACCTGTCTGGTGTGTTCCTTGGCCTTTATGATGCTGTTTGTTCTCTAAGGTTCTCTAACAAACCTTTGAGGGCTTCACAGAACAGTTGAATTTATACTAATATTAAATTACACACAGGTGAACTCTTTACTAATTAGGTGTCTTCTGAAGGTAATTGGTTTCACTAGATTTTAGTTAGGGGTATCAAAGTAAAGGGGGCTGAATATAAATGCACGCCACACTTTTCAGATATTATTTGTAAAAACAAATTGAAAACCATTTATTATTTTCCTTCTACTTCACAATTATGTGTCACTTTGTGTTGGTCTATCACATAAAATTCTAATAAAATACATTTACATTTTTGGTTGTAACATGACAAAATGTGAAACATTTCAAGGGGTGTGAATACTTTTTCAAGGCACTGTACCAAAGATTGGCCATTATTTACTCCCACTGGGCACTGTCCGGCCCTCCTAAAGTCTAAAGGACAGTAAACTTGCCCTTTCTTTAGAAAGTTTGGAGACCTCTGATATACAGCATAATTAGGACCAGTGGTGGCCAACTTGACATAAGGAGCCTCATGTGTGCCCCTGACATCACCATAGGGCTGCACATACTCTTCATTACATGTATTATTGAAAATACCACAGTAGATGGTCTAAGTGTGCTACAGAGCAGTGTTGCCAAACTACCAGGTTGAAATTTACTGATACAACACCCAGAATTTACTGGCACAGTCAAGTTTTTACTGCCATTTTCAAAAAATTACAGTTTTAAGTGCAAATTTCAGTATTTAGGCTACAAACAAGTACAATATGCAATTAGCAATGCAATTTAAGGTAGATATTAACCCGCCTAGCGGTATTCCCGAGTCTGGCTCGGAATAAGATTTCAGTACCTAAAGCGGTAACCCCGAGCCAGACTCAGGATCGCATCGCAGGATACAGGGGAGGATACAGGGGAAGTTACTTACCTTGTCCCTGGATCCTGTGATGTGTCCCCGTTGTGTGAGCGAGCTGTCATCTCGCTCGATCCGCACTGCCGAGTGCCGCCGAGCTCCGTTCCCTACAACGTTGCGGCGCATGGGGGCGGAGTTCGGCGTCAAATTCAAAAAGAGAAATACACATACAGTATACTGCAATCTTACTGATTACAGTACTGTATACAATAATTACACACCCCCATTGTGCCTAGTGGTCTGTCCAGTGCCCTGCATGCAGTTTTATATCATAAAAACTGTTCTTTCTGCCTGGAAACTGAAGATTGTCCACAGAGACCAAAAAGTGTCCGTTTACATCAAAAGTGGTTTTAGACCAGCTAGAAAACAGCGATAATAAATTAGAATCACTTGCAGAATTGAGCGATAGCGATTTGTGGGGAAATTCTTCATCAAACACTAAATCTAATGACAGTGACAATTCTGCAACTGAGCAAATTTCAGTGTTTTTGATTTGATTACATCATTGAGTAATTTTTATTATTATTATATTATTATTTGTTATAATTATTTATAGTTATATATTATATTATAATTTATGATTTTGTTTTTTGAACTTTATCAAACCCGGGATGTCTACTAGACTCTGGTTTGGACAGATTTAAGTGAGTTATTTCTAAGAATTACAGGCCTACAATATAAAACGCCAAATTTCCATGCAAAATAATTGTACCGCTTTCAGCACCTAAAATCTGACAGAATCATACCGCCAGGGAGGTTAAAGTGGTTGTAAAGGCAGAAGTTTTTTTTTTTATCTTAATGCATTCTATGCATTAAGATAAAAAGCTTTCTGTGTACAGCAGCTCCCCTAACACTTACCTCTCTGTCCAGCGATGTCCACGAGTGTCTCAGCCATCTGAGATTTTCTCTCCTGATTGGCCGAGACAATCTGTAGTCCTAACACACTTTGGGAGAGATTTACTAAAAATGGTGCACACAAAATCTGGTACAGTTGTGAATAATAGCCAATCAGCTTCCAGGATTTATTGTCAAAGCTTAATTGAACAATTAAGTTAGCAGATGTTTGGTTACTGTGCCGTGGCTGCACCAGATTCTGTGTACACCAGTTTGAGTAAATCTACCCCTTTCTGGCCTCTGAAATATCAATGACCTTTAAAACACTGATAGTACTGTTTATGACTATTCAGTATTTTGCATGATTCACAAAAACAAGCTCTCTTAATTCTCAAAAGCTCAATACATTATTGAAAGAAAAGGAACTCAGCTGTCCTTTAGAATGTGAACACAAAGCCCAATAATGAGAAGTAGGCAGAACCCAAGTGGTGCAAATAAGGAGGGGGCTCATGTTTGCTACAAGACAGAGATGTGTATTAATAGCATTCATAAATGAATACCAATAAAATAAATTCAATGTGATATTTTTATTTATGTCTATTTCTGACTGGATGCTAGAACATCCAAAATGTTCTATCTATCTATCTATCTATCTATCTATCTATCTATCTATCTATCTATCTATCTATCTACTGTATCTCTGCGTGTGTGCCCTTTGCTTTTTCAGTCCAGCTGTTTCTTTAACCACACATTTGGGGTATGATTTTCTAAAGGAGAGATTTTGCACATCAATAAAAGTTAGTTTTTGTTCTCTAAAATAAATTCCCAGATAGTGCATAGTAAATTTGGATATGTTAATCTTAATTATAACAGTGGCTCTGAACAGGTTCATTGCTAGATCATGGCATCCTGGGAGCGTGCCACAATTCTTCTACGGAGGGCCCCAGGTGTCTTTTGCAATAGTTGCCACTATCCAAAGTATGATTTTTAAATTCTGGTCCATTTTTGCCACTACTAATATTTGCATTTTAATACCATTGCAGATTTTTAGGATCATATTGGAGAGATAATTGAAGAACCTGGATTTTTTTATAAAAATTGTTACTAAACCCACAACAGTAAAATCAGTCTGTATATGCAGGAAATCATGCTTGTTATACTCTCTGTGGAACCTAAGGGGTTAATCCTCTGCATTGTGTAAAAAAGGCTGTTTGATCCTGTCTTCTCGGATACTCCCCTTCTTTTACTGTCCCCAATCCATCTCCTGATAGTACAGAGCCTTGGGGGACACTCTACACATGCTCAGTTTGGTGATTATTGCTGGAGAGATTTTTTTTTTTCTTGGGAGAGTGCATGTGATCAGCACAGGGTCAATCAGCACTGTCCAGCCAGAGGGTCAGGGGTCCTGCAGCCTCAGAGGACAGTCAGAGCAGAAGGAAAACTCCTCCTACAAGCTTTAACCAGACACTGATAGAAGTCACAAGACTGCTCAAATTGCTGATGAGAAAGGGTATTTAGCAGCTTATATTTACTAAAACTATTGCATTTCTATGTTCTGTGGGAGACCAGATATAGTGAATGCAGGGTTCTGGGTTTAGTAACACTTTAAGTACTGTATTTATCGGCGTATAACACGCACAGGCGTATAACACGCACCCTAACTTTAAGAGGGAAGTTTCAGGAAAAAAAACTTTCCACAGCACCCTGTATATAACACGCAGGCACAGTTTACCCTCTATTTTCAGGGTAAAAAAGTGAGTGTTATACGCCAATAAATACAGTACTAGGTTTCTACATTTACCTGAACCTCACAATGCAGATTTATTTTTTACTACACAATACTAGCCCACTGATTAACAATGATATATATTATAAGTACATCATGCATTTGGAAAATCATTTTATTCATCAACTTTATGATTTATTTATTATTTCTTCTTTTTTTTAAGCAATATCATACAGTTGATGTTCAGTCATCAGGAATGAGGAAAAACTTCACTCACTTTTTACTGTGGTATACCAGAAAGCCTTTATGAACCTACACTGCTGCATGCTGGACAAATTGTAGACGTCTCTAATGCCGCGTACACACGACCGTTTTTAATGTCATTGAATAAAACGGCATTTTTCTCGACGTGATTCTTCTTAAGCCTGCCTTGCCTACACACTATCATTGAAAAAAATGCTTGAGTAAAGCGCGGTGACGTACAACACGTACGACGGCACTATAAAGGGGAAGTTCCATTCGGATGGCGCCACCCTTCATGTTAGTAAAGTTTGTTGAGAGAGACAATTTGCGCTTTTCAGCCTCGTGCTTTTCAGTCTGTTACAGCGTGACGAATGTGCTATCTCCATTACGAACGCTAGTTTTACCAGAACGAGCGCTCTCATCTCATACTTGATTCTGAGCATGCGTATTTTTTTTCACGTCGTTAAAGCCTACACACGGCCGTTTTTCATGACGAGAAAAACGACGAGGTGAAAAACGACGAGAAAAATTAGAGCATGTTCCAATTTTTTCATGGCCATTTTTCACATCGTGAAAAATGCTCTGAAGCCCATACACAATCATTTTTAATGACCATTTTAAAAAATTGCATTTTTCTCGTCATTAAAAACGGTCGTGTGTATGCGGCATCAGTTCTTTCCACAGAAAGAAACTTAAAACTGGCTGTGCTGTGTGTCTAATATCCTGTTATAATAAATATAAAGTACATGTTAACAAACGATAATAAATATAAATTATATATCTGTTTATAAAAAATATTTCAGGTAGGTCTGGCTTTGCTGTCTGACAGGACTGCGCAAATCTCAGACCTAGATGGACAAAAATAAAAATCCTTTGGCAGGTGAAACTGCTCTCATATATTTCAACTATGCCTTTAGCGACTTTTAAAAAAAAAGTATCCCTAAAATGCTTTATACAGCAAATCAAAAAGAGGGACAGTTGAGCATGATAAAGGAGCAGAAGGACTTGGCTCCAAAAGATGGACAGCTGGGAGATATGAATTAGCTGTTTTCTATTTCAGAACATTATGATAGCAACCATACTTTTTCTAGAGCTTATAGACAGAGGACCACCTGTAGTCTACTTAATTCCAAAGTCACCAGTAGCAGCACTACATTTCCTTATGCTAATATACTGTATTTACGGTATATGTATGTGAATATATGTATCAAAAGATCATTCTATTTTTATGGCTTTCTAAAATAATATAGCATTACTGTTTCTTTATTATTATCTTTAGCTATGTTTCAAATACTCGTGATATCTCTATACTTTTACGCCTGCAAGGCAAAAAAATAAAGAACTGTCAGGCAAAAAATACTTTTATAAGAGCATTCTTAGCAATGTGATAAGCATAATGCACTTTAACGTATCAGAGGCTTACAGATCAGTGTGAGCTGCAGTGAACTGAGCTGGCAGGCATGACTCATACCACAATGGAGGCAGGTAGGAAAAAAACACAGGCCTTTGCTGCTTGTGAAATACATGAATCATATTGGCCAAAGATATTACATTTTGACTGCTTTTTAGCTGCCTTGTCATCTCCAAAAAATGTTTGCCTATTGTAGACCGGCTACATTTATTCCCTTTCTTCTGACATTTTGGAAAATCTCCGAAAAATTATCATTCCCGTATGAACATGGAAAAAGGAAAGCACCTTTTAACACATGTGTACTGCGTTTAGGATAAAGATTGCACAGGGCTACCCCTGCATACCTATAAAAACGTGTCATTCTCTGTGGGCCATCTGCCTGTATATGACTGCAGTCAACTGAGTGAAATTAGTTAACAAAGAGGTAGAGAATTAGAAGGTTTTTGATTCTGTGATGACTGCCAGGAATGGCATATTGCATTCTCAGTATGAACAATGAATCATCGTTAAGAGAACATATGCACTGACAAAAGTACCTAAATATGACTACAAATCGGTGAGTTCATTTTGAAGGTCACCCCCACCCAAAACCAATATGTCGGCTTGTGGTAGATGCTGGTTGATTAAATCGCCCACTCGTCTGGCTTTGTAATGGCTGAAGCTGTCAAACAGAACTGGGAGTTCTGGTGGGAAGAGCTTTCTAATGGATTGCCTGAGCAGTATTAAACATACTATTCAGCTTGCAAATAGCCAGGCAAAACTGAAAAATCCATGTAGCACCCTCTACCTAGTGTAGGTGCTAGAGTGAGATTTTTCTGTAGTGCAGGTAAATTTAGGTAGGCCTAGCTGAAAGCTAGGCCTGTTTGTTTTGATCTGTGTGGGCTGGGAGTGGCTCAGAGTAGACTGGTGATTCACCTCACATTTGCATCATCTTTCAGTTACCATCCTTCTGCTTCTAGAGGATTCTAGAAGGAAGGAGGGGTGAGAGGTGGAACTGTCTGGGGTGTTCTAAGGAGCCCTGACTAATCCCCAACCTGGATTGGCAGAGGGAAGGCCTCCTTAAATACCTAGAGTCAACCCAGCTGGGGAGGAGTTGTTCGGTTGGAAGAACTGGAGATGGAGTATTAGGCTGTCGGGGGCCTTGGAGGGAGCCCCCCAGTCTAAGGGGGGGGTGAACTTGGGCCAGGGGCTTGGAGCTGAACAGAAACCCCACACAACCCAAGGGGTGTCCTGAACAGGAGCGGGAGAGGACAGTGGGGAAAACTGCGGGGCAAGCCTCCAGGAGGGATTCATCAGGTATCGGAGAGTGGCAGGCACAGTCGGGAGAGCTGGGAGAGGCATTCCGGAGCGGACTGGGAGAGCTCAGTCTGAGATGGCTGTAGAGCCAGTGGGAGAGACTGTGATGTTACTGGCAGTGAAGTCGGGCTGCTGCAGCTGGGAGAGCTGTCAGGGTCTGCAAGGGGTTGACTGGGATCAGTAGTCCACCAAAGAGGGCAGCTAGCACCAGTACTTTCTTTTGCTACACTACCCTGCCTGTAATAAGGAACTTTGCCAAGGCCTGGCTGAAACTAGAGTTAGGCCTAACCATGTGCTAGCTGCGCCTGAAGAATTGTGCTGGAGGGAGAAGGAGAGATAGTCTACAGTAAGTGTTGTGCAGGAGGAGGATATCTAACTTGTCCCAAACCATGCAAGAATCGTTTTCTGGGCATCCCATGAATCCCTTAACCCCATCTAAGTTCCAATCCCTCAATAACCTACAAAAACAAAGCTGATGGACTGGTTCATTGTCTTGGAGTGACTGGAAGTTAAGGCCTGGCTGGGCAAGGTGACAGGTGGGCCAAATCACTCAGCAGCCCCTACGGGGGTACCTCTACATCAGAAATCAAATTTTGCATACAGTGTGGGAAAACAACTGAAAGGTGAATTATGATTTTTGCTATAAGTTAATGTATTTACTGCTTCTATATTAGGGTGACCAGACGTTCCCGGGGACAGTCCCTGGACTGAGGACACTGTCCCTGGAGCAAGTTTGTCCCTGGATTTGTCCCCGGATTGGAGTGGCATGGGGAGGGGGGCAGCCAGTACTCTTGCCCCAGGTGCAACATTTAGGGGGCGGGGCGCACAATTATTACTGTGCCCCATCCATGTGCAGCATGCCTCCCCCGGTAGGGTGAGTATACTTCCCCGGTTTGTAGTGGTCAGTGTAGGAATCAGGTAGGTTAGTGTGGTGGTCAGTGTAGGAATCAGGTAGGTCAGTGTAGGAATCAGGTAGGTTAGTGCAGTGGTCAGTGTAGGAATCAGGTTGGTCAGTACTACTGTACTAGTGGAAGGGACTCAGGGAGTGCTAAAAGCCTGCAGTTTACTGGGCACAAATTTCTTGCCTTGTCCCGGACGCTGACAACCCACGCTTCCCCACTGTCTGCACATATAATTTGAGGAAAATATGTGTATAAAATAGTTTACCATTTGTCGATAAAAAATAAATGTCCCCGGATTTAATTAAAAAAATCTGGTCACCTTATTCTATATAGCTATTATATGTATATCCTTAATCCTTTGTAAAAACAGGTTTTGTGCAAGTCAGGAGGATTAGAGCTGTGACATTTGCTGTTGCCTGTGTTATATGATATGGTCAAGTCTCATAGTTCTTCCAAAAGTCAATAGCATCGTCTGGCAGCTTATGAATAGCTCTAGTATCTTAGGAGGCTGCAGGCAAATGGGATGTCATTCTCGTTTAGTGCTGGGAGATTTCCATTAAAAAAAAAGTATTGCGGAAATAAATAAATATCCAATTATGAGAGAGGAGAGGGGAAGGGGGTGGGGGGTGAAATGATGTTAGGAAAAGAGTGGGGTGGGTGAAGGTCCACTTTAGGCTCTATTCACATTTGCGTATAAGGCCGATAGCGATTACATGCGGAAGACCCAGCAGGGGTTCCTGAAGATTTCAATAGGGATGCCCAGTTGAAAGCAATGGGAGGCTGACATGTCCCGCAGTTAATCGTGGCCACTCGCATGCGATCGCTCATGGAGTGATTACCTGTGAATGATCAGCCGTGGATACAGCCAGTCTGTTTCTGGGGCCAGTTGTTTACAGATAATCGCTCCATGACCACTTAGATTTAAGCAGCCTTGATTAGCTTCCGAAGCTGTCAGCATCCCATTGCTTTTTAATTGGGCTTCCCCTCGCAACTAATCCCCGGGAACCCATGCTGGGTCCCTGCATGTAATCGCTAACGGCCCCATTCACATGTGAATGGAGCTTTGATGTTTACTGCCCTCTGTGACCCTTTCAGGTAGATTTCCTCTTTCCTCCTTTGTTGTTGACACTTAGAAAAGACGTGAGAAAAAAAATCAGGGGCACAGAAATGAATAAAAAAAAATTTCTGTTGTCTAGGGCAGTGGTCATCAACCCTGTCCTCAGGGCCCACTAACAGGCCAGGTTTGCAAGATAACTGAAATACATCACAGGTGATATCATTTGCTCTTTAGGGATTGCAGTCTTCTAGTCTGCAATGCATCTCCCCAAGGTAATACATAAAATCTGGCCTGTTAGTGGGCCCTGAGGACAGGGTTGATGACCACTGGTCTAGGGGAAGGCTTGGAAACACCTTCAGCTACTATATAAAAAAAAGCTACTCACTCTCAAAAAAAAGTTTGTTAGAGGTGGGGGAAAGAAGAGAACTTTAGTTTTTGGCCAGGAAAGAAAAAAAGAGAGGGCTGCCAATTCGACCATAGTGTTTTAAGCGAGTTTATTGTAGAGATCACTTACAAACAAAGGTAGATAAATGCGTGTCTCCTAAATCAGTGTGCAGTCCGGACATCGGTGGAAATGGAAGATCAGAGAGCAGCTCCCTCCGCGGCTGCTATACCAGAGCCACTGCAACCAGGCACTTAAACACATGAAGAACCGCCGCTGTAGGACACAGAAGACACCGCCGGAGGATGTGCTCACACTGCCAGGACATGCATTTCAGAGGCTAGGACCCACCTCCTTCCTTCCACAGCATAACTATTGCCCGTGCCTCCAGAATTAAAGACATGTCCGCCAACTTTAGTTTTGGGTGAAGGTCTGCACTGACAGAACAATAGTTCCAGATGTTAACAAAGCTCTATAAATTCAGTGTTTGCTGTAGAAATGTAAAGACTCCAACATGCTATTCCTCGTTTTTTAAGTTTTTATTATTCTATATTGATAGAGTTAGTTGCTTGAGGAATGGGCACATTACGTTACTCTATAGGCTTTAAACTAATGTTAGCCAAAGGGCTATTGCCTAGAGGTATGGAATTGGAGAGGCTCAAGAAAAAAAATACATTTTGGTGATTTTCCTTTTGACAAATGCAGCAGATTTACTACAGAATCAGCGTTTCATTCCTCTGTGAGTATTATGAAGTGGCAAGCAGGCACTCACAGGCTATAAAGAAATAGATATATTATTCCATATGCACTTACAGATCCTTGTGAGAAAAGTACTTTGGATCATTTTAGGCTATGACTAAATCAGTTGTTTGATTATGATACAAGTGTCTTTTTCTTTTTTTGTGTGTCTATTTTCTATCATACAATTACACTTAAAGTCTTACTAAGAGAGATACTAAATACTGTATTTATTGGCGTATAACACTCACTTTTTTCCCCTTAAAATTGAGGGTAAACTGTGCCTGCGTGTTATACGCAGGGGGCTGTGGAAAGTTTTTTTCTGAAACTTCCCTCTTAAAGTTAGGGCGCGTGTTATATGCCTGTGCGTGTTATACGCCGGTAAACTAAGGAATGGACTTTTGACAGCACATGGATAAATAATGTAGGGTTTTTTATTTTATTTTAGAAAAATAGTAAAAAATACATACGGTAGATACTTTCAGAATTATCAAGGTGATAATTATTAATACTAATATTGCTTCAAAAACGACAGTAACATAGGTGAACTCAATAATGAAAGAGATACATATACAGCAAACAGGAGATGGTGGAACAGTGTACATGTGAAGCGAGTAACATTAGCCGTGGGTCCAGTATGTAAAATTGTAGTCTTGAATTGCTCTACATGTTTCGCGTGTTGTAACGCTTCTTCAGGAGCATGATAATAAACAGGTCGTATTGGAAAATGTAACACGAATCTGGGTATTAGTAAATTGGCAAAATATCTAAAATAAGTAGCCAATTAATTTTGTAGAAATCATAATAAACAACAGCAGGATAATGGACTAAACACAGGCTGCTGACTTTTTTTTAAAAGTCAGCAGCTACAAACATTGTAGCTGCTGACTTTTAATAAGGACACTTACCTGTCCTAGGCGCCCGTGAAGTTGGCCCCCATGAGGCCGATCCCTCGATCGCGGCAGGTCCCCGTGCCGCCATCCTCACTAAGGGAAACAGGCAGTGAAGCCTTGTGGCTTCACTGCCCATTTCCTACTACGCATGCGCGAGTCGCGTGGCGCTTTGTGAATGGGCCGGCTGCTCTCTGGGATACACACAGTTCCCAGAAGGCAGCGCGCCCCATTGATCAGAAGAAACCGTGAGTAGGACGAGGAAGAAGACCTGCCGAGGACTAGGAAGAGGCAGATTAGGAACTTCCGCATAGCAACCGCTCTTTCTGGTAAGTAAAATATATATTTTTTCTACTTTTTAGTAGATTTTTGGTGATTTTTTTTTTTTCAGGGTGGAACTCCACTTTAAAGTGTATATTTAAAGCACTGATCACTGTATGAGTGTCACTGGTCCCCAAAAAGTGTCAAAAGTGTCAGTTAGTGCCCGAATGACCGCCGCAATATCGCAGTCCCGCTATAAGTCACTGATCGCCGCCATTACTAGTGAAAAAAAAATCCCATAGTTTGTAGACGCTATAACTTTTGCACAAACCAATCAATATACAGTACGCTTATTGTGATATTTTTTTTACCAAAAATATGTTACAGAATAAATATTGGCTTAAATTTATGAAGAACTTTTTTATTGGATATGTTTTAAAGCAGAAAGTAAAAAATATAGTTTTCTTTTTTTCAAAAATGTACTGTCTTTTTTTGTTTATAGTGCAAAAAACAAAAACAAAACAGGTGATCAAATACCACCATATTTGTGGGAAAAAAGGACATGCATTTTTTTTTAGGCACAGCATCACACGACTGCGCAATTGTTAGTTAAATAAATACAGTGCCGTATCGCAAAAAATGGCCTGGTCATGAAGCGGTGTAAACTAGACATGTGCATTCGTTTTTGTCCGAATGCATTTTCGTCCGAATTTCAGCTATTTTCGTTATCGTTTTAACAAACGAAAACGAAAGCACAGAATCCGAAAACCGAAAGATCCGACATAAACAAATGCTTTATTTTCATTTTCGTTGCTACAACAGTTCGATATAGATAGGAGATTCGACGTGACGCTGACAATAACAATCTGTGTCTATCGAACCTGTGGTCGAATGCGCCTAACCTTAACTCTATTAGTCCAAGATTATTCTACATAGGAGAGAAAAGATTCGACATTATAGAGAGAAAAGATTCGACATAGGAGAGAAAGATTCGACATAGGAGAGAAAAGATTTGACATAGGAGAGAAAAGATTCGACATTATAGAGAGAAAAGATTCGACATTATAGAGAGAAAAGATTCGACATTATAGAGAGAAAAGATTCGACATAGGAGAGGAAAGATTCGACATAGGAGAGGAAAGATTCGACATAGGAGAGGAAAGATTCGACATAGGAGAGAAAAGATTCGACATAGGAGAGAAAAGATTTGACATTATAGAGAGAAAAGATTTGACATTATAGAGAGAAAAGATTTGACATTATAGAGAGAAAAGATTCGACATAGGAGAGAAAAGATTCGACATTATAGAGAGAAAAGATTCGACATAGGAGAGAAAAGATTTGACATTATAGAGAGAAAAGATTTGACATTATAGAGAGAAAAGATTCGACATAGGAGAGAAAAGATTCGACATTATAGAGAGAAAAGATTCGACATAGGAGAGAAAAGATTCAACATTATAGAGAGAAAAGATTCGACATAGAGAGAAAAGATCACTGCTTGTGGGCGGAACATTCGACCGGAAATGTATGATTGCAGAGTCGTACAGTTTCGCTGCTCCGTCGAATCTTCTTTGAACATTCGACAGACACCATAAGCCTTCAATGACAGATTCGACCTTAATTAATTCAGATTTTCGGACGAATGCAATTTTTTACGAAAAACGAAATAAATAAAAACTAATTTCGGGAGTAACTAAATACATTTATTTTTTGGACGAAAACGAAATTCCGAAACGAAATATTTCAGTGTGCACATGTCTAGTGTAAACCTTCCAGAGGACAAGTGGTTAATGTCTATTTCTAGATGTGCTGTCTGATGCTGCCATTACAAAGATGACATCTGGCAACCGTGATAATTTTTTTGGGGCTTAGTGACAAATTTGTTTTCCTATTCTTTTCATAAGGTAGCACCGCTTTGAACTGTCTTGCTTACTGCGTGCCATTTCTTTTTTTTTATCTTTTTGTATTTCTCTTGTTTTGCTCTCTTAAAAAGAATCAGCAAATGCATTTTATAGTGTTTTTTTGCAGGGCAGATATCTCACAAACAATCTTGTTTTTCAGCTATGGCACAATTCCAGCCTCTGCTTTCCCACAGGTAGACTCAATAAATTTCATCAGGTACTTGTGGCTGTGTTGCTTGCCCTGTTTGATCCTGCCAGAGGCTCCCCCGCTGCCCGCAGCCTTTCAATCAGGCACAGGCGGCTGGAAACTGAACTCTTCTCGATCGCTCGTGTCTGCACTTAACTTCTAATGAAAAACAAACGTAGTGTGACCAACAAGGGACATTTCTCACATCGCCAGGGGAGGAGGGTGGTCATGGCATGCTAACTCCGGCACGAGCTTGATGGAGCGAAGACCCCTCCCTTTTCGACAAGAGGCCAGAGGCGGCGACAGAGACACCGAACCTTCAGGCTTTGTCTGTCCCTTCGCCAAAGTGTTTGCTTCACTGTCTTTTCCTTTCTCTTCATGTCTTAGCATGTCTAGTGGAGAATCGCAGTCTGCCCCTCGCATCCCATTCAGTATGCTAGGAAGAAATCCTTTCTTTCCAGAGTAAAGAATTTAATTTCAATTCATCTGGTGGAGAGACCTGTGCTCTTTTGAAAATATATGCAGTAGCACGGAAGGATGATTTGTTGGTTTGTCACCGTGTTAAATGCTTAAGATGTGCTCAAGTGAGACAAAGTTGCGGTGCAGACAAACACGCTACTCGTGTACTGCAAATAGAAGAAACATGTGCGACAGCTTGATGCCACACCATATAATATTACTGCACTGACTCATAGGAGCAAATCGCTTTGCCTTTTTAATGTTAATCTCATTTTAACCATGAACTGTTAGTAATAATTAAATATGGTTTGATCCCTTTAATTATTAATGACTTACTGTTAAACGATTTGCTGTACATCTTAAAGATTGCAGTAAAAAAAATGGCTGAAAACTACAGAGCCTTGAAGCTAAATATCTTAGAACAAAACCTTTGCACTATAAGAGCTATTTTAAAAATAAAATTGTGTATCATGTCAAGTTTATCAATTTCAATAAGCCTACCAGAGAGAAGAGAAAAGGATTGAGAGGGCAAGAGAAATGATGCTGAAGCTAGTAAACAAGGGTGAAGAGTGACCAAGCTTAGGCCCTCTGACCTGCTGTCCCACTGGCATTTCATTCTTTCTGCCTTTCCATGATTATTCTCACTACACTTCTGTGATTTGCATTTATACAAATGTCTAATTTGTACATATTTCCCCTAAAATTGATATTGTATTATTTTATAGATATCCGAAAGGGACAATGGTAGCAAAATCTCTGTATTTGTGTTCTGTCCCCTAGACCATTGAAGTGCAGGGAAGAAAAAGCTACTGGGAACGGTCTAGCTGTGAGGAGCAATGGAGGATAGCAGCCCCACTGCAAGGAGTTTTTTAGTGGCTCAAAGTTGGGCTTTAATGTTTTTGGTATACCAAAAAAAAAAACTTTAATGAAAGAAATATGATATAAGAAATACATATCATATAATATGCATCAAATCTTTCGAGCCGGTTCACACAGGGGCGTCCTGGGATCCAACTTCAAGTCACCCCAAGTCGCCCCAAGTCGCGCGGTTTAGAAAAGTAATGGAAGTGAATGGAGCCGTCTTAATGTACACTACTGTAGTCGCTCTGACTTTGCAAAAGGTTCCTGTACGACTTCAATCCGACTTCTAGGCGACTTGTACCCATTGGTTTCAATGGAAATTGCCTCCAAGTCGGATCCCCTGTCTTAACTGAAGCAACATTCCAGGAAGTAAAAATAGTTTTCCAGGCAAACCCCTCCCTCCCCCTCCCTCCCACAGAGCTGATTATTGTTTGATTGACCACTGGAAAGTCGCCTGTCCTGGAGGCAACTTGAAGTTGCCTTGTAAGTTGCCGGGAGTCGCGCTGTGATTCATGCTCAAGTTGTGTCCAAGTTGCCTCCCAAAGTCGAGCTGGAAGTCGTGTTGCCCCTGTGTGAACCGGCTCTCAGAGTGTATAGAAAGCCAAAACATTATTTTTTTTTGGATAGGGTAGGGAATAGCGATGGAATAATGAAGGCCCCATTCCCACCTCACAGGAGATTGATGGACAACAGCAGGAGCCTATGGCTCCCACTGCTCTCAGTGTCTCCTGTAAGACTAGGAAGAGCTGAGCTCAGCTGAAGCTGCAGCTTGCACAGCACTGGATCAGTGATAGAAGGCAGCTAAGTATTTAGGAGTGGGGTATAGTTAGTGTGCAGTTTTTAACCTTAATTCGGGGAATGCATTAAGGCAAAAAAAAAACAAAATTATAGGATCAACTTGTGAATATATTAACACAATTATGGGCAACCAGAAATAAGCATGTAAATCTCCAGCTTATTGGCCTATAAACAGGCCTATTTCAGTTTGCCAGTGTACATGTTGGTTTACAAGAAAAACAGTCTATGTACACTATTAGGGAAAAAAGTTTTTTGAAATTAAGTGACATCATAAGTACCTGTCTTGTCATTGCAAGTAAGCTAAACAGAAAGATACAACACAGAATAGCCATATGGAAAAAAGTATAATTGCTGACATAACAATGAGCACCACAAATACTATTTTATATCAATAAATAACAAGCAGAACGCCTCCAAAAAAAGTCAGCTTAGTCTAGGCGAACAAAAGCCAAGCAGCAGGGGGCTGAGATCGGTCTGATGATTAATGTGAAAACATGGACAGCATTGTTCTCCAAAGCACAGATATAAGTTTTCAGATTTCATATATTGCTACTTTCCATCTATCTGCTATTTTTTCCCTCACTGGGGATACACAGAAACAGTTTTTACTGCTCTTCAACATTCCCTAGATATACCAGACATTAGCAATGTAATATTTGTTTCTAAATCTTATGGCCTTCGTAATTTTGGGAAGAAATCTAAGCTATATTTACCAGAACACAAGACTATTTCTCAGCTGTGGAATTGTATCTAAGGTGGCTCGTAGGGGATCAGGAGACAAAACATCTGAGAGACGTCCATGTTGGCGCTGCATCAATCACATGTTCACACAGGCCTGGGAGTTTGGAAGGTCAGCAGTCAGGATTTGCATATCATTTCAGATGTCTAGATCTATAGATCTATGGATCATTTTGACATGGAGCCCTGTTTTGGAGTAGCTTAGAGGTAGATTAATTTATAAAGTGGACCTAAAAAAATGCAGGAAGGTTTTTTTTGTTTTTTGTTTTTATTACAGAAGGGACATACTGGGATTGATTTAATAAAGGCAAATAGGCTATTCATTTTGCATGAAAAGCTGCACTTCCATGATGACTTTCCCCAGAGCTTAGTGAATGTAGTAAAATCTCACTTTGCAAAGAACACCCAATCATGTGAAAGTTGCTTGCACATGATTGGATGATGTAAGTCAGCAAGGCTTCACCTCATTCACTAAGCTATTCAGCAAATTCCCTTGCAAATGTCTATTTCTCTTTAGTAAATCAACCCCACTATGTTCCTTCTGCAATAAAGACTTCTTACTATCCTCCTCAAAATTTTCTTTGCGGGGTAAATTAAAGCGGTTCTTCAGTCTGAAACAAGATGTTAAAAGTTAACAGCTACAAATACTGTAGCTGCTGACTTTTATTAAAGTGGAGTTCCACCCTGAATTATTTTTTTTCTGCCTCTTCATTGTCCGCGGCTGGTCTTCTTCCTCGTCCTACTCGCGGTGTCTTCTTGTGAATGGGGCACGCTGCCTTCTGGGAACTGTGTGTATCCCAGAGAGCAGCCGGCCCATTAACAAAGCACCGTGCGGCTCGCACATGAGCAGTAGGAAACGGGCAGTGAAGCCGCACTGCCTATTTCCCTTACTGAGGATGGCGACGCCGGGAGCTGCCAGGATCGAGGGATTGGCCTCGGGGGGGGGCTGACATCGCGGGCGAGTAGGACAGGTAAGTGTCCTTATTAAAAGTCAGCAGCTACAGTGTTTGTAGCTGCTGACTTAAAAAAAAAAAAATTGCTGGTGGAATCCCCCTTTAACCTCCCTGGCAATATGATTCTGTCAGATTTTAGGTGCTGAAAGCGGTACCATTATTCTGCATGGAAATTTGGCGTTTTATATTGTAGGCCTGCAATTCTTAGGAATAATTTACTTAAATCTGTCCAAACCAGAGTCTAGTAGACATCCCGGTTATGATAAAGTTCAAAAAACAAAATCATAAATTATAATATAATAAATAACTATAAAATAATTATAACAAATAATAATATAATAATAATAAAAGTGTTTTTCAGTGTTTGATGACGAATTTCCCCACAAATTGCTATCGCTCAATTCTGCGAGTGATTCTAATTTATTATCGCTGTTTTCTAGCGGATCTAAAACCACTTTTGGCATAAAGGGACACTTTTTGGTTGCTATGGACAATCTCCAGTTTCCAGGCAGAAAGAACAGTTTTTATTATATAAAACTGCATGCAGGACACTGGACAGACCACTAGGGACAAAGGGGATGTGTAATTATTTGATACAGTACTGTAATCTGTATACGAGGACTGTATATGAGGACTGTATTATATATACTACACCGACTGCACTATATACTCTGAACTGTATTATATATACTACACGGACTGCACTATATACGCTGAACTGTATTATGTATACTACACGGACTGCACTATATACTCTGAACTGTATTATATATACTACACGGACTACACTATATACTCTGAACTGTATTATATATACTACACAGACTGCACTATATACTCCGGACTGTATTATATATACCACACAGACTGCACTGTATACTCTGAACTGTGTTATATATACTACACTGACTGCACTATATACTCTGAACTGTACTATTTATACTACACTGACTGACTGCACACTACACTAACTACCTGCCTAATCTCCATTCATTCACTATATACGGTCGCCGTGTAAGTAGCAGCCTTATATAGTGTGGGGCGTGGACTTAGCCCCTGAGCCATGATTGGTCAAAGGCACCCTGCCTTTGGCCAATCATGGCTCCCACAGCACATCGCGCTGTGATTGGCCAAAGCATACAAGTCAGGTGCATGCTTTGGCCAATCAGCAGCTGTCAATGCACTGTGATCTCGTAGTTCATTATGGGGTGCTCCGTGGTGGGAAAACTTCCCGTAAACACCCCATATGTTCGTTTGTTCTATGACTCAAACATCGGGAATATCCCTACTTTTAATAATAAGACACTTACCTGTTTAGAGATCTAGCGCTGTCCTCACCTGAGCCAGCTCCATGTAGCTTCACAACTCCTTGTAGCTTCACAGCTGGTTTCCCACTGTGCAGGAGTGAGCTGCGCTGCACATTGTGAATGCTCCCACACAGGGCTTTTATTCAGCGGGTACGCGGGGAACGCATTTCCGGCACCTCTAGCACTGGATATATGTAATGGCAAGGGCTACTATACTGGAGGATCTATTGATACTAGTTGCTGGAAGGGGTTTATAGTTGGGAGGGTCTGTTTTTGCTTGACGGAGAATCTATTGTTGAGGGAAGGGTCTATTTTTGCTGTGATGGATCTACTGTTGCTGGAGGGGTCTATTGTTGCTGGCTGCTGAAGGGTCTATTGATGTTGGCTGCTAGGAGATATCTTTTTGCTGGAGGGGGTCTATTGTTGCTGAAATGGGTCTATTGTTTTAGTGGGGGGCTCTATTGTTGGTATTGGGGTATGTAATTGCTGGAGATATCTATTTTACTGCTTTTCTTGTTATAATTAACACATTCCATACAAATTACTTGGCACCAAAAAAAATATATACTTGGTTCTGTATTTTCTAAAAGGGGTGGACTGGAAGGTGGCTAGGGGGTGGTACCAAAGGATGTGCTCAAAGGTGGGTAGGGGCGGAGACAAGGGGTGACTCGAAAGGGGGGAGTACCTGCACCTATTCTCTGAGAAAAAAAGCCCTGGTCCCGCAGCATTCTGGGACCTGTAACATGTCCCAGATAGCTGCGAGGGAAGGGGGGTGAACTCCCACTCAGATTGTCACGGGGACCTGACCAGAAGTGGGAGCTTCCATGCTTGTAAGCCAAATATAGAAGGAAATGTTTCATATGAATATGCATATATAGTATCTATATGAACAATATTAACATGTGTAATGCATTTGTAATTTTTAATCTATTGAGATACAAAGGTCAATTTATAATTTAATGGGTTACATCATAGGGAGCAAAGATAAAACTCTTATTTCACTAGGAGCAGCCAATCGTGTATTATAGTTGATTAGATAATATTAAAATTAATTTGCAGTATTATCTTGATATTATTATACCCAGTATAACATAAACACAATATAATCCAGTTATGTATTCATTAAAAATAATGAAATGCATATTTAAGTAGAAGCAGTGTAACTACCGGAATCTGTCTTGATTATCACCCCATTTGTAATGCCCTGTAAAATAGCAATCTTATGCCCTGTACACATGATCAGAATTTCCGATAGGATAAAATCCGATGGAATTTTCCATCAGAATTCCGTTCAAGCTGTCTTGCATTCACACTGTCAGACCAAATTCCGACCGTCCAAAACGCGGTGACGTAAAACACTACGATGAGCCGAGAAAAATTAAGTTCAATGCTTCCGAGCATGTGTCGACTTGATTCTGAGCATGCATGGTTTTTTCTCCGTTCCACACAGACGATCGGAATTTCCGATAGGATTTTTTTCCATAGGAAAAAAATAAAACATGTTCTATTTTTAAACCCAGAAAAAGTCTGAATATCTGATGAAAAAATTCCGTCAGGCTTTTTTCATAGGAAATTCTGATCGTGTGTACAAGGCATTAGAAGTTGCTACTGAAAAAAATACTATGAAAAAACATGAAAAATGGTTTATAAATGCACAGATCATGGTGTTTTCTATTTGTGTAAAGCTCTCATTGATTGGTGCCATATCTAATTACCAGGTGTTTGTCTGAAGATGACTGAACATAAGCAAAGCAATGCCAAAGTGACTGGCATCAGTTTTCAGAAAAACGCATTTAATAGGCACTAGGAATTCAATGCTTATTTCAATGGGACAATCACAAGGAAATCTTCACTGGCTCTGGTGAGGCAGCTCTCAAACACACAGGCCTCCCTCAATAGATACCCAGAAGCAACTCAAAGTATACAAGCAATAAACCACAAAGTGAATTTAAATGTTCATATTACTGTCACATGAAAACAATCAACGCGTTTCGGGGGCAAAAAAACTCACTTTTCACCTGGACTACAAAAGAAATTTTAATGAGTACAAAAATTAATAAAAAAATGATGAGAATGATAAAAAAAAAAAAAAACATTTTAAAACATTACCACCCTGTCCTGGGGCTAAATTACGAATAAAGGTGCACATAATAAATCACTAATACTCATTTCTACCATACAAAAAAAACGTTACTGTTCTAAACACATGATTGAAAGCAGTGACCATTCAATGGGTCTGACTGCTTGAAATACTGAAAAACATATTCCCATAATTCTTTCACTTTGTCATCACCTTGGAAAGAGTATTTGTTGAATATGTTTGAGCACTCAAAGAATGTGCATTACATTTTCTTTCAGAATTTTCCAAAAGAAAAATCGACTGACCTTACACAAAGCTCAGGGTAACATTTGTTACAAAGCTGGTCATCATCCATTGAGGTATTATCTGTCATGCACAGAATTCTTTTTAAGAAATATGTTTCAACCAAAAAATGTATACAAACCTATAATTTTATAAAATGGGACTTCAATGGTACCAATATTCAAAAGCATATTGACAAGAAGAATTATTTAAAAATATACAGACTATTATTCCTGTTCACAATAAAACATTATTAAGATCGTATTCTACAAGATTATGTACCACTACAAAAAAACTCTTTTTGTTATTACACAAAAGCATCTCTAAGTTACGTAACCTCCTACCATCTCAAAGCCTCCTGTTTATATAAATGATATCTACTTAATCTCAAATATTGAATCATTTTTCTACTTTCAAGCTGATGTTTCCCAGTTATTACTGTACATTTTTCTTCTTCAAAAGATATAAGGGAGGTATTAGTTAATTTTGTGTTTGCACTTTCCAGCCAGGCACCAAATCCAACAATGACCCATAAATGCCTCATTAAAGGGGTTGTAAAGGTTCGTTTTCTATTTTCTAAATAGGTTCCTTTAAGCTAGTACATTGTTGGTTCACTTACCTTTTCCTTCCATTTCCCTTCTAAATGTTTTTTTTTCTTTGTCTGAATTTCTCACTTCCTGTTTCTCCTCACTAAACTTCACACCATCATCCGAGTGGTGTTTAGTCAGCCAGAACAGCTTACTGAACAGCTTACTGAGGAGGAACAGGAAGTGAGAAATTCAGACAAAGAAAACAAAGAAAAAAATCAGTTAGAAGGGAAATCTAAGGAAAAGGTAAGAGAACCAACAATGCACTAGCTTAAAGGAACCTATTTAGAAAATAAAAAACGAACCTTTACAACCCCTTTAAGGAAGGGGGTTTTAGGGAATATAAGGATCTTCAAACGACAATGTTAATACCCAAGGGATAGAATATTAATCAACATCCACAAGAAGTTCTAACAAACTAATTATTAAACTGGCAAAATCAATCAAGGATAGTCCAAAGCTTAAAAATGACTGCGTGTACAAAGGTATAAAGCATGTTTAGTCAATAGATATCTAATGGATTGGTCAAATGGATGCTGCGCCACCTCCCCCCAGCAGAGAAAGGGGGGCAGAGAGTTCCTCTCATTGTGGGTGTTTATTGACATTCTACTGCTTGCCTATTAACATTAACATTTGAAGATCCTCAAATTCCATTTATAGGACATTGTCTGATTAGGTGCCTAATTTGCAGAGAACAAAAGCAAAATGACTGTATTTATTGGCGTATAACACTCACTTTTTTACCCTGAAAATAGGGGGGAAAACTGTGCCTGCGTGTTATACGCAGGGGGCTGTGGAAAGTTTTTTTCCTGAAACTTCCCTCTTAAAGTTAGGGTGCGTGTTATATGCCTGTGCGTGTTATATGCCGATTAATACGGGTATATATTTTATATTGTACTCTACCAAAAAGAGGGATTTTTTTTTTTTGTGACATGTAATTTTTTTAAATAGGATCTTTAAAAAGTTTAAGGACCAGTTTACACCACATGCAGTCTAGTGCGTTTTTTTTTTCTGCATCAAAAACGCATGGATAGTAAGTTATATGGTTTTCAAAGGCATAGTTCACACCAACATGGTCAGTTTTAGTGCATTCCAGTTCCAGCAAAAAAAGGAGAGCATGCTGCATTTTTTCTGCACTGAACTGTACTGGAACACGGTAAAACTCATCAAAAATGCACTGGAACGCACCTAAACGCACCAAAAACGCACTGGAACACACATGTCCTTATTTAAGGTGAAGAAAAAAGAGGGAGGAAAAAAAAGCACTGGAACGCATCAAACACCTGTCAAAAACATATCAAAAACACACATTCAGAAAAGCATCCATTTCTATGGTGTGAACGGGCCCTTAATTTGAACAGAGATACCAAGTCTGTAGATTTTAAATAATTCTTCTTGTCAATATACTCTTCAAGTATAACCAAAGGCAAAACTTTTTTTTTTAGTTTTGGATAGAATGCAGAAGGATTAGAACACTTGTCAGACAGTTAATGCTGTCTGTGTCCCCATTAGGAAGATTCACTCTCTCTATATGTTCTGTTTATCATTACCATTGAAAGTAACAGAAAATACCACATTTTGGGTTGTCCCCAGAAAAGTAATAGATGGGAAATCTTCCAATGGGGGCACTAGTTCTGGTGGCCTGGGGGTCCCTGAGAAATTCCCTTAATTTGCAGGGATTTTTTCTGACTTCCTGTTCGGCTCTGGGACAGGAAGTGAAGGGAAATCTCCACAATGGGACACGGATGGTGAACTACAATCTGACGGCGGTTATAACACTCCCTTGCTCTATCTAAAATTAAAACAAAAATGCCTATAGTTCTACTTTAAATATAGGTGCCTTTAAAGTCCCATTTTTGAATAGTATGTTTGAAGTATGGTATATTTGGGGATGCTCTGCCATTAATATAAATAGGTCCAATCATACTCGTTAATAAGAATCTACATAACAGCTGAATAAGGAGATGATTTCTGGGCCTTTCATAAGACAATCATCAAAGAAGTCAATAAATGTTGGCATTGTCAGAATTAATGTGATATACCAATGATTTAGAATGAAATGAAACTGCTTTACCTGCTCAAAGATCTTACATTTTGACCAACCTTTCTGGCTAAACATCATGGCCAATGACCATAAATCATTAGATCAGCTGGTGTAGAAAGGTGTAATGCCGCGTACACACGATCGGAATTTCCGACAACAAAACCGTGTTTTTTTTTCAGACAGATGTTGGCTCAAACTTGTCTTGCATACACACGGTCGCACAAATGTTGCCCAGAAATTCCGATGGTCAAGAACGCGGAGACGTACAACAATGTGACGAGCCCAGAAAAATTAAGTACAATGATTCCGAGCATGCGTCAAATTGATTCCAAGCATGCATAGCACTTTTGTGCGTCGGAAATGGCTACACGCGGTCAGAATTTCCGACAAGAACTTTTGTTGTCGGAAAAAATGAGAACCAGCTCTCAATCATTTGTTGTCAGAAATTCCGACAGCAAATGTCCGATGGAGCCTACACACGGTCGGAATATCCGACCAAAAGCTCACATCGAACATTTGTTGTCGGAAATTCCGATCGTGTGTACGCGGCATTAGGGTGCACCGGCCAGTTATCCATCATTATACAGTACCTAAAAGGCTGCTTTTAGATTCGACTTTTAGGTCCAGGTCATTCTTGACACGCCAACTATCACAGCCCTGAAGAAGGGGGATACATTTCCCCCCAAAATGTGTTGGCTATAGTCATCAATTGTGAACTGTGAATTCTTAAAAATGTGTTTAGAGTAACCTCAAGTATGATGACCTTCTATATCAAACGTGCCTCTACACGCTTCAGGATCTATCTTGAGTAGCGCTTTTCCATCGCTACCAGAGAGGCAGCAGCTGTGACTCTAATGAGGCTCACCCACATCTTGTTTTCATTGGCCATGTATCCTAGTGAAGCACAATACATCCTAGATCACCTCCAGGGATAGCAGACTTCTCACCAGTCCAACGATGTCACACAGACAAATTGGAATGTAAAATTAAAAACGTAGGTATTTCTTTTATGCAATTATGTTTTTGTATGTTTATGTTTTTGTTTGTTTTTGTTTTTGTATGTTTATATATTTTTTTTTACATTTAAGTATATAAACAGCCAAAATTATTATTTTTTCATATTGAATAAAGTAGGAAAAGGTTAACTACTCTTGACCTCTATTTCAGCTCTAACGACAACTAAAAAAAATGGATTTTCACTTTGAGTCCACCAGGAAAAAATGAAAGTTAATTTCCCAAAAAAAAAAAAAACAACCAGAAAAAACAGACTGGGGTTTTAACCTGACACCCCCCCCCCTTCTCCCCACCCACACACATCCTACCCAACACTTAAACAGGAGTTTGGGCTTTGAAAACACTTTAATGCATCTGTTCACCGTTCCACCTCTAAGAAGAAGTTCATAGCCTCAAAACTACAATATGCTTACAATATATCTACTAAAACCTGTTTGTATCTAATAGGGGGCCATGAAACATCACTCTGGTATAATTACATTTTCTTTTTTGTGAGCAAGGGGGGAAATGTCTCCTATGGGGAAAAGCAACCTCATAGTGCATGTACTGTATCAGTCCCTAAATTGTATATATTTTTTAGCTGTTATTAAATTGCAAGGAGAGGTAATAAAGCTGTCAATTGGTTGCAATCAGTGGTGGCCCGTCCATTAGGGGCGCATGGGCGCCCCCCCCTACCCATGCATCCGGCCCCCTGATCTACATACAGGGCGCCATACCATGGATTGCATTTTTTTGAAGCACGTGATTAGAGCCAGAGGATCTTATAGGCTTCAAAAAATGGTGGACTTGGAGCGCAGAGCGCTGCCCTTTGAGCCCACCCAGTTGCGTGAGAATAGCAAATGAATATTTGCTATTCTCTCACTGATTCTCCTCCCAGCCAATCAGGAAGTGGATCATGAAACCCGTTTCCCAATTGTCTAAAAGGAAAAGCAAAGTTATTGGCCAAGGAGGAGGAGGGAGGAGGGAGAAGACGCGCAGCCAGGGAAGAAGCAAGGGGAGGACTAATGAACCCCCCAGCTGCCAGTCCATTGATGGCTCACCATCCAGCATCCGGCTCAGCCATCCAGCACTCCCCGGTTCGAGGAGAGGAGATCGGAGTCTGGGCAGGACAGAGGTAAGGAGGCCGTCACCCGCGGCCGGGGGTTGTTCCCTGTGTTCCCTGCATTAATTTCCTTCTCCCCTCGAGGGGAGGTGGTTACGTTGGTTTTCCGCCCCCCACCCCGAATTATCGCCACTGGTTACAATTAGTAAATTTTGGCAGCTCCTCATTATAAAAAACAGCATGCCTTTTTAATGAAAACTAATGCTCAGAAAACATACAAACTTATATAAATACTATTAATAATAATGATAAATATATACATTTATTTATAAAAGTTATTTGCAAGTCTCTGCGTTTATTGTTAACTTCTTTTAGGAAGTCAATGTTAGGAGGAAAAATGATGTTCTATTGAGCCTGCGACAGGAAATGTTGATTCTGCAGTCATCATAGTAACCTTCAAGTGCAACCCAGTTTGAGTTAAAGGAATAGTATAGTGAGTTTTCAGTTTTAATATTTTGAAATTTCATAACAGTGTTCATCTTAAAGTAATTTTTTGATGTGACTTGCAAGTTTTTACAAGCATGTTCTTCCTTATCCTATTAAATCTATAGATTTGTAGAATAGCCACTAGAATATATAGTAAATTAAACACTACAAGTACTCTGCCTATGTGAATAAAGTATATGTAGCCCAGGGGTTGCTACTATGGTTATTATGTTAAGTGGTTTATTGTTTCTTAGATAAGGGTTTGGCTTCCTCTAGTGACCGCTGAACTTTGTCAGGATTTTCCTTCCTTTTAAGAAGTGGATAGGTGCGGCCTGCTTTCAGCTTCTCTGGACGCCATTCAACAGCCATTCAACACCTGCCAGCAGGAGGTCTGTGTGTGTGACCAGGAGTGAGAGACTGCGGCCTACTGTCATGGGCGTCCGCTGAAATTTTTTCAGGGGGGGGGCGCTTCAGCAGCGGCGATACACAGTCGCATTTTACCCTTTCTTTGACCGCTAGCGGGGGGTTAAAAGCAACCCCACCACCCACGTTAAAATGTAAAAACACCCCACTGTGCCCCCTGCATCTTTCAATATCTCTTTGCCACTACTACCCCCTCTGCACCACTGAACCTCTTCTCCCCTTTACATTACACAACACCGCACAGCTCTGGCCCCCTTTACATTACACAGCACCCTGCGCCTCTGGACTCCTTTACACAGCATCCTGCACCCCCTTCATGTTACATAGACTGTGACAGACCCCTCCCCAGTCCTACCTTAATCATGCAGCCAGAGGGAGAGACACAGCAGCGCGGGAACTGCTGAAGTTATTTTTCATATTACCTAGAGACTGAGAACATGATACAAGAGATGGTCAGAGGCTACAGACATGATACAGGAGATGGTCAGAGACTGCAGACATGCTACAGGAGACCGTCAGAGACTGTGCGGACATGACTCTCCTCTGTTTATACTCGCCTTTCTTCACGTGGGGGTAAGTAGAGTCCTTTGCCCTGCAGAGACTCTTAAAGCGATTGTATACCCGCACTGAATTTTTTATTAAATTTTTTTATGAAAAAACCTGTAAAGCAAAAGGCATAATGAGCTAGTATGCAGCGCATACTAGCTCATTACGAAATACTTACCCTAGAGCGAGACCTCGGCATCTGATCCCGGTCCACGCTGAGGGAGCTGACATATTCCCTCTGCGTTTCTTGCAGGTTCACGGCTCTGGCGCTGTGAGTGGCTGGAGCTGCGATTACGTCACTCCCACGTGTGCGCGTCGGACCTTCAGCCGAGCATTTACAGCGCATGCGCCGCTGACGTCAGTGGCTGCATGCAAAGTCAATATCTCCTAAACCGTGTAGGTTTAGGAGATATTCATTTTACCTACAGGTAAACCTTATAATAGGCTGATCTGTAGGTAAAAAGAAAAGGGGTTTACAAGCACTTTAAGGAGCTGGAGCCTGCACATTTTTGTTATCACTGTGGCAAGTAAATGGTGTGGTGGGGGGAGAGGGGCAAGCTGTACATCACTCTTTATGCCCACATAGCTAATAGATGAGAGAGCAGTAACTTGAAGTGCCCACCCCATAGTCACACTTCAGGTCTGTCCTAACACAGATTCAGTCTCAGTCTAACCCCAGCACACACTACAGCTGAGCTCCCATACACAATGCTGTACAATACAGAGCAATGCAGCCATGACACAGCTCACCTGTGTCCAGTCCTAATCATGCCTCCCCTGTCATCTCCGGTTTTCCCCTCCCGGCATCTTCATGCTCCTCTGAGCACTCATTGCATAAACAGTACTGAGAGCCAGGCACACGTGGTGGGTGAGGAGGAAGATGTCAGCAGCGCCCTCATTGGATACAGGGCTGCAGAGCCCTGTTGTGATGTAACTTCTGATTGGCAGCGTGTGTGGTGGGAGGGGCAAAGTGTGGGAAGCATTCGTAGGACATTACACTACACAGTGAGTGAAAGAGGAGCCCGGTGAAAGGCAGCACTTGTTCGGATATGCGGCCCCGTGATCCTGGCGTGCCCTACAGCCAGTCTGACCCGGGGACATACTTTCCCACTTCCACACACGATAGGCAAATTAGGCGGCCCTGAGGCCCTTGCAAGTGCAGGGCCTAATTAGAGAGCCTCTGGGCCTGACACCCCCGCAGTGTGTGGCACACCTCCAGGGGGGGGCGAGCGACCCCCCTTGCCCTATGGAGCGGACGCCCATGCCTACAGTGGAGAGCCAGATCATCTGCCCCAGAGGGATCTTTGGAGGACAGCCCTGCTAATCGAGCAGGTGGATCGGCCTGCGCTTCAGAGCATTTGAAGCCATCTGCATTCCAGCCCACCGGGAGTTGCAGCACGGCGTGGCAACGCCATCTTCCCTAACAGGGACACCAGGAGGAAATTCCGGATGGAATCTAACATCCGCTGGGATCCATTGTGGTGAGAAGGCACCTGCCCATCCAAGTAGTGACTACAGTATTGCTGAGTGAGTTTCTTTCTTCCAGACTGCTGGTGAGACTTGTAGTTCCACGGCTGTGGATTAATTTCTTTCCAGGCATCATACAGCTAGACTTTGGGGCCTTGTCTTTTCCCCTATGCTGTAAGGTCAGTACTGTATGACTCACACATATTAGAAGGAATCTACAAGTGGGAAAAGTTCTTCAGCAGAGCAGTTATTAGCATCTGGTTCTGGAGCCCCTTGCCTTTGACCTTTTGGATTACAAATAAATACAAAATCAACACTGCAGTATGTTTTAAGGCTAGCTGAAGATTTCCTTAAATTAAGGAACATTCACCATTTTCTTTGTGTGCCGAGCTTTACTGTTCTACATTGGATATGCTCTGAACTACAACCTAGGGGGAGCCATTTAGTGAGAAATAGTCAGAACTTGTATTGTGTTGCTGTATTCACTGTTTGTGCATTGCTGGTACTGGTCTGTGTGCTGAGACCTCAGTGGGAAGGTATTTACATGTACTGAAAGTATTGAAGATCTATCTCCCTGTGCACCTGTTCACATATACCCCCTTTAGGTTGTCGCCAGGCTACAAGTGTATGGTATTTGTACACTGAATAATATTTCTGTCAATCATAACTTGTGTTCATTCATCTGTTATTCGTAATCCTTTTCCTTGTGTTATTGTATACCACAGTAAACATTTCTAGTGGTTCAGTGATATTGTGTGAGCTTCTCATTACTAACGTGACATTTCAGAATGGAACCCAAGGTGTCAGAGGTAAGAGGGGATCTGCAGAGTCGGGGTAGCCAGTGGGGTATAGAGTCAATCAGCAGCCCCCATGGGGGTACCGCTACATATACATAAACCCAACATCCAAAATCCTTACATGTTATGTAATTTCAAACGTATTTTTTAAATATTTTGCTTTTATTAAAATAATTCTTTGTGATCGTGACATGGAGGTCCTTGTTAATACACTTGCTACTACAGGGGTACAATCCCCTGCCCCTACCTCTAAGTGGTGATTCTATCTAGTCTCCTTGTCACACAGGCTTCCTTTTGAGACTAAAAGTGGCTACTTCAACACACATTATGCAGGCAGGAAGTTGCTACAAAGAGCCTTCAGGAGATAGGTCGCTCTGAGATGCATCAAAGAATTTTAAAAAAATTGAAAAAGTATTTTCTTAAAAGAAAAATTTAAATGTTATTTGATACATGGCGTTTAATCAAACTAATGATTCCCATATTGTTGTAAGATGATTATCTCATATGGTTGTCACCTCCATCTAGTGGCCATAATCTTGTATTTTTTTGATTTAGGTGTTTCAGAAAAATATGGTATTATGGCCACTAGATTGAGGTGACAATCATAGGAGATAATCATAATACAAACAATACAGGGCTCATTCATTATAAACAGTGGGTTGATATGGCGCACTCTGGATATAGCTACCTAAAAACAAATATAAGTAAAACAGTGGAAGATGGAGGGGCAGGGAGGGAGTAGAAATCATATAGGGTATTTTTGGGCTCATTCATTATACCTGTGCAAATTCTTAAAGCTGGCCATACATCATACAATTGTTTTGTACAATTTTCCTTTAGATTTAGCAAAACCATATAATATGAGGTCAAACATAAACAATTTCAATTTGTATGCAATCAGGCAGGCCCTTGCACTACATAGCTGCAGGTAAATCTAAAGAAAATTGTATAATGTATGGCCAGCTTTAGTGCATCCAAAAAACAAAACAAAAAAAAAACAAAAAAATCGTCACAAGGGACATAACTTAAAGTCAGTATGATGTGTCCCTAGAAGCCGTACTTCTATGAATGAATCAAGAATAGAGGATGGGTAGATTATTGATAGATCTGCCCCCTCCATTCATAAATCCTTTTTCATTTATATAAGCTGTAGTAGGGATTTCTATGGCTTCCATGAATGTAACAAATGGGCAGAAAGTGTGGGCACAGTGGTGACTGTTATAGCCCCTTATTTGTATTAACCTCAGCAGTAAGAGTGGGGGGGCAGAGGCATGGATGGGGGATGATTTCAACTTAAAAAGGGGGCATCAGCACAAGGGACACATACCACTGACTGTACAGTCAGTTATGTTCCTTGTGCTGATTTTTCTTTTGTTTATTTTGACCGCTCCTAGGCTTTAAGACATCAACATTGTGATTTTTTTATACATAGACCCCCTTAATGTCATTCATTTAGGGTTTACATTTTCTTTAAAGCCGTGTACACACGGTAGGTTTTACCGATGAAAACAGTCCGATGGACTTTTTTTCATCGGACAAACCGATCGTGTATGGGCCCCATCGGTCTTTTTTCCATCAGTGTTTAAAAATAGAACATGTTTTCAATTTATCCGATGGTTAAAAAACCGATAGTAAATTACTATCGTTTGTGGGGAACTCCATCGGATAAAAAAAACAAGCATGCTCAGAATCAAGTCGACGCATGCTCAGAAGCATTGAACTTCATTTTTCTCAGCTCATCGGAGTGTTTTACGTCACCGCATTTGGAACGGTCGGTTTTTTGACTGATGGTGTGTAGGCAAGACTGATGAAAGTCAGCTTCATCGGTTTTCCGATGGAAAAATCCATCGGTTTAATAGCCATAGGAAATCCGATCGTGTGTACAGGGCTTAACAGGTGTTCAGATAAGACATCAGCCACATAGAGTGTATATTTTTTTCATGAGTTGGCTGACTCAAAGACTTGCGTTATGAGAAGGAGCAGTAAAGCACTAGGGCACAGCAGTTGTGTAGAGCTGCAGAGCAGGAAAGAGTGTCCGCGTATGTGTACAGCAAACATACACAAGTTTTTTTTAAAGATTAACATACCTTGATAAATTGTTTACATCAAGATGATCCCTCTTTCTTGTATATATTAACCACTTAAGGACCGCCGCACGACGATGTACGTCGGCAGAATGGCACAAACAGGCACAAGGGCGTGCAGGTACGTCCCCTTTAAGAACCTGTCTGTGGGTCGCACGCGCGCTGCCGGCCCGCCAGTCCGAAGCTCCATGACCGCACCTGCGGGACCCGCGGACCTGATCGCTGCCTGTGTCCCGCGATCGGGTCACAGAGCTGAAGAACGGGGAGAGGTAAGTGTAAACAAACCTTTTCCCGTTCTTCCTAGTGGCAGTGTCACTGATCGTCTGTTCCCTGTCATAGGGAACGACGATCAGTGACGTCACGCACCAAGCCACGCCCCCTTCAGTTAAAATCACTCATTAGGTCACACTTAACTCCTTCAGCGCCACCTAGAGGTTAAACCCGTCACTGTAAGTGTCATTTTCACAGTAATCGCTGTAAAAATTACAATGGTCCCAAAAATGTGTCAAAAGTGTCCGATGTGTCCGCCATAATGTCGCAGTCATGATAAAAATCGCTGATCGCCGCCATTACTAGTAAAAAAAAAAATATTAATAAAAATGCCATAAAACTACCCCCTATTTTGTAGATAATATAACTTTTGCGCAAACCAATCAATAAACGCTTATTGCAATTTTTTTTAGAAGAATACGTATCGGCCTAAACTGAGGAAATTTTTTTTTTTTTTATATATTTTTTGGAAATATTTATTATAGCAAAAAGTTAAAAATATGTAATTTTTTTCAAAATTGTCGCTCTATTTTTGTTTATAGCGCAAAAAATTAAAACCGTAGAGGTGATCACATACCACCAAAAGAAAGCTCTATTTGTAGGAAAAAAAGGACGTCAATTTTGTTTTGGAGCCACGTCGCACGACCGCGCAATTGTCAGTTAAAGCGACGCAGTGCCGAATCGTAAAAAGTGGCCTGGTCTTTAACCAGTCAAAATGGTCCGGGGCTGAAGTGGTTAAAAAAATAAATGAAAAGACTGTACAAAGCGTTTAACTGCAAATTTTCCCATCTGCGTCTTATTATTAAAGGGAGTTGCTCTGAGCAGATTCTGGATTTGAAAAGCTGATTGCAGGTTTCGCTGCAACGTGCTGTCATTGAATAAAAAATGCAAAGCATGGGTTAAATAGGCCCATTGCTTATGCACTCATTTGCAGCTTTTATCCCTTGTGTATACTGCATACATGTAAAATTATAAATATCCTATTCAATACATCAGGACTGTGAACACAAAAAAAAAAAAAAAATCAGTGCATGCACTTTTTTATGCTGTCGAAACAGTTTTAAAAATGTCTAAGGCCTTAAATAAGCATGTGATTACCAAAGAATAGACTAGTTACCATGTCAGTGAATTAAACAGGGATTGTTGCTGATAATTAGCCGGTTAGAATTTATTAAGCATGCAATTAAACTGAATGGAATTCATAGCAATTAGGAACTCTCCTTTCATCAAATAAAGAGAGAATAAACCGCCCCCTGAGAATTGAGGCATGAATCCTATGCAACTCTCTGCTTCCAGTGCTTTGGAAGTGGGGGGTGAATAATGTAGATTGGGTTGGAGAGTTCAGGGCGCTCTTCTTTGGGTTAAAGCTATTCTATTTGAGAATAAAATTCTAGCTAATGCAGACTACCGTACTTATCACTTTGCTTTGCATTGTGTTATGGGTAGTGTCCACATTATCTTTACAATATTTCAGAATACAGTTATCCATTATACATAATGCTATTTAAATGATTTTTTCCTGTGCTTCAGTGTAGATTTTCCTTCTTTTTTTTTAAATGCTGTTTTAGAATATGGAAAAGTTCTGAGGCCAACTGAAATGAAATAGAGATGAAGGCTCGGAACTTTCCAAAAAACTTTTTTTTTGTTGTCTCGGAGGTTCTTCTATCTCAGATTGACATTGTCAGCCTGTGTGCTGTAATAGGTCCCTTAGCTCCATAGGTCAAATTTTTCACAATGAAGGTTTCCTCCACCTCCTTTTTTTATGAGCCGAAGTATGCTGTCCGAGTAACATCATGCATGTATTTGGGAACACAGTCTCTTCGTTCTTCTCAAGACCTCCTGCTCTCTAGCTCTCTCATTACCTGCTCCCATGCTTGTCTCCAGTACTTTTCTAGAGCCTCTCCAAGCCTATGGAACTCCTTACCCCAATCTGTTCGTCTATCTCCTTCTCTATTAGCTTTTAGAGGATCCCTAAAAACCCTCCTCTTCAGAGAAGCCTATCCTACCCACACCTAACAACTGTATTTTCATTTTGTCCACCTGATCATCCCCCACAGCTACTACCCTTTGTTTCACTTGAGCCTCCCTTCTAGACTGTAAGCTCTAACGAGCAGGGCCCTCTGATCCCTCTGTATTGAATTGTATTGTGACTGTACTGTCTTCCCTGATGTTGTAAAGCGCTGCGCAAACTGTTGGCGCTATATACATCCTGTATAATAATAATAATAATGCCAAGCTTGGCTCCCTAGAACTTAGTAAAATTAATGTCATATATATTAATATGTCGTGTGAATTCCACTGAATTACCGGTGGACCTTTAGACAAGTTAAGACAAGTAAATATTGTATGACAGAAGCATTGACAGTCAAAGAATATATATGGTAAATGACACTGGAATAAAACATTCCCGATAGCTTAGGACAGGTAGTCCAATGGAAAAGTCTAACCAGAAACTGAAATGTTTTGCCCACAAAGGGAATAGCCTGCAATCAGTCAGGGCTTCTGTATAAGCCATTGCTGTTCAGGCAGCTAATTGAGCAGAACCCGCTGGGAGTTCTTGTCCAGGCCTGTCTGTCTCGGAATGGTAAGGAGGCCCTATTGGACTATTGTCTGTGCTCTACAACTGTCAAGAAACAGGGGTAGTCTGAGTGTGAACAGACTAAAGATTTCATCCGGATACTAACCGGGACTAGAACAGACATCACCTGTGCAAATCAATGGAAATCCCAAAAACATGACCTGTTGGTGCGCCTTGAGGACTGGAGTTGAGAAACACTGATGTAGTGAATATTCAGGGGGCTGAAAAAACTGTGTTTCTGTGTCATGATGAACAACAACTCCTGTGAGAATAAAACCTTTGCAGGCAGCTACAAATGCACCTTGGCAAGTAGACTGACTCCTTAAAAGCTCTCAGTTTGAAGCTAGCCTGTCACAATTGATATCAACTCTGTTTAGCGATCTCAAAATCAGACTGCAAATGAATTCATAAGGCAGTTGATTGTTTATGTGTGAAATATTTATTTTATTTGCTGTTTTAGATTTCATGAAGAGCCTCAGGGCCCATTCACACCTAAATTCTTTTCATCTATCGTGGTACACTTTGTTGTATTTTACATGTTTTTTACATGCACAACACATTATCCCTATGGAATATGCATTTTCTAGGGAAGGCATTGAAAATACACTGAACGTAATTTTTTTTAAACACACACTAAAATGTAAAGGTGTGACCTGTACCTAAAGATTATTATTATTATTTTTTTTATTCATGGAGCCTTGCATACTCCAGACAAAGACAATAGGCAATAGGCTAGGCAATCAAAATCAGTGTGTGATGTAAGTTTTTAAAGTCCAAGATCAAAGTCTATATTGACTGCAAACTCCAGAGGCAGAAAACTTACAAGGCAACAGAGACATAAAATAAAAGAATATCTCCTCCAGAAAAATCTGTAGAGGATTTTAATCAACTAAACCAAATATTATCAAATGATTTTGTTGAGCTAGAAGTCAAATCAAAAGCATTCTCATTTCCTTTAGGCAAATCACCCAGCCCTGATGGCTTATCCAAGTTAACATTTCAGTACTTAGCTTTGCAGTTTGCTGAGATTATACTTTCTAGCTTTTCAAAGCACATCAAGAACAGTCCTTGATCTGACTCAGTTTAAACATATTTAGGCAATATATAGCCATTTTTGGTGAACCATTCTACAGGTTTCATGAAATGAGAATTATATGATAGTCAAGTATCTGATCATAGTGTATATTTCAGTTCATTAAAGTAGAACTATAGGCAAAACTGTTTGTTTTTTCTTAGATAGAGTAAGGGGGGTCATAACCCCTGTCAGATTTTTTTCGGAATCTGTGTCCCATTGCGAAGATTTCCCCTAATATCCTGTCTCATAGCCAAATAGGAAGTGAGAGGAAATCCCTGTAAATTCCTTGGGGACCCCCAGGTTACCAGAACTAGTGTCCTCATTGGAATATTTCCCCTTTATTACTTTTTTGTGGACAACCCGATATTTGGAATTTTCTTTTACTTTCACGTTCAACAGTAAACAGGACAAATAGAGAGGGTGAATCCCCTTAATAAGGACACAGACAGCAATAAAAACTGACATGTTTTAATCCCTCTTCACAATTGTGTTTTACCCTCTGTTCAAATAGAACTCTGGGAGAGGTCTTACAAGCCTCATACTGTGTGCAGGGGGTTGGAAAATTGTACTGAACACAGTGCTACCCTCTTCTCTTTGAAAGTTGCTTGGCATAGGTTGCAGGAAAGAAAATCACTAGATTCCCTCATCAATGCAGTCAATGTTGATGGGGAAATCCCTCCTGTGAAGCTATTGTTGATTCCCAGCGAGGGGGGCGTGGGGAGCTGTCCCAGCTGATAACACACCGTGATTATTGCCAGCCGATATGGCCGCTGGCAATATTTGCTTGACAAATCTGATATGCTGGTTGTCCCCAAGTCAATTGACGGATTGACTTGGGTAAATCAGTTTGCCCCTACTTAGTTCCAACCTCGGCCGGTTCAGCAGGGGCCATCATTCGAATCATCTATGGCCAGCTTTGGGACAGTCGACATTAAAATTGTATCCACTGGAGCATAATAATTTACCCCAGCACTTCTTCAACACACCCAAAAGACCTATTGATTGAATATGTTCATTTTGTAATACCCTCTTCAGGGACCGGAAATAAAGTGGCTACATTTGCAGCTCTGTGCTCTTGCCTTATTTTTGAATCTGAAGGAATGCTAACAGTCATTTATGAGAGCCCATGATTCTAATATGCTAGACTGGATTAACTCTGCAAGTGATATGAACTATACATTGAACCAAAGACCAAGAAAACATTACTAAGTATTTTTCACATTTATTGTTATGTTTACTGTTGCTAATATCTGTTTTGTAATATCTTTTCTGCAAAGATTTCCTGCATCATTTTTATTTTCTTCTTATTTAATCCCCATTTAAGAATCATTAAGCTCAATCTCTGAATGCTTTTATTGGAACTTAAAGGATTTTTGCCTCTGTGAAAAACAGTTTTATTGTGTAAAACTCTGGTAAATTCCTGATAGCAGAAAAACAAACACTCCCGCGCACAAGTGAGTCACCAGGTGGACTAGAGTTCGTAGTGGATAATGCCACAGGCCTTGCTGCACTCAAGGAAAGGGGTATCCTAGCAATCAAAAGGGAAAAAGAGAAAAGAGGGCGCACTAACCTTGTGCATTATCCTTATGCCCCGTACACACGATCGTTTTTAATGTCATTTTTTAAACCGACGTTTTTCTCCTCGTTTTTTTTCATGTTTCCTCTCAAGCCTGCCTTGCGTACACACCATCATTAAAAAAAACGATCAAGCAAAGCGCAGTGACGTTCAACACGTACGACGGCACTATAAAGGGGAAGTTCCGTTCGAATGGCGCCACCCTTCATGTTAGTAAAGTTTGTTGAGCGACGATTCGCGCTTTTCAGTCCGTTACTGTGTAATGAATGTGCTATCTCCATTACGAACGCTAGTTTTACCAGAACGAGCGCTCCCGTCTCATACTTGATTCTGAGCATGCACGTTTTTTTTCACGTCGTGAAAGCATACACACTATCGTTTTTCACGTCGTTAAAAAAAACGACATGAAAAACGACGTGAAAAAAGAGAGCATGTCCGGAATTTTTAATGACCGTTTTTCACGTCGTTAAAAATGCTCTGGAGCCTACACACGATCATTTTTAATGGCCATTTTTTAAAATGGCATTTTTAACGACATGAAAAACGATCGTGTGTACGGGGCATTAGGTATATTTTATTAAAAGTTAAGTTAAAAAACTACTCACAAACAGATGGAAAAAACTTGCGATACAAATGATCTCCAGATGACAGCAATTGGTCTAATGACAACAGACTCCAGATGGTAACAGAGGAGATTTCAAAGGCCACTGCCGGCTGACGCGTTTCGAAGGAATACCTTCAACTGCTGGGCTCTGAGGAAGAAGGTATTCCTTTGAAACGAATATGAAGTGTTGGGGTAACAAATGCTTTAAACTTAGTTTGGCAGCAATCCACTCCACATAGCAGCAAACGTATACTAAAATAACAATAACAACATTCATTATACTGTAAATAATCATAACAAAAAATACTATAAGTAAGCATTAGCCAATTGCACTTTTATCAGTTATATAACAATTTAAAATTAGAACTATTTTAGATGAAAAATTACATATTCACCAATTTGTCTTTATCTATGGGCCAAATGTATTTATTTTGGTGGAAAGGAGGCCTAGGAACATGGATAGCTGGAGTTAATAGATGACATTTCAACTGGGTAAGAGAAAAACACTAAAAGGGAAATGTAGGAAGGGGAATTGGGAAATATAGGGTCAACAAATAGAGGTGGGAATGCTTGGGGAGAAAGTAGAAAAAGAATAAATAAAAAAAGGTATTGCAGAAGCGCAATTGTGTTTCTGCATGGGAAAACATACCAAGGCGACTTTTGTCTTATGTGTTATTTTTTGGAGTACAGTAACCCATAGCGACCATTAATAATTTATCAGATACTGATTTGATTTTTTATCAAAGTTAATTCTAATTGTTATTTGTTAACTTCCTCTTTATTGAATAAGACCCAAAGTCTTTTGATCCTGACTTAAAAAAAAAAAAAACTGTAGCCTGTATTACTAGTTACCTCTCTAAATATTACTGCCTGTGCTATCTCATAATGCTGCCGTTTTTCTGTCTATTCATTACTAATTAAATTTGAAGTATTTATTTTTTCTTAGGAAACTGCGACAGTTTGAATATACATTCAACACACCTCATTTAGCAACACCAACACATTCACAATATTTCTTTAGAGATTGTATTTTATTGCTGATGTTGAGGATTTTTTTTTTGTTTAGGAACGACATGTCTAAGATCTCTCTACAGATTTTCAGTAATATTCAAACCTGCGGCCAGTGAAGGTTATTCCATTACATTCATCTTTACTTTTTCTCATGAGTATTTTACTGTATACATACCAGGGTACAATTGTCAAGGTTGCTAAGATTTAATAAAAAAAGAAAATTGTTGTCACATTTAGGCACTGCATAGATATAAATACATACACTAACATCCAAGTTTAATACATGAGATTTACTGCATATAATTATGGATTTACATAGCAGCAGCATGGTGTGCATCACTTGGTGTAGCTTGAAATTTAATAACTCTAAACCTGTTATATGAACCCAGGATTGTTAAAGTTAGAAATCTTCCTGTAGCTGTATATTCCTTAAAAACAAATAAAAGTATTTTACATATGTAGCGGACCCCCAAAATTGGGGTTGCTATGCTCTAAACGTAAGGATAGCCTGAGCAATAGTTTGGCTCAGGTTCTCTAATTCTGTTAGATTGGACTCTGCTCTGCTGTAATGTTGCCTGAGTATAGTTCCCCTTGACCTGTAGGTGGCGCTGTAGCCCAGGTCTCAGGTTGAACCACAGGTGAGGTTCTGGTGTGATTGGGTGTCCTCTCTCGGCTGCTGTGCGGTGGGCGGGTATTGCCTGCTGTGCATGCCGGGAGAGGGTACATAAGGGGCAGATGCCATGATCTGGTGTGGTGTGCCGGGGGGATTCCAAGGAGGACCCCTGGTGGCGAAGTCGCGCCCTTTGGCCCTGCTGGCCGGGGGGTGCGTGAACTGGTCGAGGAGTCTCAGGCACCTTTAGCCCGAGGCTGTAGTGTTTCAGATAGGCCCAGTACCTTCAACTGGGTCTACAACCAACCCACTGGAGTCCCAGGGAAACCGAGGGAGGGTGGCCCGCTCTTAAGGAGAGGAAACCAGGGGAGGACCTGTCCGATGGATCAGTGAAGGAAGTCACGGCCTCGGGGAGGCCTAGTTGCCAGAGGGAAGGATTCCTGAGTTGCAAGATAGCTCCTGTAGTGTGCCACATTGGCACCTATGGTCTCTAATAATCTACAGGCGTTAGGAATTTCTAAATTCAGGAACTAAAGGATTCTGTGGCAGAGGATCTCCTGAACTTGTCTTTGAAGGGGACTAAATCTGAGGTGACTGTTCATGTTTCACTCTGGCTGCTAGAACTGTGAGAGGGATCTATCCGGGTGGGCAATGCCCACTCAGGCTTGAGTGGAGAATGGGGTGACTGGGTGCTGCGTGCCTGAACCTATCTCCCTACCTAATCCTATTGCTGTCTTCAACCTTTTTCCCAATTTGTTTCAAGCAAGGCGAATAAACTCAGCTGTTGGAGTTTAAATACTGTCTGGACATTGGCCTTCTTTCGGGGGAAAGAATAGACTTTTCCCTACATTCTAGGGACGAGAACCAATGGAGGGAGGTAACTGTCTGCAGGACCCAAAATTGGAAGAACACCGCTCAACCTCTTATACCAGGAGGATATGGGCATGTGGCATGGTGTGCCTTTACCCCTGCAAGTGAAGGTAGGCAGGAAAAAGGGTCTGTGTGCTACACATCCAACTAACATATGGAACTAAATCAGTCTCTATATCAGCTTGTTTTATCCTCTGCACAATCCCCTGGTTGGAAGATGGAGGGACAGTCCTAGGAGCCAATCAACCTCTACTGTATGCCCGTGTGCAGACAGGGAGAATGTTTACAGAATGCAATAGGAAGGCAAGCAAAAATGATGACATATCAGTGCACTGATCTTCCCTGTCCTATTAGAAGGCTACAGACTCATAAGTAATGTAAGTTAGGGACCTTAGATTGTCAGCTCTTTGAGAGCAGAGACTGATATAAAGATTCAATGTAAATTTACAGTATATGGAAAGAGCTGTCTAACTTATATAACTATACTATACAATGTAAGTACCTCTTATATATAAACTGTGGGAGGAAGCTAGGTAAGCACATGGAGAAAACACAAATGTATATGCATATGTTAGATAATTCCAGCTGTATTTTATTTTGTAGGTAGAATGTTGAAAATATGCTGAAAATACTAAAGAAGTAAATTAAATGTTTTTTTTTTAAAAAAATCAGAAGCGAGAAATTCCTCCTAAAGAAAATGACATTTATATAGGGAAAAAAAGTTGCTAGGCAAGATTGGACACAAATCCCTGCATTTTGTAGCATACAGATGAAATTTCATAAATTAATTTCTGAGAACAAGAAGAAAAAGCTCCATTTTGAAAAGGTCCTTTTGATGGATGTCAGTGAATGTAGCATTATGTTCTGATTCTCATTACTGTGTAATAGTTTCTGATAAGGTGCATTTTCCACTCTGATTACTTAGTTAAGAAATATACTATATATTTATTTAAATGTTAATAGATTTTTCTGTACTAAAAGTGAGTTTTATGATTTAATGATCCATCTCTAATTTCTCTTCAAAGCAGGGTCCCTTCTGCTTGAAGATCCCTGTTTTAAAAAAAAAATCAAACTGAGACCTCAGATTGCACTTCTGTAGCCAACTACTGGTGAATATTTAATTACAGCTCTCTTTGGTAGTTTACATGGAATATAGGTGTGATTGACTTTGGTCTATCAAGCAGTGTAATTAAAGAGAGGTCTAACCAGAGAAGCTGCTGGGTGTAGGGTCCTCTTCATGTTATTAGCATGGGAGGTTTTAATCAGGGCAGAACAAACAGTATGCATTATAGTATCTATAGTAGCTATTGTATCTGGCCTCAGTGGCCTGGATAAAAATGTAAATGTTAAACTTGAAGTGATACTAAAGTCTAGTTGTTTTTTAGGCAAAAATAACAAACATGTCATACTTACCTCCTCTGTGCAGTGGTTTTGCACAGAGCAGCCTAGATCCTCCTCTTCTCGTGTGCCTCTTCGGTGCTCCTGGCTCCTCCCTCCTGTTGAGTGCCCCCAGAATAAGCCGCTTGCTATGGGGGCATCTGAGCCGAGCCACAGCTCCCTGTGTCAATTTCTCTCCTCATTGGCTGACTGACTTTGACAGCAGCGAGAGCCAATGACGCTGCGCTGCTGTCTCAGCCAATGAGGAGGGTAGTCCCGGGCAGCCGAGACACTTCTACAACATCGCTGGATCTAGATGGGGCTCAGGTAAGTATTAGGGGGGCTGAGGGGGGCTGCTGCACACAGAAGGCTTTTTATCTTAATGCATAGAATGGATTGAGATAAAAAACCTTCTGCCTTTACAATTACTTTAACAGCGACTTAAAGTGACATACACATCACAAGATTTTTTTCTACACAGCAGATTTTAATAATAAAAAAAATTCCTTGAGTTCTGCTATCATTTTTTAGGTTGCTTATGGCTTATGGCTCTGTCATTTTAGATTTTTGATACAATGTAATTTTCGGTGCCAGTCAGAAAATCAAAGTAAGCATCTAAATATTTGCAATTGGCGGCTCAAGTATTTGTAATTGTCTCGAGAGTCCAAGATAAAAACAGACATCCATCCAGGAATAGAGAGGCAAAGGATCCTAGGCAAGCAAAACCACCTGCAGGTGCTTTGAAGCCTCCACTAACTCTGCGTGGCTGATTTAAATAAAGTAAGAGACGTACATACTGTACCTCTCTAAATCTGTAATAGACCCTTTTTCTGTAGGATGTAGGATTTGCACACTTTCCAACAACATATGAACACGACACATGTACACCGTACTGCATGAGGATTGCTGTCTGATGTATTTGTAGGAGTGTGTATAGATTCAAATATTTTGTTAGACAGCAAAGTTAGTTTCCCTCTGTGAAATTCTTTTTCTTGCACCAGGGGGTTCTAACTATTGCTGGCAATATGCAGCTGTGAAAAAGGAAATTGTACACGCTTCGGTGTTACCAGCTTCACAGGTGAAACTTAACATATTGAAGCATGATGCAAAAAAAGATAACATACCGTGCAAAATTACTAGAATTTTTTATTAAATATATTTTGAAGGAAAAAAGGAAAAAAACAAAATAATTAATCTTCAGGTGTTTATTAAAGGCCAGTAATTATTGAGTTAAGGGTGGCCAAAGACCAGAAAATACTGTATGTCACCAAGAGTGACAAGAATTGATACATCTGCGAGGTCTCCAATCATGATTGCAGCATTTATTCAGTCTCTGACAATCTCCAGTAGCATGTCTGCAATCACTGACCATCTCCTGTAGCATGTCTGCAATCTCTGGCCATCTCCTTGTAGCATGTCTGCAATCACTGACCATCTCCTGTAGTATATCTGCAATCTCTGGCCATCTCCTGTAGCATGTCTGCAATCTCTGACCATCTCCTGTAGCACGTCTGCAGTCTCTGACTATCTCCTGTAGCATGCCTGCAATCTCTGACCATCTCCTGTAGCATGTCTGCAATCTCTGACTATCTCCTGTAGCATGTCTGCAATCTCTGACCATCTACTGTAGCATGTCTGTAATCTCTGACCATCTCCTGTAGCATGTCTGCAATCTCTGACCATCTACTGTAGCATGTCTGTAATCTCTGACCATCTCCTGTAGCATGTCTGCAATCTCTGACCAACTCCTGTAGTACGTCTGCAGTCTCTGACTATCTCCTGTAGCATGTCTGCAATCTCTGACCATCTCCTGTAGCATGTCTGCAATCTCTGACCATCTCCTGTAGTACGTCTGCAGTCTCTGACTATCTCCTGTAGCATCTCTGCAATCTCTGACCATCTCCTGTAACATGTCTGCAATCTCTGACTATCTCCTGTAGCACGTTTGCAATCTCTGACCGTCTCCTGTAGCATGTCTGCAATCTCTGACCATCTCCTGTAGTAAGTAGACAGTCTTCTGTAACAATATTTACTGATCACAATGTATGGCTCTTTGGTGATGTCAATGCACTCACTTGATGCTCTCAAGCTGATTGCCACTGCCATAAGCAGTGTATTTATTATTAATCCTCTGATAACTGGCAAATATATGAAGCCAAATGGAAAAATATTAGTTTTAAAATCCTAGAACTTACTGTAGTGGGATCATTGAAGCTCCCAATCTAAAAATCCTTGCTCAGCCCCTCGCATCTCTGAAGGTGCAGCTTTTAATTTACAGCACCAAGATAAATGGGCACCATAATGCTACGTTTACTACCCATCAGCATTTTTACTGTGTCGTTGGCAATTAATTTAATTAAAAAACCCTGTCCTGGGTAGAAAGCCATTTCATATTTCACTGGTTTAACAACATGACTCGCTCTTTATTCAGAAGGAGAGATGGCTGATTTATCTGCATGTTAAAGCTGGTAATGTCTGGTTCCACATGGAAACTCAGTACAGAGCTGCTGCCCATGAACTGACATACGCCCTGCAGACGCCTGAAAAAATGCACTGACCTCTGTTTCTTAGTACATTAGACTCTAACGCCAAACAGGTATGTTAGAAATAGCAAAAAAAAAAATGGTAGCCTGGTTGTGTTGTACACATTGGACCCTGTCTATGATGTGTGCATCAAGAAGACACTAATCTGTAGTCTCTGTAGTCTGGATTTAGAAAAAGGACTATCATATAGGTTTGCTTTAGGGCTCTTTCACACGGGGCGGATCAGTCATGATCCGCCCCGTGAAGCTCTGCTTGCTCAGCGGGGATCGCTCCGTTGATCCCCGCTGAGCCGGCGGATGACTGGGCGGTCCCCGCACACTGTGCAGGGACCGCCCTGTCAGAGCGCCGCTCTCCCCTATGGGGAATCGGATGATGACGGACCGTAGAGTCCGTTGTCATCCGATCCGCTCCGCCGACGGAAGGAAAAATAGGGTTTTCCTCCGTCACACTTTGGCGGAGCGGATGTCAGCGGACATGTCTCCGCTGACATCCGTGCCTCCATAGGGCTACATGGAGCGTCCGTGCCGGTCCGCCTAAAAAACTGACAGGCGGAACGGACCCTCCGTGTGAAAGGGGCCTTATGCTATTTCCAAACTTTAATTCTAAATAGCTAAACAGAATAGAGATGTGACAAAAAAACTAAATGATGCTGGAAGTTGCTCTTCATTTAGAAAAAGCAGCTTGCTCTGGGGGCACCCATACCGGGCTCTGTGTGTTTATTCAGACAGTAAGCCGGAGCTCGGCCCCACCTGCTCTCTCCTCATTGGCTTCCAGACTTTGATTGACAGCAGCAGGAATGGCAGCTTCTGTGTGTCTCAGCCAATCAGGAGGGACAGTCGAGTCTCTCGTGTAACATCGCTGGATTGAGATGGGGCTCAGGAAAGTATTAAGGGGCTGAGGGGGGCTATTGCACACAGAAGTTTTTTTTTATCTTAATGCATAGAATGCATTAACCACTTGCCGACTGCCGCACGCCGATTTACGTTGGCAGAATGGCACGGGCAGGCAAATGGGCGTACCTGTACATACCTTTGAATTTGCCGCCTAGCGTGCGCACGCACGCGCGGCAGGAGCGTGCCCGCAGGTCCCGCAAAATTGATGTTCGCCGGCGGCCCGCAATCGTGACACGGAGAGGCAGAACGGGGAGATGTAAACAAGGCATTTCTCTGTTCTGCCTAGCAACATGACAAGGATCTACTGTTCCCTGTCATCGGGAGCAGTGATCTCTGTCATGTTGTAGTAAGACCATCCCCCCTACAGTTAGAACACATCCCTAGGACACACTTAACCCCTTGATCGCCCCCTAGTGTTTAGCCACTTCCCTGCCAGTGTCATTTATACAGTAATCAGTGGCTATTTGTAGCGATGATCGCTGTATAAATGACAATGGTCTCAAAATAGTGTCAAAAGTGTCTGATGTGTCCGCCATAATGTCGCAGTCCCAATAAAAATTGCAGATCGCCACCATTACTAGGAAAAAAAATAATAATAATAAAAATGCCATTAATCTATCCCCTATTTTCTAGACTATATAACTTTTGCGCAAACCATTCAATATACACTTTTTGTGATTTTTTTTACCAAAAATATGTAGAAGAATACATATCGGCCTAAACTGTGGAAGAAATTTGTTTTTTTATATATTTTATGGGGATATTTATTATAGCAAAAAGTTAAAAAATATTGCTTTTTTTTTCAAAATTCTCGTTTTCTTTTTTTTTCTTTATAGCGCAAAAAATAAAAAACGCAGAGGTGATAAAATACCACCAACAGAAAGCTCTATTTGTGTGAAAAAAAGTACATCAATTTTGTTTGGGTACAGCATTGCATGACCGCGCAATTGTCAGCTAAAGTGACGCAGTACAGAATCGCAAAAAATGCTCTGGTCAGGAAGGGGGTAAATCCTTCCGGGGCTGAAGTGGTTAGGATAAAAAAAACTTCTGCCTTTAGAACCACTTTTAATTTAATTGTGAGAATCCAGCTCCAGCTAAAGCTTTTTTTAAAACCCAATTGAACCTGGGATTTTCAAAACAAAAGTTCAGTGTCTTAGCCGCGTACACACGGTCGGAATTTCCGACCAAAAGCTCACATCGAACTTTTCTTGTCAGAATTTCCGATCGTGTGTGCGTGGCATTACAGTGTGTTTTCTTTTTAAAGCAGCCACAGTCTGAGTAGAAAAGCTTGTCCCCTGTCTGCATACTGCAGAGAAGAACGCTTGCATTTTGTGGGAAAGCAGTGGTCTCTTTGTGGATGTCTGGTATGCACCCAAGGACCATATCCATAACCAGGAGCAAAACAAGTTTAGCATTTAATTTCAGTGCTTTAACAAAAAATGTTCCACAGTAATGCATGGTATGTTACAATTGCCACCACTGCCAGTGGCACAGCTTTTGTGTATTTTGTCATTTATGACAAATTATCAAATATTGAGTTACAGAGCCCACCAATGTGTGCTCTTCAATTCTGGCAGTTTCTTTTTGACATTGCTGTGTGTCTATATGTACTCTGTTGCTGCACATTTTGGCTTATTAAGACTTTAGCCTTTAAAATTGGGTTCTAATCAGACTAAGTGAAGGCCAACAGTTATAATGATATCAACAAATCACCAGACTAAAAGGTGATCTAAAATAAACAAGTTAAACAAGTTACAAAACAATATACCCAGGCCAAGAGGAGGCCAGAATCTACCTGAGATATACTACATAAGATATATATATATATATATATATATATATATATATATATATATATATATATATATTGCATGACTCCATCAACAAATGAGGAGTTTTTGATGATAGTAAAATGTAGAACATTCTGTATTAAGAAGGCTCTACTGTGCTTCATGAAGATGGCTTCTTGGTTTCTTTTGGCCCACCTCACCATAACCTTTTGGGGTAAACCTTTTCTTTGCTTCTCAAGCCCTACTACATAGAGGTCTTTACTTCCATGCACTAAACTGCCGATATCCAACAAGCCTAAAATAGCTGCATGCCGGTCTGAATAAATGTTTTTATAATATTTGACTGTATCTGTATTGTAAAGCTCTTCTGGATGTACAATAGGGGAGGGGCAAGATGGCATTTTTTGCACAGTATCCTACTATTCTAAAATTAGAGATAATGAGGGGTATATGTCTGTTATTTATAGAAGGTTCTACTATGTCTAGCATTGGTTCAATTGACAATTTGTTGGCCCTTCTTACCTTAGTCTGTCATGTATAACTTCCCATATACTGTTTATATATACAGTATCTCACAAAAGTGAGTACACCCCTCGCAGTTTTGTAAATATTTTATTATATCTTTTCAAGTGACCAGACTGACGAAATGACACTTTTCTTCAATGTAAAGTAGTGAGTGTACAGCTTGTATAACAGTGTAAATGTGTTGTCCCCTCAAAATAACTCAACACACAGCCATTCATTTCTAAACCGCTGGCAACAAAAGTGAGTACAACCCTAAGTGAAAATGTCCAAATTGGGCCCAATGTGTCAATATTTTGTGTGGCCACCATTTTTTTCCAGCACTGCCTTAACCCTCTTGGGCATGGAGTTCACCAGAGCTTCACAGGTTGCCAGTGGAGTTCTCTTCCAATCCTCCATGACGACATCACGGAGCTGGTGGATGTTAGAGACCTTGCCCTCCTCCACCTTCCATTTAAGGATGCCCCACGGATGCTCAATAGGGTTTAGGTCTGGAGACATGCTTGGCCAGTGCATTACCTTTACCCCCAGCTTCTTTAGCAAGACAGTGGTCATCTTGGAGGTGTGTTTGGGGTCGTTATGTTGGAATACTGCCCTGCAGCCCAGTCTACGAAGGGACGGAATCATGCTCTGCTTCAGTATGTCACAGTACATGTTGGCAATTATGGTTCCCTCAATGAACTGTAGCTCCCCAGTTCCGGCAGCACTCATGCAGCCCCACACCATGATACTCCCACCACCATGCTTGACTGTAGGCAAGACACACTTGTCTTTGTACTCCTCACCTGGTTGCCGCCACACACACGCTTGACACCATCTGAACCAAATAAACTAATCTTGATCTCATCAGACCACAGGACATGGTTCCAGTAATGCAGCAATGCTGGCAGCACTTATATGTCTATTTCCCAAAGACAACCTCTGGATATGACGCTGAGCACGTGAACTCTACTTTTTCGGTTGACCATGGCGAGGCCTGTTCTAAATGGAATATTTCCTGTTAAACCGCTGTATGGTCTTGGCCATTGTGCTGCAGCTCAGTTTCAGGGTCTTGGCAATCTTCTTATAGCCTAGGCCATCTTTATGTAGAGCAACAATTATTTTTTTCAGATCCTCAGAGAGTTCATTGACATGAGGTGCCATGTTGAACTTCCAGTGACCCGTATGAGAGAGTGAGAGTGATAACACCAAATTTAACACACCTGATCCCCATTCATACCTGAGACATTGTAACACTAACGAGTCACATGACACTGGGAGGGAAAATAGCTAATTGGGCCCAATTTGGACATTTTTACTTAGGGGTGTACTCACTTTTGTTGCCAGTGGTTTAGACACTAATATCTGTGTATTGAGTTTTTTTGAGGGGACAGCAAATTTACACTGTTATACAAGCTGTACACTCACTACTTTACATTGTAACAAAGTGTCATTTCTTCAGTGCTGTCACATGAAAAGATATAATAAAAGATTTACAAAAATGTGAGGGGTGTACTCACTTTTGTGAGATACTGTATATATATATATATATATACACCTAAAAGAGCTGTTAATATATATATATATATTGTGACAGCAGGAAGGTAAAGTCACCTGGTTGCATCCAGGGGGGTAGATATATTTCGCCCAGATTCAGGCTTTACGCCGACTTATACAACTAGGTGGAGAGTTGTATAAGGCTAGTGGGCTCATGGATGACTCATACCTCTAGGGAGAGTGTGGGGCGTCGTGCAGACAGAGATGAGGAGACCAGCTGAACCTTGTCAGCTCATTTAGGCCTCTATAAGAACTCCCAGCTTTATTAGATGTTAGCTCATGCCTGGAACCAGACCTGTGTGGACTGTCTAGGGAGAGTGAACCCCTGTGCGGTGAGACAAAGCCTGTGTGGCTATTTGCTTGGACATTTAAAACCAGGGACTTAGGGACTAGGACAGCACTAGGCTGATCCCAGTTGTTAGTTAGGAAACCTGTATGTTTAGTCAGAGGTCAACTTGACCAGGATTTATTTTGGTTATGTTTCTTTTGCTTTGCTGTGTTTTGTCACAGTAAATAGAAAATAAACCGCACCTTTTTGATTTTGAAAACCACAACCTCCGTTTGCTGGGCCTGTTTTGTGTGGGGAGCCCATCCCGGGGGTCACACACACCCGCTGCCGAGCTAACCCCCTCACAGTTGGTGGAGAACCAGTGGCAGTTTTTTTAAGCCAGCATGGAGGAGATACTGAAGCAGCTGGCTCTAGCAAATGCCAATCAACAGCAGACAAATGCAGGTTTGCAAAAGAGCCTTGCAGCTCATCAACAGAGCCTTGCAGCTCAACAACAGAACTTCGCAGCCCAGCAGCAAGCTCATCAACAGAGCCTTGCAGCCCAGCAGCAGACAAACGCAACTTTGCAACAGAGTCTGGAGGCTCAGCAACGAGCCCAGCAGCAATCTGAGGCCCGCTTCATAGACCTGTTGCAGAAGCAAGAGCAGAGACTACAACAACAGATGGAAGCAGTAATGCAGCAACGTCCGCAGACCAGTGAGGAAAGCCGTCCCACTAATACCGCGTCCTTTGGGGTGAGTCGTTTATTGACAAAAATGACTGGAGAGGATGATCCAGAGGTATTTTTGACCACATTTGAAAGGACCGCTGAAAGAGAAAAGTGGCCTGAGGAGCAGTGGGCTGGACTGGTGGCTCCTCTGTTAACTGGTGAATCGCAGAAAGCTTACTATGACCTAGAGCCTAACCAAGCAAAAGACTATGTGATGCTAAAAGCTGAAATATTGGCAAGGCTGGGTGTCACCCAGGCTGTCCGGGCTCAGCGTGTGCATAACTGGACTTTCCAGCTTGGAAAACCCCCCAGGTCTCAAATGTATGATCTCATTCACCTGAGCAGAAAGTGGCTACAGCCAGAGACTTTGTCCGCACCAAAGATTGTGGAACGTGTTGTAATGGATCGGTTTTTGAGAGCTCTTCCTACTGCCATCCAAAAGTGGGTAAGCCATGGAGACCCAGAGACGGCCGATGGTCTTGTGGATCGTGTGGAGAAATACTTGGCTACAGAGAACCTGACGGCCTCTTCCAGAGACACTCGGACTTTCCACCCTAAGACCAGACCATCCCCAGGGGCGGATAAGAGGATTCCAAGGGGTGAGGGTGGAGAGAGTGAGAGGGTGGGAGCTCTACCCCAAGTTTGGCGAGAACAGCCTGGGAAATCAGTGGCTCAAGAGGCGGCAAGAAGGATCGTTTGCTACCGCTGCCGGCAAGCGGGACATATTGCAGCCAATTGCCCGGTTGTGGAGGAACCCATGCAGTGTGACTTTCTGACGGGCAGACGTCAGTCGCTGTGTGCGACAGTCGCATGCACTGCCATTCGAGGAACTGAGAAACATTTATGCAAAATGTGTGTTAATGGTAGAAATGTTGTGGTATTGCTGGATTCAGGTAGCCTTGTGACCCTGATAAAGGCTGAGTTAGTTAAAACAGAGGTCTCTGGGAATAGCAAGGTAGCTGTTATTTGTGTGCATGGGGACACCCGAGAGTATCCAGTGACTACAGTGTGTTTCGAGACCCCCAAAGGTACCCTCTCTCATCCAGTGGGCTTAGTATCTCAGTTACCGCATGACGCCATTGTGGGAAGGGATTTTCCGAAGTTCTGGGAACTGTGGGATGATCCTGAGCCCCTCACTGGTGCCCCTATGTACCAGGAATGTGATAGCCAGAACTCCCCTGAGAGTGGTGAGGACTCTCCGGAATTTCCCTTATCAGTATTGGCAGGGGAGACTCAAGAAACTGGAGAGGAGCCCACCTCCTCAGACGAAAACCTACCGTCTGTGGAGTTTTCTGATCTTGAGGTTCACAGGGAAAACTTTGCCACAGAACAGTTGAAAGACCCCGCCCTAATAAAGGCACGGGAAAACGTAGTGAAAATAGATGGCGAGTTAGTGAACCCAGATAATACCTGCACTTACCCATACTTCAGCGTAGAGAAGGACCTACTGTATCGGGTGGCAAAAAGGGCAGAAGAAACCGTTGAGCAGCTTGTGGTGCCCAAACCTTACAGGAAGTTGGTGTTGGAGTTGGCCCATGGGCACATTCTTGGAGGTCATCTGGGGACAGAGAAAACCCGAGAGAGGGTATTACAGAGATTCTATTGGCCGGGGGTGATGAAGGACGTAGAAAATTATTGTTCCTCCTGCCCTGTGTGTCAGAGGTTGGCCCCGATGCCACATTTCCGTAGCCCGCTGGTCCCTCTACCCATCATTGAGGTCCCGTTTGAGAGGATCGCCATGGATTTGGTAGGTCCTATAATCAAGTCCGCTAGGGGGCACCAGTACATATTAGTTATAATGGACTATGCCACCCGTTATCCAGAAGCGATCCCTCTCCGAAATACCTCGGCCAAAACCATAGCCAAAGAGCTATCTCTTGTTTTTAGCCGGGTGGGTATTTGTAAAGAACTGCTTACGGACCAAGGTACACCCTTTATGTCCCGGGTTATGAAAGAGCTGTGTAAATTGTTCAAAGTGACGCAATTGCGTACGTCTGTGTATCACCCCCAAACCGATGGGCTGGTTGAAAGATTCAACAAAACCCTAAAACAAATGTTGAAGAAAGTGGTGGATAGAGATGGAAAGGATTGGGACTGTTTACTTCCTTATTTGATGTTTGCTATTAGGGAGGTGCCCCAATCCTCTACGGGATTCTCCCCCTTTGAGTTACTGTATGGGAGACACCCAAGAGGGCTGTTGGATATTGCCAAGGAAACTTGGGAAAGTGAGAGTTCTCCCCACAGGAGTGTGATTGAGCATGTCGCCCTGATGCAAGACCGAATTGCACAGGTAATGCCCATCGTGAAGGAACATTTGGCCCAAGCGCAGTTAGCACAGCAGAGAGTGTACAACCGTGGAGCCAAGACCCGTACCTTTTCCCCGGGGGATAGGATATTGGTACTTGTCCCTACGGTTGAAAGTAAATTCCTTGCCAAATGGCAAGGCCCCTACGAGATAATGGAAAAAGTGAGCGAAGTGAATTACAAGGTCAGACAACCAGGAAGGCGAAAGCCCGAACAGATCTATCACGTTAATCTGTTGAAAGCCTGGAGGGATAGAGAGTCCCTAGTCGCAGACACTTGGTCACCAGCTCAAACTGGTTGCGTGATTCCTGAGGTTGGAATAGCAGCCACCTTGTCACAACCCCAACAACAGGAGGTTAAGGAGTTTGTGCTTCGCAACAAGGAGGTATTCTCTGAGCTGCCGGGACAAACATCTGGGGTAGAGCATGACATCATTACCCCGCCCGGTGAAAGGGTGAAGTTAAAACCCTATCGGATCCCAGAGGCTCGACGGGAGGCAATACGGGAGGAAGTACAGAAAATGCTGAACTTAGGGGTGATAGAGGAGTCCCAAAGTGATTGGTCTAGTCCCATCGTGTTGGTGCCTAAACCGGATGGGAGCTGGCGATTTTGTAACGATTTTCGTCAGTTGAACAAAGTTACAAAATTTGACACCTACCCCATGCCACGTATAGATGAGTTGATCGACCGGCTGGGAACAGCCCGATACATGACGACTCTTGACCTCACAAAAGGGTATTGGCAAATCCCCCTGGCCAAGTCGGCCAAAGAGAAAACCGCATTTGTAACCCCAGACGGGGCGTTCCAATATAAAAGAATGCCGTTCGGGTTACAGAATGCGCCGGCCACATTCCAGCGGAAAATGGACCAGATGCTGAGGCCCCATCGGAAGTATGATGCGGCTTACCTGGATGACGTAATTGTCCATAGCACAGATTGGGCCTCACATCTGCCAAAAGTGCAAGCAGTCCTGGACTCTGTTCGGGAAGCGGGGTTTACGGCTAACCCCAAGAAGTGTACCATTGGGCAGGAGGAGGCCAAATATCTTGGGTACACCATTGGGAGGGGAGTAATAAAACCCCAACTCAACAAAGTCGAGGCCATCCAGAGTTGGCCACGTCCCAACAGCAAGAAGCAGGTACGAGCCTTTCTGGGAATCGCTGGGTATTATCGGCGATTCATTCCCCACTTTGCTTCTAAGGCTGTGCCCCTAACCAACCTGACGAAGGGGAAAGGGTCGGTCATGATTAAATGGACCCCCGAGGCTGAGGCAGCATTCCAATTCTTGAAACAAGCCTTATGTAGCCAGCCAGTGTTGTACTCACCCGACTTCTCTAAAGACTTTGTCGTACAAAGTGATGCGTCAGATGTGGGGTTAGGAGCAGTATTGTCCCAGGTCTGGAACGGGGAAGAGCACCCAGTCATTTACCTCAGCAGGAAGTTGAAGTCCCATGAGGTAAATTACGCCACCGTTGAAAAGGAGTGTTTAGCGGTGAAGTGGGCTCTAGATTCCCTTCGGTACTACCTGCTAGGTAGGCACTTTGACATGGTTACGGATCACGCTCCGTTAAAGTGGATGGCTCAAAACAAGGAAACAAATAGAAGAGTGAATAGGTGGTTCCTGGCCCTCCAGGAATTCAACTTCACAGTAAAGCATCGCCCTGGCGTTCAAATGGGGAATGTGGATGCTTTGTCTCGAGTACATGAATGCCTGATTGCTGGTGTTCCAACCCCGAGGTTAAAACAAGAGGGGGGGGTATGTGACAGCAGGAAGGTAAAGTCACCTGGTTGCATCCAGGGGGGTAGATATATTTCGCCCAGATTCAGGCTTTACGCCGACTTATACAACTAGGTGGAGAGTTGTATAAGGCTAGTGGGCTCATGGATGACTCATACCTCTAGGGAGAGTGTGGGGCGTCGTGCAGACAGAGATGAGGAGACCAGCTGAACCTTGTCAGCTCATTTAGGCCTCTATAAGAACTCCCAGCTTCATTAGATGTTAGCTCATGCCTGGAACCAGACCTGTGTGGACTGTCTAGGGAGAGTGAACCCCTGTGCGGTGAGACAAAGCCTGTGTGGCTATTTGCTTGGACATTTAAAACCAGGGACTTAGGGACTAGGACAGCACTAGGCTGATCCCAGTTGTTAGTTAGGAAACCTGTATGTTTAGTCAGAGGTCAACTTGACCAGGATTTATTTTGGTTATGTTTCTTTTGCTTTGCTGTGTTTTGTCACTGTAAATAGAAAATAAACCGCACCTTTTTGATTTTGAAAACCACAACCTCCGTTTGCTGGGCCTGTTTTGTGTGGGGAGCCCATCCCGGGGGTCACACACACCCGCTGCCGAGCTAACCCCCTCACAATATATATATATATATATATATATATTTTATTATTATTTATTTATTTATTCATTTATTTTTAACAGCTCTTTTAGGTGTAAATAATGTCTGCAATCTGTTTAGTATGACCAACACATTCTTGTAAAATAAATTGAATAGAGATTAGATTTCTAGAAAATCAAACAATAATTGATGTGACATTTAAGTATAGTAACCCCTTTTAAGGCTACAGTATTGTTTGAAAATGTCAGTGACATATTAAATGCTTTTTTTCAGATTTTTTTTTGTTTAAATTGCATTTTCACAACCTGTCATATGAACTCGTTAACAAATGACTAATTTATGCAGTATCATTTAAAAAAAAATGTTTTATTATTTTAAGAAACCTCATCTGTTGATTGATTATTTTACTTATTAATTTTGTAAAATAACTGATGAAGACAGACAAGTCTGCTACTTAAAGGAAACCTCTTCCAACAGAATTGGGGATACAATTGCTGACCTTCTTCTAAAAACTCTTGGCTGTGATTCTGACCATTTGATTTCAATAATCATTGACCTGCAACAGATTAGTTCTGGGTAAAATCTGGACAACTGATTCACATTATTTTATGATTATGACAGCCAAATACAGTACAGGTTTCCTTGAATAGAACTGGTCTTCAGTATAAAATATTCACTGATAAGGAGAAGGGCTATGTCAGGACTGAATTCTAGACGCAACCCTGTGATTACATATTCGTCCTGTGTTACAAATTCTTATGTTGTGACTGAACCTTTGCAGTGCTGGATCTATCAGTCTGTACTCTGTAATAGAATATTGATAAAACATCAGATGTATTTTAATCACATATATCTTTATACTATACTAATATCCTATGAGACGTCTAACATATATCTTAAAAAAAATGCCATACCAATAAAAACAATTTTTTTCTTTAAAAGAAGCCTAAAACAAACAAGAATGCAGATCAGTAAAGTCAGGGAAGATGGAACTTCTTATCTGCATACTTTTTCCATGTCGGTGGCTGAAAATGTTCTAAAGACATTGGGTCAGCATTACAGCCAGGGAACTAGCGTTTTTAGTAATGGCAGCTCCTTATGCCACGTACACACGGCCGTTTTTAATGTCATTGAAAAAAACAACGTTTTTCTCGACGTGATTCTTCTCAAGCCTGCCTTGCCTACACACTATCGTGAAAAAAAATGCTTGAGCAAAGAGCGGTGACGTACAACGCGTTCGACAACACGTACGACGGCACTATAAAGGGGAAGTTCCATTCGGATGGCGCCACCCTCGTGTTAGTAACGTTTGGTGAGAGACGATTCGCGCTTTTCAGCCTCGTGCTCTTCAGTCCCTTACAGCGTGACGAATGTGCTATCTCCATTCTGAACGCTAGTTTTACCAGAACAAGCGCTCCCGTCTCAAAACTTGCTTCTGAGCATGCACGTTTTTTTACCGTCATTAAAGCGTACACACACTCGTTTTTCACGACGAGAAAAACTACGACGTGAAAAACAATGAGAAAAAATAGAGCATGTTCTAAATTTTTTATACCCATTTTTCTCGTCGAGAAAAATGCTCTGGAGCCTACACACAATCGTTTTTAATGACCAATTTAAAAAATTGCATTTTTCTCGTCATGAAAAACACAATTGCGCGGTCGTGCGATGTGGCTCCCAAACAAAATTGACGTCCTCTTTTTCCCACAAATAGAGCTTTCTTTTTGTGGTATTTGATCACCTCTGCGGTTTTTATTTTTTGCGCTATAAACAAAAATAGAGCGACAATTTTGAAAAAAATGCAATTTGTTTTACTTTTTGCTATAATAAATAACACCCAAAAATAGCTGTCACATGTTCTTATTTGTTATATGCCAGGCCTAAGTATGTAATACTGCAAATAGTATCTCGGTCCACTAGTATCTCATTCCACTAGTGTTTCAGTCCACCAGTATTTTAGTCCACTAGTATCTTAATCCACCAATATTTCAGTCCACTAGTATTTCAGTCCAGTAGTATCTCAGTCCCCTAGTATCTCAGTCCACTAGTATTTTAGTCTACTAGTATCTCACTTGTATTTCAGTCTACAAGTTTCTCAGTGCGCTAGTATCTCAGTACACTAGTTTTAAGTCTACTAGTATCTCCATCCACTAGTATTTCAGTACAGTAGTATCTTAGTCCCCTGATATCTCAGTCCACTAGTATTTGATATTAATTATATTAACAAGTGATGGCACCAAACAATAATAGGTTAAAGTGCAATACAAGTGCAAGAGAAGAGCTGCCCCTTTTTCAAGTGAATAAATTACCCTATTAAACAGTTTAAAAATATATATATAAAAGGTGGGCGCTAACTCAAATCAAATGAAAATGAACATTCAGTGCATGAAAAACACAATATTTCATAATGGTTAAACCAAAACAATTTTGAGAAAATCTTCAAAGAAAAGTCCAAACACCAAAACCAGAGTCTGTGTAGCGATAGGTAATCTTAGTTATCCGTGCTCCACCATCACTCGTGCAGGAGAAAAACAGACTCACCAGATAACTATTTATGGAAAAATAGATAGTTATCTGGTGAGTCTGTTTTTCCCTACACGAGTGATGGTGGAGCACGGACCAATAGTATTTGAGTCTACTAGTATCTCAGTACACTGATATTTCAGGCCACTAGTATCTCAGTACATCAGTATTTCAGTGCACTAGTATCTCAGTACACCAGTATTTCAGGCCACTAGCTAATTCAGTTACTTCACTATGTATATAAAATACTATTGGACTGAAATACTTGTGGTCTGAAATACCAGCGTACTGAGATACTAGTGGCCTGGAATACCAGTGGACTGATTAGTATTTCAGTCCACTAGTATCTCAGCATGCAGGTATTTCAGTCCACTAGTATTTCAGTCCAGTAGTATCTCAGTCCTCTAATATCTTAGTCCACTAGTATCTCAGTCCATTAGTGTTTTAGTCAACTAGTGTCTTGGTCCACTAGAATTTCAGTCTACAGTTTTCTCAGTCTGCTAGTATCTCAATACACTAGTTTCAGTCTACTAGTATCTCCATCCACTAGTATTTCTGTACACTAGTATCTTAGTCCCCTAATATCTCAGTCCACTAGTATTTCAGTCTGCTACTATCTCAGTACAATGGTATTTCAGTCTACTAGTATCTCATTACACTAGTATTTCTGCCCACTATTATCTCAATACACTGGTATTTCAGGCCACTAATATCTCAGTACCCTAGTGTTTCAGACAGTCCACTAGTATCTCAGTACACCAGTATTTCAGGCCACTAGTTATCTCAGTACACTAGTATTTCAGTCTACTAGTATTTCAGTCTGCTGGTATTTCAGGCCACTAGTATCTCAGTACGCTGGTATTTCAGACCACAAGTATTTCAGTCCACTAGTATCTGAGTCCACTAGTATTTTAGTCCACTAGTATCTGAGTCCAATAGTATTTTAGTCCACCAGTAATTCAGTACAATAGTATTTCAGCCCACTGGTATCTCAGTACAATAACATTTCAGTAACTGCAAAGCTTCAGGTGGCCCCTGAAATACAGAAATTCTCTATGGGAAATTAAGATACCTGGAACATTGTGGCATGTTCTGTAAGTGGATTACCCTTATCAAATGGATCACAGTGTGATTATTTCCTCCTTATTTTTAATTGGGGTGACAATTCCAAACTTTGGGCTTTCCCTTACTTTGAGTCCTATTGGTATTGGTCATCATAACAAATACAATTGGCCTCTCTAGTAGGGATCAGAAAAACTATAAAAATCTGACTGAGGTTCTAACCCCTCCCTACTCCAGCCAAAAAAGGGTAAGGCTCAACTAGTAGTGGCAGTGGTAAACCATACACATAGCAGAGAAACACAGAAACAGTTTACCCTGCACATTTCTTTTTAGCAAGGCAAGCAAACAAATTTGGTTAAATGCAGAATGGGGTTTGTATAGCAAGTCCAAAGCATAAAACAAAACATCTGCTTGTCCCAACAACTAGCTAAACTAGGGTTAGTTCCTGATCAACAAGGTGCCCCCTAATGAATTTCACAAAACAAACAAGCAGCCCTTTTTTACCTTTTTTTAGTATTCTGTCAGCATTCAGACTTTTTACCTAGAAGAAGGTTCCAACAGCAGAGAGAGAGAGTCCTAACCATTAGTCCACTCATACATACCATATATATAAATCCATTTGCACAGCTGAGACTAATAATAAGGTTGTCTGGCTACCAGGTAAGATGTGGACCTAGGAATGTAGGCTTTATCTAACCCAAAGCTCTACAAAGTCTCTGAGTTCCAAGACCCTGGGTAGAACTTATTAGGAACTAATAAGGCACCTCTAGTGATGTGTACCCCACTGGTGTCTGCTGCTTGTTTCTTGGAAAATGTTACTGACATAAAGCCTGTGACAATAATCACCACTGATGTTGATGTCACTACTGAAGTTCTGACGATGGTCTAAGCTGAAGCACAGTGATCATAGTGGGTTGCTCACTGTGCAGTGCCTCCATTCAGAAAATTACTTAATTCTGTTAAAAAAAATACAATATGTTCTATGATTGGGGCATAATAAAGTGGTTGTAAAGTTTTTTTTGTATTAAAATAACAAACATGTCTATACTTATCTGCTCTGTTCAATGCTTTTGCACAGAGCAGCCCAGACCCTCTTCTCCTGGGGTCCCCCGCCGGTGCTCCAGGCTTCTCCTCTTCATCAGGTGCCCCACGGAAAGCTGCTTTCCATGGGGGCACCTGTGGGGGCTTGCTCCCAAGTCCTGCTGCTGCATCCATTGACACAGACAGTGTGTCAATGGACGCCCCCCGCACCCGTGTCACAGAATTTGATTGCCAGCAGCTGAAGCCAATGGCTCCTGCTTCTATCAATCTGTCCAATGATGAGAGAGACAGTGGCTGTAGCCGCTGCACTCGCGAACATTGCTGGATCAGATCGAGTTCAGGTATGAAAAAGGTGGAGCTGGGAGAGGGCTTGGCTAGAATACATTAAGGTGAAAAACCTTAAGGCTTTACAACCACTTTCACATCACAATCTCCCCTTCTCCAATCACAGAACACCTTGCATTCACCATCTATTCAAGGGATACATTAGGAATCAGAGAATGTAATTGTCACAATTATTAAATTAATTCAAATTATAAAGGAGCAAGATGCAGTTTTCTTCAGTGCTAAAATAACTTATGGAATTATTTGTTATAGAGGAGGGAAGGGGGAGGGGGAGAGGTGGGACTTTATATGAAGCACACAGCAGTAAATTGAATAGTCAAGCGAGTAGAAAAAGTGGGATTTATTTTGCATTGTACAATCATTTATAGCATACATTGGGCATACAGCCTCTCAACCATGAATGTTCCGACGTTTACAAAACAAATACATAAAACCACATAGCTTGATGTGCATTTAACATAATGAGTACAGAAATCGCATGATGCTAGTAACAGACAATTAAAAACATAATTGCGGTCAAAAAAATAGGAAAGGGTCCATGGTAAGAAATGTTGGTAAGTAGTAGTGGCTCTACGCGTTTCGCGACACCATTCACATTTATTCATTTGTCAGGTTCCCCATATGGGGCCACTTTCTCCACCCTTATGCAGGGTATCCACATACATTACTTGCCTGGGACGTGCCCCTGTGTGGCTGCTGCTGCCTTTCCAGACCTCTACAGTGCCTCGAGAGGGAGCCCAGAGTCGCAATGGCGATTTCGGTTGACACGCCAAGCTCGCACGTTGTGCAGATGTAAGTTCTATGTAACTATTGAACCCCTCTTGCCTTCTCCCCCCTAAAAAAATTTCCTTATTCTCCTGACCATCTTTAATGCCCAGCTCAAATTATCTGGTATTTAGATCTATATATTTCTTTTCTTTTTTAGATTTTAATGCCATGGTTTATGCTCCTGATGAGCGACTATAGGGTCGCGAAACGCGTAGAGCCACTACTACTTACCAACATTTCTTACCATGGACCCTTTCCTATTTTTTTGACCGCAATTATGTTTTTAATTGTCTGTTACTAGCATCATGAGATTTCTGTACTCATTATGTTAAATGCACATCAAGCTATGTGGTTTTATGTATTTGTTTTGTAAACGTCGAAACATTCATGGTTGAGAGGCTGTATGCCCAATGTATGCTATAAATGATTGTACAATGCAAAATAAATCCCACTTTTTCTACTCGCTTGACTATTCAATTTACTGCTGTGTGCTTCATATAAAGTCCCACCTCTTCCCCTCCCCCTTCCCTCCTCTATAATCAATATCTGATTAGGGATGGAGGCAGTGACCCCTTTGATCCCTGCCTCATTTAAAGTCCCAAAAAAACTCTTTCTTTTTTATGGAATTATTTGTTTTCATATTAGGATCCTCATTAGATCTCTCTGAACTAAAACTGGCCATAAGTCAACAGCAGATTTGTTACCCAGTCCAGCTTGATTTCTAATATGCTCCAATTCCCATCTAATTTCTTTGGTACTAGCATACATCCATGGCCAAGCAATCTTGGGGCGGAGGCAAGGGGAACTGATCAGGCTGGAAAATGTTATCCAATTGCAGGTATTCTTCCTGAGATAAGCTGGCAAAATAGATGCCTCCTCTCCATTCCTCCTCTTGCGTCTATTCTAAGGGTGCATGTTTACATACAAAAGCACCTAGAAAGACCTCTACGATCATCTGAATTCAATGACCATTCTAATATTTGTGAATTACAGTGCTATAGACAGCATTTGTAATTCTAATGGGAAGGAAAGACACTGGTAGGCTTGCTCAGGGATTAGAGCAGAAAATGTTAGTTGGTCCAACATTGTTTAGTAAAAAAAAAAAATTAGTAAAAGAAAAATTTAAAGTCAAAACCTCTTTTATTTTTATTCCCACTCACTGATCCTTAAGTTTTATTTTTTTATGTTATGCATAGATATATTAGATTGCTCATGCATGTTCTTATTTGATCACTAAGTATTGTTTGGTTGTTAGACGCAAAGCGTGTCTTCGTTTAACCATAATATTGTGATTACACCAAGTGCTAAACCGCCATTAAAATGATATAATAAAACATCATAGAGATTAATGTGTTCATAATCTGTCTTCACCTTGCGCTTCTTGTGTCTCTTCATTGCTCACATTAACTTGTTAAATTAATATAAGCATGTACAAAAAAGTAGATGACAACAAGTGTGTTGTAAATGAAGACAATGAAAATTTCACAATGCTATTTACCGAAGAGGAAAATGTCAGATCCGTAATCCGTATTATTTGGTAGGGGATGGCCTAATGGACATTTACAATGCCATAATTAACATTGCTTATTTTTTTCACTTATTTAGTGACAACACCTACAAAGCAAATGCTATTTATGACCCATCCTCTGTGAATTGAATAAGTACTGTAGCTCCATTAAGGCCTCATCTTTTCTAGAGTAGCAGATTAAAATGTAATTCTCTATCCCAGGAGAATATGAATTTTATAGACACTAGAGAGATGAAGGCCACAGACATCAAAGCAGTTTTTTTTAGGAGCTTGTGAACCACATGTGGTTCCCTGATATTGCTTGCAGAAGCATCTCAGAAGGTTCCTGTGGCTAAAATACTTTCCTTATCTGAGCATCTGCAGTCCTATATGTCCGAAAAGCATGTCCAAAAAAAAAAAACCTGGTTTAGACTTTACAACTTTCATGTATAAAAAACCCAAATATGACAAGACTAAAAGAAAAAGAAAAAAAAGCTGAAAAAATCATAAGCAGCTCACTGGACTAAGTACAAAAAGTGCTATACTTTATTCCATATATCAAATTTAGAACAATATCACACTGCACACATAGCAAACACACGTATTAAAACCATTCACCTCACCTCTCTCAGACATAAATTACTAATATACACAATATGTATAATCTCCTAAACTGATAACTTATCAACATAACAACTGTATAGTGTTAGTAAGAGTGATTCCAAAACAATTAAAGCAGAGCTCCATCCGAAAGGGGAAGTTCCACTTTAAGCACTTGTTTTTTGGGGGGAGCGGGTACCTATTTTTGATAGGTACCCACTCCCATTTCCCCTCGGACCACCTAGGCAATCCGAGCGGAAGTCCTCCTCTCCCCCTTCCTCCCTGCAATCTTCTGGGACACGTCACAGGTCCCAGAAGATTGCTCGATCATTCGGGAGCCGCAGCACGACTCGCGCAAGTGCAGTGTGCATCCGGCTGTGAAGCAGCAAGCTGTCACAGCCGGGCGCCCACAATTGTAATGCCAGTGCTGGCAAGAGGAGAGGGAGAGAATTGAGGGTTCGGGTGGCCACATCACTGGATCCTGGGACAGGTGAGTGTGTGTTTATTGAAAGTCAGCAGCTACACTTTTTGTAGCTGCTGACTTTGATCAAACACAAAAAGGACTGGAGCTACGCTTTAGGTTCTAGGTGATCCTCAAAATGGAAGATAATTGTGCATTTAATTCCCAGGACAGACCCAGTAGGTAAATCAATTATTTCATGCTAGTTTTACTGGTGACTCCCATCGTCTCTTATTATTAGACATGTGCATTTGTTTTCATCCGAATGCATTTTCGTACGAATTTCAGGTATTTTCGTTATCGTTTTAACAAACGATAACGAAAGAGCAGAATCCAAAAACTGAAATATCCGACGTAAACAAATGCTTTATTTTCGTTTTCGTTGCGACAACAGTTCGCTATAGTAAGGAGATTCGACATGACGCTGACAATAACAATCTGTGTCTATCGAACGTGCAGTCGAATGTGCCTAACCTTGATTCTATTAGTCCAATATTATTCTACATATAGAGGAAAGATTCGACATAGAGACATAGAGAGAAAAGATTTGACATTATAGAGACATGAAGATTCGACGAAGTAGCTAAAAACATACGATCGCAGCGAGCGGACATTTATGGTGAAATGCTCTGCCCATAGGCTATATAAGAATTCTAATGTTGGTTGACTAGTAATAATAATTAATAAATATAATTATTACTAGTCATACAACATTAGAATTCTACTATAGCTTGTAGGCGGAACATTCGACCGGAAATGTACGATTGCGGCCTCGTACAGTTTTGCTGCTCCGTCGAATGTTCTTAGAACATTTGACAGACACCATAAGCCTTCAATGATAGATTCGACCTTAATTACCGTATTTATTGGCGTATAACACGCACAGGAATATAACACGCACCCTAACTTTAAGAGGGAAGTTTCAGGAAAAAAACTTGCCACAGCCCCCTGTGTATAACACGCAGGCACAGTTTACTCTCTATTTTCAGGGTAAAAAAGTGAGTGTTATACGCTAATAAATACAGTAAATCGGGGTTCCAACCACATTGTGCAATTTTTAAAAGTATGTTCTTTCATCATGGAATACAGTTTTACAACTAAGTTCACTTTCTATGTACAAATCCGCCGCCGATCTGCAGAGTTATTGTGTAAAGAGACTTATAAAATTCCTTTGCCTCAGTTCTCATTTTGCTTGTGGGCATGTGAAGCCCACAAGCACTTACTTCCTGGACAGTGATGAAGAGCAGTGACCATCACGGACCGCCCGTCCCACCCCATTCTCAGCGCAGCCCGTCCCGCCCCATTCTCAACGGGCGTCGTCGTTAGTGATGGCAACGAACAACAACAATGCAGAACAGTGTATGAAGCCAGAAGATCAAGAATCCTGAATGGAGAGCAAAAGAAAACATTGCTGTTTGTTAAAAAATGAATCTCAGCCTGCATCTACATCTTCATTCCTGTTTCGAAATCCCGCTATTCCAGCGCTAGGAGTTGCACACTGTATCATGGGAAATGATGACACACATTTCCCAGGAGCAGTAGCGCGCTGAGGAGCCGAGGGAGATGACGTCACAAACGGAGGTGATTCAGAAGGCAGATTTCGTGGGACCACATAGCAACAGGTGAGTAAAAAAAAAAAAAAATATCCAAATTGGTTTTTTTCAGGGTATTATATGCACATTACTGCTATATTGTATTTTTGTTGGAAACTCCACTTTAATTTTGATTTTCGGACGAATGCATTTTTTAACAAAAAACGAAATACATAAAAACAAATTTCGGGAGTAACTAAATAAATACATTTTTCGGACGAAAACTAAATTCCGAAACAAAATATTTCAGTGTGCACATGTCTACTTATTATAGATCTATATATACACAATATAATGGATTGATATACATATTATTGGAGATTTGATCTGGAGGGTCAAAAGAAGGTTCTGTTGATGAAGGGAAGTAAAGCTATCTTAAGCCGACCATAAATGGTTTGAATCTTGGCATGTTCAGCAGGGACCAGCCGAGATTCGATCCATGTATGGACAGACTGATCATACCATCAATCGACATGGGTACAATCAGCATATCAGAGCATGCCCTTATTGCCAGCAGCTATAGCTCCTCACCCATCCCCCCCCCCCCGCGCCAGTAGAATACAATAGATGCACGGGAGGGATTCCCCCCATCAACACTGACTGTGTTGATGGGGAATTCAATTTTCTTTCCTGCAACCTGTAGCCTGCCTGATATCATCCTAATATCATCCTAATGGCTAACAACAATTATCAATGATTTTGTGAGATAAAACTCGTTAAGGTTTTCAAGTTGCCATCTGAAGACATCTTGCTGTATGGAATATACTGTATATTATGCAGATAACCATTGATGTTTTTCGTTGTTGTTCATTTTCCTATGTATGGGAACCTTTTTAAACATTGCTAATAAAGTCAATCATTTTTTTTAGCAAAAAAACAAAAACAAAAAAACAATGATTTTGAAGTATATGCTTGCATACTTTTCACAGGATTTAATATAATGCTACAAAGTGGCAAACATCTGCAAAACATTACAGCAAATGTATAGGGGTGTTGTATATAATTTATTTGTTAAGCCCTGTACACACGATCGGATATCCTATGGATTTTCGTCCGATGGATTCTTTTCATCAGACAAACCGATCGTGTATGGGACCCATCGGTCTTTTTTCCATCGGTTTTAAAAAATAGAACATGTTTTAAATTTTTCCGATGGATAAAAAACCGATCGAAAACTCCGATCGTCTATGGGCAAGTCCATCAGATCAAAAACCCACGCATGCTCAGAATCAAGTCGACGCATGCTCAGAAGCATTAAACTTCATTTTTCTCGGCTCATCGGAGTGTTTTACGTCACCGCTTTTGGAACGGTCGGTTTTTTGACTGATGGTGTGTGGGCAAGACTGATGGAAAACAGTTTCATCGGATATCCGATGGACAAATCCATCGGACGAAAATCCATAGGATATCCGATCGTGTGTACAGGGCTTTATGGTGAGCACTAATAAGAATATGATTTGAAAAACATATATTGTTTTTTTTTTCTTTCGGATGGGTATGAAATGCATATAATGCGTATAAAATTATAGTAGACACAGATTATAACAATACATTTCTTTTATATACTGTGTTACATATTATTTGTGTCACAGTTAGGGCCTAATAAATTTATAAGAGCTAAAAACAGAAGTATAATAGCATTTGTTTCCAACCTATTGTTCCATGCCAGGTTTTATAGGAGCGAAGAATTAGTGTGCTATAAAGCCTCTTTGTTTTTACATTTATTGTACTGCTCGAGAAAGGAAATGCTTTCCGAAATACGTCACAGTGGGCATCTTTTTTTATGTCAAGTTTACAATACCGTCAGATTTTTTTTATCGACGTGTATGTAGAGTGTAGAATTATGTGGTTACATTTATAATAATATTAAGCAGTCTTATATTCATCCATTAGATGGAGCTCTAGACTTGTTTTCACATCATTAGCATGGTTCCTTTACAGCTGTGCTGAAGGAACCCAATTGTTCACAGAACTTGAGCCAGTCATCAAAACAGAGACTCATCCCTAATCAGACAGATGAGTCTGGGCGCCCGGAGTGGGTACCACCCACTGAGTGCAACACATCAACTGAATGGGGCTAGACTGCAACCGCTCCACATGTGCGTTTGCGGTGCGGTTGTCTGGTTTTTAGGGGGATGAGACAGACAGTGGGGAGACAATACAAGACCTCCTTACCGTCAAATGCTCTCTAAAGAAGTACCGCCACAAAAAGAGACCTATTCAAGTTAATAGAGATGTGCTGCAACTGCCCGGCAACCGAATGTAAGGTATGCAGTTGCAACAATGTGCTACAAGCTTTTAAAGGGTAAAACAACCGTCCAAGAGGTTTCATATATCTAGTCCACCTGTCAAATGAACGCTACTCTGCATGGAGCCTTATGCCTCGTACACACGGCCGAGATGCTCGTCGAAAAAAACATGTCGTTTTTTTCGACGAGATTCTTGGACAAGAAACTTGTCCCGGCCGAGTGTACACACGCTCCTTTCAAAGAACCCGCGGTTCTTTGAATGGAGCGAACGCGGTGACGTCATCGAATACGACGAGCATGCGCTCGTCACATTCGATGCCGTCGCCGCCATCTTGGTTCACCCTACCTATGCCTAGGAAGCTACCGCGCATGCGTCGAAGTCATTTTGAGCATGCGCGGGCTTCCCGGCGAAAAGGTAAGTGTACACACACACAATTTTCTCGTCGAGAAACAGGCTGACGAGAATCTCGACGAGAAAATAGAGAGCAGGTTCTCTATTTTCTCGTTGAGATTCTTGTCGCTTTTCTTGACGAGAAACCATACACACGAACGAATTTCTCAGCAAAAAATCTCTGCCAGCAAGTTTCTTGCTGTTTTTTGCCGAGAAACTCGTTCTTGTGTACGAGGCTTTAGGCTTGTTTCATGCGGGCTTTAGCTTGTATAAGAGCAGTGTAAACAGCAAGCTTTGACAAAGTATTTGCAAACCTTTCAGCAAGCTTTGTTGAAGCTTTTAGAGTACCATTCAGCTCCAGTTTGTAAATGTTGAACACAGAACCTAATAGGAGTGTCAATTGCTGCTTTAACCGTTTGTCGACCGTATACAGTACATATACGGCGGCAAGGCGGCTCCCCAGTGCAGAATCACGTACCTGTACATGATCCTGCACTTCCCGGTCTGGGGCGTGAACGCAAGCCACCCGCGACCCTCTCCCGCTGTGATTGGACACAGCGGGAGTCAATCAGCGGGTCCGGTGGACTCGATGATCCGCCAAGACCTGCCAATTGTTCCCAAGAGAAGCAGAATGGCAGTCTGCCTACGTAAACAAGGCAGATTGTGGTCCTGTGTGAAAGGGAAGGTAGTAATTCTGTGTTTCTGCTAAGCAGGAACATGGATCTCTGCCTTCCCACAGTACAAGCATCTCCCCCCCCCCCCACAGTTAGCAAGCACTCCCTAGGAACATGTAACCCTTTGATCGCCCCTGATGTTAAACCCTTCCCTGCCAGTGTCATTAGAACAGTGACAGTGCATATTTTAGCACTGATCACTGTATTAGTGTCACTGGTCCCCAAAAATGTGTCAAAGGTGTCACTTAATGTTCGATTTGTCTGTCACAATATCACAGTCCTGCTATAAGGCGCTGATCACCGCCATTACTAGCTTGCGTAAGGTGACAACCAACACTCCCATTAGGTTCCCTGTCCAACATTTAAAAACTGGAGCTGAATGGTACTTTCAAAGCTTTAACAAAGCTTGTTGAAAGCTCTGCAAATGCTTTGTCAAAGCTTACTGTTCACTCTGCTCTTATACAAGCTAAAGCCTCTGTGAAAGAAGCCTTTGGGCTCGTTTACACTTGCTCCTACCGCTTCAACATGCTTTTTTGATATGTTTTTGATGCTTCTATGATGTTTTTTGGAGCTTTCATGAAGCTTGGCAAATGCCCTGTGTGTGTTGATTTTCTATTTGTTTTAAAGGGGCACAGTAGAACCCCAGATCATTAGTACATCAGTACAGCAGAACCTCAGCTCATTAGTACCCCTGTTCAGAAGATCTCTAGCTCATTAGTATTCCTGTTCAGCGGATCCCCAGCTTATTAGTGACCTCATTCAGCAGATCCCTTGCTCAGTAGTACCCCCAGGTCTGCTGATGTCCCACTCAGTAGTGCCCCCAGCTCTGCTGCTCCCCAACTCAGTAGTAACCACCAGCTCTGCTGATCCTCTGATTTTCTGTTCCTCCTCTCTCTCTGGTCCCCGCTCACCTCCTGCTATATTGCTCCCATGCTGCGCACCATGTGTTTCATCTGCTAGTTTCTCCTGTTCTGGTCCCCCAGCTCTGGAATCTTCCACCATTTAGTCCTCACTCTCCAATCCCATTCACCTTCCGCTATAGCGTTCCCATGCTGCACATCATGTGTGCCGTCTGCTAGTTGCTGCGCTCCATCCTGGACCTTGCTCACCTTCCTGCTGCTCCACACAGCACACATGTTGCACATCAGATGTAACATCTGCACCAGACACTCTCAGAATATATACACATGAACCAGAAGTGACTGCTGATGATGTCTTTTCAGTTCTCTTGTTGGTTTTCCAGTGCATCCTGGGATATCTCATACCAGCAATACCTCCAGAGCAAAGAGAAGCTACCTCTGAATAAAAGCCTCTGAAAAGCTACAGGTTTGTTAGTGAGCATTGTCATAGACTTCTATGGAGGCTTTGAAGACACTTGGAAGAACTAAGAAAGTGACATGGGGTATAATTTTTGAAGCAAAGCAAACGCAAAGTGTAAACAGGACTGTAAGCTAACCATTTTGTTCATTGACAGGTGCTTTGGTATTAAGAGTGCTTTAAAAAAGTGTGTCAAACGCCACGTTTTGAAGTAAGTGTAAACAAGCCCTTTAGGTTGATAATGACTTGACAGTAGCGCTACCAACCATTTTTGGGGCTCTGTGGAAGCAGATGGTTGCTGTTCAAAGATACTAGTGATTAGATAGGTTAGAAATATCAATAGCTACTGTCTCCCTGAAAAGCCAGTGCTTGCAACGTCCTCTCCTACTCCCCAGTCCTATCTGTATATTTATATAAACCTGAATGCTTGGCAGAGCTGTCCTCCGCAAATTTAGTTCTCTTACCACACACTTTACAATCTGATTGTACAATTTCCTTTAGATCTACTAACAACTATGAGGTGGAAGGGCCTGTCAATTGGATAGTTTAGTAGGTGCTCATATTAAATAGGTTTGTTACAATTGATTATATAAAGAATATATAGTCAGATTGTAACTTGTATGGTACCCATAGAGCAGTCTCTGTGCAGCATTGTAACAAATATAAAATCTGTGATTTTCCCATGCAGAGTGTGACGGACTGCCTGACACCCAGCCTGGGTGCTTCCACCAAGATACAGCTTCTTCCACTCTGGAAACAGGACCCAGGTATTATAGCTGGAAATTGCACCCAAGATACTAGATGACACTAGCTTAGGTGCACACTGGAACTGACTTTATTGCAAATTCACATAGAATATATACCACACAAAATCCGGTAGGAGCTTGATCACATTATCCTAAACAATGCAAACTGTAAACAGTAATATCATCAGTACATCTAACAGTATATCTAATGAACAGCTAACATAAACATAAACAGTAAGCTAATTAATACAAGCCTAGTTGACTCAGGTCAGTGCCCACCCAGATAGTATGGCACCAGTTCCTCAAAAAGAAGACCCAGGGCTGTTGAAATCTCATTAACCAGCTTTCACTTGTGTAATCTGTCCACTAGAGAAGTCATCATGGGACAAAATTCATACAACGTTCCAGCAGTCTGAAAAGGTGGAATAAATGTATCTTCATAGATTTCTTGAGGGAGATTGTTGATTATTATTTCTGTCCCAAGTGGAGGAGCTTCTCCACCTCAGTCTGCAGAAGCGCCACTAAATTTTCTCTGACAATTAAACCATACAAGATTAATATTACACCTTTCCACCCACTCCAGAAGGGAAGCTTTATTGCCTTTATTCAGAGAATAATCCAAGCCTCACTCTCAGCTTTCACCACGTTGTTGTCCATCATTAGAGAATGATCTGCTCTCTCCATGGGATCAAGGGCTGAACTGAGCTCTTTTCCATGCTCTGACCGGGAGAAGCAGACAAAATCTCCAGTTTCTTCCATGGACCATAATCAGTGGGTAGAAGGCAAACCCCTAGTCCTCTCCAAAAGCCCCTGTTCCAGTTGGGTTTGTCACACAGAGCAAAACAATAGATTTGCTTTAATCCGCCTATACTCGCTTTTCCTTTACTCCCCTGCTGCTCTGTTTCGCAGTCAGAATTGGAAAAAATATCAGGTACTTCCATTTCTGGAGGAGCATGGGGCTCACTGCATGTGACAGTGCTGGCCCAATCACCAGATTTGTCACCGGGGATACCAAAGCCCTGTGTAAGGCATGACTTGTAGTTTACACAGGGTGGCTTCTCCTGCTCTTGGCACCTGAAAGGAGTGCAGGAGCTAAGGAAAATAGGTACGTGCTTCTAGAGAGGGTAAGTGAACCTGTTGCTTTGCCCTGCACAAAGTACAATGGCAGATGCTCACTTTAAACCTCCATCCAAAACTTAGATTTTTTTTATTTATTTATTTTTCAGTAGTATAGTAATGGTGCTAGGAAGGGTTAAAACTTGCTCTCGCTCAAATCTGCCCTGAACTTTCCAAACTTGAAAATACTTTCTAACTTCATCACCTCGGCACACAAATTCTTTAGCTGAAAGTACTGTTTCCTACTTCAAGGTGTGATGGATTGCTATATACTTTCAAATATCTGAAACATTGTTTTGAGCAGAAATGTCAAAAATCTTGCTAGGGTCATTTTGCTGATTGCCAATTACTGCCCTTTAGCCTTTGCAGCAGTGGAGAAACAACTGGCCATGGGAACATGCTCCTGAGCATGTTCCTCTGCAGAAAGGAGATTCTGGTTTAAATTGCTACAATCCCAGCCCTGCAACACTTGTGGAGGCAGAAGTGATTCATTACGGTAAACCACACAGCTTTCAAGGGGATTGTTCTTTGATAAATACGCTGGGTATTATGTATGTGATTTTCAGCTTTTATAATGATTGTGATTGCGAAGCGAGGGAACACTATGTGGATTGTGTTTGAAATGAATACACTATTATCTCTGAGCAGTGAATAAGAACCTGGATAATCTCTCATAATTCATGATCATTGTTGTTTCCAATTTCTTGGGACATCTCAAGGTTTTCGAAAGGTATTCCTGGATTTTTTGTTCCTCATTTCCAGTACAAACAAGCTGAGAGATATTTCCTTTATGCTGAGGTTGGACTGGTGCATTCAGAGCTATGTTAGTAACTTCAGTGAAATGCTAGTTGAGCATTTCAATGCTGCTTTAGTAGTGATCAGCTATACAGCTGACACAGGCACAGTGTGACCGGTCCACTGACACATTTATTTTTCGGTTTCAATCGTTTTTTTCATAAACAACACACAGAAGCACATGATACCTTAAAGAATTCAGAAGTACACACCATTATATAGTATACACAGGTGTAATGCAGGAGCAGGTGCATTACGTTATCATGCATGGTGGGAGTGTGTAACCACTTAGCGATGCATTAAAGATCAGTACAGTGGTTAGGGAAAGGAACTATTGTGACCCAAACCATTTTTGGGGTCCGATGACAGCTGATTTAGTGCACTTTCCTGTGTAATAATAATAATAACCTTACAAATAGCAGTGAACCACGGCGGGGTAATCCCAAATCAGGGGACCACCCTTCGGCCCTTTTTCTGGGCAGACAGAATATATACCACACAGAAATGAAAGAACTCTGGGAATTTTTTTCTCTCTGAAGTGTGGTGGGGCTGTGCCCACACTGCATGGATTGACTGTTTTTTCCAGAGATGTACCGAAAGGCTATACTTACTTAATCCTTTGATCCTTCAGAAAACAGTGCTCCCTCATGTCCAACGGTGGACTGTTTTTGCCATCCTCACATCCAGAGCTGGTCCATGGGCATGAGGAACAGTTCATGCAAAAGACCGCTAGTGCATAAGGGGGCAGGAGCAGCAGGGGGGCGGTCCTGCGCTCGAAGGATCGGCAGATTAGGTAAGTATATCTCCACTCTCCTCAGCTCTAGGCAAAAACGAGCAGTTAACTCATGCAGTGCGAGCACAGCCCGGAGTTCCCCGGAGTTCTAGAGAAATAGGTGAGAGCAGAGTGAAAAAGATGAACAGGAAGAGGGAATACCGGTAGTGAGGGGGGAAGTTGGGATAGGGAAGGATGAGTATCTTAAGGGGTATTTGTAGTTAGACCATTACAGACAACGTCACACAAAATTGCTTGTTGACTCTCAGTACAATTTACCAGTGTCACATTTTTTTTTGAGTGTCAATAAACCCACATTAATTAAAACTGTCTGTACATGCAGTAATACTTGCTGCTTATACTCATTCAGTCACTATGGGATTCCTTTTCTGTATTCTGCAAAAAACCTGGTTGATTCACTGTCTTTCCCTCCTTGTCTGTGTCCCCACTGCAGCCTGAGATTGTGTAGAACAGCCATTGCCACATCTACTGAGCGTGCTCTAGTTGCAGTTACCTTCTAAGCTGTTAATTTCCTCCTTTTGTTTATCTGTGCAGCCCATCTGACTATAGAGTCATACATGTGGGTGTATACACTCTGGATAAATGACAGCCCACTCCCTCCCTCCTCCTCCATGCCAACTAACCAGCTCTACACTGTGGGGACAGGATATTGCATGTTGATTCTACCATAATTTTAAGCATATACAAACAATAAACACAGGATAAAGGGGCGTGAAACAGGCTGTGATTCACAGAACAACCCCCTAGATCAGCCTTTCTCAACCTTTTCAACACAGAGGAACCCTTGAAATAGTTCTCCGGTCTCGGGGAACCCCTGCTAAAAATTACAGATCTACAATTCATGAAACCTTAGTGTGATGGTCAGTGGGAAGAATGGTCCTTACACTTGTGGTCATTGGGAAGAATTACCTCCTTACAGATGGCTAAAAAGATCAATGGTGTCAGTAGGAAATTATCTGAGAGGCAGAAATTGCCCAATGCTGAAGGAACCCCTAGCAACCTCTGGAGGAACCCTAGGGTTCCACGGAACCCTGGTTGAGAATCACTGCCCTAGATAGTATACACCATGTTTTTCACAAATTTAATAAAGATCTGAGTACACATACATATTTGTATGTTTTTTTTTTAACATGTGACTGGAAGAAGAAGACAAGAAGCTCCTCCTGCTAATGTTTCCCTGGAGGTGGGGTGGGAAAGAGCTGGGTCGCATGACAGCTGTATATTGATTAGGAAAAAAGGTACTAATGTAGGTAGATATACTTAATGTACAGGTAAAAGTTTTTTTTTTTTTAATACTATAATAAAAGTAAATACAGTACTATCCATATACAGAAAGAGAAGGGATAATGTAAATGAAACAATGTGTGTTTAGTATCACTTTAGGGAATCTACCACTAGGCTAAATACCTCTGATTGGGATCATTATTACATAAAATATTTCCATGTTCTATTACCTTTTAGCCACTTCCTGCATTTCCTCTATGTGGTAATAAGCAAAGCCAATACCCTAAGGTGACCCAAACCCATACACTTTCTCTTGGATGAAGTGATTTTTATTTTTATGTAATTGCTTGCTATCCACTGTGGTAGGATTTTTTTCATTATTATGACTATGTTACATAGATACTACATCTGATGAAAGATTATTTATTTTATGGTCTTTCCACTTTTATTATCTCTTCCAACTGCTCTTTACAATGTGTCCCTGCACTCGCTCCCTGGAGTCCTAATGGCCTGGTCTCTCTCACTTTTGGTATATAGGTCTTGAGTAACCCCATTCACACTTGTAGTTTATATTATGCATTTAAAGTAACCTGATATGTATGAACAATAAACAATGTTAATAGATATATTTTCTCTCTTTTTCAGCAGATATTATGCTCTCCCAAATCTCCTGAGGAAGTGAGGCAAGAAGGAATCCCACGATAAGGAGTTAATCGTCATAAAAATGCTAGGCTGTTTTAAATCAGATTGAAAACTACTTGGTCACATACCTGTGTAGCGGGGGTTAACATTTAGGGGGAGTATCTGGGCGGTAGCATGGCCCAGATACACTAATTGTTAGGGATCTATGGCCAATTTGGTTCGTGGAGGATATAATGGTGTACAGTTCCCTGCGGCCCCTGGGTGGCGCTGTCGCCTTGGGCTGGGGTTGAACCATCATTGTAGGGCCGTGCCCTTTGTGTCCTCTCGCTGCAGTAGTACGGCGGGGCGGGGAACCCGCTGTGCCTGCTGAGAGAGGGTATAAAGGGGGCGGACATCTTGCGCATGAGGCCCAAGCCCTAGGCACCTTCTGCCTGGGGGCTGCTGTTCTGTTCGTCCGCGCCCAGGTGCCCTCGGCCTGGGTGCGAGGGAGTTCGAGTTCCATCCCAGGCACCTTAAGCCTGGGGTGAGGTACTAGCCGAGGCCTGGGGCCCAGTACCTTCGAGTGGGTCCCGTATGGGAGAAGATACCTAGGGGCCCACCGAGTGAGGGGACCCGAGTCTCGGGCGAGGAGAACCAGGGAGGTGACCTGGCGTGAAGATCCAGCACAGCATTGGCTAGTGACAGTGCAGGCCTCTGGGGACCGTCCGGGATGGATCATCTCCCTAACAGGGGTCGCCATTAGAAGGTAGTTCATGTTCTATGGTCTATGGACCCAGCTACATCAGGTCGGTGGCAGAGGCCTATCCAAAGGTCTGTGGCAGAGGCCTCATCGTTCACCCGGTCTGTGGTAGGGACCAACCTCACAGTCGGTGGCAGCGACTGTGCGCCAAAAGTTGTGAACTCCTAACAGCTTCTCTGATCTGAAAAGATTGTGCCTGAACCCTCTCCCCACCAAGTTCGTGTTTGTATCAACCTGTCTGCTTGCAAAGAGGCATATTTATCTCTGTGGAAATAAATATAGATGTTGTACTGTCACCTGGTTTGGGCTTACTTTTCTGGGAGCAAAGTGTTCTACATTCACCTATCTACCTGTCATATTTGAAGTGGAAGCTCTGGACAGGGACGCAGACCCGAAGGTAAAGATCTTAGCTCAAACCTCTACACACATAAGAGGTGCGAGCTGGTGGCAGCACCTCACCCCTCTCCCTGGTCCCCCTAGATGATTAAACCAGCCGAGAAGAAGAAGGGAGAGAGCGGGTGAGGGCGTTACACCTGTATATATGGGATTCCCCTAATTTAGGAGGAAGCCATGATGTTTGCATCATAGTGTGTAATAAAATTGTAGATACTTTCAACCATTAGTTTGTAACCCTTTGGCGCCTTAAAAGTCAATTTTATTGAGTATTCTCTATTACTAGCATGATTCAATAGAGAATCATAGTGCCATAATAACAGCTCATCCTGTAATCTCAGAATTTTTTTTAATAAAGTGCAGTTTAATGCCTCGTACACACAACCGTTTTTTCAGACGAGAAAACTTCTATGAGAGCTTTTGGTCGGGAATCCCGGCCGTGTGTATGCTCCATTGCAGTTTTTTTGACGGGAAAACTGCCGGACAAAAAAGGATCTCTTTTTTCCCGTCAGGCCAAAAATCTGAGCGGGAAATCTGTTTGTCTGTATGGTCTTCCGACGGGCAGAAAACCGCACATGTTTAGAATCAAGTATGAGACGGGAGCGCTCTTTCTGGTAAAACTAGCATTTGTAATGGAGATAGCACATTCATCACGCTGTAACGGACTGAAGAGCACGAGGCTGAAAAGCGTGAATCATCTCTGACCAAACTTTTACTAACACGAGGATCAGCAAAAGCGTCCCAAAGGGTGGCGCCGTTGGAATGGAACTTCCCCTTTATATTGCCATCGTATGTGTTGTATGTCACCGCACTTTGGATGGGCGGACTTTTGTCTGAGCATGTGTATGCAAGGCAGCCTGAAAGGAATTCTGTTGGGAAAACCGTCGGTTTATTATCACAAGTTCACAAGTCACTTTACAACTGTTTTCTTCCTCGGAAGAGATAGTTACATACAGCAACACTTGTTTCCCTTTGATGTCCTACAAGCCTCTACTTCTGACTTTTAAGGCCTTTCTTCTTTTGAGGCCCACATGTTTCTTTTCTTGTTACCTCTTAAAAAATGACCTTTGTTACCCAGATACTAAGATTTCATTTGAGGAAGCTTGCCTCTGAAATTGGTATTTACTGTGTTGCTAAGGACTTGATTTCCCTAACTTCAGGTCCATGCAATGTCCACCCACCTCCCTCCTGTCCACAGAAGACAGTTTTCAGGCTAATTAAGGCAATGGCAAACATCTTGCAATGCCTGCTTCTAGACAGGACTTTTAAAAATGTTAAAATGGCTAATATTTTCACTTTAGTTTGTCAGTTAGCACTTAGCAAATACACCACCTCACAGGAGACATAATTGGTAAGTTATTATTGCATCCTGACACTCTCAAACAGGAGTCCTACAACCTGAGCTTGTGAGTTTTTTTATGGGGTTATTTTGTACGGTCCACAGATTTATACATATATTATCTGAATAGTATGTCTGTAGTTGCATCAATGCAATAACCAGGCAACATCATACTTTCACATCATTTACTAGATGTGTCAAATATGCATAACCACATAGCTTCCAACTATCCCTGATTTTGAGGGACTGTCAGTGATTTGGAACAAAGTTCCTCTGTCCCTCTTTTCTCCTCATTTGTTCCTCATTTTGGTCTGATCTATATAGTTGAATATAAAATTCACTTTTTATGTTTTAAAAAGTCTTTCCCAGTGCTAAACCTTTTATCTAATTTCTATATTGCTGCATTTGTAAATATCAAAAGCCAATATAAAGGATTAGTAGTGGTAAAAAAAAAAAACACTTGTGGGTTTAACTAATCAATTTTTTGTATAATTCCCCTTTAAGGGGGGTGTGGCAGGGGGGGGGGGGTGTCCTATGCCTACATACTTTTGCTAATAGGTGTCCCTTGTTCCCATCCCAAAAAGTTGGGAAATATATAACCATGATAGCACACATCTGACTAATTCACTAAAAAATGTGGTTTGCTTAGCATTACATGCCTCATCTTCCAAAAATATGCCACCTATTTTGGTTGCATACCTATAATCACAGTAGGATCTTCATCAATGTTTTTAAGGCTATATTACATTTGTTAAGGTTTACAATTAGGCAGTCCATTAACAATATAAAAAAATATTTGATTGCCTGGGTCTGGCCCCGGTGGATGTTATTATGGATCGACTGCTACAGAGTTATGGGGTGATGAAGTGTTATATTATTACACTATTCCTGAGGGGAGGGACATGTTTGTTTGATATGCCTATATGCTTGTCTATATATGTTGGTGGATAATTTTTCGTATTTTTTGGTGTCGCTATACTCAATGTAAGATGCAGATCTGTGTTCTTTCTGTGTGATTTACAGTATCACACAAAAGTGAGCACATCCCTCACATTTTTGTAAGTATTTTATTATATCTTTTCATGTGACAACACTGAATAAATGTCACTTTGCTACAATGTAAAGTAGTGAGTGTACAGCTTGTATAACAGTGTATATTTGCTGTCCCCTCAAAATAACTCAACACACAGCCATTAATGTCTAAACCACTGGCAACAAAAGTGAGTACACCCCTAAGTGAAAATGTCCAAATTGGGCCAAGTTAGCCATTTTCCATTTATGCTTTGTACTGTGTACTGTTTATTTAAATTGCTCAATAAAGTTCTTTGAGGTAAAAAAAAATTAAAACATTTGATCATAGGTGCAGGATAGGATGCTGTAGTGCAAGGATATGCAGTTATCGGACCTCCAGCTGTTGCAAAACTACAGGTCCCATCATGCCTCTGGGTGTCATGCTTGTGGCTGTCAGAGTCTTGCTATGCCTCATGGGACTTGTAGTTCTGCAACAGCTGGAGGTCCACTAATTGCATATCCCTGCTGTAGTGGATAAAGTATATATTTGACCCTGTCTAAAATGTATAATGTGCAATTTTTCTGTGTGCTCATTGTGTATACTTATCACCAAATAAAATAAAAAAAAATGAAATACATATTATAAAATTATTCTTAATGCATAATAATAAAAATAAAGACAACAATAACGATCATGATAAAAAATAATAATAATAATGATAATAAAAAATAAAATACCATAAAATAAACATTTCTAGTGTACGGCTACTTTTTGGAAAATACAGTCTATCACAGCTCTTTCATAGGTTTAAGTAGACCACATTGAATTAGGTAGAGAGACAGAGCTCTTGCTGGCCTGCTGCCTTGTATAGTATGTTATCTATTTGTTCAGTGCAGCGTTATTTTCCTCTCCTTTCCCCAGCACTCCATGATGTAGTAGATGTATCGATTACAGTGCAAGGGAAATGTGTAGTCTTTCAGCAAGGCCAATAACTAACCCGCACACCACCAATGACAAACAGATTCAGCGGCGGCGGCGGCGGGTCCCCTCCCTGCAGGATGAAGAGTAAAGAAGAAAATCACAGAGGATCTTGTCAGCGCAGCAGTCCAGGCGCTGGGGCCAATTAGCCCTCACCCACTTTAATTACCCTATGTCCAAATAATTAACTTCTTGTTTATTTCATTTAACAAAGCGGATCTTTTGCAAGTAATGATTTCTTGTCTCTGTTTTTATTCATTATCTCTCCAGCACGATTTTCAGGGGCATTATTTCTCTTTAATGAGGTGGAGAAGAAGGGAAACCAAAGTACGAGTATGAGCAGAACAAGGTACAAGATGCGTGGTGTGGGCAGGAGGCGCGCGCAGGATAAATGAGCACGGAGTGAATTATGTTTATCGCAAGTGCTTGAAAACTGTTTGTGTACAAAAGAAGTATTAATACTGTGCGTTATTGAACTAGCACGCCGCTGTTTTATTTACTATCGTTTCTTCACTTTATGTTTCCACTTGCGTGGGAAAAAGATTAATATACACTCTTTCTTTTTAATGCAGTTTATTTAGTGCCAATTGTACTCCACTGAGACCTAATTTGATCTTTTTTTTCTGCATATTGTACCAATTTATTAATGCAGCATTATAAGTAATGGCGCATGAATCAAACATGAATCATACTTGGATTCTTTATCTTCTTTTATTTTAAAATGAAATATACATTTGGTGTTGCTTCATTATTCAAAATATTATATGTTGTACTGAAGTAATTTAATGTAGATTTTATTTTATTTTATTTTTTGTATAAAGCTTTTTTAACTGGCAGATCTTAACATAAATCAGATTATGTGGGAAAAAAATTGTTTAAAGTAAATACAATTCTGTAATATTATGGTTGTGCTAGGTTAGGTTGCAATTTCCGAAATGGTACACAGACAGAAAAGAAACAACCTGGTGGGGAATTTAACCATTAACCACTCTATCCAGAACTGAAAAAAAGGTCTATGCATAGGCTAGAAATTTCTGCACAGCTGTGTACTGTCAATGTGTTATTTTTAGATAGACGTAAAAAATACATTTATATGTACAGAAGCATATACCGGTAGTATAATAAAAAAAAAAAAAAAAATAATAATAATAATTGGGCAAAGCAAATAAAATTCTTGAAGGATTTGGAAGAGAAGCCTAAAAAACTGAAGACTGGTCTGCTCAGTGGAAAGAGAAAAAATGGCTGTTGCTATGTTTCATATAAGGCTTGGATCACTTAGCATGTGGAAATATAGCACTCCAGGCACACTGTGCACTAGAAGACTTTATTACATTGTCTGCAGCCAGATTAGATTTTATTCTGAAGCTTACAGCTATGAAGATGTTGTGGAAGATGCTACCAAGTTTCACTATTAAGTAATTCGATTTCTTTCTGTATCGTTTGTGACTTATATTCCTTTATCATCTGTAGTATGTTAGTAGAGGTCCTTGGTCATGGGATACAAGCCTGGGACTTTAAAGCTGAACTACTGGCCAACAGCTACATGGATGAAATAAATACTGTATATGTGAACTGACTAACCATTGAAATATATTTGGAAATCAGTTCGGCTACAGGTATAGGAAAGTTATTAAGCTTTTTTTTTTCCCCACGTTAAAGTGGTTGTAAATGATCACCTTGTAAAACAGCTTATTCCGTTTAAAATAGAAATGAAGGGCAAAACATTTTTGTATAGATATAAAAAGCATTATAAATACCTTTTTTTCCCTGTGTTCTCAGTGATCACATTCCCTCTGTTCTCAGCTGCATAAGAGCAGGGGGGAGGAGAAGCAGCAGCACACTGATATTTTTTTTATAAGTGATCACATTCCCTCTGTTCTCAGCTGCATAAGAGCAGGGGGAGGAAGAGAAGCAGCAGCACACTGATCTTCCCAGTGTATACAGCGCTCCCAAAACGCCCTGCCCATTGAAATTAATAAGCAGCACTTTCAAAGGGCCTGAAAAGTGCTTCGGAAGCGCAGCAACACAGCACTTTTAACCCCTTCATTGGCCGCTAGCGGGTGTTAAAAGTGTCCCGCTAGCTGCTGAAAAGCGCCACAAAACCAAGCAGCACTTTAGCGCTAATGGCCAGGCGCTGCCCGGGCGCTGCAGTGTGAAAGTAGCCTTATGATGAAATTAGCATTGTTTTTTAGAAGCATTTTAATATTTTTTAAATGTGGGATGTTGGTATGCACTGCTATGAGCTGAACAGTGGAGCTCACTAAAATTCTTGTTAGGTTGACCTTTCTCTGCAAAGCAATAGACTCTAACCAGGCTGTTCATGGTATAATGGAAATGTAATAAAGACAAATGTAGGTTTTCTATATTATCTGAGTTAAAAATACATTTTTAATTAATACAAACTTGATTAAAACACGGATAATTAAATATGCCTTTAGTTCCGCTATAAAACATTTTGAGCAAATGCATAGCAAAGGGGAACAAGTAAACACAGAGTAGCAGACGGTTTTCGGCATACTTGAAAACTGTGTCATAGAAGCTACAGTCTTGCTTTTGGTAACTGGCTGCCCTTTTATTTCATTGATGCTTGTCCTTGTCAGGTATATGTGTGTATGTATTTTTATACCATCTTAGTTTGTCCACTGAGTAGATGGATTTCTTTGACAAGTGCTGCACTTCACGTTGTACTAAAACACTAAAGAACTTAAGAAAAGATGTGTTTAAATGGACTGAAAATAGACAACTATGTCTGTTAGTATAGGATGGGAACTTTGCCTGTAGAAGCTATAAAAAAATGCTCCTGTTCGTTTTTAGACATTTATATATCTAAACTCAAAAACAAAAAAGTAATATATTGCAGCTTACTACTCCTTAGATGTGATGTCTGCAGTAGTTTTCTTTTTTAAGATTTTCTTCTATTTATTTTTACTTTGTGTGAGAATGACAAACTTCCTATCCCTGGGTAGCTACACTCAGTCCTTTGCTGTAATACAAGTATCTGAAAATCTGTAAATTGCACTTAAAAATCTTCTCTTTATTAATTACTCCACAGTACACACAACCGTGGTACAGCAAGTTTACGCGTTTCAGCCTAGTCAGACTTGGTCATCATGACTAAGGCCGACTAGGCTGAAATGTGTCAATTTGTTGTACCGAGGTTGTGTGTACTGTGGAGTAATTATTAGAGAAGATTTTTAAGAGCAATTTACGGAGTTGGGGATCATCTACTCGGATTACATTGATGCAGCTGTGCTACTGTGGGTTGTGCACCCATTTGCTCAGGAGGATTTCTCTAATTTATTGGGTTGTAGCACCTTACACTTTATAATATATATTAGTCCTTTACTGTATCCATGGAGGGACCATTGGTTGTCACTCAGGCTGGACTTCAAACATGTCTACCTTTGTTCATTTCCATTATGTGGAGGATGGGGAGATTATTAGTTTACAGAAGAAATACCATTGTTTTATACTTTCGATTCACCTAACAGGAAGTGGCAAGGACTCTGCATTTCTGGCAAAATCAACAGCTATTTCTGTATTTTCTGAAAATGTTCTTAGGCTGACAAAAGAAAACAAATTCAGCCACCACATCAAAAGACCGGTAAACTGAAATATATTACATAATTGTTCTTGGGTTTAGTTATCCTTTGAGTTGTCTATCAGCTGTATCTATCAGCCCATGTCTTTAATTACAACCTACTCTGTGTAGGACTATAAATCCCAACATTGTAATCTAATGTCTGTTGGACTAAAGCCGGCCATACATGTATCAAAATGTGGCCGGTTCAGCAGGGTCCAGCCAAATTTTTGATCCATGTATGGGCATCCTGGTTGTACAGAAGTCGACCTACTGATTGACTAATGTACAGTGTTGGGTATTTCCTGTCTATAACAGCAGCACTGATCATTGTATCTGATGGCATGGAAGTCTCCCCACCATCCAAACACAATAACACAGTTGGAATGATTCTCTCATCTACATTGAGTGCGTGGATGAGGGAAATCTAAACTTTTTTTTTTTTTCCATTGGTTTAATGAAAAAAATAAATAATGTATGGGTTTCCTAAGGGTTTTTTCAAGCTAAGTGTGTTGAACTGCATTGATCAGCTCGATCAATGTAGGCTTAAGCCTCGTACACACGACCGGTTTTCTCGGCAAGAAAACTGCTGGGAGAGCTTTTTGCCGAGAAAACCCTTCGTGTGTATGGTTTCTCGGCAGGAAAACTGCCGGGAATCTCGACGAGAAAAACCTGCTCTCGATTTTTCTCGTCGGGATTCTCGGCAGAGTGTTTCCTGCCGAGAAACTCGGTCGTCTATATGCTTACCTGTCCAGGGAAACACACGCATGCTAGATGAGACTTTGACGCATGCGCGGTAGCATACAAGGGTAGTGTAGGGTGTAGCAAGATGACGGCGACGGCATGGAATGTGACGAGCGCCGGCTCGTCATAGTTGATGATGTCACTGCATTCTTGCCATTCAAAAGAATGGCGGGTCTTTTGAATGGCACGTGTGTATACAGGGCTTGGCAAGACAAGCTTGCCGGGAATCCCGTCGAGAAAACCAAAGTTTTTTTTTTACGGGATTCCCGTCTGTGTGTTCAAGGCTTTAATGCAGGGGTCTCAAACTGACGGCCCTCCAGCTGTTGCGAAACTACAAGTCCCATGAGGCATTGCAAGGCTGATAGTTACAAGCATGACTCCCACAGGCAGAGGCATGATGGGACTTGTAGTTTTGCAACAGCTGGAGGGCCGCCAGTTTGAGAGCCCTGCTTTAATGGATGGACACCAAGAGCCGTGTTCACACTATACAAGTGTGTTGCACTTAAATGCAGCCTATCTGCACTTTTATGCAATGAAATACACAACACGTTGCAAATGCGTGACGGTGCATCATAATGTTGTGCATAGAGTTGAATTAAGTGTCTTTTGTTACCTTTTTATAAGGCATGAAAAAAAAAAAAAAACATAAACACTATGATTGTTACAGCTCATTGCTGCATGGTTGCACTGCACACACTAGTAAACATTATACGCTATCCTGGATCTGTAATAAAAAAAAAACTCATAGCATTGTTATTCAATGTTTGTAAGAATATGTTGAAATAGGTTCTGCCTCCTGTCCCATAAAATTCCAAGTTCCAGAGTCTATAGGACTACAAGTATTAGCTATACAGTGCCTGCAGGACTAGATTTCCAGCATTGTGTTCTTTCTTGTTTATCATGACGGGTATTTTTGTTCCTCTCAGCTTTGCATAGTGTGTACGGACTGCATTAGAAGAAGCAAGTTGTCAGGGAAAGCTGATTATTTAAACTGCTGTCTTTCTTTCAGTAGCATCCCATTTATTAATTTTCTATTTAATGTAAGAAAACAAAAGGGTGTGTTAAAGGGCAATTATGCTTCACAGCAACCACCAATTAAGAATGTTTTGAAGTGAATCAATTAGCTGAATATGAGATAGCCTCTTGCTCTTATCACATGTCTACATGAGCACCACAAAGATATCACTTAGCACACAATAATATTTTACAAAAGAACATGCAGGCATGAATAAGAAGATGTATTTATTACAAAATATGCCTTTTCAGATTTTTTCGGAGAGTAGTGTCCCTTTAACACGATATCAAGAGCTGCTGCATTGCTCAGTTTAGGCCGCTGCCTTTTCTCACCTGCTCAGGGGTTGTCATGGTAACGGACACGATGCCTATTATGTCGCCTTGGTATATCTCAAACATTTTTCACTTTGGTAAAGGAGGGAGAGAGCAAGGTTGTGAAAAAGGGAATATGAAGTCTGATGGACAGAAAGAAAGGAAAATAGCAGATCCCAAGGAGTAGAAAAGGCAGAGTGGAGAGGTGGAGAGGTGGAGGTATATGCTGTACAGATCAGGAGATGAGTGCACGTTCCTATACGCCAACCCTAAAGACTACATATTCTGATTAAGATATCACATAGTAGTAGAAAAAGTAAGGTGAAATGTAAATGCACACGGGAGTTCTGATGCTTATGCATAAAAATAACTACACCATTTTGGCCTTGAAGAACAAAATATTTCACATCTAAAGCCCTTGTTTTAGGGTCCATGCACATTAGACTTAAAAAAAAACATTTGGATAGAGTGTTTTTGTACATGCGTTTCGGCTTCTTTAGCATTTTTTCTGCCAGAAAACTACACCCAAACAAAGTTGAAAATCTGCCTCTAAAAGTCTTAATGTGTAAGGACACAATGGGGGTTATTTACTGAAGGCAAATCCACTTTGCACTACAAGTGCAAACTACAAGTGCAAAGTGCACTTGAAATTACACTGAGGACCAAGCAATCGAACACTGTCAATCGCTCGGTTGTCACGGCTCCCTGAGCAGCATAGGTGTGCGCAGCCTATTGCATTAGGGTAGTCAGGTGCTCTGCCCCCCCTCCCGTGCTTACTGGAGTGCTGGGCTGTGGAGGGGGCAGGAGCTCAGGCTCTCAGTGGCTCGCTGAGAGGCTGAGCCGGGTGCCGGTCCAGGCATGTTGGCGGATCCCGACTTCATTGTTGTGATCTTGCCCGAGTCTGGACCGGCTTTGCAACGTAAGCAGACAGTGGACTACAGCCCCCTGTCTGCTTTAAATGGGTCACAGGAGTGCAAAAAGATCTGCACTCCTGTGAGTCACATGAAAAGTAGAGCCAAACAAGCTTTGGCTGTACTTCTCCTTTATTGCATTTTATGCATCAAGGTAAAAAACCTTCTGGGTGCAGACCCCCCCTCAAGCCCCCCCCCATACTTACCTAAGCCCCATCTTAATCCTGTGATGTGCATGAGGGCAGCATCTCTACTGGGTCTCTCTCTCCTCATTGGCTCATACAGCAGCAGGAACCATGGGCTCTTGCTGCTGTCAATCACAGTCAGTGAGCCAATGAGGAGAGTGCGGGGGGTGGCAAGACATGCTCTGTGTGTGAATGGACAATGTCTATTTACAGGAGCGTGGTTCGGGAGCGAGCCTGCTCCAGTGCCCCCAAAGCAAGAGGCTTGCTACTGGGGACAGTCTGCAAGGGGGAGGAGCCAGGGCCGCTGGTGGAAGACCCAAAAAGAAGAGGATTGGCACTGCTCTGTGCAAAACCATTGCACAGAGCAGGTACATATAACATGTTTGTCGTTTTAAAAACAAATTACAACCTTTTGTAGCGGCCTCACCCTCTCTCTCTTCTTTAACGGTTACTTTAGCTTCGGTCTAGGGGTACCTTGAAGGGGAGAGCGAGGTGCGCCACGGCCCATGTCCTCTAGATTACAGCATGTAGAGGTGAAGGCCAGTATCAGATTATATTCGGGCTGTGTATACGCTCAGAGCCAGGTCTGTTCTGCTGATAACCCCCCTTTGCTCCTAGTAATTGGAGTACCACACACTGAAAAAGGTCCATCACGTATTTATTCCATAACGGCAAACAAATAGTCCTTTGCGAGCAGACAGTTTGAGACCCATAGAACTGTTCAGTATTGGTGGGGAGTAGGTCAAGGCACAATCCTCAAAGAAACTAAACCGTTGAGGTTTCACCAACGGTTGCTAAGCACAGTGGCTGTTAAATGGACTTTTGGTACAGAGTCTCTTCCAGCGACTCTAGTGAACAGGAACTGGAGTTACCTTCGCTACGTTGCAGCCCCTGTCAGGGGGAAGACATCCCTCCAAGGGAGTTACCAGAGGCCCCACCATCACTGGATTAATGCTGTACCGGGCTATTCGGAAGGGTTACACTCCCCGGCCTCCTCACCTCAGACACGGGTCCCAACACCTTAGGGCCCCTCGGACTCCTCCAACCTCGCGGAACCCTGTCAAAGTTACTGGGTCCTAGGCCTTGGCCTTGGCCGTAGTACCTCACCCCAGGCTTAAGGTGCCTGGGATGGACTCCATCCCTCGCTCCGGCCAGGTCAAGGGCACCTGGGCCCGGAACTCCGGAACGCCAGCACCCAGGCTGAAGGTGCCTGAGCGCGGCCGCGTCCTCCAACTCTGAACCCCAAGGTCAGGTGGTCCGCCCCTTTTATCTCCTCTCCCTTTGCGTCACAGCGGGCAGTGCCAGGAAAGGACAAAAAGGTACAGTCTTGCGGTGCAGGTTCAACTCCGACTCAGGGCGACAACGCCACCTGCAGGCCACAGGGAACCTTGCACCACCAGAGTCCTCCAAGAACCACCAAAAGGATTCTCAAATTCCCTAACAAATAGTACATCTGAGTTAAATAACCCAGATGCTCCCCCCCAAATTTAAATACCCGCTACACTCTCCCCCCTGTAATTTGACACTGGTCCCCAGTGTCTGGTCCAAACTCACACCCCACAAAGGTGGTGCATAAGCTCCGCCCAGAGACTAAACCATACAAATTAGCCCTGAATTGTGCCAAGACCTAGAATGGGAAAGGGAAAATATAAAACAGTAAAACCATAAAAATTTCAATATAACACTTCTGACATTTACACATGCACAACCCTCCCTCTGGCTATCTAAGGACCACCCATTCTCAGCAGCCTTGACAGATGAATCTCCTGCAGAAGGGAAAAAAAAAACATCCTACCACAATGTGTGTTTTCTTGGAATGAACGGGCCTCTCCTTGAAAAGGCCCATTCGCTCCAATGAGTATGGTGATGCAAGTGTAAAAAAAAAAAACAGTCGTTGCGCAGCACTGCCACCTGGTGACAGTGCCACGGTAATGAAACTTGGCCAAATCCTCCAGACAACTTTCCTTCTTCTTTCACTGTGTCTACACTAACTACACCCCAAAGTCATTATCTTCTTTGCAGTGCAGGGAGAAAAAGGGAGAACAAACAGTAACAGCTCCCATTTCTCCAAAAGAGTAAAACGCCCAAATCAAAAAAAACTAGGGCACAGTCCTTATGTTCCGGCAAGTTCAGCAATGAACAATAATAGAGCACACAGGAGTCTTTTCCTCCTAAAGGTAGAACTCTGGGTGCGGCAGGAACAGGGGCTTTAGGTGCTTATCGAAAGTCTCCACTAGGGATGAGCCGAACACCCCCGGGTTCGGTTCGCACCAGAACCCTCGAATGGACCGAAAGTTCGCACGAACATTAGAACCCTAATAAATACAATGGATGCGAACGTTCGAAATCTAAAGTGCTAATTATAACGACTATTATGCATGTTATTGTCCTAAAAAGGGTTTGGGAACCCGGGTTCTACACCAGGGGTCATGTATCAATGCAAAAAGAAGTTTTAAATTGGCCGTTTTTCGGGAGCAGTCATTTTAATGATGCATAAAGTGGAAAACAAAAAGTCAAATAGTCCTTTAAATATCGTACCTGGGGGGTGTCTAAAGTATGCCTGTGAAGTGCCACGTGTTTCCCGTGTTTAGAACTGTCCCTGGACAAAATTACATTTCTAAAGGAAAAAAAAGCCATTTAAAACTGCTTGCGGCTGCAAATGCTGCAAATGCAAATGCAAATGCTGCAAGTGCTGCAAATGCCTGTTAGTGTAACACACCAGGAAAACACAGCAATATGGGCTAGCTTCAGGAGTATATTTTGCAGTAATCACACTACGCCTGCTGTAAGTGCTGCAAATGCCTGTTGGTGTAACACACCAGGAAAACACAGCAATACGGGCTAGCTTCAGAAGTATATTTTGCAGGAATCACACTACGCCTGCTGTAAGTGCTGCAAATGCCTGTTGGTGTAACACACAAGGAAAACACAGCAATACGGGCTAGCTTCAGGAGTATATTTTGCAGGAATCACACTACGCCTGCTGTAAGTGCTGCAAATGCCTGTTGGTGTAACACACTAGGAAAACACAGCAATACGGGCTAGCTTCAGGAGTATATTTTGCAGGAATCACACTACGCCTGCTGTAAGTGCTGCAAATGCCTGTTGGTGTAACACACTAGGAAAACACAGCAATACGGGCTAGCTTCAGGAGTATATTTTGCAGGAATCACACTACGCCTGCTGTAAGTGCTGCAAATGCCTGTTGGTGTAACACACTAGGAAAACACAGCAATACGGGCTAGCTTCAGGAGTATATTTTGCAGGAATCACACTACGCCTGATGTAAGTGCTGCAAATGCCTGTTGGTGTAACACACTAGGAAAACACAGCAATACGGGCTAGCTTCAGGAGTATATTTTGAAGGAATCACACTACGCCTGCTGTAAGTGCTGCAAATGCCTGTTGGTGTAACACACTAGGAAAACACAGCAATACGGGCTATCTTCAGGAGTATATTTTGCAGGAATCACACTACGCCTGCTGTAAGTGCTGCAAATGCCTGTTGGTGTAACACACTAGGAAAACACAGCAATACGGGCTAGCTTCAGGAGTATATTTTGAAGGAATCACACTACGCCTGCTGTAAGTGCTGCAAATGCCTGTTGGTGTAACACACTAGGAAAACACAGCAATACGGGCTAGCTTCAGGAGTATATTTTGCAGGAATCACACTACGCCTGCTGTAAGTGCTGCAAATGCCTGTTGGTGTAACACACTAGGAAAACACAGCAATACGGGCTAGCTTCAGGAGTATATTTTGCAGGAATCATACTACGCCTGATGTAAGTTCTGCAAATGCCTGTTGGTGTAACACACTAGGAAAACACAGCAATACGGGCTAGCTTCAGGAGTATATTTTGAAGGAATCACACTACGCCTGCTGTAAGTGCTGCAAATGCCTGTTGGTGTAACACACTAGGAAAACACAGCAATACGGGCTAGCTTCAGGAGTATATTTTGCAGGAATCATACTACGCCTGATGTAAGTTCTGCAAATGCCTGTTGGTGTAACACACTAGGAAAACACAGCAATACGGGCTAGCTTCAGGAGTATATTTTGAAGGAATCACACTACGCCTGCTGTAAGTGCTGCAAATGCCTGTTGGTGTAACACACTAGGAAAACACAGCAATACGGGCTAGCTTCAGGAGTATATTTTGCAGGAATCACACTACGCCTGCTGTAAGTGCTGCAAATGCCTGTTGGTGTAACACACCAGGAAAACACAGCAATACGGGCTAGCTTCAGGTGTATAATGTGCAGGAGGCACACTCCGCCCGCTGTAAGTGCTGCAAATGCCTGTTAGTGTAACACACCAGGAAAACACAGCAATAAGGGCTAGCTTCAGGTGTATACTGTGCAGGAGGCTTAGCAACAATGACACTGACACTGTCCCCTGCCTATCCTTCTCTCTCCCTGCACACATAGTTTATCAAAGAATATGACACTGACACTGTCCCCTGCCTATCCTTCTCTCTCCCTGCACAAAAGGTTTATCAAAGAATATGACACTGACACTCTCCCTGCCTATCCTTCTCTCTCCCTGCACACAAGGTTTAGCAAAGAATATGACACTGACACTGTCCCCTGCCTATCCTTCTCTCTCCCTGCACACAAGGTTTAGCAAAGAATATGACACTGACACTTTCCCTGCCTATCCTTCTCTCTCCCTGCACACAAGGTTTAGCAAAGAATATGACACTGACACTCTCCCTGCCTATCCTTCTCTCTCCCTGCACACAAGGTTTAGCAAAGAATATGACACTGACACTGTCCCCTGCCTATCCTTCTCTCTCCCTGCACACAAGGTTTAGCAAAGAATATGACACTGAGGCCTCGTACACACGACCGATTTTCTCGTCCAAAACAGTCAAGAAAAGTGCCGCGAGAGTTTTTTTGTCTAGAAAAACGTTCGTGTGTATGGTTTTACGATGAGAAACTTGACGAGAATCTCGACGAGAAAATAGAGAACCTGCTCTCTATTTTCTCGTCAGGATTCCAGATTTCCTCGTCGTGTTTCTCGTCGGCCTGTTTTGTGACGAGAAAATGGTTCGTGTGTATGCTTTTACGACTCTTCCAAAAGCGCGCATGCTCACAAGCAACTATGAGACGGGAGCGCATCTTCTGGTAAAACAAGCCTTCATAATGGAGAGAGCACATTCGTCACGCTCATAAATATTTCATCGTTTAAATGTTCTGCATTGAATTCTTCGTTAGAATGTTACATTAATCAAAACGAGTGACCTTCTTTTGCTGCTGATATTCACACAGAGTTCTGCCTTATTTTTAACCTTTTTCATGCTGCTCTTTATAAGATTTATGTGTATTATATCGTGCAAGTTTTTAGGAATAATTTAAATGGTTAGATTTTTCAAAATGATGTTAATTATAATTTCTCAATGTTTTGATAGCGATCTCCCATTTAATTTTTCGAATCTATATTTTTAAAATTTCACACCATGTTTTTGAGCTAATCAGATTTAGTTATTCTTTTGGGGGGGGTGATATCTGTGCCTTTTATTGTCAGTCAAATGTATCTGCTTACTCCAAAGCTTGTTTTTTTTTATTTAAAAATACACATAGTCAAGTATGAACTTAAACAAAAAACACATTTATTCATGTTTATAAATTAAATAAAGAGAAGGCAGCACTGGAGAAGCTGCTGCCATTTGTGCATCCCAGGGACCCCAGAGCACACAGCAACCCTGTGTGGACACTAAAATTGGGAGCTTGAGAAGGCCCACATTTCAGAACACAATCTGATGCTGGCCTCCCAGAGGTCAGGAACAGCAGCAGGTGAGATATATGTCCCAAGTGTGTGGTACTACAACAGGCTGCCTTCTGTCCGACCACAATGAAGCAAGGCCATCACTTCCTCTTCTTCCTGGCAACCTTCCCTGCAGCCTTTCCTGAAGCCTTTCCTGAAGCCTTTCCTGCAGCCTTTCCTGCAGCCTTCCTTCTTTGTTTGGCTGGAGGCTGGCCCACTGGAGGGGTACTCCTGTCAGGAGGAGGAGGTGGAGGTGTAGCAGAAGGGGGTGGGGCAGAAGAAGAAGGTGGAGGTGTAGCAGAAGGGGGTGGGGCAGAAGAAGAAGGTGGAGGTGTAGCAGAAGGGGGTGGGGCAGAAGGTGGAGGTGTAGCAGAAGAGGGTGGGGCAGAAGGTGGAGGTGTAGCAGAAGAGGGTGGGGCAGAAGGTGGAGGTGTAGCAGAAGGGGGTGGGGCAGAAGGTGGAGGTGTAGCAGAAGAGGGTGGGGCAGAAGGTGGAGGTGTAGCAGAAGGGGGTGGGGCAGAAGGTGGAGGTGTAGCAGAAGGGGGTGGGGCAGAAGAGGAAGGTGGAGGTGGAGGTTGAGGTTGGGTCAGTTGGGCCACCTCACATATGGCGGTATTGGGGGTAATTTGCTCCATCACCCCCTTGTTGAGCAAGGTGATGAGCAGGGGCTCGCATAGGAGGCGTTGCTCCATGCTCATCACCTTGAACTTAGCCTCCACTAGGCCGGCAATGGCCTCTTCAGGGGATGTGGGCTCCTTGAGGGTGGCATGGGCCTCTTTAATAAGGGCCATTGCTGCCTCACTGGTGGTCCTGTCCCTCCTGCCTCTTTTGTGAAGCCGGATGGGAGGCACCTGGGATCTGGTGCTTCTCCTTTGCCCTGCCACCTCCTGTCTGCCACTGGGCCCTGCCACCTCCTGTCTGCCACTGGGCCCTGCCACCTCCTGTCTGCCACTGGGCCCTGCCACCTCCTGGCTGCCACTGGGCCCTGCCACCTCCTGGCTGCCACTGGGCCCTTCCTCCTCCTGCCTGACAGTTTCCAGACCCTCCTCCTGGCTGATTTCATCCTGTGTATGAAAAAGGAACATAGTTTAATATGTTGGTTTAATCTTTGCATCAAACTTTGTAATCCTGATGGAAGCAATTAGAATGTAAATGCATAAATCCTTGCTTTAAATTTACCACTACATCAGCTTGACTATTTACCACACAATTAAGTGCAGAATAATGTCTACAGATCATGATTTCACTTGTGGAATACAAAATAATGTATGTTTCTCATCCTGACATATTTGGGAAACATTAATTTTATCCCACTACATTTTCAGTTAATACTATACCTGGCTCCAGATGGACAAATCAGGATCATCCAGGATGGCTGCCTCCTCTTGCTCCAGAGAAGGCTCAGGTTGGCTGCAGGGAAGTCTGGGGGGAAGAGTGGAGAGTGATGGCCTTGGCTCAATGTGGTCATCCAGGAAGGAAATCCTGCTGTAGTATCACAAAATCGGAACATAAACATCATCTGCTGCTGCTCCTGACCTCTGAGAAGCCAGCACCTTAGAGCGTTCAGTCCTGTAGGTACCTCTCAAGCTCCCAATTTTAGTGTCCACTTGTTTTGCTGTGGCTGTGGGCACCTTGGTATGCACAAATGGGAGCAGCTTCTCCAGCGCTGCTTTTCTCACCCCTTTTTTTTTTTATGGATGGGGTTTTTGGTCTCCCACAGAGCCGGCAGCTCCCTTACCCGGTCAATAAATTCCGCCAGGAACTCTTTGTCGCTAATAAAGACATTCATATTGTATCTGCAAGTAAAAAAATATATATTTAAATAATGTGAGGCAAACAGTCTAACCTCCTTCACATCCTAGTCACCATATATATCCTCCACCAATCTCAAGACAGTATAGGCCAACAATTTTTACAAGTCTCACAAAATCACATACCTTCGTTCGCACGTCCGTCACTTGAACTCCTCTCTCCGCACACCGAACGTACTATAGTCACATGTGTGTTTGCTATATACACACCACGCATGCGTCCAAATTCGAACACGTCGCTCCGCACACGTCGCCCGCCCATGACGTTCTAACTAACATCTTTTCCCCGCCCCTTCTCTTTCGGCGCGCAGACAGATATGGCGGAGTTACAGCAGGTGTCTGATAATTCCGCAACTAGCGAGGAGACAAGCCCGGATACCGAGGACACGTCACGATCAAGGAGGAGATTCAAGGCATCGAATATGTCTTTGGCGGAGATGGCGGAGATGGTGGACATCTTGGTCAAGGCTGATTATGATGCCAAGCATGGGCCGTATAGCAAACCAAATAGAAGGAAGGCCAAAATCCTCACTAAAGTTGTGAAGAGTCTGAGGGCGAAGTTCGGGGTGAAACGCTCAAATGAGCAGCTCAGAAAGAGGTGGTCAGACCTCAAACTGAGGGAGCCAGACCAGTTGAGGATCATAAAGAGGATGCTCGCTAAAAGTAAGTAAAATGACGACCTTTCTGCTATTAATCTTTTTAGAAACTGACATTTTTTTTTTTTTATCATATTGGACTCCCTTCCAAAATGTAATATTTTGAACTAGGTTGGGCACAGTAATCGTTCGTTACGTTACCGCAACTTCGTTCGGCCACTATCCGCGGTTTTGGCTTATTTAAGAGCCACAAAAGTAATTAGACATCTGCCATTTTTGATCAAGTATTGTGGATAATTTTTAAGTCTAGATGATGTGTTTGTAAGGAGAATGAAATGCAAACTTTAATCAGTGTAAAGGAGAGGACACTCAGCAGCTGCTTCCACATCTGTACTTTGGAGCACTATAGTGTGGGCCACCAGACCCGCCTTTTTTGGGTGTCCCACACAGGTGCATCAGAGTTTATTTGTGGTGCCTCCATGTCCAAAAAATTACATCCAAATGTGAATACTAAACATATTTGGGGTCATAAATAATGCATTTTTCTTTAAATTCCGCACAAACACACACTTGTACCCCACTTCCAAACAATTTAGCCTGTTTTTAGTTTAACAATGAGATTTTTACAGTGTGATAAATAGACCTTTGGTTTTATTCTCATAGGGGAGAGAAGACTGGGAGGAGGACACTCCAGGGAGCACATGCACCCCACAACTTCCAAGCAACCCCAAACTCCCAAAGATCCACAACCGAAAGATGTGCAGGAAGTTGAGGTGGAGGAAGGAGAAGTGCAGGAAGGAGAGGTGGATGACGTTGTGGATCTGGTCACCACAACAGGTCAGTATCTGACACCACAGCTTAAGGTAAGCGAGGTAGGCCTGCAGAGTTTTATAATTTTTTTTTAATGGTTTTTAGGGGATGGAAATGTTGTGAAGGATAGCACACGGTTCTCTGCTGACAGTGCCCTCCGCCTCATCCAGCAAGTGATGGAATGTAGCACGGAACTGGACCTAATTAAACAAAGAATCCATGTGATGGAACAAACATTTAAAGACATTCTCGATGTTTTGGGGAGAATTCAATAAGCCATCCAAACACATTTGTTTTTACATGTTTGTTTTTATATTTTTTCTAATTTTTTGAGTAACAAAGCAGCCAAAAATTGAATATGCACACAGTGTGTGAACATGTGCTATCTGCCATCAGGGGATATCCATGTACGTCTTTTGTGGGTGCAACCCCTTCCTCGTATCAAAAGTCGGTGAACTGAGGAAGGGGATGCACCCCCAAAACACGTCCATTGATCACCCCTGATGGCAGATAGCACATGTTGACAATAGGGATCAGGATTGTAAACTTCCTATTTGCAAAAAAGTAAAAATGTGTGCATATTGAATTTTTGGCTGGGCAAGGGGTGGCAGGACCCCATATTAGGACGGGCACATAGAGACATAGTTTGTGTAACTGAATGTCTCAGATTGCTCAGAGGTATCCAATGTTGTCATTTTAGAAATGCAAGTGGTATTTTTGTATTTTCATAAGCCAAAATTTGCCGGGTTGTGGCCAGGCCAACCCCAAAGTAAAACAAAAAAAAATGTGCAGAGAGTAAAATATTTGACCACAAACAACGTGTAGCTTCTTTTTATAATACTCTCTAAGCTTATTTGGTTCTTTTGTAAGGTAACATAGTGAAATTGGTTGTTATTTACTAAAGTAAAATACACTTGCCACTACAAATGCACAAAGACAAACTAGGAGACAGGAAAGAACAAATAATTAAAGGTTTAAACAAGATTTTTATTGGGATACTTAGACATAGGCTGGCATAGGAATTGCCCCCCTACCCGTGAAATACTCCATGTATTTGTCCCGAACCACACGGGCATTTTGGGGGGGCAAGCCAAGACGGGCAGATTCCAGGCCCGGAAGGGGATTTGCAGGGGAAAGTCCAGCCTCTGGCAAAACTGAGGCCATATAGGAATTAGATTTTTGGCTCAGAAAGTTGTGTAGCACACAGCAGCATAGCACTACATAGTTTTTTTTGTAGTCCGCCAAGTGGATGGAAGTCATAAAAAGGCGGAACCGGCTGGCCATTATGCCGAAGGCATTTTCAACGACTCTTCGGGCCCTGGCCAGCCGGTAATTGAACACACTCTTCTCTGGGGTCAGGGTCCTCTGTGGAAATGGCCTCATAAGATGCCGTCCGAGTCCGAAGGCTTCATCAGCCAAGAAAACAAAAGGGAGTCCTTCAATATTCCCTGCATCCGGTGGCAATGCAAGGTCGTCACTCTGGAGACGGAGGGCAAACTCCGTCTGGATGAAGGATCCCCCATCGGACATCCGGCCATTCTTCCCTACATCAACATAGAGGAATTCATACCGTGCTGACACCACCGCCATCAGCACAATGCTATGAAACCCCTTGTAATTGTAGTAGTAGGACCCAGAACGGGGTGGCGGCACGATGCGGACGTGCTTCCCGTCTATGGCACCACCGCAGTTGGGGAAGTCCCACCGCGTGGCAAACTCCGATGCCACAGTCTGCCATTCCTGTGGCGTGGAAGGAAGCTGTGGAGTGAAACAAGATGAAATAATATTAGAAAAACAAAGGCATACATTACAAGGAAATTCTATCCCAAAAAATTAGAGACCAACATCAATCTAATTATACGTTTATTAAGGTGTGTAAAAAAAGTATAATGGAAGGCTCATTTATCATATTCATCACCCCCTCTGATGGGCCATTACTAAATTATTTTGGGCGGGGGGGGAGATGTGTTTGGCCACAGGATAGCATTGCAGTGGCGGTGCGTCCAGAGTGGGCGCTGGAGCACTGTCCCCTCTCTCCTGTGCCCATCACTCAGAACAATACATAGGTTCATGCGTTGCATGAACCTATGTATTGTCTATGCCGCACACTATTCAGGTGGATGGCCTCTTGTAAAGCGACCGACATATGAATAATTGCGGCATTTAGGGGGTTAAAATTGCAGAGCAGAAACAGGTATTAAAATAGTCTTGCAAATTACAACCTGAGGGATGTAATTGGCTTCCTCAAAGAAAAATCGGGGACGCAAGGAGGGGGGCATTCCTTGTGTAAACACTGACAGGCTGCTCTGCCAATCATGTTCACCAAGTCTGTTTAATGGTAACATGATTGGCTGATGCAACATGAAGGGAAGGAGAAGACATCAAGGACAGAAGAAGGATGGCGCTGACCACAAGAAGGTAAGTGCAGGGCTGGGGGGAAACTGGCTGCATTAGAGGGGGCTAAATGGCTGCATTGGAGGGGACAACTGGGGGCGTTTAATAGGCAACAGAGCAAAAAAGGAAGAAGTTTATTTCCGAAATTGGGGTTGGAACCCCCCAACATTTGGAGCAACAGGCGCCCCTGCTGGAAAAGTTAGTGAGGGGAAATATTTAGGGAGGATAAAAAAGGGGCAACCTAAAGCTTCCAACATGCATGGGGACAAAGGGGACATTCTCAGCATATTACAATCATGGTAATTAGGGAAGGATGAAAGAAATACAATACATTAGCATACATGTAATACATAAAATGTGATGTTAAGGGAGAAAACTTACCCTAATATAGTCCTCCTGCAGGACTTGTATAATAGCAGAACAGGTGTCTGGGATTATGAGGCCCAGAGCCTGGGGGGAGATGCCTTGTGGTGAACTTCAAGTCCTGAAGACTTCTCCCTGTCGCCAGGTAACGCAACGTGGCGATGAGCCTCTGCTCAGCACTGATGGCTTCCCGCATAACGGTGTCCTTCCTGGTAATATAGGGGGACACCAAAGCCAACAGTTCCTGAAAAACGGGGTCAGACATCCTCAGAAAATTCCTGTAGTCCTCAGGATTATTCTCGACGATCTCCCGCAGCAGAGGCATGTGGCAGAATTGGTCCCGCTGGAGCAACCAATTCTTGGTCCATGAACTCCTCCTCACACCATTCATGGACTGGTCTTGGTCCAAAACAAGCAGACCAACACCAAGCGCACGCACAGCACGAACTCGACGACGAGAACGTCCAGGCGACATGGCTAGGAAACGGTCGTCTAATCAGAACGTACAGAACAGAACGCACTTTAGAACAGCAAGGCCTATGAATAACGAACTGAAATTCAGAAACGAACAGGCAAGAACGCACTGTAAAACAGATACGACCTGCCTAGACGCCCTGAAAGTCAAGATACGAACCCACAAGCACAAACTGAACGGCAGAAAACGATCTGAAAAGTACGAAAACTGAAAAGCGCGAATCGTCTCTTCCCAAACTTTTACTTCACACGCGGTAACACGAGATCAGCAAAAGCAGCCCAAGGGGTGGCGCCAAGAAAAAAGATCTTCCCCTTTATAGTGCCGTCGTACGTGCTGGACGTGAGCGCAGAGAACCACGAGGAAATTGGAAAATGACAGTGTGTACGCATAGAAAGCTTGACGAGAAAATCGACAAGCTTAACAAGAATCTCGTCGAAAAAAACGACGTGTTTTTTACGACGAGAAAATCGGTCGTGTGTACGAGGCCTGACACTCTCCCTGCCTATCCTTCTCTCTCCCTACACACAAGAATAGCACAAAGAATATCACACTGTCCCTGCCTATCCTTCTCTTTCCCTGCGCCGGAACACACTACACAAGGCCGCCGCGCTGGGGGCCTTTTATAGTGTGGGGCATGTGCTAAACCCCCTGAGCTATAATTGGCCACAGGCAACCTGCCTGTGGCCAATTATGGCTCTCCTAGCTGCCGGCGCTGTGATTGGCCAAGCATGCGGGGTCACAGTGCATGTTTGGCCAATCACAGCGCCGGGATTGCACTGCGATGGCGCAGTGTATTGTGGGCCGTTCGCGTCACACGAATTTGGCGCGAACGGCCCAAATCGTTCGTTGTTCGCCGAACGATCGAACAGCCGATGTTTGAGTCGAACGTATGTTCGACTCGAACACCGAGCTCATCCCTAGTCTCCACATTATATTCAATGTTCTCTCCATCTTTGCGACAAATAAACACCTTGTGCGCATGGATGTGCTGACCCAACATCCACTCCGCTTTACAGTCCTTGAACTTCTTGGACACGGGGGATGAGCATGAAAGATATCGGCGAGCATGGGGCACTTTGAGCTTTTCCCAGACAAACTCATCATACCATCGCTGCCGCAGGACCTCCACTTCAAAAACCAAGTCCCGGGGTAGGTATGGGTACTCTACCCATATTCACGGGCAACTCTCTGACAGAAGAGCCGCTATAGCCGGGCCAGAGGTGGCATTGTGGCACGGTCTCCTTCTCCAGGCTGGACAATAGACTCCGGATGCCGAGGTACTTTAACTACCTCCGTTGGCTTGGACCTAGGAGCCCGCAGCAATGAACGTTGCGTTCCCGTCACCGGAACGGATGAAACAGTAGGCGATTCACAGGATGGAAGGGTAGGCAAGAGACCAGATTCCTCCCCGGCCTCCGGGACCTCCACCCGGGGTGTACTATCCCCTGTAGACATGGGCAGATCCCTTGGTGCGCGGAGCGCGGGTAATGGCATCTTGTCCCAACCCTTGCGGTGAAAGACCTCGTCAATCTCGCCATCATCACCGGCATCTGACAGAGACTCTAGGTCGGAGGTAGCGTACATTTCCGTGGGCAGGTAATTCCCAGTAGATGGAGAATCACCCTCCCTCACAGGCTCCACCGACAATGGACTCCCGACACCTCCAACCACACTCACAGTCCCAAACCCTGGCTCACCTGGGCCTTCAGTAGAACAGGGATGTCCAGGGCTCTTCCCTCCGGATCCATCCAGGCCAGGCAAGCGGCGGGGCGAAGCTCTTCCACGACCATAGGATGCCTGTACAAGGCCGAATTTCCTCATCCGAGGTGGGAGCAGGGAGCTTGTGGTGACCGAAGCAGCATCCTCTGATTTTTCAATCTCAGTCTCTGTCTGGGCACTCTCTTTGCCCTGGTCAGCGCGCACAGAAATCTCCGCAAAGGCCTGAATCTCCCCTTCCGGAGTGGCGGTACCTGTGAGGCAGTTGGGTGGAAGGCCCGGGGCCTTTCTGTGAATGGTTCCACCTCAAAAATAAACTCCTTGCAGGCCTCACATTGCCCGAATGGCTTCAAGCTGACCACCAGTCCCGAGCAGCCGGTACAGATCACACCGAGGGCCTCTATGTCTCTGCATACATACAGAGCCAAACGTCCTCGGGGCCTAAGTCTTATTCCTGTATCCGTTATGGAAGCAGCAAAGGAAGTCATCTTCGTGGGGTAAGGAACCGAAATCCACGGGGTACTTGAGGTCATCCCGACTGTCTGCTGCTCCATTGCGCACTGACCAACACGCGCCAGAATCCCCACGTGACTACTTCCACATGGCCAGACTCCTCCCATAGTCTGCACTTGTTCGCGGGCTTTCCCTTCTCCCCACCCACGAACTGCGCAGCTATGGTGTGCCTCGTGGCGCGCCTGCCAACATGGCCGACCTACTCGGAACTTCACCGGGCAGCAAAGTCCAAACACAGACGTTCCCAGCTCCATACACGAAACACACATCCTGGACTTACGAGCCCCCACGTGTAGCGGCCTCACCCTCTCTCTCTTCTTTAACGGTTACTTTGGCTTCGGTCTAGGGGTACCTTGAAGGGGAGAGCGAGGTGCGCCACGGCCCATGTCCTCTAGATTACAGCATGTAGAGGTGAAGGCCAGTATCAGATTATATTCGGGCTGTTTATACGCTCAGAGCCAGGTCTGTTCTGCTGATAACTCCCCTTTGCTCCCAGTAATTGGAGTACCACACACTGAAAAAGGTCCAACACGTATTTATTCCATAACGGCAAACAAATAGTCCTTTGCGAGCAGACAGTTTGAGACCCATAGAACAGTTCATTATTGGTGGGGAGTAGGTCAAGGCACAATCCTCAAAGAAACTAAACCGTTGAGGTTTCACCAACGGTTGCTAAGCACAGTGGCTGTTAAATGGACTTTTGGTACAGAGTCTCTTCCAGCGACTCTAGTAAACAGGAACTGGAGTTACCTTCGCTACGTTGCAGCCCCTGTCAGGGGGAAGACATCCCTCCAATGGAGTTACCAGAGGCCCGGCCGTCACCGGATTAATGCTGTACCGGGCTATTCGGAAGGGTTACACTCCCCGGCCTCCTCACCTCAGACATGGGTCCCAACACCTTAGGGCCCCTCGGACTCCTCCACCCTCGTGGAACCCAGTCGAAGTTACTGGGTCCCAGGCCTTGGCCGTAGTACCTCACCCCAGGTCAAGGGCACCTGGGCCCGGAACTCCGGAACGCCAGCACCCAGGCTGAAGGTGCCTGGGCGCGGCCGCGTCCTCCAACTCTGAACCCCAAGGTCAGGGCGTCCGCCCCTTTTATCTCTTCTCCCTTTGCATCACAGCGGGTTCCCCGCCACGCTGTACCGGCGCCAGGAAAGAACAATAAGGTACAGTCTTGCGGTGCAGGTTCAACTCCGACCCAGGGCGACAACGCCACCTGCAGGCCACAGGGAACCTTGCACCACCAGAGTCCTCCAAGAACCACAAAAGGGATTCTCAGATTCCCTAACAATTAGTACATCTGGGTTAAATAACCCAGATGCTCCCCCCCAAATTTAAATACCCGCTACACTTTAAACAACAATTATTTTGCATCTGTTAGTTTTTGGTCAAATCAATTAAAGAGGTAAGGAATAAAATACACTTGTTTATGAACTGCTCTCTTGGGCCTCATTAATTAACAAGATATTAGACATCAACATATGGGGGGTTATTTACAAGTGCAAACTACAAGTGCAAAGTGCACTTGAAATTGCACTGAAAGTGCACTTGGAAGTGCAGTCACCTTAGATCCGAGGGGGATATGCAAGGAAAATAAGAAGAAGCATTTTAGCTTGCACATGATTGGATGATAAAATCAGCAGAGCTTCCCCTCATTTCAGATCTACCCCTCAGATTTACAGCCACTGCACTTCCAAGTGCACTTTCAGTTCAATTTCAAGTGCACTTTGCACTTGTAGTTTGCACTTGTAGTGCAAAGTGGATTTGCCTTTCGTAAATAACCCCCTAGGTGTCTTAGAATGGTCCCAATTTAGATGCCATGCTTAAAAACCTTGAAAAGTAAGTAGGAGTATTGCCAGTCTATATTTAGTGTGAGCTTTGGTTATGTCATTTGGGTTTATTAGGTTTTCTTCTAACCCCATAAACATTGTTTCATTGCTTCTGGGTGTTCTCCAATAGATAGAGTGGGAAGATACAATATATTAGGTTATGAATATTTATTATGGCAAATCACTGGCTTGATAAATATTTGGAGAGTGATTCTATAATGGTCCTTCCCTGCAAGGTTCTGCTTGTAGTGTATATGTATGTGAAGGGTCCAGTCCTTGCCTCCCAGGCAGCTGCCTTGGAAGGGTGTAGCCTTAGAGAGGTCCAGACTTTGCCTCCTTGGTCCTTTCCCTAGGGCAGGAAGCCAGAGCCAAGAAAGAGTTTTCTTTTCCCTAGCCATGTGCTTGAACTAAGGGCGTTCTAAACTGGCCTGTGAAAGAGATCTGAAGAGCTGTTCTGTGCCACACAGGGCTGGTGCAAGGATTTTTGACACACTAGGGGAAACCTCATTTTGCTGCTCCACCCCTGACTCCACCCTCTTTGCCCTGCCCATGTATACCCCACCTTTTTAACGAAATGCCCATCAAATGCAGCCTCACAAGCGCCCATCAAATGCAGCCTCACCAGCGCCCATTAATGCAGCCTCACAAGCGTCCATCAATGCAGCCTCACAAGCGCCCATCAATGAGTGTTTGCTTGCTTCCATGAATTCAGGAGTCGGGACACAGACACAGTTCTCCGCCACCGCTGCGCCTCTGACACTATGTGCGAATGGAGCGGCAGCTGCCTGCTGATGCTGAGACTTAGTTGCTTGCTGCAGAGAGAAGAGCGTAGCCGGGCGCCCCTAGGCAGCAGGGCGCCCTTGGCGGCTGCCTAGTTTGCCTAGTGGTAGCACCGGCCCTGGTGCCACAGGACAAAGATATATAAAAGTAGCTGTAAACCTGGGTCTATAGAGTTCATATTAGCCTTTGACAGAGACATAAATATTTCCACAATAGCCTGTGGCAAAGGTCAAGAGATCTTGGAAGATAGTAAAGAATTCACAGAGTCTACTTAGGGGAAGGAATATTTGCTGTTGTTTTTGGGTTTCCCGTACCCCTTAACCCCTCTCCCTAATATAACTGGGATAATATATTGCAAGAAAAGAATGTAAGGATCTAACATTTGTCTTTATATTACTTGTTGATAGGTTGGTGAACGTCTGGGTTTAGCTACAGGGCAGGTCACCAGCAGGGAAAGCAGTAAAGTCCTTCAAAATTCATCAGCTCATTCAGGGGTCATTGCTGCATAAGATCTACCTATGTACAACTACTTTAGGCACACTGACAAGTGACATTTTTCAGATTATGTTCTTGAGCCCTGATTGATCATAGAAAAGAGTATTTTCTATTTCTAAAGACACCTTGCTGTGGCTTGCCTGTTGGAGAGTAATGAAGATTCTGCAGGTATATCCTATCTGTTGATTAGTTTTGTTAGGAGGCCATCTCCTTATACATGACAACATTCCACAGCTAGAGGAAAATAAGGGTATCCCACAGAGAGACAGGGAAGCGCCCAGCAGGAGCTGAATAAAGCAGAGTTTCTGCTGTAATAGCAATGCAGTAGCTTATTGCAATCCCTGAATGAAGCCATTATACAGATCCAGAACCATGGTACCACTGGTGGCTATGCTTCCTTAAACCTGGTACTTCCTAAACCTGAGCCTCTGTCTACAAAGCCAAGTTTGAGGCTGCGCATTTGTTTAACTTACATTATACCTCAGGGATAAAAGTAAAGGGAATTTCCCCCAAAGGGGGTTACATGAAATTCAACAGGGCTTCTAACCTATCCATCCTCCAAGAAAAAAAATAAAAATCCTGTGGCAGTAAGCAGGAGGCAGGAAGTGGGTACATTTCAGATAAAAGCACAGAAAAATCAAGTAGTGTAAAGTTTTTTTTTTTTTTTACTCACTGGCAACGTGTCTTTGAACATGCTGGAAAATTTGACCACTCAGGGAAGAGTCAAATCCCTAGCACAGCCCTCTCCCCTCCTTGGATGTCATAATACTCTACTCTACTGAGCGTGTCTAATCTCTGTCTGTGCTGGCCCAGCAACTCTACTCCTCTCTTCACCTCCCTATATAATCTTTTATGTAGCAACTTGTGAGTGACAGCTATGAGTTTGCTGGGGTTGCTGGTATTGCATTCAAGGAGATAGTGCCCAGCAGCAGTCTCAAGACTTTTTGGATTAATAACCACCTCTTTACCATAGGACGTCCATGGACGTCCTTAGGTTGAAGTGGTTATACTAGGAAGATGCCTGCACCTGCAGGCATCATCCCGGTATCAAAATTTGCAGCTGACATTTCCCTGTACAGCAGAAGTGATTTGAGTGTCTAAACAGTCTGTCAATCACTTCTGTGGGTGGGGGAAGTGCCCCCCCACCCACCGCATTTCCCAGGCTCTGCCGTCTGATCGTGGAGCCCAGGAGCAATGCGACCGGCAGTGACAGTGGCACTACACAGAGAGAGAGAAACTGACGTTGTTTCTCCCTCTCTGTGACCCCCGGATACCAAAAGCAATGAGGATTTTGATCATGACTGGTCCCGCCTCTTTGTTTACCTGCCCAGAAAGCAGCCGATCAGACCGATCTGTGTCTGATCGGCTGCATTGGAGGCCAGAAGAGAGATTTGGGGTCTAATAGACCCCAGATATCTCCACAAAGAGGACCTTTCACTGCCCATGCTGTCACAAATTATTTTGTTCATCCCTTGTGATCGTAATAAAGTTAATACCAAAAAATGAAAGAGACAGTGTATAAAATTTTTGGGGAAAAAAAATGTAAGGTGCCCCCATACGTGCAAATGCGATTGCAGATGTAAATACCACACATATGTAAATAGTGATCGCACCACAGTTGTGAGGTATTGCCACGAACAGCAGAGTGAGAGCAATAATTCTAGCACCAGACCTCCTGTGTAACTCTAAACTGGTAACCTGTAAAGGCGTTTAAAGTGTTGCCTATTGAGAATTTGAAGTACCGCCATTCCACGTGCGGACGCAGCTTTAAAGCGTGACATGTTAAGTAACTATTTACTCAGCGTAACATCATCTTTTATATTTTACCCAAAAATTGGGTATTATGTTGTGTTTGTGTGCAATAAAATTCATTAAAGTGTATTTTTTTACCAAAAAAATGCATTTGAAAAACTGCTGCGCAAATACCGTGTGGCATAAAAAAATGCAACACCCATCATTTTGTTCTATAGAGTTTCTACAAAAAAAATAAAAATAAATGATATATACATATGTAGTGGGTATGTACTTTCCCGGGTGTAATTTAAACCTGGCAGAGACACCAGTGATGTGTAATTCCATGCGGCCCAGCGGGTGGCGCTGTCGCCCTGGGCTGGGGTTGAATCATTGCTGTGTGCCGTGCCTCCTTTTGGTCCTCCCTCGGCAGCGGTATGGTGGGGCGGGGAACCCGCCGTGCTTGCCGGGAGAGGGTATAAAGGGGCCGGCCATCTTTGTCAAGGGGTCGAGTCCCAGATACCTTCAGCCTGAGGGCGGTGGTTCGTGTCGGTTCTCTAGGCGGCCTAGGCCTAGAGGACATCCGGAGGTCGTGTTCCATCCCAGGCACCTTTAGCCAGGGGTGAGGTACTCAGATGGAGGTCTGGAGCTCAGTGCCCAATACTGAGTTCCGCGAGGGAAGGAGGTCCTAGGGAACCCAGGGATTGGGTACCCGAATCCGTGAGGTGTAATGGACCGGGGGGAGCTACTCACTTGAAGACCGAGTGCAGCAGATTTCCAGTGACAGGTGAGCCTCCCATCGGAGACCGCCTGGAAGGAAATCCACCCTCGCTCAGAGACCGCAACCCACTTTCAGGAAGGAAAGTGGAGAGTTCATTGTGTCTGGGCCTACTCGCATCCACACCTCCTTGTTTGTTCTGTTCTTTAAGGGAGTCTAACTGATTGTGCTGTTCACTCGAGAAGAATAAAGGAGTGTTGAACTTTAATGGTGTGGGGCTCTTTTCTGGTGGACATTGTTCAAGGTAACTCCAGGTGCACAACACTGACCCGAAGGTAGAGAAAGAACTTTGCTTACACCGCACGGACACATGTGGTGAAGGCTTGGCGTGGTGACCTCGCTCTCTCCCCTCTAAGATACCCCTAGACAGAAGAGAAACGAGCTGATGCAAAGCGGGGAGTGAGGAGGGCGCTACACGTGGGGGCTCGGGTCCGGCGTAGTGTTTGTGTACTACAGAATTGAACGTGTCTGCCTGGAGGAGTTACGAGTAGGCAGGCCTTCATTGGCCGAAGTGCATCCCTGCTTGGGGTCGTGGACATGACCCAGTGAAGGGAGGGGCCCGCGCAGAGGAGAGCGAGAGGGGGGGAGGCTCAGCCGTGTGGGGGACTGCACGTGGGGTCTTCTATTTGCACTGCACCACCAGGCACACCCCCACCACTTAGTTCGTGGGCGTGACTCAGAGAAAAAAAAGAAGAAAAGCCCACGAACAGGAGTAAAGGGGAGGAGTCCAATACGTGTGAAGGACTACACGTGGGACATTGGCGCAAAACCTTGCAGTGTGCGATGGATCAGCAACAGGTCACCATGTTCGGACATACATCGTGGATTCCGGTTCACCCTTCTACCACGACACTGACTGCTGCTGCTCCGGTAACAGATACGGGGATCCGGCTAAAGCCAAGGGGTCGATTCGCCCTGTACTCATGCATGGACGTTGAGGCCCTGGGTGTGATTTGTCCCGGCTGTTCGGGACTGGTGTGCCAACTGAAGCCATTCGGGCGATGCGAGGCCTGTGGGGAGTTTCTGTTCGAAGTGGATCCAGCGGTTGAGAAGCAGAGAACCATTTACCCCGGCCGTGCTGCAGGCAACACCATTTAAAGAGGAGGAATCACTGCTTTGACAGCCATCCCTGCGCACACTACAGCGACCGCGGAGGAGGTCGTGAAAACTCAACGGGAGAAATCCGAGGATGCTGACCTCGATCTCGCAGCGTCCACCACCGAAGAGAAAGTCCGGTATGGTAGCCCCGACCAGCGGTTGTGGTGGACCATCTCGCCCGCTTACGCCCGGCCCGGATGGATCCGTCGACAAGAGTTCCGGACGTCCCGTTTCAAGTAAAGGCCGAGGTAAGCCAGGCAGAGAGATTTGGTGTTTGGGAAGAGGTGGAAACTCAGTACGAACTGTTTGCAGAAAAGGGCTGGGACAAAGTACCTCTCGCTTCATCCCGCAGAACCAGGGATCCACCCATGTCTACAGGGGAGAGTACACCCCGGGTGGAGGCACCAGCGCCTGAAGAGGGGTCCCGTCCCCAGCCTGCCTCTACATCCCCGGTACCATCTGTACCGAAGACCGGGGAAAAGAGACTGCTGTTGCGGGCACCAATGTCCAGATCAGATGTAATCAAGGTCCCTCGCCACCCGGACTTGATAGTTTTGCCTGGCGAAGGGGACAAAGCTACTATGCCTCCTCTGGCGAGACTACAATGCCTATTTGGCCAGAAGGTTGCTGCAGAGTATGGATGGGAGTATCCATACTTGTCCAAGGAGCTGCTCTATGAGGTGAAAGTGTGCCGGGAGCGCTGGTACAATGACTTTGTGTGGACTCACTTTCAGGTTTCACACGCCCGCAGGTACCTGGCATGCTCCCCCAAGGCCTCTCAGCATTTTAAGGACCGCAAGGCAGAGTGGATGTTGGGATGGCACATCCATGCAGACAAAGTGCTGATCCGGCGCAAGGAAGGAGAAGATGTAGAATATCATCTGGAAACCATGGACCAGCACTTGAAGCCACTTGTTCTGCCGCATCCCCGCTTCTACCTGTAGGAGAGAAAAGACTCCGTTTTGATTTATGCTGCTGAACTTTCTGGGGCCAGTTGTCCTTGTACCCAGAGGAATGAAGGACTGTTCCTGTTTTGTTCTTCACTTTTCAGCAAGAGATCATGGACTCTGGGGTAGATAGGGCTCAAGAGAAGAGGAAAAGTTCCACAAGTGCAGTTACCGCGATGCTGTCACCAGGTGGCAGTGTTGTGCAACGTTAAACACTTTTCACACACTCACTCCTTGGAGAAAAGGGATTTCTATACGAAGAAGTTTCTTTCCTCTCACACAAATATATGTGTCAGGGTTATGTGTGTTAATTCTCTTTCTTTTCCCTGTGCAGGAGAGCATCCCATCAAGACCACTGAGTATGGGGTGGGTCTTAGTCAGGATGGGTGGGAAAAGTATAATGTGAATATGTGGTTCAAAAGTTATGGTTAAATGTTGTTGTTTCCCTTCCCTTTTATATAGGGCTCAGACAAAATTGCTACAGTTGACCAAGTTTTTCAAAAAAAAGTTTTATATTTTCGTACAATAGTTAGTCGGTCTCTGGATTGGATTATGCCAGCCCTTGAGGGTATGATTAGTTCCAGACACTGGGGACCAGTGTCAAATCACCAGGGGGAGAGTGTAGCGGGTATGTACTTTCCTGGGTGTATTTTAAACCTGGCAGAGACACCAGTGATGTGTAATTCCCTGCGGCCCAGTGGGTGGCGCTGTCGCCCTGGGCTGGGGTTGAATCATTGCTGTGTGCCGTGCCTCCTTTTTGTCCTCTCTCGGCAGCGGTATGATGGGGCGGGGAACCCGCCGTGCTTGCCGGGAGAGGGTATAAAGGGGCCGGCCATCTTTGTCACGGGGTCGAGTCCCAGGCACCTTCAGCCTGAGGGCGGTGGTTCGTGTCGGTTCTCTAGGCGGCCTAGGCCTAGAGGACATCCGGAGGTCGTGTTCCATCCCAGGTACCTTTAGCCTGGGGTGAGGTACTCGGATGGAGGTCTGGAGCTCAGTGCCCAACACTGAGTTCTGCAAGGGAAGGAGGTCCTAGGGAACCCAGGGATTGGGTACCCGAATCCGTGAGGCTTAATGGACCGGGGGGAGCTACTCACTTGAAGACCGGGTGCAGCAGATTGCCAGTGACAGGTGAGCCTCCCATCGGAGACCGCCTGGAAGGAAATCCCCCCTCGCTCGGAGACCGCAACCCACTTTCAGGAAGGAAAGTGGAGAGTTCATTGTGTCTGAGCCTACTCGCATCCACACCTCCTTGTTTGTTCTGTTCTTTAAGGGAGTCTAACTGATTGTGCTGTTCACTCGAGAAGAATAAAGGAGTGTAGGACTTTAATGGTGTGGGGCTCTTTTCTGGTGGACATTGTTCAAGGTAACTCCAGGTGCACAACACTGACCCGAAGGTAGAGAAGGAACTTTGCTTACACCGCACGGACACATGTGGTGAAGGCTTGGCGTGGTGACCTCGCTCTCTCCCCTCTAAGATACCCTAGACAGAAGAGAAACGAGCTGATGCAAAGAGGGGAGTGAGGAGGGCGCTACACACACACACACATATATATATATATATATATATATATATATATATATATATAAATAAATGTTTGTGGCTTCGAAGTAATTTTCTAGCAAAAAAATGTTTTACATGTGTGTGTGAAGTATCAGAATTGGCTCGGTAATTAAGTGGTTAACGACTGTACATAAAATAAAATGAAAACACATATTATCTCATTTGAAGATTTTTGTTGAATATAATGGCCTGACAACAGGGACTGTTTAAAGAAATCTTGAAAATAAAACAGGCAGGTACAAAGTGCAGTCACTTAGAAGTGCTGCCTCCTAACCCCTCCTGTCACGACTGAATTCTCAATGGCACCCTTTGGCAACTTAATAACTTTAACATAGCAGTGCAAATATATGCAACAGAATGTAAACCCTCACGTATCAGTTTGTGGCAGAAGTCAGCACTGAACATAACTATTTGTTTATGCAAGGAAAAAACCCACTTCTGAAGAACAAGAATTTATATTTAGTAAGAAGCAATCTGTTCCCTTTTTTTCTATACTTTTGCCTCAGTATTAAGTGTCTGTAGTGTACATGCGAGTTACTAAATGTTCACCTATAATGCCTGAGTCCGCATGTTTCAATGTTATATGTGTTATTGTCAAAAAGAAAGATTTTACGGCATCGTGTAAAGCAGTTAATTCAGTATCTGTCAGTCAGTGTGACAGCGCAGGACGGTTTTCTGTATAACATGACAGAATCACATTCTAGGATTTATTACATGCTGCTACTGGAGATCACAGTAGATACATGCAGCCTTCCAGAATGAGGGGTGACTCCAATGAATATTATATTACATTTATATACACTTCCAAGTCAATTTATTAAAAAAATGCTGGACGAAATTGAAAATAATTTGCCTAGACTTGATCAATTCTGCCCATATTTTGCTTAATACAGTGGTTTCCTATGATCGTCAGCTCCATTTAGTGTCCATAATGTGGTATTTTATCTGATTGAGATATTTTAGGAAAAATACCACATCATAGCAACTAGATGGAGCTGGCGATCATAGGAAATCTCTGATATGGTCAGAAATTTAAGGCTGGCTGAATGTTTGCCCTATTCGCCCCACCAAACGTTATATAAATACACCCCAAAAAGTAAAGCAGACCATACCATGGACTCAACACTGTGGTTTCCTCAGGGTGGATAGTGCATGTCTTCCAGTTCTCTTCAAAAAGAGTGGATTATTATTAGTTTATTATGCTGGTTACTAATGAATGTAGTTGTTCCCCTTTCTGGCATGTAGAGTTAGTAAAGAATTACGACTGAGCCATAGACAACAATGGACCAAGGGCAACAGGTAGCTGTCATCTACAGAAACTGCTTCTTTAAAGAGCTTACCCATGCTCATTAGCATTAAGCTTCCAGTTCACCACTACCATGGGTTTATGGTGAATCCCCAAGACTTGTAAGGTTTGCAAATTACAAAGTTTTAGCCGCAAATTTTTAGGCAAACGTTGTGGCCAATCAGATGTCCTGTAGTCACAGGGGTTAACAAAGAACATGCTAACTTAAGAAGAGAGAGCACAGAAATGACCCCAACCTCTATTGCTGCTCCTTTATTGTCCATTTAGGCTCCTTTCACACTAGCTGATTCCAAAGTTGTGCAATTTTCAGTGCAACTTTGGAGTCAAACCTCAATACGACTTTGAAGTGACTTTAACCACTTAAAGACCCCTCGCTGTATATATACGTCGGCAGAATGGCTCGTACAGGCACAATCACGTACCTGTACGTGGCCCTTTAACTGCCGACGTCGGGGTCGCGCGTGCGCCGCCGGCGGTGAGCTCGCGACCCCCTGCCTTCCCCGTGAGTGGGACCGCGGGTCCCGCGGACTCGATCGCCGCGGGGATCCCCGCGATCGTTTCACTGAGACTCGGAGCGGGGAGATGTCAGTGTAAACACAACATCTCCCCGCTCCTCTACTGACAATGTCAGCGATCTCCGCTCTGTGTAATCAGAGCGGAGATCGGTGATGTGTCAGTCGTAGCCACGCCCCCACACAGTAGTAAACACTCCCCTAGGCACACTTAACTCCTCCAGCGCCCCTAGTGGTTAACCCCTTCACTGCCAGTGTCATTTTCACAGTAATCAGTGCATTTTTATTGCACTGATCGCTGTGAAAATGACAATGGTCTCAAAAATGTGTCAAAAGTGTCTGATGTGTCTGAGTCACGAAAAGAATCGCTGATCGCCGCCATTACTAGTAAAAAAAAAAAAAAAATTATAAAAATGCCTTAAAACTATACCCTATTTTGTAAACACTATAATTTTTGCGCAAACCAATCAATAAACGCCGATTGCGATTTTTTTTTACCAAAAATATGTAGAAGAATACGTATCGGCCTAAACTGAGGAAAAAAAATGTTTTTTTATATATTTTTTGGGGATATTTATTATAGCAAAAGGTAAAAAATATGTCATTTTTTTCTAAATTTTCGCTCTATTTTTGTTTATAGTGCAAAAAATAAAAACCGCAGAGGTGATCAAATACCACCAAAAGAAAGCTCTATTTGTGGGAAAAAAAGGACGCCAATTTTGTTTGGGAGCCACGTAATTGTCAGTTAAAGCGATGCAGTGCCGAATCGCAAAAAGGGGCCTGGTCATAATGGCCCGTATTGGTACGGGGCTTAAGTGGTTAATAAGACTTTTATGCTCTCTGGCATTGAAGTTGTGTCAAAAACGGATCAAAGTAGTGTAGGAACCTTTTCTGAAGTCGCAGCAACTTCAGTAGTGATTATTGGATTGGCTCTCATAGAGATACATGGCATTTCACATGTCATGTGACTTGAGGTCTCACTAGTCAGATCCTAAGTCACACAAGCGTAAAAGGAGCCTTATGCCTTATACACACGATCGGAATTTCCGATGAAAAAAGTCAGATCGTGTGTGGGCCCCATCAGACTATTTTCTATCGGTGTTTAGAAATAGAACATGTTTTATTTTTTTCCGATGTTCAGAATCAAGTCGATGCATGCTCGGAAGCAATAAACTTAATTTTTCTCGGCTCGTCGTACTGTTTTACGTCACCGCGTTTTGGACGGTCGGAATTTGGTATAACAATGTGTATGCAAGACAGCTTGAACGGAATTCCGACGAAAAATTACATCGGATTTTAGGCCATCGGAAATTCCGATCGTGTGTACAGGGTTTTACAGGTTGGAGGCAAGGAGGTGACATAGCTATGTTATTATTCTGCAGCAAAGAAAAAATAAAGTCAGGTGTCCCACTTTGGTGGGTAAGACAGATCTTATATATGTATTCAAAGTGTGTGTGTATTTGGAGGAGTGCAGGGCTTTATATTGCTCCAAATGGAGATATGAGGCCTGGGTTCAGCAATATCAAAAAGGCATAAATAACATATGAGTGTATGTCTTTATTCAGGACAAAAGTCCTTGTCGTTTTGGAAATCTTATTCCATTGTAACACTTCTTCAACCAAGAGGAAGAGAGAAATTGGCTACACGCCACCACAGAGCTGATGCAAAATAATTTATTTAATGTCCTCACAATCAGGAGAGCAAGACAGGACAAGCTGTTGATGTGTTTCACACTCAAATCACGTGCTTATTGATAACAAAGTAGGTGTCGGGAGCACAGCTATTTAAATATTAGACATGTGCATTAGTTTTCGTCCGAATGCATTTTCGTCCGAATTTCAGCTATTTTCGTTATCGTTTTAACAAACGAAAACGAAAGCACAGAATCCGAAAACCGAAAGATCCGACATAAACAAATGCTTTATTTTCGTTTTCGTTGCTACAACAGTTCGATATAGATAGGAGATTCGACGTGACGCTGACAATAACAATCTGTGTCTATCGAACCTGTGGTCGAATGTGCCTAACCTTAACTCTATTAGTCCAAGATTATTCTACATAGGAGAGAAAAGATTCGACATTATAGAGAGAAAAGATTCGACATAGGAGAGAAAGATTCGACATAGGAGAGGAAAGATTCGACATAGGAGAGGAAAGATTCGACATAGGAGAGGAAAGATTCGACATAGGAGAGGAAAGATTCGACATAGGAGAGGAAAGATTCGACATAGGAGAGGAAAGATTCGACATAGGAGAGGAAAGATTCGACATAGGAGAGGAAAGATTCGACATAGGAGAGGAAAGATTCGACATAGGAGAGGAAAGATTCGACATAGGAGAGAAAAGATTTGACATTATAGAGAGAAAAGATTTGACATTATAGAGAGAAAAGATTCGACATAGGAGAGAAAAGATTCGACATAGAGAGAAAAGATCACTGCTTGTGGGCGGAACATTCGACCGGAAATGTATGATTGCAGAGTCGTACAGTTTCACTGCTCCGTCGAATCTTCTTTGAACATTCGACCGACACCATAAGCCTTCAATGACAGATTCGACCTTAATTAATTCAGATTTTCGGACGAATGCAATTTTTAACGAAAAACGAAATAAATAAAAACGAATTTCGGGAGTAACTAAATAAATTTATTTTTTGGACGAAAACGAAATTCCGAAACGAAATATTTCAGTGTGCACATGTCTATTAAATATACAACTAAACGGCTGCACACCTGTGTCGGTTTAAGTCCTTGACCACCTCCTGTCGACCATTTAGACACAAGCTCGTTTGGCTGCACTTCCCCTTTGGATTACAGGAGTGCAGTTTGTTCTGCACTCCTGTGACCCATTTTCAGCAGACAACGTGGTCGGGATCCTCCCACATGCCTGAACCGACACCTGGATCAGGCTCTCAGAGAGCCTGAGCCAGGATGCTCCCACCCCCTCCACAGCCCAATGCGACAGTAAGTGCAGGGGGAGGGTCTCAGAGCAGACAGTGGTGACTGACAGTCACCAGCTCTCTGCTCAGGGAGCTATGAGAACCGAGTGATTGGAAGTGTTTGATCGATTTTTTCTCAGTGTTAGAGCCGGCGGGGGTGCGATGCTGCATCCATCTAAGTAAGTATGATTGTGCATAAAAAAATACCCATACTTCTCTTTTAAAATTATTAGTTAGAATGCTAATACATTATAGAAAAAACAATAATATACATTAAAAAAGCAATAATATACACAAAAAGTAACCTAAATATACACATGAGAGAAAAAAACAAAATTAAATAATAAAAAATGATAAAAAAGAAAAAATGAAAGTAAGAAAAACAACGAACAAAGACAAAATAATGAATTCAAATAATAATAATGTAACAAAATAACAAAATCAAATATTGATGTTACCATAAAAAAATCAAAAAAATTATGTATATACCCAAGTATATGGATCTTATCTCTGGGTCACATGTAACTGTTGCAATTGACCATTACCACCCAGTCAATAAATTCAAAAAAGGGGTTACATATCGCTCAATGGTCAGTGGACAAGTGAACTTCTAGAGACAAATACACAAGAGAGCTCAAAAAAGATCACAAGGAAACATCAAAGGTATCAGAAGCAAAAGGACATATATTAGACAAAATAAAGTAGGAGGCAAAATAGAGTGAAGCCCTGTACACACGGCCGAGAATCTCATCAGGAAAAAACCCGTCGTTTTTCCTGACGAGATTCTTGACAAGAAACTTGTCCCGGCCGAGTGTACACACAAACCTTTCAAAAGAACCACCGTTCTTTTGAATGGCACGAACGCAGTGACATCATCGACTACGACGAGCGTGCGCTCGTCACTTTCGATGCCGTCGCCGCCATCTTGCTACACCCTACCTATGCCTAGGAAGCTACCGCGCATGCGTCTAAGTCATTTTGAGCATGCACGGGTTTCCACGGTGACATGTAAGTGTACACACACTCGGGTTTCTCGTCTGGAAACAGGCCGACGAGAATCCCAACGAGAAAAAAGAAAGCAATCATCGAGATTCTGGTCAGTTTTCCTGACGAGAAACATGAATGCCTCGTACACACGGCCGGTTTTCTCGGCAAGAAAGCTCTGCAAGCAGTTTTCTTGTCGGTTCTTGCCGAAAAAACCGGCCGTGTGTACGAGGCTTGACCCTGCCTGTGCTAAATTAGCCATCTGTGGAAGAAACAAATATGTTGTTGGTTTGCCACCATAAAGGACAATCTTTGCACTGCAAGCTCAAAAAAATCTATTTATGAGTAAATAATTCTCTTTTCCACTGTACATATACAGATTACAGTTATGCTATACAACAAGATAAATAAATCATTTAGCTTGCATCAGATAGGCCCCTTACAGTTTGAGCACTAAAATGTCATGGGGAATGAAGTTCTATTTTCAAATACAGAGCTATGGATTTGCTGATCTGGCTCCTGCAAAACCGTCCATTTGGCTCCCATGTTGAAAAATGTCATCAGAGAAAACAAGTCTGAATTATTTCCAGAACAAGAAAATATTGGGCTGTGCAACAAAATGTCATGTAAACTTGTAATAAATCTGTATTTCTTTTTAAACAAAACTGAGATTTCACTTTCAAACTGTTCAGCATAATTTGAGCCACCGTTTTAAGAAACAGATACGTCTAAGAGTCAAAAATAACCCCACATATCAGGGATGTTACTTAATGCATCAGTAGAAGATAAACACAGATCACGAAGAGGATGTCGTAGACTATGGAAAAAAATACAGTATGTCCCAGACCGAGCTCCTTAATGAATCGCCAATAATTGCATGCGCAATTAAAACCAAGACCAGAAAACTAATGTGGTAACCTGGGGCTGACTGTTCTGTATTGTCCTCTGCAGGGTATTTATTGCATGGGAGCAGCCACTCATAAAGCTGAATGGGGCTCAGTGAACATGCTGTTATCTCTATTGCTAATGGGTAATTGGGAGTTGGGAGCTGCTATCAGCAGATATAAATTACCCACTGCAAACCCAGAGCATTAAGTCAGACTTTATTACCCATTATCCACATCGCCTTCTATGTTGTAGGAGACTGAAGTATATTAGGGAGAAAATTTATGTATTGCTATTAATAGGGGGATAAAATATTCAGAATATCTGGCTCACCCTAATTTCTTCAGGGGGTGCTTTGAGACCATATAAAATGTGGTAAACTAAGGTTTCTATTATAGTGGAAATAATAGCACAGCCGTAGCAGACAGGCACATACTTGGCTATTAGATGACAAAATATGTGAATATTCTCCCCTAATTTCACGGATTTTTTGTCCCTGGTGTAAATAAAATAAGCATAAGTGTATATATAGTATGCCATATCAGTTGAATTTAAACCCACGGGAAGCCATTTATAAAGTGGACTGCGTGTTATGTATGATAAATATGATTTACAGCCCTCTCTTTGAGTGTCAAATGGAAGGGACATTTGTCACACTTGATATCTTTAATGCATCATTGTAGTCATTGAAGAGTGACTTACAACCTCTTCATTCTGTAATACTAGAACTTATTACTAATGTTCTGGCCCTGCTTGTGACCCATGTGGAATTGAAACCCAGTATATTGTATAGAACACAATGCGTAGAATTTTCTTTGCACACATATATAAAATGAGCCATCACCTATTATTGCAGCTGTTTACTGTAGCACTAAATGCTGAAACAAAGAAGAAGATCTACTGTAGCTCAAGTGAAATAAAACAACCTATTTATATATCATGATCTCTGCACAAGCAAAATGGAGAATTGCCTGGGTGCTCTTGTATGCAGGGGGTAAATATGGTATCTAGGTTGGTAGCACTCTTTTTTGCTTGTCTGATGTTTCTGTAAAGGTGGACTGTTCATCACTGAATTCTTATACATTTGTAGCGCTATTCCTTGAAGGGACCGCTGGAAATAACCTAAGTCTCCCTAACCTGTTCCAAGGCTGCCAGGTCCAGATAACAATTCAAGAGAACACCGACAAACAACAGCTCAGTTTAGGGGTGTCTTTTTGAAGATTTATTGCAGTACATGAACAGGAGCAGTAGTAGTTGGAACAATCATCAATTCCCGACTGGACTACGCAAACTCCCTCTACATAGGACTACCTAAATACCAGATTTTGCGCCTACAATTCGTCCAGAACACGGCAGCCAGACGTAACGGGGAAAAAACCCTGGGAATCCATCACCCCTTCACTGAGGACCCTTCATTGGCTAACCGTAAAAGATCGGGTCACTTTCAAGACCCTCTGTATCACCCACAAGTGCACACAAGGAAACGCTCCTCAATACTTATGCGAGAAAATAAAACACTACTCACCCAATCTCATTCTCCGATCAATTAACCAAAACCTCCTCCACATCCCTAAGTCCCACTACAAATCAAGGGGAGAAAGAAGATTTGCAGTCCAAGGACCGCGGCTATGGAACGCTCTACCCATGGACATCCGCATGGAAGAAAACCATTGGGCCTTCAGGAAAAAACTTAAGACCCACCTCTTCTGAAGGATTAGGACGACACTGGATGGAAAAAGTGCCTTGAGGCGATTTAGTTGGCATATGTAGCGCAATACAAGTTATTCACTCACTCACTCACTCAGGAGAGAGGGATGGGGGCACAGGATACTCCAAAAACACATGCATGCATTAGAGGACAATTTCTCAAGCAACGTTCTTCAGCAGCAGCCTTAGGTATTGCTGGAGGTAAAGCAGACATACAGCTAATCTGAGACTCCTTAAAGGGGTTGTAAAGGTTCGTTTTTTATTTTCTAAATAGGTTCCTTTAAGCTAGTGCATTGTTGGTTCACTTACCTTTTCCTTTGATTTACCTTCTAAATGTTTTTTTGCTTTGTCTGAATTTCTTACTTCCTGTTCCTCCTCAGTAAGCTGTTCAGTAAGCTGTTCTGGCTGACTAAACACCACTCGGATGATGGTGTGAAGTTTAGTGAGGAGAAACAGGAAGTGAGAAATTCAGACAAAGAAAAAAAACATTTAGAAGGTAAATCAAAGGAAAAGGTAAGTGAACCAACAATGCACTAGCTTAAAGGAACCTATTTAGAAAATAAAAAACAAACCTTTACAACCCCTTTAAGAGCAGTCACTTTTGAACTGAACCCCCCAAGGAATTATATATGTATGAGTTTTATGCCTATACAAGCAGTCACTTTTGAACTCAACCCCCAAGGAATTACCAAATTTATCGGCGTATAACACGCACCCTAACTTTAAGAGGGAAGTTTCAGGGGCAAAAAATTCCACAGCCCCCTGCGTATAACACGCAGGCACAGTTTACCCTCTATTTTCAGGGTAAAAAAGTGAGTGTTATACGCCAATAAATACAGTATATATGTATGAGTTTTATGCCTATAAAACTTTCAATGTAATGACTAATGTTGTTTATTATACTTTTATTTGAAATGCAATAACAAATAATTGTTTATTGTACTTTTATTTGAAAATTTCAATAAAAATATTGAAAAAGAGCAGTCACTTTTCTTTGTAGCAACCTCTGATGTCTGACTGTCTGACCTTCAAAGCACAGGCACCCCTGGAGCTCTAGGCAAAAGGTCCTACTCACAATGTCCAGAGATAGTTCTCCAACCAGATTCCCTAAAGCCCTGTACACACGATCGGATTTCCTATGGATTCTAATCCGATGGATTTTTCCATCGGAATTCCGATGAAGCTGACTTCCATCAGTCTTGCCTACACACCATCAGTCAAAAATCCGATCGTCCCAAACGCCGTGACGTAAAACACTCCGACAAGCCGAGAAAAATGAAGTTCGATGCTTCTGAGCATGCGTCGACTTGATTCTGAGCATGCGTGGGTTTTTTGTCCGATGGAGTTCCACACAGACGATCGGAATTTGCTATCGTTTTTTTTTCCCATCGGATAAATTTAAAACATGTTCTATTTTCTCTCACCGATGGAAAAAAGACCGATGGGGCCCATACACGATTGGTGTGTCCGATGAGAAAAGTCCATCGGACTGTTTTCATAGGTAAAACCGATCGTGTCTACACGGCATAAGACACTATTCAGTGAAAGGGTTAAAAAGCGGAAAAAGGGAATGGCACAAAAAACACACCGTGATGGATAAGAATGGTATCAGAAAACATGCATTAAAATTACTGGATAAGTACAAATTGTGAAAAACACAACAAAGTTCATAAAGTCCATGGAGTGCTATGGCAACACTATTGGAAGGTCCCTTGAGAGGGAAGCAATTCTCTGGAAAACAAATAAAAGAACAGCAAGGTGCACCAAACCAAGTGTAGCAAGGTGAGTCAAATGGGAATTTATTAAGAACATCAGCCAAATGGCTACTCACATAATAGCAAATTAAACGAGCATGTAATACGAGGCGTCCGTGTTCACTCAGGGAAGCCCTGGCATGTGTCACAGCGGGTTGGTGGTGTTCCGGCAGGGTAGATGGATTAGCCGGCCAGGACCTTGCCTCACAGTGTAGGAACCAGTGTGGAAAGCACTTGGAGCCGTATCACAAGTGACGTCAGGACGTGTCAGATGACGCGTTTCAAAGCTTCCGCTTTTTCATCAGATCTGGATGGTTTTTGGGACTGTCAATCTTATATAGGCTTGTCCGGGACCGACCGGAAGAACAATACAGGGCAAATGTGTAAAGTCTGATTTAAATGGACTGTCATATATATGGAGAAAGACTACAAATTCCGCAGCACTAAAATAAATAAGCAAACATATTGAACGCTTAATAAGTACATAACGGTACCAATATACTGATATTCATAAGGGATGATAATAAATTAGTTAGAGTCACCTGACACGTCCTGAGGTCACTTCCGATATGGCTCTGAGTGCGTTCCACGGTGGTTCCTACACCGCGAGGCAAGGTCCTGGCCGGCTAATCCATCTACCTTGCCAGAACACCACCAACCCGCTGTGACACATCCTGGGGCTTCCCTGAGTGACCACGCACTCCTCATATTACATGCTCATTGAATTTTATATTACGTGAGTAGCCATTTGGCTGATTTTCTTAATAAATTCCTTTTTGACTCAACTTGCTACACTTAGTTAAGCGCACATTGCTGTTCTTTTATTCAGTTCAAAGGGTTCCCTAATCCAGCCCAGCTTTAAAGGCAGTGTTTTTCCAGCAAATTTCCTTAAAGTGGAGTTCCGCACAAAATTGGAAGCTCCGCTTGTCTGCCTTTCCCCCTCCTGTGCCACATTTGGCACCTTTCGGGGGGAGGGGGGAGCGGGTACCTGTTTTTGACAGGTACCCATCCCCACTTCCAGGAGACCTCGCCATAGTGAGATCACTTAAAAGTTTGCCCCCCCTTCTCCTCCCTCTGCCACCTGGCCATTCAGAAAGCGTAGCGCACTTCGTGTATGGGCAGTAGGGAACTGGCTGTGAAGCTGCAAGACTTCACTGCTGGTTTCCCTCATGAGCAACGGCGGCGGCAGCACCCAGGTGCTGATGGAAACATTGGCTGGGTTGCTAACTATGCTGGATTCCAGGACAGGTAAGTGTCCTAATATTAAAAGTCAGCAGCTACAGTATGTGTAGCTGCTAAATTTAAATTTTTTCATGGGAGGGCTTGACCTCCTCTTTAAGTCCAAGTTCCTCAGCTAAACACATGCTAAGGTCTAACAGCAGCAGCTCTCCAGTAGCAGAGGCCCCAGGAGAAGAGAGCCTTCTAAACAGCCCTCCTCAACATACTGTGAGGGGGTTAGCTCGGCAGCGGGTGTGTGTGACCCCCGAGATGGGCTCCCCACACAAAAACAGGCCGAGCAAACGGAGGTTGTGGTTTTCAAAATCAAAAAGGTGCGGTTTATTTTCTATTTACAGTGACAAAACACAGCAAAGCAAAAGAAACATAAACAAAATAAATCCTGGTCAACTTGACCTCTGACTAAACATACAGGTTTCCTAACTAACAACTGGGATCAGCCTAGTGCTGTCCTAGTCCCTAAGTCCCTGGTTTTAAATGTCCAAGCAAATAGCCACACAGGCTTTGTCTCACCGCACAGGGGTTCACTCTCCCTAGACAGTCCACACAGGTCTGCTTCCAGGCATGAGCTAACATCTAATGAAGCTGGAAGTTCTTATAGAGGCCTAAATGAGCTGACAAGCTTCAGCTGGTCTCATCAACTCCCTGTCTGCACGACGCCCCACACTCTCCCTAGAGGTATGAGTCATCCATGAGCCCACTAGCCCCAGCTGGGCTTATACAACTCTCCACCTAGTTGTATAAGTCGGCGTAAAGCCTGAATCTGGGCGAAATATATCTACCCCCCTGGATGCAACCAGGTGACTTTACCTTCCTGCTGTCACATACCCCCCCCTCTTGTTTTAACCTCGGGGTTGGAACACCAGCAATCAGGCATTCATGTACTCGAGACAAAGCATCCACATTCCCCATTTGAACGCCAGGGCGATGCTTTACTGTGAAGTTGAATTCCTGGAGGGCCAGGAACCACCTATTCACTCTTCTATTTGTTTCCTTGTTTTGAGCCATCCACTTTAACGGAGCGTGATCCGTAACCATGTCAAAGTGCCTACCTAGCAGGTAGTACCGAAGGGAATCTAGAGCCCACTTCACCGCTAAACACTCCTTTTCAACGGTGGCGTAATTTACCTCATGGGACTTCAACTTCCTGCTGAGGTAAATGACTGGGTGCTCTTCCCCGTTCCAGACCTGGGACAATACTGCTCCTAACCCCACATCTGACGCATCACTTTGTACGACAAAGTCTTTAGAGAAGTCGGGTGAGTACAACACTGGCTGGCTACATAAGGCTTGTTTCAAGAATTGGAATGCTGCCTCAGCCTCGGGGGTCCATTTAATCATGACCGACCCTTTCCCCTTCGTCAGGTTGGTTAGGGGCACAGCCTTAGAAGCAAAGTGGGGAATGAATCGCCGATAATACCCAGCGATTCCCAGAAAGGCTCGTACCTGCTTCTTGCTGTTGGGACGTGGCCAACTCTGGATGGCCTCGACTTTGTTGAGTTGGGGTTTTATTACTCCCCTCCCAATGGTGTACCCAAGATATTTGGCCTCCTCCTGCCCAATGGTACACTTCTTGGGGTTAGCCGTAAACCCCGCTTCCCGAACAGAGTCCAGGACTGCTTGCACTTTTGGCAGATGTGAGGCCCAATCTGTGCTATGGACAATTACGTCATCCAGGTAAGCCGCAGCATACTTCCGATGGGGCCTCAGCATCTGGTCCATTTTCCGCTGGAATGTGGCCGGCGCATTCTGTAACCCGAACGGCATTCTTTTATATTGGAACGCCCCGTCTGGGGTTACAAATGCGGTTTTCTCTTTGGCCGACTTGGCCAGGGGGATTTGCCAATACCCTTTTGTGAGGTCAAGAGTCGTCATGTATCGGGCTGTTCCCAGCCGGTCGATCAACTCATCTATACGTGGCATGGGGTAGGTGTCAAATTTTGTAACTTTGTTCAACTGACGAAAATCGTTACAAAATCGCCAGCTCCCATCCGGTTTAGGCACCAACACAATGGGACTAGACCAATCACTTTGGGACTCCTCTATCACCCCTAAGTTCAGCATTTTCTGTACTTCCTCCCGTATTGCCTCCCGTCGGGCCTCTGGGATCCGATAGGGTTTTAACTTCACCCTTTCACCGGGCGGGGTAATGATGTCATGCTCTACCCCAGATGTTTGTCCCGGCAGCTCAGAGAATACCTCCTTGATGCGAAGCACAAACTCCTTAACCTCCTGTTGTTGGGGTTGTGACAAGGTGGCTGCTATTCCAACCTCAGGAATCACGCAACCAGTTTGAGCTGGTGACCAAGTGTCTGCGACTAGGGACTCTCTATCCCTCCAGGCTTTCAACAGATTAACGTGATAGATCTGTTCGGGCTTTCGCCTTCCTGGTTGTCTGACCTTGTAATTCACTTCGCTCACTTTTTCCATTATCTCGTAGGGGCCTTGCCATTTGGCAAGGAATTTACTTTCAACCGTAGGGACAAGTACCAGTATCCTATCCCCCGGGGAAAAGGTACGGGTCTTGGCTCCACGGTTGTACACTCTCTGCTGTGCTAACTGCGCTTGGGCCAAATGTTCCTTCACGATGGGCATTACCTGTGCAATTCGGTCTTGCATCAGGGCGACATGCTCAATCACACTCCTGTGGGGAGAACTCTCACTTTCCCAAGTTTCCTTGGCAATATCCAACAGCCCTCTTGGGTGTCTCCCATACAGTAACTCAAAGGGGGAGAATCCCGTAGAGGATTGGGGCACCTCCCTAATAGCAAACATCAGATAAGGAAGTAGACAGTCCCAATCCTTTCCATCTCTATCCACCACTTTCTTCAACATTTGTTTTAGGGTTTTGTTGAATCTTTCAACCAGCCCATCGGTTTGGGGGTGATACACAGATGTACGTAATTGCGTCACTTTGAACAATTTACACAGCTCCTTCATAACCCGGGACATAAAGGGTGTACCTTGGTCCGTAAGCAGTTCTTTACAAATACCCACCCGGCTAAACACAAGAGATAGCTCTTTGGCTATGGTTTTGGCCGAGGTATTTCGGAGAGGGATCGCTTCTGGATAACGGGTGGCATAGTCCATTATAACTAATATGTACTGGTGCCCCCTAGCGGACTTGATTATAGGACCTACCAAATCCATGGCGATCCTCTCAAACGGGACCTCAATGATGGGTAGAGGGACCAGCGGGCTACGGAAATGTGGCATCGGGGCCGACCTCTGACACACACGGCAGGAGGAACAATAATTTTCTATGTCCTTCATCACCCCCGGCCAATAGAATCTCTGTAATACCCTCTCTCGGGTTTTCTCTGTCCCCAGATGACCTCCAAGAATGTGCCCATGGGCCAACTCCAACACCAACTTCCTGTAAGGTTTGGGCACCACAAGCTGCTCAACGGTTTCTTCTGCCCTTTTTGCCACCCGATACAGTAGGTCCTTCTCTACGCTGAAGTATGGGTAAGTGCAGGTATTATCTGGGTTCACTAACTCGCCATCTATTTTCACTACGTTTTCCCGTGCCTTTATTAGGGCGGGGTCTTTCAACTGTTCTGTGGCAAAGTTTTCCCTGTGAACCTCAAGATCAGAAAACTCCACAGACGGTAGGTTTTCGTCTGAGGAGGTGGGCTCCTCTCCAGTTTCTTGAGTCTCCCCTGCCAATACTGATAAGGGAAATTCCGGAGAGTCCTCACCACTCTCAGGGGAGTTCTGGCTATCACATTCCTGGTACATAGGGGCACCAGTGGGGGGCTCAGGATCATCCCACAGTTCCCAGAACTTCGGAAAATCCCTTCCCACAATGGCGTCATGCGGTAACTGAGATACTAAGCCCACTGGATGAGAGAGGGTACCTTTGGGGGTCTCGAAACACACTGTAGTCACTGGATACTCTCGGGTGTCCCCATGCACACAAATAACAGCTACCTTGCTATTCCCAGAGACCTCTGTTTTAACTAACTCAGCCTTTATCAGGGTCACAAGGCTACCTGAATCCAGCAATACCACAACATTTCTACCATTAACACACATTTTGCATAAATGTTTCTCAGTTCCTCGAATGGCAGTGCATGCGACTGTCGCACACAGCGACTGACGTCTGCCCGTCAGAAAGTCACACTGCATGGGTTCCTCCACAACCGGGCAATTGGCTGCAATATGTCCCGCTTGCCGGCAGCGGTAGCAAACGATCCTTCTTGCGGCCTCTTGAGCCGCTGATTTCCCAGGCTGTTCTCGCCAAACTTGGGGTAGAGCTCCCACCCTCTCACTCTCTCCACCCTCACCCCTTGGAATCCTCTTATCCGCCCCTGGGGATGGTCTGGTCTTAGGGTGGAAAGTCCGAGTGTCTTTGGAAGAGGCCGTCAGGTTCTCTGTAGCCAAGTATTTCTCCACACGATCCACAAGACCATCGGCCGTCTCTGGGTCTCCATGGCTTACCCACTTTTGGATGGCAGTAGGAAGAGCTCTCAAAAACCGATCCATTACAACACGTTCCACAATCTTTGGTGCGGACAAAGTCTCTGGCTGTAGCCACTTTCTGCTCAGGTGAATGAGATAATACATTTGAGACCTGGGGGGTTTTCCAAGCTGGAAAGTCCAGTTATGCACACGCTGAGCCCGGACAGCCTGGGTGACACCCAGCCTTGCCAATATTTCAGCTTTTAGCATCACATAGTCTTTTGCTTGGTTAGGCTCTAGGTCATAGTAAGCTTTCTGCGATTCACCAGTTAACAGAGGAGCCACCAGTCCAGCCCACTGCTCCTCAGGCCACTTTTCTCTTTCAGCGGTCCTTTCAAATGTGGTCAAAAATACCTCTGGATCATCCTCTCCAGTCATTTTTGTCAATAAACGACTCACCCCAAAGGACGCGGTATTAGTGGGACGGCTTTCCTCACTGGTCTGCGGACGTTGCTGCATTACTGCTTCCATCTGTTGTTGTAGTCTCTGCTCTTGCTTCTGCAACAGGTCTATGAAGCGGGCCTCAGATTGCTGCTGGGCTTGTTGCTGAGCCTCCAGACTCTGTTGCAAAGTTGCGTTTGTCTGCTGCTGGGCTGCAAGGCTCTGTTGATGAGCTTGCTGCTGGGCTGCGAAGTTCTGTTGTTGAGCTGCAAGGCTCTTTTGCAAACCTGCATTTGTCTGCTGTTGATTGGCATTTGCTAGAGCCAGCTGCTTCAGTATCTCCTCCATGCTGGCTTAAAAAAAAACTGCCACTGGTTCTCCACCAACTGTGAGGGGGTTAGCTCGGCAGCGGGTGTGTGTGACCCCCGAGATGGGCTCCCCACACAAAAACAGGCCCAGCAAACGGAGGTTGTGGTTTTCAAAATCAAAAAGGTGCGGTTTATTTTCTATTTACAGTGACAAAACACAGCAAAGCAAAAGAAACATAAACAAAATAAATCCTGGTCAACTTGACCTCTGACTAAACATACAGGTTTCCTAACTAACAACTGGGATCAGCCTAGTGCTGTCCTAGTCCCTAAGTCCCTGGTTTTAAATGTCCAAGCAAATAGCCACACAGGCTTTGTCTCACCGCACAGGGGTTCACTCTCCCTAGACAGTCCACACAGGTCTGCTTCCAGGCATGAGCTAACATCTAATGAAGCTGGGAGTTCTTATAGAGGCCTAAATGAGCTGACAAGCTTCAGCTGGTCTCATCAACTCCCTGTCTGCACGACGCCCCACACTCTCCCTAGAGGTATGAGTCATCCATGAGCCCACTAGCCCCAGCTGGGCTTATACAACTCTCCACCTAGTTGTATAAGTCGGCGTAAAGCCTGAATCTGGGCGAAATATATCTACCCCCCTGGATGCAACCAGGTGACTTTACCTTCCTGCTGTCACAATACATATTCTCACCAGCCACACATTCTGGGTTCCCCCTCTAAGGGATTGGCGAAGGTCACATAAATATGAATTACCCAGTGCCTAACCCTCCTACTCTATTTATAGAAGCTTCTTCCACAGGCTAGCAGAAGCAATCACCAGGCTTAGAAATATACTGTACCTGACCAGACCTAAAAAAAAAATTATTGCTCAGCTGGGTATAGCAGAGCCAAAAACGAACTTTATCCAGCGTAGGACAACTTTTTTATTTTAGGAGAGTAAAATGTATACCTTTAGTATCACTTTAAGTTTTCAGTATACTGGTTTAGGTGTGCTGATTAACAAGAACTCCCTGTCAGATGTTCTCTGATGTATTAAAAAAAGAGTCCATTTAAAGGAAAAGCTCTTAGATGAATAACAGTTCACTAATTACTGAATAATATATTTTACCACGTTTGTTGGTGTCCATGAAAATTTTATAAAATGTACAATCACGTTCAATAATTCATTTCATTGTCCTGGCACAGAGCATTGTTCAAAGCTTCTGATTGCATTTATTTAAATAAAAGGCATCAAAAGCACTGACTTTACTCTGCAAAGTAATTATAAATGGCATCATGTATTTAGAACATAAAGCAATACCTGAAGGCCTGGTTCACACCTATGCATTTTTTGGTGCTTTTTGCAGAAACGCACTACAGTTTATTTTACATGGTTTCCTATGAGACACATTTACATCTATTCTTTTTTTAGCCACTACATTTTTGGAAAGGGTCAAATACTTTTTTCACTGCAGAATAGTGTTTTTTTTTTTGCTTTTTTTGTTCAATAGACTTTAATGGAGAAGCTGCAGAAAAGCATGTAGTGCGTTTTTTGCAGTGATTTTACGGTGGTTTTGCCCCGTTTTGTATTTTTTATTTGCCCAATAATGAATTGGGCAAAAAAAAACAGCATCAAAAATGCAAAATAAAAATTGCGACGAAATGGCAGTAAAATCACACGTGCAAAAAATGCAAAACACACAGCAAAAATCACTGCACAAACAGATCAAAAGCAAACTGCACAGGTGTGAATCGAGCCAAAGTGTATGTCACTTCTACAACACCATGATCTTACTTTACCTGTGTGTGATTCATTTTGGGTTCATATGTAATTGAATCTATTCCCTCCGCTATCACTGTTCTTTTATATTCTTTAACCTCTTTTCGCCCGCACTAGTGCCCAAAGACGGCTACAGCACCTAATTTGCTGGAAGGGTGTACATGGACATCCTCCCTTGATCACGCTGCCCGTGTGCCCCCTGCAGTCGGTGCACTCTGTGATTGCCGAGTCCTTTAAACTCAGCTGATCACAGATCGGGGTAAAGGGCCTTTACTATGTGATCAGCTGTGTCCAATGACATTGCTGATCATTGATGTAAACACAAGCCAGTTACCGGCTTTTCTGTCCTCACTCTGACAGTGTGAGGAGAGAAGAGAGCCGATAACTGGCTTGTGTTAAAGTAGGGTGACCAGACGTCCCCGATTTCCCCGGACTAAGGACACTGTCCCGAAGCCTGTCTGTCCCCGGATTACAGGGGCGGACATAGGGTTGCCACCTGTCCGCTCCTGCCGGCCAAAATTTCTCCCTCTACCTCCATGCGGAGCCGGGTGCTCTCTGACTGCAGAAAAGACATGGAGGTGGAGGCGCAGCTGGGTGCTCTGGCTGCAGATGGAAATGTGGAGGTGGAGGTGAAGGCGGAGCCGGGTGCTATCTGGCTGCAGACAAGACACGGAGGTGGAGGCGGAGCCGGGTGCTCTGGCTGCAGACGGGAACGTGGAGGTGGAGGCGGGGGCCATGTGCTCTGGCTGCAGACGGGACATGAAGGCGGAGCCTCAATCTTGCTTTGGGCTCTGGCTGGCAGCAGAAGGCACACAGAGTTGAGGTTGCAGGTGGAGCCTCCATGTTACCTGCGGAGATCGCTCTGGGACTGGGAGCCTTGTACAGTAAGTGTTTGGGGTATTGTGTATGTCATACACCATCCATCCATACAGTCCTCACCCCCAAATACACATATACAGTCCTCACCCCCACCATACACATATACAGTCCTCACCCCCCCATACACCATCCATATATACACTATGCACCCCTCTCCTGTACATACCATCTACTGCCATACCCCCCACACTCCTCTCCTGTACATACCACCCACCGCCATACACTCTGCAACCCCTCTCCTGTACATACCACCCACTGCCATACACCCTGAACCCCTCTCATGTACATACCCCCCACATGCCTCTCCCGTACATACCACCCACCGCCATACACTCCGCACCCCTCTCCTGTACATACCACCCACTGCCATACACTCCGCACCCCCCTCCTGTACATACCACCCACTGCCATACACCTTGCACCCCTCTCCTGTACATACCGCCCACCGCCATACACCCCTCTCCTGTACATACCACCCACTGCCGTACATCCCGCACCCCTCTCCTGTACAAACCACCCACCGCCATACACCCCACACCCCTCTCCTGTACATACCACCCACCGCCATACACCCCGCACCCCTCTCCTGTACATACCACCCACTGCCATACACCCCCACCCCTCTCCTGTACATACCACCCACTGCCATACACCCCGCACCCCTCACCTGTACATACCACCCACTGCAATACACCCCACACCCCTCTCCTGTACATACCACCCACTGCCATACACCCCGCACCCCTCTCCTGTACATACCACCCACCGCCATACACCCCGCACCCCTCTCCTGTACATACCACCCACCGCCATACACCCCGCACCCCTCTCCTGTACATACCACCCACCTCCATACACCCCTCTCCTGTAAATACCACCCACCACCATATACTCCGCACCCCTCTCCTGTACATACCACCTACTGCCATACACCCTGCACCCCTCTCATGTACATACCACCCACCACCATACACCCCGCACCCCTCTCCTGTAAATACCACCCACCGCCATACACCCCGCACCCCTCTCCTGTAAATACCACCCACTGCCATACACCCCACACCCCTCTCCTTTACATACCACCCACCGCCATACACCCCGCACCCCTCTCCTGTAAATACCACCCACCGCCATACACCCCGCAGCCCTCTCCTGTAAATACCACCCACCGCCATACACTCCGCACCCCTCTCCTGTACATACCACCCACCGCCATACACCCTGCACCCCTCTCCTGTGCATACCACCCACCGCCATACACTCTGCACCCCTCTCCTGTACATACCACCCACCGTCATACACTCCGCACCTCTCTCCTGTACATACCACCCACCGCCATATACTCCGCACCCCTCTCCTGTACATACCACCCACCGCCATACAACCCACACCCCTCTCCTACGCATACCACCCACAGCCATAACCCGCACCCCTCTTCTACACGTACCACCCACCGCCATACACTCCACACTCCTCTCCTGTGCATACCACCCACCGCCATACACTCCACACTCCTCTTCTGTACATACTACTCACCTCCATACACTCCGCACCCCTCTTGTACTTAAGTTTTTTCTCCATCTTATCTTCTTAACATATCCCCAAAAATTCTAAGTAGTATCCTTTTTTTTTATCTCATGAACGAAATGTGAGAAATAATGTATATATCATACAATCATTCCATAAACACATACCACATACACTGCATATATCATTTGAGGAAAATATGCTCATAAAATAGTCTACCATTTGCCCAAAAAAAAAAGTCCCCGGATTTCATTTAAAAAATCTGGTCACCTTATGTTAAAGGGACATTGACACTGATAATCAGGGCGCTGATTATCAGTGCAGTCCCAACAGTGCCCACCAGTGCTGCCAATCAGTGCCCACCAGTGCTGTCAAATAGTGCTGCCAATCAGTGTCTCCTCATCAATGCCACCTATCAGTGCACATCAGTGCTGCCTACCAGTGCCCATTAGTGCCACCTATCAGTGCTGCATGTCAGTGCCACCTATCAGTGCCGCCTATCAGAGCCCATCAGTGGCACCTATCAGTGCCCATCAGTGCCGTCTCATCAGTGCCTCCTCATCTGTGCCCACCAGTGCTGCCTCATCAGTGCCACCTATCAGTGCTCATCAGTGGCCATCAGTGCCCATCAGTGCAGCCTATCAACGCCCATCAGTGTAGCCTCATCAGCGAAGGAGCAATATTTTATAACAAACTATGACATTTTTTATTTATCTTTTAATTATCTTTCTTTTTTCATTTGTTTAGCAAAAAAAACAAAAACCCAGTGGTGATTAAATACCACCAAAAGAAAGCTCTATTTGTGTGAAAAAAATTATCAAAATTTAAAGCGGGTATAGAGTTGCATGACCGCGCAATTGTCATTCAAAGTGTGACAGCGCTGAAAGCTGAAAATTGGCCTGGGCAGGAAGAGGGTAAAAGTACCCAGTAGGCAAGTGGTTAAAATGTGAAAAATATGGAGCATTATTACTGACACTGTATAACTGTCATTTTGTACAGCTCCCAACTGTCCCTGATTTCGAGGGACTGACCCTAATTTGGAGCAATGTCTCTCTGTCCCTCATTCCTCCTCATTTTTCCCTCATTTTGGTCTGATCCATATAGATGTAAATAAAATGCACTTTTTATGTATCAAAAGGTGTTTTCCAGTGCTAAACCTTTCATCCAATTTCTAAATTGCTGCATTTGTAAATTCCAAAAGCCAATATAAAGGAATAGTAGTGGTAAAAAAAGCACTTGTGGGTTTAACCAATCTTGTTTTTTTGTACAATTCTCCTATAAGGGGGTGTGGCAAGGGGTGTGTCCTATGCCTGCATACTTTTGCTGATAGGTGTCCCTCATTTCCATCTCAAAAAGTTGGAAGGTATGATTGTGTTTCTTTATAAGCTATGTTTTAAACATACATAAGTTTATTTTTGCATTATTTTCTAACACATGTTTCCTGTGAATGGTGCATTAAAAAAAAAAAAGCAGCGCAACACATTTTTTGTTATTTTTAGGGTATATTTAAATGTGTTTAAATATTGGTGAGTGCTGCTGTTAGGTTTTTTGATTGTGGAGCACTTTAGCATGGGTTACATAAGTTTATTTTTGCACTATGTTTTAAGCCTATTTTTCTTTAGGGTTTACTTTCCCAGCTGCAGCTTAAGTTGCCCTCAGCTAAGATGCCTTTTGAAACAGGAGAAAGTCGTCCCTTGGTGGCCATTTCCTTGGTGCAGTTGACAGGTTTAGTAGATAGCCAGCAGAGAAATCTAAAAGGCAGCTGAAAACAGCAATCACAAAACAATAAGGGGACAGGAGGTAGTCAGCTGCATCATGCAGTCTGGGACAATTACCATCTATTTCAAGAGACAGCTTGCATAAACGAGAAATCAGATTTTAGGTGACCACCATACACCCATCTACAATCAATGTTGCTTCCAGAACTTTATCTACAGGTTATCATTATGCCTGTTTTAAAATAATATTAGAAACAGATTCGCTTTTTCAGTCTTATTGTTGTGCAACAAACAAAAATGGTTGATTTTCACAAAAGACGGAAAACCAGTACGAGTGCTGTGAACATAAATGTTACTTTGTATATTAACGCCTAAATGCTGGTTAGAAATTAACTTGTAAAACCATCTGGAGACGCGGTACTGTTTTCTAGGTCTGGTATAACTGGGCACAATCCCAACAACTAATTATATATCCCATCAAGCTATTGCCTTGCTATGGCTCTTTCTGTCGAGCTCCCTTCTTTGTTTGTCAAAAGCACCATGACCCAGTAGATGCGAATGGCCTAATCTGCAAGATACACAAATACAAGACTTCTGATGTAGAAAACCCAGCAACTTCATACAAAATCACTGCATTTGTATTTTAAATGTTTACTTGTCCCATTCTCTTCTAGCTAGGCAGCTTTCCAGTGTGCACGTATGAAGGCTCATTATTACCAGAAATGTAGCCAATCACTACTACTCAGAAATGCAACATAGACAGTGGAAGGAAATGTCTTAATGGTTTTGATAAGTAAAGAAACGTTATCAGCCAAACACTGCAGCACAGTAAGGGCAGCCATAGATGGGCAGATAAATTGCTGATGGTGAGGGGGTATCTGCCTTTACTCAAATGAGTCACTCTAGCACTAGAACCATCCACAATACTCAAAAAAGTGTGGCACCCAAACAGCAACCCTTAAAGCTGAACTCCATTAATGTACATTAATGAGTGACTCCACCTATGAAAAGTGGGTGTTACTTCCCAGGAGTTCAAGAATGACCTGATAATCATAAGCAATGTTAAAAAATAAATAAATAAATAAATGTACTCCTCCTCCCTATACAGAGGCCTCACCAATCAATATTACAAATATGGTAATGAGTGACTTTGTTCATTTCTTATGGAGTTGTTCTCCCTGATTTTTAATATTGGTATCTTATTCCTCTTGCTTAAAGTGGATGTAAACCCGAAATTTTTTTTTTTTCTTTGCTGTCACAATGTAGAGTATAAGATTTCCTATCATTTGTGCCAGGTCTTGCCACAAATAGTTAATCCAGCTCTGAACAATCCTCTTTTATTGTTCAGTGAAATAAAACAGACAAACAGAGAAAAACCTGTCTGTTCCGCCCCCTTGCTTTGAGTGACAGGTTATTTACATATCTCGTGCACTAGCTTTAGACAGGCATTATTTTTTAATTCCCACCCCCACTCCTTTTCTGAAGTCATGTGGTTAGTTTTCTGGATTTTGACTGGATGTTAGTGATCAGAGCAGAAGGAATACACAGGAGAAAATGCATGTTGACAAGGGGAGTGTAGAGGTGGGCGGGGAATCTACTGACATCACGACTCCACCCACCGAGCTCCAGACAACAGATCCACCCACAGAATCTGCAGTTTTTCAGTTCTTATAACAGACAGAGGGGAGACATTTGACAGGTAAGGATACATGCAGGAGGCATGTATATCCTTATAGATCAGCATTATGGCAGTAGTATAGAAAGGATGAGAGTGGGTTTACATCCACTTTAAGCAAGGAGATCACAAATCTCCATAGTAAAAATGCTGGTGAGCTTCACCACCCAATGACCGTGTTCATCTCTCTGATTTCCATCTTTGGTCTTCCTACCTTAGTATCTCACCCCTTCAGTTTAAGCAGGGGGCTCACTATTCTCTATAGAATATATGCTGTACCAACCATGCTGTACCACCCAATGACTTTATTCATCTATAAGAGACACAGATGTAAGGGTTTTCCTCATTGATTTCCATCTCTGGTCTCCTTAATTTAGTATCTCACTCATTCTGCTTAAACAGGAGGTTTACTGTTCTTTATAATATAGATACTGTTGAGTTGACGGTGTCTCCATTTGGATTGATAAACTGCAATATAGATTTAAGGGGGGTTACTAATCTCCGTAATACAGGAGTTACACCATCCACTGACTTTGTTCATCTCTAAAGGACTCTGGTGTGAGAGCTCCCCTCTCTGGTTTCTTACCTTGGAATCTCACTTTTATTGCTTAAACTGTAACTAAAGGCAACACTTTTTTGAAAAGTGGAGAGGAGTCACTTGTCAGATTTTTATTGCTGTCTATGCCTCTATCAGGGAGATTTACCCTATCTATCTGCCATGTTTATCATTATTATTGAAAGTGAAAACGAAAGAAAATCCCAAATTTTGGTTTGTCACCAGAACAAGAATAAAGGGGAATCTGGCAATAGTGACACTAGATTTGGTGACAAGCAGAAATTCCCTCACTTGGACATCTCTGTAGAGCAGCCGTATGAGACTCTTCTACCATTGTATACTACAGACCATCATTAGAGGTGACACTTTCCTGGACACTGGCCCAATCTAATTGACTGCAAGCATTATCTGGCACTGTTCTTGATCCCTGTCCCAGTAAGTAACTATTTACAATGAAGTTATGATAAACATTACCATGAAACAAAAACTGATTGTGTAATCTACGATCGCTATGTTTTCTTTATAGTTCATCTCATGGAGGTTCATATTCGCCTTCTGTAACAACTGGTCATGAGGACACCATAGAAAAGCACATCAGCGGCCATCATTCTGTGTTTTTTCCCTCTCAATCATCCCTTCTTTGTCATTCAGTGTACTGAGGAGTCTGTTTTCAAGCAATTAAACTGAAAACAGATCTGATAAAGAAGAACATTCCTCCCTCCTCCTGTGACACAGTGTCTCAGGGTCCCAGTAATTCCCCTTGTCAGCACTGACAGGCTCATCTCACAGGGAGGACTGACGGAGCATTATTACTGGGACTCTGAGAACTGCCTCCCACTGGGAGATAGATGTATGTGTACAGTGGCAACCAATGTTAACATAGTGGGTACAATTTATCTAGCCTCCTTAGAGGAAAGTCAGCAATGCTTTTAACTCTTTGGTGGCCTACGGTTATTCGTTGCTGTATACACTACATACTGATTCTCGTAGATGTCAACATTCTGTATTTCATGCAGCGGTAGAGATAATTATATAAATTCCAGTTTTAACAAGCCTGTTTGTCATGCATTTTATCCAATCTCAGAGAACAGCGTACAATTTCTCAACTCTGTGGATTATAGCGATCGCACTAAAAGCTCTGTTTTTATGTGAGATGAAAAATGTCTTCAGTAAAGAGTCAAGCCGTGAGCACAGTCGTGTTACCAAACAAATGGGAATAAGCTGCATAAATTGTCCTACACCAATATAATCTGAAAAACCATGCTAATTGCTTTGCATTTGCTGATTACGGACCTTTTTCTCTTTTAGAACATTACAAATAACTTCTTCTGTGCTAAATGAAATCAGTTTGAAAGGTTTGAACAATTCACTCTGTAACTAATAGCAGACATAAGTCAGTGATCACGTTCTCAAATGATCCAACTGTCACGCGTGCTTATACTATATAGGTTTGCTTGCTTGTCAACAGGAAATAGTCTACAAGAAAATTAGACCAACCCATGGCCTTTCTTAGTCAGGGGTGTTTGCTGAGATTTGAAAGTATACATAAAAATCCTGAACTGGTTTGGAACTGACTTCAAAAAAAAAGGTCTGCAATGTTATAGGTAGCTTGAACTCCTTCTAAAAAAAACCTAGGTACTTCCTGGAATGTGAGTGTGTCTGGGTACTGCTGTAAATCTGCATTTTTTTTTAAAATTTTGGATAGAGTAGGCAAGGGTTATAAACCCTGTTAGTTTCATTTTTTTTTTCCTGCTATCTGTGTCCTGTAGGGAAGATTTTCCATCACTTTCTGTCCCATAGACATAACAGGAGGTGAGATAAAGTCCTTCCAAAGTTAGGGAATCCCAGCGTGTCACCAGGGTCACCAGAACTATTGTGCCCATTGAAAGATTTCCCCTCTATTATTGTTTCGGTGCCAACACAAATTTCGGTATTTTCCTTAAATTTTGATGATAACAATAAATAGGATAAATAGAGAGGGTGAATACAACTAACGGGGGGACTGACAGACATTCTAGTCCCTCTCTACTCTATCTAAAAGTTTTGCATTTAGTTGCTTTAAAGTTATAAAAAATTTAAGCAGACAGCTTTTTATTGCAGAACAGACATACCATGGCTTCTCTGCAATAAAAACAAACGTACTTGATTGCTCATAATCTTGTTTTTAATGAGCACTGAGATGGTCATGTGCAGTCAAGCATGGTGCCAATGTGAGAGGTAAATAGCTCCCATGCGCATACGATGGAGTCACAACATCCTCACTAGGCAATTAAGAGGCCAAACACCTGGCACCTGGAAGAATCCCTTGAGGAAGATATCAATGACGAGTGAAGGATTCAGGGATCACATTGCTGGAACAGAGGTGAGCATTTTGTGGACTTTAGTTCTGCTTTGATGCCTACTCTGTTGGGATTTGAAGATGGCCACCTCAACACAGAGACATAGGGTAAAACAAGGTGTGGAAAGTCAGTAAAAGGGAAAAGATCAGCTGGCGACTAGCGCTTAGCACTCTACCTGACTTTTTTTGGGGTACAGCTTCCAGAGTTAAGTTCCTCTTTAACCATTTTTGTCAAAAGTGCCAAAATCAATCCCTCTATCTGGCAATACAACTAATGATGTCAATACTACCGTGGAACACATTTCACCATGTATGGATGTGGAGCACCAGTGCCTGGAACAGAGAGCATCGGTTGCTGAATGAAGTCTGGTCATTTGCAAACCTTTTTCATGATACCATACTGTTCTCTACTGATAAACTGACACCATTTGTCACACTGAGTACAGTGCAATGGATAGCTCACCCATCATTCAATATCTAGTGGCTGTGTTTTTCAGGTGAGAAAAGGATCTTCCAAAGGTCACTGAGCATTTCCCCTTATGTGTTACCTGGCTAATCTAATTCATTTTCTTTCCTCTGCATTGACAGCTACTTATAGGGAACATGTATCATATTTTTTGTAAACAAATACCGTATATACTTGAGTATAAGCCGAGTTTTTCAGCACATTTTTTTGTGCTGAAAATGCCCCCCCTCGGCTTATACTTGAGTCACCATTTTTGTGCCTGATCTCCTGGACGTTGGGGACCCAGTAAACTTGGCACACAGGTAGCCCCATTTCTCCTCTACAAGTATGCAAAGTTTGTTGTCCGGGGGACCTACGGTCGGGGAGTACCTATTTTTTAAAGCCGGGCACTCCTTCCATAGACTCCCATGTTAAACGGTAATTTTTCTGGTGAATTTGGGGACCCGGTACTGGCCGGTCGTAGGTCCCCATGACCCGAAACTTGGCACACATGTAGCCCCCTTCCATAGACTCCCATGTTAAACGTCAGTCTAGTCATGGGCACAGTGAGGCATGGGCACAGTGAGGCATGGGCACAGTGAGGCATGGACACAGTGAGGCATGGACACAGTGAGGCATGGACACAGTGAGGCATGGGCACAGTCAGGCATGGACACAGTGAGGCATGCACATGGACACAGTGAGGCAAAGTGAGGCACAGTGAGGCATGCAGATGGACACCCTAGGCTTATACTCGAGTCAATAAGTTTTCCCAGTTTTTTTGTGGTAAAATTAGGTGCCTCGGCTTATATTCAGGTCGGCTTATACTCGAGTATATACAGTATTTTAAAATTTTATGGCAGTGCTTAACTTGCATTTACCCTGTTGCCGTAACAAATAGAAAAGGCACCATGCACAAGAAAAAGCTTATAGTGATTCTAAGGGCTCATGCACACTGGAGCTCAAAAAAGCGCTGCTTTTATACTGGCATTTGAGCATTTTTTTCTGCTTGAAGAAGCTTGGTCTTCTTGGAGCTCTCCTTGCATGATTTTATTGAGCTTCTTTGAGCTTCTTTGAGATCCTTTGAGATTTTTTAAACATAAGCATTTTTTTTCCTTCTATTATTGTGTGTTTACGAGCTTCTTTGAGCTTTTTCATGCTTTCTCATACTCTTTTGTGCGCTTTCACACATTTTTGGGCACTTAGGCCTCGTACACATGGCCGAGATTCTCGTTGAAAAAAACATGTCGTTTTTTTCGACGAGATTCTTGGACAAGAAACTTGTCCCGGCCGAGTGTACACACGCTCGTTTCAAAGAACCCGCGGTTCTTTGAAAGGAGCATACGCGGTGACGTCATCGACTACGTCGAGCATGCGCTCGTCACATTCGATGCCGTCGCCGCCATCTTGGTATACCCTACGTATGCCTAGGAAGCTACCGCGCATGCGTCAAATTCATTTCGAACATGCGCGGGCTTCCGGGAGGACAGGTAAGTGTACACACACTCACTTTTCTCGTCGAGAAACATGCCGAGGAGAATCTCGACGAGAAAATAGAGAGCAGGTTCTCTATTTTCTCGTCGAGGTTTCTTGTCGGTTTTCTCGACGAGAAACCCGATAGCAGCGTACACACGACCGATTTACTCGGCAAGACCTCTCTGCCAGCAAGTTTCTTGCTGGTTCTTGCCGAGAAAATCGGTCGTGTGTACGAGGCCTTAGGCGCTCTTTTCTGCTCGAAAGCTCCTCTGAAAAATAATAATTTTCTATGTAACCATGTGTTGGGCCTTCATTGATCTATGCAGATCAGTGCAGTTCAATGGATAATAGACATGTGCATGATGAAAAAATGTGTTTAGTTTCGTTTAGATTGGTAAATGTAGTTATTTAATTTAGTTAAATTTGGTTGATTCGTTGAATTTGTATACGGGATTGGTATTTGGAATTTATATTCGGAATTCATTTTATGTCTTTTTCAAATTATCTTCAAATTTACAGATTTTTTTTCGCTTTGAAACGTTCGAACCGATACATTTTGAATCGACCGAATCAAAAACCTTCGATTTTTTTTTTTTTAGATTCGAATGTGACAAAATAAACAAACAAAAGAAAAATCTTTATCAAATGATTAGGACACTAAATCACCTTTTGTTTAAAGTAGAACTGAAATTTTTTTTTCATTTGGATAGAGTAAGGGAGGGCTATACCCCTATCAGATTTTTTTTCGCTACATGTGTCCCATTGCAGAGATTTTCCTTCACTTCCTGTCTCACAGCCAAACAGGAAGTGATAGGAAATTCCTGCAAATTAAAGGAATTCCTTGGGGACCCCCAAGTCACCAGAACTAACGTCCCTATTGGAAGATTTCCCACGCTATTGTCCTGGGGACAACCCAAAATTTGTTTTTTTTGTTTTTACTTTCATTTTCAAATAAAATGGTAAAGACGACAAATAGAGAGGGTGTATCTCCTAAAGGGGGCACAGACAGCAATACAAACTGACAACTATTCAAATCCCTCTCTACTCTATCCAAAACTTTAAAAAAAAACTTTTGCCTTTAGTTATACTTTAACAAAAGCAGCATTATTTTGAAACGGTACTCTAATAACACACACAATCTTTGATTTCAGACACATGTTTATAGTTCGAATTTGACTGGAATTTGATGTTAAATTTGATTTAAATTTCAATTAGAATTTTGGAAATTTGGACAAATTTTGTTTCGTTATTCAAAGCAAAACGAACCGTACATGCCTATTGGACAACCGCCAAAGTAAACCTGTCATAAACTTGGACAATTTATAGACATACAGTATGTTATAAAAGAAATGAGGTTACCCTTGCAGAGGTTAACGTCAGTAAAATGCACTTGCTAAACTGATCTGTGGATCCAAAGATCTAAGCAGCTAAATTCAGATTTTGACTCTTCTTGCACATGTCAAGCTTGGCACTGTCCTAGGCCCCCTCAAACACCTGCCTATTGTTCTTTTAATGTGACATATTGTCTTCCTCTCCAAATGAGTTCCTGGGATAACGAAGGGACACAACTATGTTCAAATTTTACAGCAAGTCAATATTTGCACAACATTTCAGATTCCTGAAATTGGACACCCAATTTTTTTTTATCCAAACATATTTTTGATTTTCTTTTTTTTTTTTTTCCATATATATTTTTGATTTTCTAATAGTTAATAAGGTCAAATTAACATTTTTTTTTTCAACTGTAGTGATGAGGAAAATTGAATGAGAAGATTGGAAAAGTTTTCTCAAACTAGCTAAATTCTAATTGTCAATTGGGTTTTCGTTCTGAAAAAACGTTTCTTATTTCAATGTGCACGTGCATCCCCAAACTGAATGTAGAATTTGAAAAACATTGGCATGGCAATCAAACCAAAATGTTTAGGGTTTTATATGAAATTTGTCAAATCTGTAATGATACTATAGAACACTCTGAGAAATGATTTTTGTGAACGTTCATACGTTCTAACAAGATTTTACTGTATGGCCAGCTTGAATCTATAGAGCTACTGCTATTCTGCGTTTATGTGTTTTGTGCTGAAGGTGACCTATGCTTATGCAAATATTCTTGGTGTGCTCATCATGTCATTAAGTTTCTGACAGATTTACTTTAGGAGCTCAACTACATGGGTGATATCTCATTTATTCAAATTGGGTGCAGCAAACCTGTGACTGATTACTGACATTGTAGCAAGTGACAGTTAACGTACCTTGCTACAAATGCTGCAGGGACCTGAGATGGCTGTAAAACGGTGCAGCATTGCTTCCACATCATGTGTGGATCAGTAAAGTGCAGCAAAGCCCAAAACTCACTTCTTCTATAACTGAAAAAAAAACACGACTTTTTGGTTTCGCTCACACAGTTTAACATTCTTTAAGGCAACTGCCTGCTCCCTCCCCATACTTCATTTGTATTCTCACTCCTGCCCCCACACTGAATTTGCAAAGACATCTGAAGTGTCATAAGATGACCTTTAGCAAACACTTTGCAAATGTGCAACCATTTGTAAGATTTTTATTCCACTAATAGATGATTTTATATCATTTCCATATGGTTGTAATTTGTTCCTTTGCATGTGTCACATTCTTTTTTAATGCTCCAGCATGGGGAATTAAATATCAGGCTGTAACTAAATGTAGTCTCGCTTGCTAAATGGACGTTGCGATACATTTGCATCTGTTAGGTGCAAAATTATTTTATGCATTGATGTTCTGTCCTAACCTGCTTGAAGAAGTGAGAACAGAGCTATCAAAAGTATGCAGTAATTTGCCGTGACTGTAAAAGGAAGACTCTATTAGTTTAATTGCCAATGGATATGTTCTGTGTTGAAACACTAAAATAAAAAAATAAATTAATGTGAAAATGTAAATGACCGTTGCTGATAATTTCTTTATCTTATTTTATATTTATTTTTATCATATTATTATCTGAAATTGGCCCTGCTTCCTCAAGTTGAATTTGCATGTTAACAAGTGTTTAAAGTGACACCAAACTTTGGTTTAAAAAAAAAAAATGCTAATAAAGTATGTTTTCTTAACGCAAAAAAGTATCTTCTATTGCTCTCAGCATTCTCCAAATCTCCAAACTCCTTTTTTTCTGCTACGATCGGACTTCCTGTTTGAGAGTGGCTATGTTTATTCTGCATTTTCCCACTGTATGTAGGGTCTCTTGCTTGCTCTCTAGATGGACTATTAACTATGGACTATGGGATTTGTAGTGTGCACTGCCCATTCCAAACTAATGGAAGTGAGGAGGGTATGTTTAAGAGCTCATGAAGGATGTTACAAGGAGCACAAATTACAGTAAGAAACAGTTTCATGATAAATAGATTAGAGGGCCACGAAGTAGGGAATGTGTATGGCATATTGTTGGAGAATAAGGATATCATTTAGTGTCATTTCAAGGCATGCTAAGGTGCCAGGGTGCATGCAAGGTTGCTAAGGTGCATACATCAGTTGAGAGGGCATTTTAACATGCCTTAATTGCCATTTGAGGTGCCCTAACTATTTCTGTGGGAGACAATGTTTTAAAGTGTAAACTTGAGTTGACGCTTTGATTTATTTTTCTTCTTCCATCTCATTAAGTAAGTTTTGCTGATTTAATCAAGTCTGTGTATTTCCTTCTTATTGTAGTCATTTGAAGGGGGAGGAAAAAAATGTATGAACCCAGGGTGTCAGGTTGCTTTGACCATTGATATTCTTTAAAGCAAAGCTTCACCCTCTTCCACTACTTCCCTCCACTCCACCCCTCCTTCCATCCTCTATACCAGGGGTCTCAAACTGGCGGCCCTCCAGCTGTTGCAAAACTACAAATCCCATGAGGCATTGCAAGGCTGACAGACACAAGCATGACTCCTACAGGCAGAGGCATGATGGGACTTGTAGTTTTGCAACAGCTGGAGGGCCACCAGTTTGAGACCCCTGCTCTATACGTATTGTGCTGTTTTGCTTTTTTTTTTTTACCTTTTTTCAGGCAAAAATGTCCGACTCTGCCTCCTCATGCACATCAGTCACCTTAGGTAAATGACATGCACACTGCCCGCTTTGCCCCCCGGGATATGCACATCACGTATCCAAGGAGGCATAGCCTTCTATTTAAGAAAGTAGGAAGGGCAGGCCTTTGGTGTGTTATCGGGAGGCCCACCTGTTCAACCAGGGAGAGCCTTTCGATAAGGTGAGAAAGAACATGGCAGCACTAGACAGAGCTGTGACCAGATATGAGAGGATCTCAGTAGACATGTGCATTCGTTTTCGTCCGAATGCATTTTTGTCCGAATTTTGGTGGTTTTCGCGTTCGTTTTAACAAACGATAACGAACACGCAGAATCCAAAATATGAAAGATCCGACATAAAAAATGCCTTACTTTCGTTTCGTTGCGACAACAGTTCGATACAGATAGAAGATTCGACATGACGGTGACAATAGCGATCTGTGTCTATCGAATCTGCGGTCGAATGTGCCTAACCTAACTAATCCAAGATTATTCGACATAGAGAGAAAAGATTTGACATTATAGAGACATGAAGATTCGACGAAGCAGCTAAAAACATACGATCGCTGCAAGCGGACATTTATGGTCAAATGCTTCCCCCATAGGCTATAGAAGAATTCTAATGTTGTTTGGCTAGTAATAATAATTAATAAATATAATTATTACTAGTCATACAACATTAGAATTCTACTATAGCTTGTGGGCGGAGCATTTGACTGGAAATGTACGATTCAACATCGTACAGTTTAGCTGCTTTGTCGAATCTTCTTAGAACATTCGACAGACACCATAAGCCTTCAATTGACAGATTCGACCTTAATTAGGATTTTCAGACAAATGCACTTTTTAACGAAACAAAATAAACAAAAAACGAATTTCGGGAGTAACTAAATACATTTATTTTTCGGACGAAAGCGAAATTCCAAAACACAAAATTTCAGTGTGCACATGTCTAGATCTCAGCGGGACAACGCTGGATCCACTGGATGGGTGAGTAGCTGAAATGTGCAGATACCATCTTAAGGTAAGCGGGGGTGAAAAAAAAAACAGGATGTGTGCAGATCTACTTTTAGGTTGACCAAGCATTAGATACAATTCTTTATGTTAACTGCATGCATTTTAAGTAATGTAAGTGTAACACATACAACTATTTTTCCCCTCTCACAGAAGTCTCAGTATTCCCCCTGACCATGCATTCATCTAGATTTCTGTCCAGAAGGACGACTTTTCTTTGCATTACCCCATGTCAGCATTTTATTCCTGGACAATGTGCTGGCTCAGAGGTGACACAGTCATGTAATTCTGGTGGCTGTGTAGTTTTCATCTGTTCTCACAAATTTCTGACACAGCTCAACCCCGGCTGCAGCTGCTCACTTAATAACATGCTACAAAGCTGGAGTCCAATCACTGGGGAAGAAGAGACTAGGAAATGGATTCTACTGCTTGCAGCATACCGAAACTACCATCTTTGTACAGACTATATTACTTGACTGACGTTCACAGACTGCTGCTTAATAATAAAATGTAGTGCTTAAAAAAAAAATAAAAAAAAAATGCTCTAGCAATATATAGTGATATGTCAAGAATTTATTCAAGGACTGATGACAGAATATGGGAACTGTCTTGCAATATGACAGGTTAATTTATTTACATTGTGGGTGACATGGCAAGTTTGATAAGCTTTGGGAAGCCTGGTTGGCTACCCCAGGTCTTGGCTCGCTTGACTTGGTACTGTATAGATTGATATAATTACCTCCATACTATGTCTCACGAGTGTAGCACTCTGTAGTCGCAGATATATCTGCCATATCTGTATTACAGGGTGATCTATTCTTTTACCTTTCTTTTTTAACCAGTTGAAGACCGTAAAACTTACATATACGGCAGCAAGGCTACTAGGTACGTAATGCGGCATTTCCGGGTAGGGGGCACGTGCCGCCAGCTACCTGGCTGTGCTGTGATTATACACAGCAGATGCCGATCAGCGGGGGCCGGCCATTGGATGACCGCCGACACCTGCCGATCGTCGGGAAGACATACAGGACAGGGCTTGGCCTATGTAAACAAGACAGAGCTCTGATCTGTCAGTGGGGAAGTAATGGATTTTCTTTTAATGCAAAGCAAGGAAAGAAAATCCATTACTTCCCTTAGTAAAAGCAGCACACATAGTACACCAAAACACTGGCTAGGCACACATTTAACCCTTTGATCGCCCGGGATGTTTAACCACTTCCCGCCCGCCAAAAATCAAAATGACTGGCGGAAATTGGTTCTGTTATCCTGACTGGGCGTCAAATGACGTCCAGTAGGATAAGCCGCGATCATGCGCCCGCGAAGGCATGCACCTTATCAGTGTCACCTCATCAGTGCCCGTCAGTGCAGCCTCATCAGTGCCCATCAGTGAAGGAGAAAACAAAATTTTATAACAGAAACAAAGAAAAACTTGTTTTCCCCCACAAATGTCTGTCTCTTTTTAGTTTGTTTAGCAAAAAATAAGTGGTGATGCAATACCACCAAAAGAAAGCTCTATTTGTGGGAAGAAAATTTTGTTTGAGTACAGTGTTGCATAGCCGCGCAATTGTCATTCAAAGTGTGACAGCGCTGAAAGCTGAAAATTGTCCTGGGCAGGAAGGGGGGAAGTGCCCTGTATTGAAGTGGCTAACATCTTCCCAGCCAGTGTCCTTAGTACAGTGGTAGTGCATTTTTTAACACTGTGTCACTGGTTCCCAAAAAGTGTCAAAAGTGTCAATGTCCTATTGTCCATCGCAATAACGCATTACTGATAAGTCACTGATTGCTGATATTACGTGTAAAAATAAAAAAATAAATATAAATTCCAGTATATATACAATAGTCTGTAGATGCTATAACTTTTGCACAAACCAATAAATATATGCTTATTGGGATTTGTAGCAGAATACATATTGGCCTAAATTGATGAAGACATTTTATTTTTTTTATTTTTTTATTGGATATGTTTTAAAGCAGAAATTAAAACATATATTTTTTTTTTCTCAAAATTGTCAATTTTTTTTTGTTTATAGCGCAAAAAAAACCCCCAAAAAAAAACAGTGGTGATAAAATACCACCAAAAGAAAGCTTAATTTGTGGAAAAAAAGGGTGTCAATGTTAGATTAACGACCCCCTAGAAACAGATTGCCTCCTCCTCCCTTTAAAACTGAACACATATTAATTACACAGGTTCTGTGGCAAATGTAATGCAGATAAGGCACCAAGTGATTTTAATTGCCACCTTAATCAGCCACAGAACCTGTGTAATTAACATGTGTTCAGTTTTAAAGTGATAAGGTGGCAACCCTAGTTCATGTGCGGGGAGAAAATGGTCTCTTTACCATTTTGGTGCGGATGCGATGGGATTTGAGTCAAACAAAATATGGCTGAAATCGCGCTGCACAGACATTGCATGTGATCTGCACAGGAATGTGGTGTGTGAATCACATGCGATTTTCCGCATGCACCAGTGTGAAACTACCTCTGATTAAAAAAAAAAAAAAAAATTAATCATGCAAATTTGTAAAGCTACTAAAAGGTTCCATTTCATTTGATGAACCGACATCTTAAAAATGGTAGAGTTAAGGCTTTTTCACATTGACGACCATAGAGCAGTAAAAACAGGTGTCCTAGCCACGGTTTTATGGTCCCCAGTCTCCCACCGCAATTCTACCATTACAGTCTGACACGGCCGTGACAATTTTAACTTAAGTTGCAGGCTTTGACAGGCAGCATCGCTTGTCAAACTCACCCATTGTGACCAATAGGGCCACGAGCCAAAGCTTGCCTTGCATAATCCTACAATGTAAAATGAACATTCGGCAATTTAAAAAAAGAGTAACGCAAAAAAAAAGTAGGCGTCAAGAGACGGCAGTAGCGACATCGTGGGTTGCTTTTCCGAGGGCAGTAAGTATTACCGCCTGTCTGAAAGAGCCCTTAATGCTTTTTTTTTGGAAATCATCAATCAATATCTAACATTCCCCTTTAACGTCATGCTTCCTTCTCACTGCTGTCTCATCATCCTCTCTTACCTGCCTGTCTTGGCACGGCTGGAAAAACTACTTCACATTCTTTAGTCGTTGTTCAGTAATAATGGTTCTCTTCTTCCCAGTCATTCACAATTAACTCAGCGGTAACCTGGATCTGAAGTTGAGTTTTTTTCTGCGATCTGATTGGTGCCAGATTTTACAGTGAATGATGAGGTAGGGGAATAGTCTTACTACTGAACAAGGATTAGCGCTGTGATTATCAGAAGTAGTCCAGCTACTGCTGAGAACATTTGCATATTCTTCCCGACAGTCCTGCTTTGCAAAGAGGAAAATATTTTGTTTGGTTTTATATGTACTTATCATCCGTAAGTCTCCTAGGATATGAAGACTATAGATGTACAAAGTACAGTAAACCTTAGCCAACCATCAGATTTTACCTTTACAGTCAAAACAGCGAACAGTAATTGCTTATTGACTGTCATGAGTGATTGCGCTTTGCTTTATCAAAAATGCACAACAGACTTGTAATGATTGCGGAGTCTATTCAATTCCATTCTATTCTGCTATACAAAAGCATACTGTGTATTCTGTCTACAGGTGTCGAATCCATTATGTCCAATATTAGGGATGGGTGCTTTTCTCTAGAACTCTCTGTAATTTGGAACATTTTGTGTAAAGTACATTGAATGACATTTAAAAGTGACCCGTGTTTTAAACACCCTGCCCTTGGCATCTCCATTCTCATTAAATTGTTAAGTACTGCTCCACACAATTTTAAGTAGAAAATGCTTTGTGATCTCATCTAGGCGTTTGACATTTTTAAGGAAAATTAAAAATTATTCATATTTTGTCTTTCTCGAGCTTTCTGAATAATGGATAATGCACCCGTCTGCTAGATGAAGTCTTATAATAAGTACATGCCTATTGGATGTGTGGGGTTCCAATTTATGACCTGAAATGCTTGGAAGTGACCAGTCCAGGGCAAGCTGTGAAATATGCATCATTGGTAGCATACTTAATCACTTAGTGCTTCAGTTCTTTAACAGGATAGTGCCATTTCTCACATCTGTATGTAGCACAACCCCCACAGGAGCCACTTCTTTGCATCGACTCAGCTCCTCTGACACACCTAGTTGATTGAAAATAAAACGCAATATCTGCAAGCACTTTTAAGAACATAAGTATTGACACCTTTACCTCAGAGTGAGTGAGTGAGTGAGTAACTTATATAGCGCTACAAATGCAAACTAAATCACCTCAAGGCGCTTTTTGCATCCAGTGTCTGCCTGTGTCTTCAGAAGAGGTGGGTCTTAAGCTTCTTTCTGAAGGCCAGATGGTTTTCTTCCATGCGGATGTCCGTGGGTAGTGCGTTCCATAGCCGGGGTCCTTGAACTGCGAATCTTCGTTCTCCTTTTGATTTGTAGCGGGTCTTGGGGATGTAGAGGAGGTTTTGGTTAGTTGACCGGAGGAGGCGACTAGGGGTGTAGTGCTTTATTTTCTCGCATAGGTATTGCAGAGCGTTTCCTTGTGTGCATTTGTGAGTGAGGCAGAGGGCCTTGAATGTAACCCGGCCTTCACGGTTAGCCAGTGGAGGGTCCTCAGGGACGGGGTGATTGATTCCCAGGTTTTTTTTTCCCGTTACCAGTCTGACTGCTGTGTTCTGGACGACTTGTAGACATGATATTTGGTATTTTGGAAGTCCGAGGTAGAGAGAGTTTGCGTAGTCGAGTCGGGAATTAATGATTGTTCCAACTACTACTGCTGTGTCTTCTTCCGGGATGAAGGGGACGAGTCTACGCAACAGGCGAAGAAGGTACTGAGATCCGCTGACTACTGATCCTATTTGTGCGTCCATAGTCATGTCTGAGTCAAAGATGGCTCCAAGGCTTTTGACTTTGGTGCTGGGGGTGATGGTTTGTCCAAGGATGGTGGGTGGTGTGCATGTTGTGCTAGGGTTTTTCTTTTGGTTTGAGTGGAGAAAGAGAAGTTCTGTTTTGGATCCATTAAGTTTGAGGGAGCTCTCCGTCATCCAATCATCGATCAATGAGAGGCAGTTTTGCTGTGCGTGGTATTGGTCTTTTTTGTTGGTGATGCGAAGGTAAAGTTGGGTGTAATCAGCATGTGATAGAGCAGGTCCTGTTTGCTGATGATTTTGAAGAGTGGGCGGAGGTAGATGTTGAAGAGCACGGGTGACAGGGGTGATCCTTGAGGGACTCCGCATGTAATTTTGCGTGCTTCCGAAGTGAAAGCTTCTAGTTTCACTTTCTGAGATCGGTTCTCTAGGAAAGATGCGAACCAGAATAGATCTGAGTCTACGACTCCGGCTACTTCTTCGAGACGAATGAGCAGGGTTTTGTGGTCTACTGTGTTGAAAGCTGTGCTGAGGTCCAGCAGCACCAGGAGACACGATTCTCCGTCATCTGCTGCTTCGAGGGCGTCATCCCAAATTTTGAGACGTGCAGTTTCTGTCCCGTGACCCGGGCGGAAACCAGATTGTAGTGGGTCCAAGAGTTTTTAGGTGTCCAAATGGATGTGTAGCTGTTGTACTACTGCTTTCTTGATGATTTTGGAGATGGTGATAAGGCTTGTTACCGGTCTGTGGTAGTTTGGGTCTTTGGGGTCGAGGTTGGGCTTCTTTAGGAGGGGTTTGATTATTCCTTGCTTAAGGGAGATTGGAACGATTTCTTCTTTGAATGATTGGTTTATGAGGTGTGTTATGGTGGGTGCCAAGATGTCGTTACACTCTTTCACAAGTTTTGTAGGAATAATGTAGTTTGGTGATGTGCTGTCTCGGAGGCTTCTGATGATGATTTTAGTGGTGTCGATGGTGATTGGGGCCAGAGAAAATTTTGGTGATTGTAGAGTATTTGTAATGTTTTTTTCCTCTTGCTCTGGCCGAGTGAGGTTGCTTGTTTTTTTTTTTTACTGAATTATTTCACGAATGTTTGTGATTTTGTCAATAAAAAAATCAGATAGTTCATTGCAGAATTCTTGTGTTTCGTTTGCTGGAGGCTCTAGACAGGTCTCACATCTGTATGTAGCACAACCCCCACAGGAGCCACTTCTTTGCCTCGACTCAGCTCCTCTGACACACCTAGTTGATTGAAAATAAAACGCAATATCTGCAAGCACTTTTAAGAACATAAGTATTGACACCTTTACCTCAGAGTGAGTGAGTGAGTGAGTAACTTATATAGCGCTACAAATGCAAACTAGTTCATAGTCCGAGCGACTAGTTTGAAAAGTTCGTGGGGACGGTTTATGGCTTTTGCGATGGTGTTGGAGAAGTGTTCTTTTTTTGCTTTGAAGATTGATTTGTGGTATTTCGTGGTGAGTGATTTGTAGTTTGAGTGGTTTTCCATTGTTGAATTCCTTCTCCATGTTCCTTCAGCTCTTCTGCGTTCTTGTTTCAGTAATGTAAGAGAGTCATTGAACCAGCCCGAATTGTTTTTGCGGATGAGTGCTCTGCGTCTTGGTGCGACTGTGTCTGCTGACTGTAGTAATGCTTTGTTAAGGGAGTTGAGTGTTTCTTCAGTTGAGTGGTTTTGACTTAGCATCGCCTACCAGCTGTCGGGACTGCCAGGGATATTCGCGCCAGCACAGGAAGTGACGTCAGCGGAGAGCCTAGAAAACGCCAGAAGGAAGCCACAGATAGACCTAGGTTGCCGTGACAATTTTCTTCAGATGCAGGCACTTTGTAAAGTACAATGGACTCAGAGCCAGACCTATAGATTTGTAGTATGTGTTGCAATGTCCCTTGAGAGGTACCTCTTGGTATAAACAATAGGCAAAGGTCTCTGTGAACCAGCTATGAAGGGGAACAGTCCTTAATCCTAACTCTTCAGCAGCCTAACGTTGGGCCTAGTTCTCCCAATGGTGCACAGGAGTACAGTCCCTGTCAAACCTGCAGGTAGCAAGTAGGGCTACTAGATAGCTGTATAGTCAGTCAGTTCCTAAAAGGCTCACCATGCAGTCACACACAGTGATTTGCCCTCCCTCTGCTCTGCACCCAGGTAACTCTAGCTGTCAGAGCACCTGGACTCAGCACTCTAGATCCAATTCAGGTCACCGATATGAACCAAGCAATAGCGCACCCTGGACATCGATGCACACTCTCTGATTTCCCTTGCGGCAGGAGGAAGTTATCTCCTGTACAGCCCGGAACAATTCAGCTCTTTCCTCTCCTCCTGGCAATCTCTCTCTCTCTGATGAATGTAGTTCAAAAGCTCTTGATCACCATAGTAGAGTCTCTTCTCTAGACTATAGTTCCCATAGTGCATTGCTGCCTGGCTCAGTCTATTGAACTCTACCCGCTCATCAGATTCCTCTTCTCGCTGGAAACAACCATTAGCCAGTTCAGAACCACAGGGTAGTAGCTACAAAGAGCAGCTGCAGACAGTGTTTCCTCACTCTCTATTCTTAGCTAAGCACCCAGGTACATAAATAATGTTTTGCTGTGTCTGGAATATGTAGCCCTGTATGCGACATTTCAATATGCATAAATATGTATATCTCTATATCTGCCTGTCCACACAAGTGAGCAGGGTTGCCAACTTCCAGTAAATTTACAAACAGTTTGCAAAATCTGTAATTTTTGCATCTGCCCATGAACGTCCATTATGGACATGCAGTCTGCATGTTCATAATGGACATTCACGGACAGATGCAAAAATTACAGATTTTGCAAACTGTTTGTAAATTTACTGAAAGTTGGCAACCCTGCAAGTGAGGTTGATGTAGGAATCCTCGTCCACTGTGCTAATGTATTGTGATTTGTGACAGTAGGACTCCTCCGCTGTCAGATCACACTGATCAGCGCCGTAGCTGATTGGCTGTAGCTGCTGATCAAATGAACATTTTACAACTTTCCCGTTTTGCAGAAATTTATTATTATATCAACTTCTTACAAGTGGTAACAGCCATAGATGGATCAAAACTTGGCTAATCCCTGCTGTGCTGCTGTTCCTTAAGAGCTCTTTGGCTCCTGCGTGCATCGTGGCTCGACCATTCAAGCGGCTGCAGCCTGCAATACCAGAAGGAACGTTGGGTAAGGATGGAAGCCTCTGCAGAGGTGACAGAGTGCGGCTGGAGGGCTTCATTTCAAGGTAAGTCTTTCACAATGTGCTAGTATGCAATGCAGCAATACAGAGTTGGCAAATTATCTTTCAGCCTGTTTTGTATCTTGTGTGATTATGATGTCTGCTATGCCTCGTACACACAATGAGAATATCGGAGGAATGTTCGTTTGCATGCTAGTCTCATATTGAAAACCAATAGGTTACTAAAGTTCTGAAAATTCTTGTACGATAGAATACACCTTCAGGAGTGATGTCAGAAAATAAACATTTTCTTGCTTGTCCCTTCAGATAATTTTGCATTAACTATCATGATCGGCTCTCGAAAGCTGTGTACTAACCGCCAGAATAGCACATGATGAATTTGAAAAGCGGTATTTTTTGTCCGATTTTTCTCATTGTGTGGACTTGGCATTAGGCTAGCTAGGGGACAAAGGTAGGAAAGGCTGGTTTAGGATGGTTGGCAGAAAGCTTAAATCTGGTCTTGGTAACTGCCTTTTGAAAATGTATGTAGTTTTGAGTGACATGGACTTGTCATTTAGTACCATGGAGTCTAAATTCAACAGGATTACTGTTATGTCTGTCCAACTGTCAAAGTCTGGCTATCAATTTCAGTCGTACTGCATCATCACAGTCTGTCTCCCTGTCCCCTTCATGTCTGTAAATCTGTAAATCTGTATTAAAAAAAAAAATTAACTCTCTACAAGAGATTATTGAGATGAGTTTGAATTAATGTGAGTCTGTATTGATCTTTGGAAATGGATTTAGGCTCTAGCCCAAATAATGATTTTAAAGTCACAGTGGGGGTTATTTACTAAAACTGGAGAGTGCAAAAACTGGTGCAACTCTGCATAGAAACCAATCAGCTTCCAGTTTTTATTGCCAAAGCTTAATTGAACAAGCTGAAGTTAGAAGCTGATTGGCTACCATGCACAGCTGCACCAGATTCTCTAGTGCTCTAGTTTTAGTAAATCTACCCCATTTTCTATAGTTAACACTAATAGCTACACTTTAGATATTTAGATTGGAGTCTCCCAAATCCAGTACCGAGGGACTAGTGAGAGGTTGTACTTTTAAAGAGGAAGAAAAGCCTCCTTAAAAAAAAAAAAAAATACACCCTGCAAGACAAAGGCATAATGAGCTAGTATGCATAGCATACTAGCTCATTATGAAGTACTTACCTGAGATCGAAGCCCCCCGCAGCCATCCTTGTTTGCTTCCCTGTCGCCGCCATGATACCTGGAGTGACTTCCGGGTATCGCGGCTCCAGCGCTGTGAATGGCTGGAGCTGCAATGACATCACTCCCTCGCATGCACGCGGGAGCCGCCACTAATGGCATGTCCCATTCACTAAAGGCACGCTTAGTGCGCCTGCGCCGTAGACATCGGTGCTGTCTTTTTTGCAAATATTTCCTAAACCGTGTAGGTTTAGGAGATATTTGTTGCACCTACAGGTAAGCCTTAATCTGGGCTGCGCCGTAGACATCGGTGCTGTCTTTTTTTCCTAAACCGTGTAGGTTTAGGAGATATTTGTTGCACCTACAGGTAAGCCTTAATCTGGGCTGCGCCGTAGACATCGGTGCTGTCTTTTTTGCAAATATTTCCTAAACCGTGTAGGTTTAGGAGATATTTGTTGCACCTACAGGTAATCCTTAATCTGGGCTTACCGGTAGGTATGAGTGGTCTGTAAGGGTTTACAACCACTTTAAAACATCCGTGTATTTTCAAATAAGTATTTATTGGATGCAGTCTAAAAGAAGCACATTTATTTCACATGGGATATTCCACGGTGAAGGGAATTTGGCCAGCTTAAACAACAGTGCCAAAAAAAGATAAAGTTTCAGTCTTACTTGAAAACATTTTGTATAGTCCTACTGAAGATGGAAAAAAAAAAACCATCTGGTACTCAAGAATACAGACTGCTTGATCCAAGAATTTAATCTCCCTGATTAAGTCCAGTCACACAATTCAGAACCTTTGCACAGGGTCGTTGTTCTGGTTAGGACAAACCGTATGCAAAAACATCATAGGCACACTGAAGTTTTTAGTACTAGAAAGGGGCAGGGGATTATTTTGTGTATTATTTCTTATACATGCATTTGCGAGATAAGACCATTTTGAGAGACCATAAAGCCTACTTGAAAGTTGTGGTTATTTCTAGTATGAGAGGCTCCTAAGCAAATGACTGCAATTATTTTGCAAAGATTTTTTTTTCTATATCCATTAGCATATTGATGTGGACCAGAGCATAATGCCACCTACAAATTTTCAGCGAATATATTATATAAAACATTTGCATATCATAATTAGCTAATGTTTCTGTAGTCCACAAAAGCCAGTTAACATTCACAATATGATGTGCATGAATCTGGCAGTTACACTCTATCTTGTCTACTGATGAGAGATGGTGCTAAATTATACTACATTTGTACAGCAATGTCTCTAATGACCAGTAAATAGTTGGGGGAGATATGAAATTGGAAATTTAGTAATAGTATTTTTTCCCATGAGCCTTTGCCCCTCTGATTCTTTCTAAGCTGATTCAATGTCATAAAATAAAGTAACTGAGTTTAGGTTTAACTGAACCTGAACTTTGGGGGTTTTGTCCAAAAAAGATCAGCAAAAGTTAAAAGATTTTTCACCAGTATAACCCCTGGCCTCCCTGGACCTGACCTTTTCCCATTTACTGATTTATCATGACTTTTTTCACATTGTGTCTTCGTGTAGAGGTGGCCATCTTAATAGAACAACAGAGCTTTGCCTCCTTATGTCAGAGTAGCTCCATGATGAGTGATGATCTGATTACTGGTGGATAGATATTTCATAAGCAGCAAAAGATGTGTAGGAAGCTCAGAACAAAAGAATCAGAAGCAGGGTGAACCTCACACCGAAGCTCCTCCACCAAGAAAAACAGTGAGCAGATCATTATACTGCAAGGAAGTAATGCCTTCATCATTTGGCAATATTTGAAATTTACAGAGGCTGCATATTGAAATGAAAAGGTCACTTTTTTTACATCATATTTGGCCTCCCTGGATCTGATCTTTTTCCATTTCTTGATTTACAATGACTTTTTCCACATTGTGTATTTGTGTAGAGGTGGCCATCTTGGTAGAGTAACAGAGCTTTGCAAATTATGTCAGAGTAGCCCCATGATGACTGATGATCTGATTACTGCTGGAGGGATATTTCATAAGCAGCAGGAGATGTGCAGGAAGCTCAGAACAAAAGAAGCAGAAGCAGGGTTAACCTCACACTGAAGCTCCTCCACCAAGAAAAACAGTGAGCAGATCATTATACTACAAGGAAGTGATGCCTTCATTGTTTGGCAATTTTTGAAATTTACAGCAGCTGCATATTGAAATGAAAAGGTCACTTTTTTTACATCATATTTGGCTTCCATGGCAAAGATTATTTTACTTGGCTGACTGTTTCATCTTAGGTGGCATAGATGGTGGCCATGCGGGCTTTCTCATTGCAGCACTGGGGATGATCATCTGATTATCATAATAGCAGAGTGTCCCAGTTTACACAAATTTTAGAAATGAGCGATATGAACTTATACCTTACATATCAAGAATTTTATAATTCATTAATCCACATTTATTACTTTAACAATTTTATTCAGGACACTATTCTTATAAATCCAGCATTCTCAACTTTTAGGACTGTAAATCTGTTTTCAGTGTAAAATTCTATTATGCATACAGAATATTAACATTGGCTATTAACAGTGAATACAGAGTGAACCTGTAGGCCTTCCTTGTTTTCTATTTGCATTAAAGCACAGGGATTTGTCACTATGCAAAACGCCTTGAATTAAACACCATATGGAGGTACCTAACAAGTCATTTCATTGGGGTACAATTTGCACATTTTTAGGAAATTATAAAAAAGAGTGCATTTTCGAAAAAAAAAAAAAATTGTATACAATAAAAATGTCTCCGTACATTTAGAAGATTAGCACTATAAACAGAGGGTTTATCAAACAGTATATTGAGAAAATCGTAAAATGTAAATTCAAAATAATTTTACATTTTTCTTAAATACCCCCAGGTATTCTAGTAAAACTTTAGCTCCCACAGCTATTCTAGTAAATTCAAAGTGAAAACATATTGATGTAGAAGACACTACACTATGTAATTTTAAATGGTAATTTTGTTTTATTAAGATAAAAATATATGTACCGTATATACTTGTGTATAAGCCGACCCGAATATAAGCCGAGGCACCTAATTTTACCACAAAAAAATGGGAAAACGTATTGACTCGCGTATAAGCCTAGGATGTCCATCTGCATGCCTCACTGTGCCTCACTGTGTCCATGTGCATGCCTCACTGTGACCATGCCTCACTGTGACCATGCCTCACTGTGACCATGCCTCACTGTGTCCATGCCTCACTGTGCCCATGCCTCACTGTGCCCATGCCTCACTGTGCCCATGCCTCACCATGTCCATGCCTCACTGGGCCTATGCCTCACTGTGCCCATGCCTCACTGTGCCCATGACTAGACTGACGTTTAACATTGGAGTCCTTAGAAGGGGTGCCCGGCTTTGAAAAATCAGTGCTCCCCACCCGTAGGATCCCCCAGACAACAAACTTTGCACACTTGTAGAGGAGAAATGGGGCTACATGCTTGCCAAGTTCTGGGTCCAGAGGACCTACTACCGGCCAGTACCGGGTCCCCAAATTTACCAGAGAAATGACCGTTTAACATGGGAGTCTATGGAAGGGGTGCCTGGCTTTGAAAAATCGGTGCTCCCCGGCCGTAGGTCCCCCGGACAAAAAACTTTTCACACTTGTAGAGGATGAGTGGGGCTACCTGTGAGCCAAGATTGGCTGGTACCGGGTCCCCAAAGCCCGGGAGATCAGGCGCTAAAAGGTGACTCGAGTATAAGCCGAGGGGGGCATTTTCAGCACAAAAAAATGTGCTGAAAAACTTGGCTTATACTCGAGTATATACGGTAAACAATACATTTATCTTATGCAGTCCCTTTTGGACTGTTAAATATACCATTGAATGTGTTTTGTTATATCCATATTTAGTAAGATAATGTTATAAGACAAGGCAAATAAAATACCTGTAGATTATGCTAAAAAAATCTTGTGAACTGATAATTTCCTGTGTTTTTTTGCTTCTACTGACTGTTATCAATTACATTGTTCGCTGCCAAGTCTGAGGACTACACCACACCCTTTAATGTTGTGGAAAATAAAAAAGGAGTTGGGTCCTGTAGTCCTATCTTTTTCTGTTGTTGTGATGCAGTAGGTTAACATTTTATCCTGGGACAAGAAGTGTGGTACTGACAGAATCACCATGTCAAAAAGCTAATAATAATATAATAATAATAATAATAATAATAATAACTTAATAATGATAATATTAATAATAATAATATTATTATATTAATAAAATTAATGCATCCACTGCATCCAAGGACTGTTAAACTGGAATATATAACAATGGTTGTTCTGGGGTTTAGATAGACTTTAAATAATAAATAAAAAGGAAATATAATACACACATGTGGAGGGTGAAAATGACAAACAATGCAACAAGTAAAAAAGGCTAAAAATTAAATTAAAATTAAATTAAAATGTTTTCTGGTGTGCATGGAAATTAAAACACTGATACAATGATTATGGTATCAACAAACCTTTTCCTATGTAAGAAAACTGTTTCCTTGCTGCATTACAACATATCTTCTTACCAAATCATGGTCCTTCAGCGAATATTTAGTACAGTCCACAAAGACACAGTGAGAGGACATAAGAAAACAAAAGCAATTTACTGACTCATGTCTTTTCAAGCCTTGTAGACCTTAAACCTTGACAGTCCACTTTAATAGGACAGCCAATCCAAGTATAAACTATCAAACAAACAAAAAAAATGTGTTTATGTATGAATATACTTTTTTCTGTAATATAAAAAAGTCTGTAGACAGGTTGTAAATGACTTCAGTATGATAGAACGGTAAAGGTAGTTGTAGCTGAGATAAAAACAATCTCTTTCAGGTAACTTTAAACATTGCAAGGGTTTTTGAAAAAAAAAATCTGCAGATTTATACCTTCCCGTTTTCTGAACAAATAACTTTTTTTTTTTACAATGAACTTTCTCAAACTAATTTCTGAATGGGAGAATGTGCCTTCATTAAAATCGCCTGAGCAATGTCAGTGCTGTAATGAGAAAAGTATAGTGTCTGCATTTCTTAGAAAGTATCTCGCTCCCATAAAATCCAAAAAAAAAAAAAAATGAAACACCTATCACCAATCACATGAGCAGAAAACACATATCAGAATAAATTATTGCTTTCCTTTAACTCTTTCATGGTCAGATGTCATTGATGGCTATAAGCCTAGACCAGTGATGGCGAACCTTGGCACCCCAGATGTTTTGGAACGAAATTTCTCATGATGTTCATGCACTTTGCAGTGTAGTTGAGCATCATGGGAAATGTAATTCCAAAACATCTGGGGTGCCAAGGTTCACCACCACTGGCCTAGACCAATGTTTGCAGTATCAGTATGTGTTTGGTTTACCTGGGAATTAACTTTCATATCTAAATGTAAAACCCTTTTAGGACATGTACAACTTTTATTTGTAACTTGCTTTAATTTTTATGCTGTAATTGTATCTGGCAGTGATAGTATTAAACAAATTAACAGTTCCACAAATCTGCAGTGCCATTTACAGCCAGAAACTGTATTACAACTTGTGCAGCTAAATTGGGATAATGCCTACTTTAAAATTATTACAAGTCCCCATTCACATAGCATATCTTTAAAAAAAATTTTTTTAAATTGCAGCATACCTTTTTGAGATGCTCTATTTTGGACCCTCCAGCAAGGAAAAATACTAGGTTCTGTACTTCTCTTTGTTTATGTTCAGGCAGCTGTGCTTGCCATAATTAACCCTGTCTGTACTATACAGGCAGTTCTTATTTATGAGTTGTAACTAGATTTGAACACTGTCTTCCGGACCAGCTCATGCCGATATACGTCGCAAGTTGCTAGCTAGCTAGCTGCCATAATCCAGGTATCCTCTTCTTCAGTGAGCGGTCCGGTTTAAAATAAAAGTGGTCTCTGCGGTGAATTCGCCACAAAATCACTTTTATCGGCGGTGGGAAAGGGCCCTAGCCCCTCCCGACGCTCTCCGGTGCCCTGCGCCGCTTACTGGACCCATCCGCAGCGGCGGAGGCGATCGGGCCCTCTTCTGTGCTTGGTATAGAGACGAGTGAGGGGAAGATGGCCCCCACCTGTCTCCATACCATTGCAGGGCGGAAGCGACGTCAAAACTTCACTTCCGCCCATAGCTCTTAAAGGGCCATTTTTTTTTTCATTTATTCAAATGACAAAATTGTATTGCATTTTAGTGAAAATATGAGATCTGAGGTCTTTTTGACCCCAGATCTCATATAAGAGGTCCTGTCATGCTTTTTTTCTATTACATTTCTTGTAATAGGAATAAAAGTGACACAATTTGTTTTTTAAAAGAACAGTGTAAAAAAATAAAAATAAATAAATAAAAGGTAAAATAAAAAAAAATAAAAAAATAAAAAATTAAACGCGCCCCGTCCCGCTGAGCTTGCGTGCAGAAGCAAACGCATACATGAGCAGCGCCCGCATATGAAAACGGTGTTCAAACCACACATGTGAGATATTGCCGCAATCGGAGGAGCGAGAGCAATAATTCTAGCCCCAGACCTCATCTTTAACTCAAAACATGCAACCTGTAGAATTTTTTAAACGTCGCCTATGGAGACTTTTAAGGGTAAATGTTTGTCGCCATTCCACGAGCGGGCACAATTTTGAAGTGTGACATGTTGGGTATCAATTTACTTGACGTAACATTATCTTTCACAATATAAAAAAAAATACTGTTGTCTTATCTTTTAATTCAAAAAAGTGTATTTTTTCCAAAAAAAGAGCACTTGTAAGACCGCTGCGCAAATACGGTGTGACAGAAAGTATTGCAACGACCGCCATTTTATTCTCTAGGGTATTAGAAAAAAAAGTATAATGTTTGGTGGTTCTAAGTAATTTTCAAGCAAAAAAAAATGTTTTTAACTTGGAAACAACAAATCTCAGAAAGAGGCTCGGTCCTTAAGTAGTTAATAAAAATTAAAGGTGTAGAGGCTGAGCTTCTTGCATTGTATGTTAATGAGGACTGATTTGGGACAGGCTCACTTTAAAGCCATCCACAGATGGATCAAAATTTGTCTAGTTCAGCAGGGACTGGTCAAATTTTGATCCATCTATGGGCAAGCTGGTTGTACAGAGGTCAATCTCTTGATTGACTTCTGTAAAACCAGCCTGACTTTTTTCACTCGATCAGTGCCTTCGCTACCAGCAACACTAATTATTGTATTCTGACAATGGGGAACTTCCCCCACTGTCAGAATACATTAGCTCTGCAGGAGTGTGTGGGTGGGGGAATCAATATTTTTTTTTCATTCAACCCACTGTTTGAATGAAAAAAAAAGCATCATTTACAGTGAGGGAAAAAGTATTTGATCCCCTGCTGATTTTGTACGTTTGCCCACTGACAAAGAAATGATCAGTCTATAATTTTAATGGTAGGTTTATTTTAACAGTGAAAGAATAAAAAAAAAAAAAAAAAAAACGCATTTCAAATAAGTTATAAATTGATTTGCATTTTAATGAGTGAAATAAGCATCTGACCCCTTTGCAGAACATGCAAAACTTAGTGCTTGGTGGCAAAACCCTTGTTGGCAATCATAGAGGTCAGACATTTCTTGTAGTTGGCCACCAGGTTTGCACACATCTCAGGAGGGATTTTGTCCCGCTCCTCTTTGCAGATTCTCTCCAAGTCATTAAGGTATCGAGACTGATGTTTGGTAACCCGAACCTTCACCTCCCTCCACATACTCTTTATGGGATTAAGGTCTAAAGATGGGCTAGGCCACTCCAGGACCTTATTGTGCTTCTTCCTGTGCCACTCTTTTGTTGCCTTGGCCGTGTGTTTTGGGTTATTGTCATGCTGGAATACCCATCCACAACCCATTTTCAATGCCCTGGCTGAGGTAAGTAGGTTCTCACTCAAGATTTGACAGTACATGGCCCCATCCATCGTTCCTTTGAAAAACACCCCCAAAGCATAATGCTTACACCTCCATGTTTGACGTGGGGGTGGTTTTCTTGGGGTCATAGGTAGCATCCCTCCTCCTCCAAACACAGCAAGTTGAGTTGATGCCAGAGAGCTCAAATTTGGTCTCATCTGACCACAACACTTTCACCCAGTTCTCTTCTGAATCATTCAGATGTTCATTAGCAAACTTCAGACGGGTCTGTACATGTGCTTTCATGAGCAGGGGGACCTTGCGGGTGCTGCAGGATTTCATTTCTTCACAACGTAGTGTGTTATCAATTGTTTTCTTGGTGACTATGGTCCCAGCTGCCTTGAGATCATTGATAAGATTCTCCTGTGTAGTTCTGGGCTGATTCCTAACCGTTCTCATGATCATTAAAACTCCACAAGATGAGATCTTGCATGGAGCACCAGACCGAGGGAGATTGACAGTTATTTTCTGTTTCTTCCATTTGAGAATTATCGCACCAACTGTTGTCACCTTCTCACCAAGCTGCTTGGCGATGGTCTTGTAGCCCATTCCAGCTTTGTGTAGGTCCACAATCTTGTCCCTGACATCCTTGGACAGCTATTTGGTCTTGGCCATGGTGGAGAGATTGGAACCTGATTGATTGATTGCTTTTGTGGATAGGTGTCTTTTATACAGGTAACAAGCTGAGATTAGGAGCACTCCCTTTAAGAGAGTGCGCCTAATCTCAGCTTGTTACCTGTATAGAAGACACCTGGGAGCCAGAGATCTTGCTGATTGATAGGGGATCAAATACAATTTTTCTCTGATTAAAATGCAAATCTTATAAATGCAATTTATAACTTTTTTGAAATGCGTTTTTCTGGATATTTTTGTTGTTATTCTGTATCTCACTGTTAAAATAAACCTACCATTAAAATTATAGACTGGTCATTTCTTTGTCTGTGGGCAAATGTACAAAATCAGCAGGGGATCAAATACTTTTTTCCCTCACTGTATGGTCTGCTTAACTTACATAGTAATCACTTTCAGGAACTACTCTGCTTCCGGATTTTCAGTGGGGACAGGAGCTGTCAGTGGCAGCTGGATGGAGGGTCACCAGCCATACAAAGTGTCGGCTAGTGGCTCTCAAAGGGATGATGTTTGTTAAAGTATTCCCAGTATGAGGCATTGGGCTGGGGAACATTTATATAAAGATTTCAGGCAGGAAGGGGTTAAAACACTATTAAAATATTAGCATAATAGGTGTATTATACAAACTCAGTGGTATTGAAATCACCCACGTTTCGCTTCAGATATTTCTATACAAAAATTATTCTTTGTTAAAATGCATTCTTGATATAATCAGAAATGAGTCAAAGAGTTGAATCTAAGACTATGCAGAAGATTAGTAAATACTATGCAGGGCTAATCTTGACAAATGTAAGTATACAGTACAGCTGCACAAAAAGAAAAGTGGGCATCTGATGTGATAATTGCAGTGTAAACATGACATTGAAAATTGATGTAAAGATGACTCATACTTCACTCATCGGAGAAATAACCTGAGTCAGGACATGTGCTTGTTTTTATGTTGACCACCTCTCCTGGGTAGGTGCCATCTGTCTAGCTTCAGACAGCTTCAGATGGAACACTTAGTTTTCCACTGCCAGACAAATATAAGTACGAATGGGCAAATCTGCCCTGGTTCGATTTGCCAAGAGTTTGACGAATCCTATTTAAAATTTAGCCAACCTGAATTCAACAACGAACCCCATTGAAGTTTATGAAGGGTGAGTCCTGTAATTAAATTCTGGACATTTTTAGGACTTATGGAAAAACGACTGTAAAAAAAGGTATTAGCATTGCTATGGGAAACATGATAACAAAATATTGTACCGCAATGGGAGGGTAAATTCTTACTTTTTGAGGACAACATTGAAAATACAGAAATCCTTTAAATAAAAATGCGTTGGGGATGCAATAAAGCTGTTTGTGGTGTTACAGAACTGTATGATTTTCATGGACAGTCTTAGCATCAGCAAACACTGCCAGCACTTAGTAAGTGCCAGCACTTATTTGACTATGGAATTGATTTTTTTTGTTTTACAAATAACTTGGCTTACATACAGCAGCAACACCCCCATCTAATTTATTTCAGTTTAAAAAAAAAACGGCTTTTTTTCAAGTAGTTTCAGCAAGTGACACGTTTTTTCATTGAATGTGAATAGACTGCTTTGACTGGCAGATAAAAATTGGAGGCTGTGCCTGTCCTTGATGCAAAACTGTCTTGCAACAGGCCAATTTCTATCAAACTCTTATGAAAAATATAAAGGTCGCAGATGCTACAGTAATGTAAAATAATACAGTGAAACATTTTTAACGAGGAAGAATTGGCCAAAATGTGCTAGAGAAAAAAAAGAGTACAGGCCGGTGATTTACTATAAGAACTACAGTGTAACATTGTTCATAAGTAGGTCAATTGTATTTAACAATGCATTTTACTACATGCATTAAGATACTTCAGAAGACTCAGCAGGGTAAAGCCTAGTACACACAGGCCGAATGTTGGACTGCATCGACTGGTTCAATAGAAACCGGCCAACATTCGGCCCGTTTGTACTGCAGACAGTCCGGCCATCCGGGTCACGACTGAAAAGGGTATTTTTATTATGACCAGAATGTTCTGGCAGGGGGGGCGTCCCCCTGTCAAAACACAATTGAACAGCAGGGGAGATCACTGTACTAACATGTCATAGTTAGTACAGCAGCTCCGACCTGAGCTGTTTTGTTTTGTTTAGCCCGCTGGGTTAAACAAAAAAAATAACTAGTAGATTGTACGAGACTTAAAGTGATTGTAAAGTCAGAAGGTTAATGTATTCTATGCATTAAGATAAAAAGCCTTCTGTGTGCAGCAGCAGCGCTCCCTAGCCCCCCCCAATACTTACCTGAGCCCCATCTCTATCCATCTTTATCCAGCGATGTCCACAAGTGAATCGGCTGTCTGGAACTCTCCCTCCTGATTGGCTGAGACACAGCAGCGGTGCCATTGGCTCCCGCTGCTGACAATCAAACTCAGTTAGCCAATCAGGAGAGAGAGGGGCAGGGCCGAGCCACATCTCCATGTCTGAATGGAAAGATGGAGCTGCAGCTCGGCTCGGGTGCCCCCACAGCAAGCTGCTTGCTGTGGGGGCACTCAACAGGAGGAAGGGGCCAGGGACCCGAGAAGAAGAGGATCTGTTCTGCTCTGTGCAGAACCCTTGCACAGAGCATATAAGTATAACATGTTTATTTTAACAGAAAAAAATAAGACTTTACAATCAGTTTAAGACTGAACAATAGCTGATCAGTCTTAATCAGAGATAATAGGCTTAACTGATGTGTGCCTAACTTTTATCTGTGGGGCTACAGAGGGTGCAGTGAATGTGACTGATATAATGTGAGGTAGTTTGGGTGCACACTGTTCTTGCACTTCCTTTTTTTTAAAACAATGCAGCAGTGTGCTGCAAACAAAAGGCCCTATGAACATAAAAAAAAAAAAAAAATCCCAAAAGAAATAGCCTGTAAAGTAAAGCTTTGCACCAAAAAAAAAAAAGCAGTTTATCGTAGAAAATGCCCCTATGAACACACAATACAAACCACTACTCCAAAATAAATGAAAACCCTAAAATGCTCCCCTCTGCAAACAAAAGCCCATTTTTAATTAAAGGTAAGCCTTCCAAGAAAATGAAAAAGGTTTGTTATACATGGAACAGCTGTTAAAAAGTAATAAATATACATTAACATTTGGTACTAGGTTTATAAGAATACCGCTGTCCATGGTGCTGAAGACAATAGTAATAACTCACCACAAATGTGCTTTTCTAACTGCTGTGTAACTGTTATGTAAGCAATTGAAAATATATTATTTTTCAAATGTCACAAAATCATTTAAAGCGTTTGTTACCCTAACACTTCATATTCCTGATATGTGCCTGCTGTACCATGTTCTTACAGTATATGGGAAAGTATCCTGATCTCTTTGCATTGCTTCCTTTGTGTGAAATCCCTGGTGTTCTTGCTAGTCCCCTTGCTTTCCTATTAAAAACTGACCATACTAAGCAGGAGAGCACAGCGTCGTCAGTTCTCTAGCTATGCTGGGAACTCAGTATGCTCTCCTCCAATGATCAGACTTGTCCTGACATGCCCCCGCTGCAGCAGCTATTCACTGGGAAGCTCAGTGTAATGCTGCTTCTCCCCCCCCCCCCCCAGCTCTTATGCAGCTGAGATCAGAGGAAATGTGATCAAAAAGGGAAAAAAGTTATTTATAATTTTTTTTATATATATATACAAAGATGTTTTGCAATTCATTACTATTTTAAAATGAATGGGTTGTTTTACAAGGTGATCGTTTACAATCACTTAATTGTTAAAGTGGTTCTAAAGATACAAGTTTTTTTACCTTAAGGGCCGGTTCCCACTGGTGCGATGTCTGACATTGCATGTAATTTGCACCGCACTGCAGTGCAAATCACATGCGATCTTTGTGCGATGCGATTTCAGCCATACAGATAGTATAGCTGAATTTGCTTTGCATTTGATCCAAACTCACACAGGACCCTTTTTTTTGGTTCGCAGCAGAATCAGATCGCATGGGTGTTTACATCCATGCGATCCGATTCCTGTTCGATTTGCAGTTTGCACTGCGATATGCAATCTGATTTGGGGGTGTCAATCTCCCCTTTCGGCAGGAGACTAACACAGGAGGTGACCCCAGACGGGTTGACTCCGAAGTTAGTCCATAGGTCCATTCTTCTAATGCCGGTATCCACACAGTACCCCAAATAAATTGCTCCAAACAGAGCATTACTTACCCAGCCAACCTCTGCCTCTCTCAGAGAACATACCCGCCGCTGGGGAGAAGACAGGATGACTGGGCTCAGTCCGTCATGCTGTTGGGGATCTGGGCCGACTGCCCAGAATCCCTGGGGTATACAAGTGGAGACTGAAGTCCCATCCACTTGTGGTAGGTGAAAATCCCCCAGTGCTTGCAAAGCAAGGCTGACATCCTCCTGTCTCAGTGTCACACCATTTTCTGGGGTTGGGTCAGTGAAGACCGAAGTCCCATCCAGTACCACAGGAACTCCCTCTTCTGTTAGTTGACAGCAGAGGCCCGCGGCACTCTGCTCTGTTGCCAGCTCTTCTGCTGGGTTGCTGTGAGTGGAGACCGCAGTCCCATCCACTGATATCAGCTCAAGTTGCAGTTGTGTGCAGAGGCCAGTAGCATTCTGCCCTGCTGCCAGTGATTCAGCTGGGGGTAAAAGCTTTACCACCTCAGCTTGTTGCTGGAGAGAGGGGCCAACTGCCCCGGCTCCCTGAAACTCCACAGTTGTTTCCGGTGCTGGGCAGAGGTTGCTAGCACTCTGCCCTGTTGCCAGCACTTCTGCTGGGGACTCCACACCATCTGCTCTGGCTAACTGTTGGGGAGGAAAAATGGCTGCTTCTCCTCCCTGCATCTCTGAAATCCACTGGGAAAGAGGAACCATCACCTTCTCAACTCGGGCCTCCAAAACTGCCACGGGTGTAGAGCAGGGGTCTGCAGTACTTTGTCCTGCTGCCAGTACTTGAGCAGGCGATGCATAATCCATAACATCCTCTGAACAGTCCTTTAAGTCCATACCTTCTGTAATCTGTGGCTGGGGAGATGAGCCAACTGCCCTAGCTCCCTGGAACTCCATATCATCCACTTCGGCTTTAGGGATGGCAATCTTTAGATTTTCCACTGCCGATTCTTCAGCCAGGCTAGCTCCCTGGAACTCCATATCATCCACTTCGGCTTTAGGGATGGCAATCTTTAGATTTTCCACTGCCGATTCTTCAGCCAGGCTAGCTCCCTGGAACTCCATATCATCCACTTCGGCTTTAGGGATGGCAATCTTCAGATTTTCCACTGCCGATTCTTCAGCCAGGCTAGCTCCCTGGAACTCCATATCATCCACTTCGGCTTTAGGGATGGCAGTCTTCAGATTTTCCACTGCCGATTCTTCAGCCAGGATTTCAGAGTTGTCCACTGGTATTTCCTGATAGTCCCAGGCACAGGTCGCACCACCCTGCTGCTGAGCAGATTCTAGCAGCTGTCTGTAGGTGATCTCCGATTGCCGTATTTCCGCCATTCTCCGCTCATGTTGTCGCTCTAGTTCTCTCTTTTGTTGCGCATCCTGCAGCTGGATGCCTTTAATGGCTTCCTGTATGGCGGTCTCTGATGGGTTAGCACCATATAATGCCAACCGCTCTCGAACTCGTTGCTGAAACAAATCTTTAATTGACCGGGGTCTTGCATCACCATCCTTCTGGTCCATCTCGGCTAGCTCCCTGATCAAGGTGGCCTTGTTCTTTGTCCCACTGGTCCCTCCATGGCTCTCAAGTAGGTCTTTCAGTGTGGCTTTCCTGCCGGCTGCATAGCTGGTCATTCACTGTGGTGGTTTGGAGTGTCCCAGGAACTGGAGGGAAAATCCCGCTGCTGCCAACCAATGTAACGGCACCCCAAATACAAAAGGGGGGAACGCCGTTTAGATCTCTTCCCTCTCCTGGACACAAATTCCCTGCCGATCCTCCACACTCAGGCGACCACTTCCCATAGGAATTAATCCTTCTGAAAGAACGAGACGCACTCTGTATCTTTCTCTGGATAGACTGACTTTATTGCCAAAAACATTGTAACCTTTATACACATCCAATACTGCATTAATCTAAAATTAACAATGGTCCAGCTCCACCCACAACCTAACAAGACCCAATACACATTTGACAGTAGGCTAGCTTTTGTCTCCCACTACCCATCTCTTAGAAGGCAACAGCTAATCCCTTTATGTTTAAATAACTATGCATGACCTTTATATTCACCAGACTGTCTGTTACTTTACAATACACACAAGGACAGACTTAATTTCCCCAATCCACATCCCCACAAACAATGAACAGGTCTTTTAGAAGCTGGGATTAGCATTACACTAGGCAGACAGGTGATTGAGGCTGAACACATCAGTATCTCTCAATTAACCTGTTGAGTTCAGAATCAGTAAATAGTCCTTTACAGAAATCCTTGGGAATATGGTGGATAAATATTACATTTTAGGTAGTCCGAGATATATTTCTTAATGTCCATGGTTTCCTGGCTCACCCTGTGTCCAAAGTGACCCTCCTGTCACATGATGTAAACAGAGAGCCGGTTGCTAGGCGATCGGCTCTCCTCTCTTCACACATTAGTTGTCGTGAGGAGAGGAGAGTGGATCGCTGCAGCCGGCTGGTGATCAGTGTGTATGAGCTGTTTTTTACAGCTTTTTACACACTGATCACAGGTGTAAAACATGTACACAATGTAAAACACACATGTCCCCACACAATGTCCCCAAAACACATGTCCCCACACACATGTCCCTACATAGAAAAAACACCTGTCCCCCACATATGTAACAGTAAAATCATATGTCCCAATGATTATCTGCATACATATGTTCGTGATCACCTGCGTACATCTGTACATGATCATCTGCATACATCTGTCCGTGATCACACAAACCAATTATTATACACTTAACGGGATTTTTTTTACCAAAGACATGTAGCAGAATACATTTTGGCTCAAATTTATGACAAAATTTGATTTATTGGATTTCTTTTAAAACAGAATAAAGAAAATATTATTTTTTTTCCAAATTTACGCTCTTTGTTCGCTTATATCGCAAAAAATAAAAGATGGAGTCGTGAATAAATACCACCAAAAGAAAGCTCTATTTGTGTGAACAAAATTATAAAAATTTTATATGGGTACAGCGTAGCATGACCGCGCAATTGTCATTGAAATTGTGAGAGCGCTGAAAGCTGAAAATTGGCCTGGGAAGGAAGGAGGTGAAAGTGCCCAGTATTGATGTGGGTATAACATGTTTATTATTTTGAAAACAATTATGCTTTTAGAATCATTTTAAACTCTATTATCTATTCTATCAAATTTTTCTTTAAATATTTGGCATATGATATTTATAGGCATACAAACCTATAATGAGATCATCATAACCTAAACTCAAATTCAAAAGGTTTACACCGGAAAAAGAAATATATTGATCATATAAACCAACTAGTTTTTACAGAAATTATATTGAAACAAATATGAGTGAACACATTAAAATTTGATCCCGAACAATTCTCCCATTTATTACAGCAGTCTGGTTTGCAGCATGAACATTTGCCACAATTCCCTTCTTTCTATTGTTGGCTTTCCTGTTTGTACACTTTTTATATTGATTTCTCACACATCAACCCTAGAAAGGTGTCTAGATGAAAAAATTATAGGAGAACATTGTGATTTACTAAGGGCATTGAGGAAAATACTATTTCAAAGCCAATTTTCTCTAGGGATGTTGCACAACCGAGATGTTCAAGGCTAAAGGTAAAAAAAAAAAAAAACTTGTTTGTCAGACAAATATTACAGTAGAAGGATAGCAACATGAACCAGTGGTGGTAGTTTTGGTCAATCTATTCATTAGTATCACTGAGAGGTCGCTAAATATTGTCCAGGAAGGAATTATTTTTATAGAAGTTAATCTCTTTACACTTGCAGCACATTATGTGTCAGGGAGCATGTGCAGCAATTGCTAATTTCTCTGCGGCAAGTACGCATCTCCATGCACATGTGCAGGGTCGTAAACATAGACGTCTAAGTAGAGGGGCAAGGATACAAATGTGTATGTGCATGAGCATGCGTGTGCCTGCACGGTGCATCCACAGATCCTGGTCTATTTGAACCTGGGGTCTGCCTGGCCTCAGTACTGGATTGTTTTTAGCTCTAGTTCCCATATCCCAAGTTCCTGAAAGTCTGCTTACCTTGTTCCTGACCTGACTATGCCTGACATCTCTCTTGGATCACCCCCGCCTGTTATGTCTGCTGCTTACTTGTGTAACTGACCACTGCTTGGACTTGCATAACACCTGCTTGCCTTTACATGTGACGCTTAGTAGTGTGAATAGACAATTATTATTGCACGGTTGACATAAATGATGATGATGTTCTAGCCAGAGGCGTTGCTAGGTGGGTGCGGGGGGTGCGTTCCGCACCCGGGTGACACCCGCTAGAGGGGTGACACCATCCTGACTCTGCCAAGGTTTTTTTTTTTGCAGTTGACCCCCGCTGGAATAACACCTCAAGCGCCGCGGCCATGCCTGGCGTGTGTCCTTCTCCTTCCTTCTCACTACTTCCCTGCTGAGCCAGTCACATCTCACAGACATGATGGTGTCACTATCTCCGCCTGGGCGGCGCGGCTGCACGCTGCCCTCGTCTCCTCTCCAGCTGCCGCCTGGCGCTCGGAACGGGTGTGAGTGCTGTAACAGGTAGGCGGGAGGAAAGGGTGATAGATTGAGAGGGGGTGTCCATCGCCGGCCCGAGCCTGAGGTGAGGTGTGATAGATAGGTGGGGGGGTTGCCTCCCCCTCCTTGGCTGTCTACATGTACACAGACCAGAGGAGGGACACTGCTGTGTATGCGGAGCTGTGGTCTGTAATGTACTCTTTCGTAGATGGAGGAGGGGCACAGAGTGTGGACTGAATGAGGGAGGGGTGTCTTTACTGTACTTATGTAAGGGGGTTTGTACTTAGTGTAGGGGTTCTGGGCTGGGGGACTGTACTTAGTGTAAGGGGGGCCTTGTACTTAGTGTAAGGGGGGCCTTGTACTTAGTGTAAGGGGGTCTGGACTGGGGAGGGGGGTCTATACTGAGGGGGGTGACTGTACTTATGGAGGGAGTCTGTACTTAGTGGAGAGGGGGGTCTAGACTAAGGGAGGGGGGTCTATTGTGAGGGAGTATGGTCTGTACTGAGGGGGAATATAGATAGGGGAGAGGGGAATCTGTACTAAGGGAGGGGGTCTGTACTTAGTGGAGGGGGTCTGTACTGAGGGAAGGGGGTTTGTACTACGGGAGGGGGTCTGTACTTAGTGGAGGGGGTCTGTACTGAGGAAGGGGGTCTGTACTACGGGAGGGGGTCTGTACTACGGGAGGGGGTCTGTACTATGGGAGGGGGTCTGTACTACAGGAGGGGGTCTGTACTTAGTGGAGAGGGGTCAATACTGGTGGAGGGGGGTCTATACTGGTGGAGGGGGGTCTTTACTGAGGGAGGGGGATCTGTACTGAGGTAGGGGGTCTGTACCTATAAGTGGGGGGGTCTATACTGAGGGAGAGGGGTCTATACTGGTGGAGGGGGGTCTGGACTGAAGAAGGGGGGTCTTTACTTAATGGAGGGGTTCTGTACTAAGGGAGGGGTCTGTACTTAATGAAGGGGGTCTGTACTGAGGAAGGGGGTCTGTACTACGGGAGGGGGTCTGTACTTAGTGAAGGGGGTCTGCACTGAGAAAGGGGGTCTGTACTACAGGAGGGGGTCTGTACTTAGTGGAGGGGGGTCTATACTGGTGGAGGGGGGTCTATACTGGTGGAGGGGGGTCTATACTGGTGGAGGGGGGTCTTTACTGAGGGAGGGGGATCTGTACTGAGGGAGGGGGTCTGTACTTATAAGTGGGGGGGGGTCTATACTGAGGGAGAGGGGTCTATACTGGTGGAGGGGGGGTCCGGACTGAAGAAGGGGTGTCTTTACTTAATTAGAGGGGTTCTGTACTAAGGGAGGGGGTCTGTACTTAGTGGAGGGTGGATCTATACTTAGTGGAGGGGGTCTGGACCGAGGGAGGTCTGTACTAAGGGAGGGGGGTCTGTACTTAGGGGAGGGGGGTCTAGACTGAGGGAGGGGGTCTGAACTGAGGGAGTGGGGGTCTGCACTCAGTGGAGGGGAGTCTATACTGAGGAAGGGTGGTCTGTACTGAGGGAGGACTATACTTGGTGAAGAGGGGGGTCTGTACTGAGGGAGGGGGTGGTCTATACTTAGTGGAGTGGGGGGCCTATACTAAGGGGTAACTATAGTTAGTGTAGAAGGGGGGGCTGTACTGAGGGAGGGGGGTCTATTCTTAGTGGAGAGGGGGGTCTGTACTGAGGCTGGACTATACTTGGTGGAGGAGGGGTGACACCATGGTTTACCGCACCAGGTGACACCAACCCTAGTGACGCCACTGGTTTTAGCTTTGATTGGGAGCAGCTCCTGATTAACTTTGACCTGACTGTTGAAGCCACTGCTCACTGATATGAAAAATCTAGCACCAGAACACTGAATAAAATGTGATCACTATGATCCTTTCATGTCCTAGCTTTGCGTTCAGTAGCACAACATATCTCGACAGACACAAGGAGGGATGAAGGAGGATGGTACAAATATTTTAGTGCCAATGATGACCAATGGTACACAATCATCTCTATCTAGCAAATTGATGTGATCAGGTTTAAATCCTGACTGATCAGAATCATAAATGTACAATTAAAGTGATTATAAAGGTTTGAATATTTATTTTTTTAATAACAAACATGTCATACTTACCTCGTTTTGCACAGAGTGGCCCTGAACACCATCTTCTGGGGTCCCCTGGCGGCTCTCGCGGCTCCTCCCCACATCAGATAACCCTCTAGGAGAAGTTCTCCCCCAGGGAGTTAGCTTGTAGGGGCGCTCCGGAGTCCAGCATTCGGTGTCTATAGCCGCCGAATGCAGGACTTGGCCCTGCCCCCTGGTGCCCGCGTCATTGGATTTGATTGACAGCAGCGGGAGACAATGGCTGCGCTGCTATAAATCTATCCAATCAAGAGCCGAGAACCCTGGGCAGAGAGACAGTGCGTCCTCACCATGGGACATTCCAGGGCTCAGGTGAGTAAAATGGAGGGACTGAAGGCCCGGTGACTGCCAGAAGTTTTTCCACCTTAATGCAAAGGATGCGTTAAGGTGAAAAAACAGGATTGTTTACAACCCCTTTAACTCTATATTATCAAAAGTATTGGGACGTCTGCCTTTACACGCACATGAACTTTAATGGTATCCCAGTCTTAGTCTGTTGGGTTTAATATTAAGATGGCCCACCCTTTGCAGCTATAGCAGCTTCAACTCTTCTGGGAAGGCTGTCCACAAGGTTTAGAAGTGTGTCTATGGGAATGTTTGACCATTCTTCCAGAAGCGCATTTGTAAAGCCAGGCACAGATGTTGGAGAGAATGCCTGGCTCACAGTCTCCGATCTAATTCATCCCAAAGGTGTTCTGTTGGGTTGAGGTCAGGACTCTGTGCAGGCCAGTCAAGTTCCTCCACCGCAAATTCGTCCATCCATGTCTTTATGGACCTTGCTTTGTGCACTGGTCCAAATCATTTGGCGGAGGGGGGATTATGGTGTGGATTTCTTAGTTCCAGTGAAGGGAACTCTTAAGGTGTCAACATACCAAGACATTTTGGACAATTTCATGCTCCCAACTTTGTGGGAACAGTTTGGGGATGGCCCCTTCCTGTTCCAACATGACTGCGCACAAAGCAAGGTCCATAAAGACATGTATGAATGAGTTTGGGGTGGAGGAACTTGACTGGCCTGCACAGAGTCTTGGTGATAGAACACCTTTAGGATGAATTAGAGCCCTTTCACACTGGGGCAGAGGGGGTGATAGCGATAGTGGTAAAGCACTGCTAGTTTAAGCTGCGCTTTACCGCTGTTATAGTGGCGCTTATTCAGGTGGGAGGGGGCGCTTTTAACCCCCTAGAAGGGGTTAAAAGCGCCCGTGTAGCGCCCCTGCTGAAGCGCTTTGCAGACGCTTCGGCAGCGCTGCTCATGCATTCCAATGGGCAGGGGCGGTGGAGGAGCGGTGTATACACCGCTCGCAAACCACCCCACAGATGCTGCTTGCAGGATTTTTTCTAACGTCCTGCAAGTGCACTGCCCGAGTGTGAAAACACTCGGGATTTCACACTGGGTCTACAGATGAGGCATTTTTCAGGCGCTAAAGCGCCTGAAAAACACCTCAGTGTGAAAGGGGTCTTAGAGCCAGGGCTTCTCGTCCAACATCAGTGCCTGAACTCACAAATGCGCTTCTGGAAGAATGGTCATACATTCCCATAGACACACTCCTAAATCTTGTGGACAGCCTTCCCAGAAGAGTTGAAGCTGTTATAGCTGCAAAGGGTGGGCCAACTCAATATTGAACCCTACAGAGTAAGATTGGGATGCAATTAAAGTTCATGTGCGTGTAAAGGCAGGTGTCCCAATACTTTGGACAATATAGTGTATATAAAAATACATAAGAAGCATGGGGCTAGTTTTTATGAACAGATGCATTTATTTTGATTAAAGTAGAACTATAGGTAAAACTTTTTTCTTCACTTTAGAGTAAGAGAGGGTTATAACCCCTGTAAGGTTATTTTTTGCCATCTGTGTCCCATTGGGGAGATATACCTTTACTTCCTGTCCCATAGTCAAAACAGGAAGTGAGAGGAAATGCCTGCAAATTAAGGGGAACTTTTGGGGCCCCCCAAGGTCACCAAAGTGAGTGTCCCCATTGGAAGATTTCCCCTCTATTACTGTTCTGGGAGCAAACCAAAATGTAGGATTTGCTTTTCCTTTCAGTTTCAATGATAATGGTAAATAGGACAAATAAAGAGGGTGAACCTCCGTATTGGGGACACAGACAGAAATAAAAACTGACAGGTGTTCTAATCCATCTCCCTTCTATCCCCAAAAAAAAAAAAAGTTTTACCTTTAGTCATACTGTAAGTTTTGTAATTCAGCTATATCATTGCCAGTTTTGAACTGATCAATTATGGCAATGCTTATATACATATGGAAGGGCACTGAGCAGATCATTAGCAATTATGATCAAATGAAAGGCTTAAATGATTTTTTCCTTCTTGTAACTGTACTTGACATCTGTAAATTATTGATCCCTGTACTTGTACTTTTTGTAATCCACAATAATTTTATGATCCCTTTTTTTTCATGTAGCTTGCTATTTCATTGTAATGTATAAATATCCTTGTGGCATTTAAGGGTCTACGATAGTCTATGTATGTGCAAACTTGGAAAAAAAGTTTAAATTGGAAAGGAGAGATTAATATTGAAGTCAAATGTCATAAAGCTTTAGGCTCTAAACCTGTCAAGTGACATAAGACTGTGAGCAAAATAATTTTTTTTAATGCCCAAAAAGCTCTTAAAAATAAGACTTGACCCCCCCCCCCCCCCCCCAGACGCCAGTAAAGATTACTGTCATTCAGAGATATGTTGATTTCTGCTCTGGTTTACAGTTGGTTTATGTTACACGCAGTCTGCGGCACATGTTAAAAAATGAAGCTGGTTGCTTATTTTTCCTAACCAGTGCTGTGCTGATTTGTCTCCACCATACAGAAGCCGTTAATGACCTGTCACGGTAGCAGCAGCAGATGGAGCAGGAGTACAGCCCTGTTTGAGGGCACTCTCCTCTGCCTCTAAATTATTAATGCATAAGCTGTCAAATCTTCACTGCAAAACTGTCCCCGAACATAACCTGGAAATATCATCATAACCCTATCACACAGATACATAAGAAATAACAGCCAAGACTGGGAAGAAAATGCTTTAATATAACTCTAGCTAGACTAGACTTCAATTTCATTACACAAATTGTGTATTAGAGAGATCTTTATCTCCATTAAAGTGAACACGTGCTTTGCCCATTTAGGGTAATGCAACTGGTTCTTTTAACCACTTGCCGCCCGCCTTATAGCAAAATGACGGCGGCAAAGTGGTTTCAATATCCTGACCGGACGTCAAATGACGTCGGCAGGATAACAAGCCGATGCGCGCCCCCGGGGGTGCGCATTGCGGCGATCGTTGTTGCGGGATGTCAGTCTGACACCCCGCAACACCGATCTAGGTGTAAACAAGAAGAGCCGGTGATCGGCTTTTCCTCACTCGCGTCTGTGAGATGCGAGTAGAGGAGAGCCGATCGGCTGCTCCTCTGACAGGGGGGGTTTGTGCTGATCGATTATCAGCGCAGCCCCCCCCCGAGGATGCCCACACTGGACCACCAGACCACCAGGGATGCCCACCACCAGGTATGCCACCCTAGACCACCAGGGATGCCAATCAGTGCCCCTAATGGAGGCCAATCAGTGCCCAAAATGGATGCCAATCAGTGCCCACAATGGGCATCACTGATTGGCAGGCATTATTGTTTGGCACTGATTGGCATCCATCATTACAATACATTACAGTACAGCAGTGACACCTATCAGTGCCTGCCCATGCCCATCCGTGCCACCTATCAATGCCCATCCATGCCCATCCATGCCACCTATCAGTGCCCATCCATGCCGCCTATCAGTGCCCATCCGTGTCGCCTATCAGTGCCCATCCGTGCTGCCTATCCGTGCCCATCCATGCTGCCTATCCGTGCCTATCCATGCCGCCTATCCATGCTTATCCATGCCGCCTATCCGTGCCCATCCATTCCACCTATCCGTGCCCATCCATGCTGCATATCAGTGCCACCTATCAGTGCCACCTCATTGGTGCCACCTCATCGGTGCCCGTAAGTGCAGCCCCATCAGTGCCCATCAGTGAAGGAGAAAAAGTTTTGTAACTGAAACCAAAAAAAAAATTTTTCTAAATTTTCCGTCTTTTTTATTTTTTTTTGCAGAAAATAAAAATCCCAGAGGTGATCAAATACCACCAAAAGAAAGCTCTATTTGTGGGAACAAAATGATAAAGATTTTGTTCGGGTACAGTGTAGCATGACCGCGTGTACAGTGTAGCATGTCATTAAAAGTGAAAAAGTGCTGAAAGCTGAAAATTGGTCTGGGCAGGAAGGTGTATAAGTGCCCTGTATGGAAGTGGTTAAAATACAGTAAAACCATGGTAGGTTAATTGAATCTTGTCCATATTGGCCCAGTATATATGTATATATGTTGAATATGTGTGTATGACTGTGTGTCCCAAGCGTGTCGAGATCCTACGGGGTAAAATGACCGCACCAGCCAACCAGACACTGGCTGCAAAAAGCGCCTAGAGGCGATTCAGTTCGCATGTGTAGCGCTATACAAGTCATTCATTCATTCATTCAATATGTTAACACAAACTTCATTCCAGCAGTTATTATTTTAAAACTGCTTAGAGAAATAAAAAAAAAATAGGTTTGAGTGTCTAGCAAAGACCTTACTATCTTATACTACTGACATATAGCTTGATCATTTCAGTAAATACCAAAATGGAAATTGAAACACAAAGCAAACATTCTACTGAAGTGCCAGCAAAGATATGTGTGATATTTAATGTATTCCTTTTTTAATGTAAAGGACTTTTAAATAGCATATACAGATAAATGTGGTACATTTTTCAAGCGTTAGTCAAAGTGAAGATGTATGAGTGATATTATGGTGGATGACATTTTTCCCCACACAATGACTTCCCTTCCAGTTACAGAACAGGCACACCAAACTAAAATTACACTAAAGTGTCAAACTATGTACTATGCAATTTTATAAATTCTATTACCCAATTTAAAAAAAAAAAACAACTCTATAGTTCTAAATGCATGTCTGATCAACCATTTTAAATATTTAGCAGGTGACTTTGCATATTAAAATATTGCATTTTCAAAATTGTAACACTAGCTTTACTCACCAAGCTGTAAAATAATGAATATAAGCATTTTGTTAATGAGCTATAAAGACAGATTTGGGTCTCACTCAACTGAATAAAATAAAATTCTAAAAATCCAGACACTAAGAAGAAGGAATAAGGTGGCCCAAAAGACACCAGTTTGACATTCCCGCTACAGACGAATACTGCCAACTGTCATTTGAAAGTCTCCTTCAGCCTAAAATAGCTGCTAACAGGACAATAGGCTGTGAAGCAAATTTACATACAGTAGTGTCTCAATCTGTCTAGCATGAGTGGTTTACATACATATCGGGGAAGTAATTGTTTACAAAAATTCACTTTCTTTTGGGTTTGCTGTTAAAAAGTAAACTTTGATGTTTTGAGGCAATTTTATTTAAATAACCTTTTCTCTTTTTTTTATGTCGATGACTGATGTTTTATATCTTTTTTTTACTACTCAAATACATCAAGACTCGAAGATGGCGCACTCCTAAGCAGCTTATGTACTAAATCGGTAGATGGAAAGCAGCATCAGCCTAGGCTCCTCCCAGGCCACACCTTCTGACGTGTTTTTGGTAAATAGGGTTTCCCCTGTGGGTGGGGTAAACCGCATCAGGGGGCGTGGCCTGGAAGGAGTCTAAGCTGATTTCGCTTTACATCTGCTGATTTAATACATAGGCTGCTTAGTAGTGTGGCATCTCCAAGTCCAACTTTGCACAGTAGGCTAGGATGGGCATTTCATTTGCTGGCACCGGAGAGTAGTGAGTTACTGGAGCAGGTTGGATGGGCGCTTGGAGCGGTGCTCTAAAAAACTAAACAGGCGATATTATTATTATTTTTATTAAAATATTTTTTTTCATTTTGCAGTACAGGAAAGGGACGGCTCACAATTGTTGGAGGGGAATCCTACTATGAAGATTAACATATACAGCAAGGTATAAAGTGAAGGGGGTGTAATAAAGGATTTGTGTGGTGGCTGGACTGGAAAGAATGTGGTGGTTGATAATAGATAGTGGAGGGAAAGCAGAGGCGTTGCTAGGGGGGTGCGGGGGGTGCGGTCCGCCCCCGGGTGACACCCGCTAGAGGGGTGACACCCTCCCTTTTTTTTTTTTTTTTTTTACTTTTTTTTTTTTTTTTTTTTTACAGCTGACCCATTCATTGATTAATTTCACCCCGCTGGGCTGGAAGCCTGGAACAACACCTCCAGCACCGCGGCCGCGCCTGGTGTGTGTCCTCCAGCTCCTTATTCTTCCTATTCCTAAATTCCAATCCTCCTCCCTACCCTACAGAGCCAGCGAGCGACTCAGCCTGTCACATCATCACACTGCACTGTGATGATGTGACGACACGTCACTGCAGCACACACACAACTTTCTCCGCCCGGGCGGCGCGGCTGCTGTGTGTGACGGTCGCTGCCCACAGTGCCCAGCCCTCCTCCTCTCCACTCTCCAGGAGTACAGACTGTCTGAGACTCCAGCTGGCGGCAGCGCGGCGCACAGAATAAGAACAGGTGGGGGCGGGGGGGGTTCTCCACCGTCGGCCCGCCGGAGCACAAGATGAGGTGTGTGTATGGGGGGGGGGGGGGGGGTTGCCTTTGTAAGAGAGCTAGTGTGGGACAGTGGGAGGACTCAGTTTCAGTGTCTGGCGCCCTGCCCCTGACGGCCTGTATATGATATAAGGAAGGGGGGGGGATGCAAGGTGGTCTGCTGCTAGACACAGCTATAGATTTTATATATATATATATATATATATATATATATACTATGTAATATAGCTGGTCCAGCCGCCCCTCCCCCCACCAGACCAGCTAACTCCTGTGCTACTGTGCCTATTATATGTAATATAATATATCTGTGTCCAGCAGCCCCCCCCCCATTATCAGACAGCCAACACTCACAATATAATTTATATTAGCTGACTGAGACACCCCCAGCCTGAGCTGGTCTGATGATGATGATGATGGGGGGGGGGAATGCTGCTGGCCACAGATATATTATATTAGATATAGGCACAGTAGCTGAGTGACACACCTACCCACCCTGAGCAAGCTGGTCTCATGGGGGGGGGGGGTGCTCTGTGTCACCAGGTATGATAGCTGAGCGGAGCCGCCCTAATCTGGCCTGATAAGGGGGGGGGGTGTCCACAGACCACAGCACAGGTGTAGGCAGACAGTGACCCACACCCACATCAGATCCATCCAGCAAGCAGAAGGTCACAGCAGCATCTTCTCGTCTTCTCTGTGGCCATCAGATCCGGTCCAAGCAAGCAACACGCCTTGTTGTCAGCAGGTCACAGCATCTTCTCGTCTTCTCTGTGGCCATCAGATCCGGTCCAAGCAAGCAACACGCCTTGTTGTCAGCAGGTCACAGCATCTTCTCGTCTTCTCTGCGGCCATCAGAACCGGTCCAAGCAAGCAACACACCTTGTTGTCAGCAGATTACAGCATCTTCTCATCTTCTCTGCAGCCATCAGATCCGGTCCAGCAAACAACACACCGTTTCAGCAGGTCAGTTCCAAAATCCAAATCATGCCAATGATGCCATTATCTGCTGTCCCCAGGGACAGATCCGATCCAGAGATCACCATACAGTGGGATCTCTGGATTGGATCTGTCCCTGGGGACAGCAGATAATGAAAAGTGTGGGGGCAGAGCTGCGATGAAGTCACTCATCGTGTTGGAGCCCTCGGTTAAGCCCCTTTTACACTGGGGCAGTTGGTGCGTCGGCTAGTTGATTGATAGTTATTAACGGCACTACTGTTGCCAATATATGCAGTGTTATTAGGGTGAAAAAAATTATTGGGGGGGGGGTGACACCATGTTATACCGCACCAGGTGACACCAACCCTAGTGACGCCACTGAGGGAAAGCAAAGGGAAGTGGTGGTGCAATAAGCTTAGGGGGAAGGGGTGACTGGGCCTTTGGTAGCGAGGAAGAGGAATAACCTCATACCTCAAACAAGGCTGCATATATGGTGGTTTTAACAGTTCAATTACAGTTTTTCTAAATTAAACCTTACACAGAGCTGTATAAATGGGAACCAAATGCTGCTCTGGCTCATTTAGTTGTATGTAAAGAAAGAAATATTGCATGGAGAAGAGTGGGATAGCTAAAAAAACAAACAAATAAACTCACCTATAAGGGTGGCTCTAAGATCGAGAACTGAGCGATCACATGACCTCTGATCACTCAGTTCTCGGTCCTCTCAGCCACCGCTCTTTGCCATGCCCCTCCAGCACTCAATGGAGTGCTATGCTGTGGAGGGGGCAGTGCACTGAATGGCTGAGACAGCTGACGGTCAAACATCTAGGTGGATCCCAACTTTAATGTCAGGATCCCTGCACAGCCTGGACCTCAGTGACATCAGTCGACAATGAACCTGTGGCCCAAAAGAAAATTATAGCCCAAATAACTTTTGCCATACTTCTTTTTGAAAAGGTACTTATGAACTCAGGAACAGATTTTTATCTATAAAATATTGTTTTTTTTAATTGTGTGTGTAACTTTTAGCCTGAGCTATTGAGCTCTGTAAATAGCAGGCTTTTTCAGCTGACAAAGATAGACCAAAAAACATGTGTTACCTACAGCTTTTAGGTTTCAAAAATAAGGAGGATTTCATATTTATCCAACTAAAACAATTATATATATATATATATATATATATATATATATGTAGCGGGTGGTCATATTTAGGGGAGGCATCTGAGTGGTATCAGGCTCAGATGCAACAATTGTTAGGGTTCCTGGACCAATTCATGCCAGTGGAGGATATCAATGGTGTCCAGTTCCCTGCGGCCTATAGGTGGCACTGTTGCCATGGGCTGGGGTTGAACCACCATTGGAGGGCTGTGCCCTTTGTGTCCTCTCGTGGCAGTAGTACAGTGGGGCGGGGAACCTGCTGTGCTTGCTGGGAGGGGATATAAAGGGGGCAGACATCTTCCGCACGAGGTCCGCGCCCAGGCACCTTCAGCCTGGGTGCATGTGCGTGTTGTCCCGGGTGCCCTAGGCCCGGGACGGAGTTGCGGTTCCACCCCAGACACCTTTGGTCTGGGGTGAGGTACTCTCTGGAGGCCTGGGGCCCAGTACCTTTGACTGGGTCCCACAAGAGATGGAGGGCTCCTAGGGTGTCCTCCGGTGTGGACACCCGAATCTGAGACGAGGAGGCCAGGGAGGTGACCCTTCCGAAGATCCAGTGCAGTGTTTGCTGGTGACAGCGGGGCCTCTGGTAACTGTCTGGATGGATGTCCTCTCTCTGACAAGGGCCATTTCCTACAGAAGGTAGTCCACGTTCTCATGGTCTGTGGCAGGGACCCATCGTGAATCAGGTCGGTGGCAGAGACCCAACAACCAGGTCTGTGGCAGAGGCCTTATTCATCTGGTCTGTGGCAGAGACCCCCTCACGGTCGGTGGCAACGACTGTGCGCCAAGCCTGTTCGCACTGTAACGGAACAGGAGAAAACCCAAGTTCAAGTTTGTGCCTGGACCTCCTCCCTACTGTGTTCTGAACTGTTCTATGTCTAACCAGTCGCTTTCAAAGGACTATTTATTGCTCTGAAGAATAAATAAGTGTTGGACTTTCAGTGGTGTGGAACTTGGCTTTCTGGGAGTTAAAGGGTCCTACCCCCACCTGCGTGGAGGGTGGGAATCATTCTCAAGGGAAGCTTTTTTGGCTCTGAACAGGGGCACAGGCCCGAAGGTAAATGGTTATAGCTCACACCTCTACACACAAGAGGATACGAGCTGGTGGTGCGCCACACTCTCCTCCCTGGTCCCCTAGACGAGAGCCATTGACCGAGAAGAGAAGGAGGGAGTGAGGTCGCTATATATATTGTGAGGGGGTTAGCTCGGCAGCGGGTGTGTGTGACCCCCGGGATGGGCTCCCCACACAAAAACAGGCCCAGCAAACGGAGGTTGTGGTTTTCAAAATCAAAAAAAAAGGTGCGGTTTATTTTCTATTTACAGTGACAAAACACAGCAAAGCCAAAAGAAACATATAAACAAAATAAATCCTGGTCAACTTGACCTCTGACTAAACATACAGGTTTCCTAACTAACAACTGGGATCAGCCTAGTGCTGTCCTAGTCCCTAAGTCCCTGGTTTTAAATGTCCAAGCAAATAGCCACACAGGCTTTTTCTCACCGCACAGGGGTTCACTCTCCCTAGACAGTCCACACAGGTCTGGTTCCAGGCATGAGCTAACATCTAATGAAGCTGGGAGTTCTTATAGAGGCCTAAATGAGCTGACAAGCTTCAGCTGGCCTCATCAACTCCCTGCCTGCACGACGCCCAGCCCTCTCCCTAGAGGTATGAGTCATCCATGAGCCCACTAGCCTTAGCTGGGCTTATACAACTCTCCACCTAGTTGTATAAGTCGGCGTAAAGCCTGAATCTGGGCGAAATATATCTACCCCCCTGGATGCAACCAGGTGACTTTACCTTCCTGCTGTCACATACCCCCCCCTCTTGTTTTAACCTCGGGGTTGGAACACCAGCAATCAGGCATTCATGTACTCGAGACAAAGCATCCACATTCCCCATTTGAACGCCAGGGCGATGCTTTACTGTGAAGTTGAATTCCTGGAGGGCCAGGAACCACCTATTCACTCTTCTATTTGTTTCCTTGTTTTGAGCCATCCACTTTAACGGAGCGTGATCCGTAACCATGTCAAAGTGCCTACCTAGCAGGTAGTACCGAAGGGAATCTAGAGCCCACTTCACCGCTAAACACTCCTTTTCAACGGTGGCGTAATTTACCTCATGGGACTTCAACTTCCTGCTGAGGTAAATGACTGGGTGCTCTTCCCCGTTCCAGATCTGGGACAATACTGCTCCTAACCCCACATCTGACGCATCACTTTGTACGACAAAGTCTTTAGAGAAGTCGGGTGAGTACAACACTGGCTGGCTACATAAGGCTTGTTTCAAGAATTGGAATGCTGCCTCAGCCTCGGGGGTCCATTTAATCATGACCGACCCTTTCCCCTTCGTTAGGTTGGTTAGGGGCACAGCCTTAGAAGCAAAGTGGGGAATGAATCGCCGATAATACCCAGCGATTCCCAGAAAGGCTCGTACCTGCTTCTTGCTGTTGGGACGTGGCCAACTCTGGATGGCCTCGACTTTGTTGAGTTGGGGTTTTATTACTCCCCTCCCAATGGTGTACCCAAGATATTTGGCCTCCTCCTGCCCAATGGTACACTTCTTGGGGTTAGCCGTAAACCCCGCTTCCCGAACAGAGTCCAGGACTGCTTGCACTTTTGGCAGATGTGAGGCCCAATCTGTGCTATGGACAATTACGTCATCCAGGTAAGCCGCAGCATACTTCCGATGGGGCCTCAGCATCTGGTCCATTTTCCGCTGGAATGTGGCCGGCGCATTCTGTAACCCGAACGGCATTCTTTTATATTGGAACGCCCCGTCTGGGGTTACAAATGCGGTTTTCTCTTTGGCCAATTTGGCCAGGGGGATTTGCCAATACCCTTTTGTGAGGTCAAGAGTCGTCATGTATCGGGCTGTTCCCAGCCGGTCGATCAACTCATCTATACGTGGCATGGGGTAGGTGTCAAATTTTGTAACTTTGTTCAACTGACGAAAATCGTTACAAAATCGCCAGCTCCCATCCGGTTTAGGCACCAACACAATGGGACTAGACCAATCACTTTGGGACTCCTCTATCACCCCTAAGTTCAGCATTTTCTGTACTTCCTCCCGTATTGCCTCCCGTCGGGCCTCTGGGATCCGATAGGGTTTTAACTTCACCCTTTCACCGGGCGGGGTAATGATGTCATGCTCTACCCCAAATGTTTGTCCCGGCAGCTCAGAGAATACCTCCTTGTTGCGAAGCACAAACTCCTTAACCTCCTGTTGTTGGGGTTGTGACAAGGTGGCTGCTATTCCAACCTCAGGAATCACGCAACCAGTTTGAGCTGGTGACCAAGTGTCTGCGACTAGGGACTCTCTATCCCTCCAGGCTTTCAACAGATTAACGTGATAGATCTGTTCGGGCTTTCGCCTTCCTGGTTGTCTGACCTTGTAATTCACTTCACTCACTTTTTCCATTATCTCGTAGGGGCCTTGCCATTTGGCAAGGAATTTACTTTCAACCGTAGGGACAAGTACCAGTATCCTATCCCCCGGGGAAAAGGTACGGGTCTTGGCTCCACGGTTGTACACTCTCTGCTGTGCTAACTGCGCTTGGGCCAAATGTTCCTTCACGATGGGCATTACCTGTGCAATTCGGTCTTGCATCAGGGCGACATGCTCAATCACACTCCTGTGGGGAGAACTCTCACTTTCCCAAGTTTCCTTGGCAATATCCAACAGCCCTCTTGGGTGTCTCCCATACAGTAACTCAAAGGGGGAGAATCCCGTAGAGGATTGGGGCACCTCCCTAATAGCAAACATCAAATAAGGAAGTAGACAGTCCCAATCCTTTCCATCTCTATCCACCACTTTCTTCAACATTTGTTTTTGGGTTTTGTTGAATCTTTCAACCAGCCCATCGGTTTGGGGGTGATACACAGATGTACGTAATTGCGTCACTTTGAACAATTTACACAGCTCCTTCATAACCCGGGACATAAAGGGTGTACCTTGGTCCGTAAGCAGTTCTTTACAAATACCCACCCGGCTAAACACAAGAGATAGCTCTTTGGCTATGGTTTTGGCCGAGGTATTTCGGAGAGGGATCGCTTCTGGATAACGGGTGGCATAGTCCATTATAACTAATATGTACTGGTGCCCCCTAGCGGACTTGATTATAGGACCTACCAAATCCATGGCGATCCTCTCAAACGGGACCTCAATGATGGGTAGAGGGACCAGCGGGCTACGGAAATGTGGCATCGGGGCCGACCTCTGACACACAGGGCAGGAGGAACAATAATTTTCTATGTCCTTCATCACCCCCGGCCAATAGAATCTCTGTAATACCCTCTCTCGGGTTTTCTCTGTCCCCAGATGACCTCCAAGAATGTGCCCATGGGCCAACTCCAACACCAACTTCCTGTAAGGTTTGGGCACTACAAGCTGCTCAACGGTTTCTTCTGCCCTTTTTGCCACCCGATACAGTAGGTCCTTCTCTACGCTGAAGTATGGGTAAGTGCAGGTATTATCTGGGTTCACTAACTCGCCATCTATTTTCACTACGTTTTCCCGTGCCTTTATTAGGGCGGGGTCTTTCAACTGTTCTGTGGCAAAGTTTTCCCTGTGAACCTCAAGATCAGAAAACTCCACAGACGGTAGGTTTTCGTCTGAGGAGGTGGGCTCCTCTCCAGTTTCTTGAGTCTCCCCTGCCAATACTGATAAGGGAAATTCCGGAGAGTCCTCACCACTCTCAGGGGAGTTCTGGCTATCACATTCCTGGTACATAGGGGCACCAGTGGGGGGCTCAGGATCATCCCACAGTTCCCAGAACTTCGGAAAATCCCTTCCCACAATGGCGTCATACGGTAACTGAGATACTAAGCCCACTGGATGAGAGAGGGTACCTTTGGGGGTCTCGAAACACACTGTAGTCACTGGATACTCTCGGGTGTCCCCATGCACACAAATAACAGCTACCTTGCTATTCCCAGAGACCTCTGTTTTAACTAACTCAGCCTTTATCAGGGTCACAAGGCTATCTGAATCCAGCAATACCACAACATTTCTACCATTAACACACATTTTGCATAAATGTTTCTCAATTCCTCGAATGGCAGTGCATGCGACTGTCGCACACAGCGACTGACGTCTGCCCGTCAGAAAGTCACACTGCATGGGTTCCTCCACAACCGGGCAATTGGCTGCAATATGTCCCGCTTGCCGGCAGCGGTAGCAAACGATCCTTCTTGCCGCCTCTTGAGCCGCTGATTTCCCAGGCTGTTCTCGCCAAACTTGGGGTAGAGCTCCCACCCTCTCACTCTCTCCACCCTTACCCCTTGGAATCCTCTTATCCGCCCCTGGGGATGGTCTGGTCTTAGGGTGGAAAGTCCGAGTGTCTCTGGAAGAGGCCGTCAGGTTCTCTGTAGCCAAGTATTTCTCCACACGATCCACAAGACCATCGGCCGTCTCTGGGTCTCCATGGCTTACCCAGTTTTGGATGGCAGTAGGAAGAGCTCTCAAAAACCGATCCATTACAACACGTTCCACAATCTTTGGTGCGGACAAAGTCTCTGGCTGTAGCCACTTTCTGCTCAGGTGAATGAGATCATACATTTGAGACCTGGGGGGTTTTCCAAGCTGGAAAGTCCAGTTATGCACACGCTGAGCCCGGACAGCCTGGGTGACACCCAGCCTTGCCAATATCTCAGCTTTTAGCATCACATAGTCTTTTGCTTGGTCAGGCTCTAGGTCATAGTAAGCCTTCTGCGATTCACCAGTTAACAGAGGAGCCACCAGTCCAGCCCACTGCTCCTCAGGCCACTTTTCTCTTTCAGCAGTCCTTTCAAATGTGGTCAAAAATACCTCTGGATCATCCTCTCCAGTCATTTTTGTCAATAAACGACTCACCCCAAAGGACGCGGTATTAGTGGGACGGCTTTCCTCACTGGTCTGCGGACGTTGCTGCATTACTGCTTCCATTTGTTGTAGTCTCTGCTCTTGCTTCTGTAACAGGTCTATGAAGCGGGCCTCAGATTGCTGCTGGGCTTGTTGCTGAGCTTCCAGACTCTGTTGGTGAGCTTGCTGCTGGGCTGCAAGGCTCTGTTGATGAGCTGCAAGGCTCTTTTGCAAACCTGCATTTGTCTGCTGTTGATTGGCATTTGCTAGAGCCAGCTGCTTCAGTATCTCCTCCATGCTGGCTTAAAAAAAACTGCCACTGGTTCTCCACCAACTGTGAGGGGGTTAGCTCGGCAGCGGGTGTGTGTGACCCCCGGGATGGGCTCCCCACACAAAAACAGGCCCAGCAAACGGAGGTTGTGGTTTTCAAAATCAAAAAAAAAGGTGCGGTTTATTTTCTATTTACAGTGACAAAACACAGCAAAGCCAAAAGAAACATATAAACAAAATAAATCCTGGTCAACTTGACCTCTGACTAAACATACAGGTTTCCTAACTAACAACTGGGATCAGCCTAGTGCTGTCCTAGTCCCTAAGTCCCTGGTTTTAAATGTCCAAGCAAATAGCCACACAGGCTTTTTCTCACCGCACAGGGGTTCACTCTCCCTAGACAGTCCACACAGGTCTGGTTCCAGGCATGAGCTAACATCTAATGAAGCTGGGAGTTCTTATAGAGGCCTAAATGAGCTGACAAGCTTCAGCTGGCCTCATCAACTCCCTGCCTGCACGACGCCCAGCCCTCTCCCTAGAGGTATGAGTCATCCATGAGCCCACTAGCCTTAGCTGGGCTTATACAACTCTCCACCTAGTTGTATAAGTCGGCGTAAAGCCTGAATCTGGGCGAAATATATCTACCCCCCTGGATGCAACCAGGTGACTTTACCTTCCTGCTGTCACAATATATATATATATATATATACATATATATATATATATTTTTTTCATTATAAGAAAGATAGAAATTAAATGTATATAAAGAAGGAAAATGTATATATGTTTCTACCAATATTGACCTAAGCTCATTTTACTTATGTCTTTGGAAATGGACCATACTGCTTCTCCAAGTCTCTTGTAACCAACGGGTTCTTGCTAACTGAAGTGAACTAATTGTTTATATGATCCCATATTTGTGAATTGACGGCAGGTTAACCATGTAGTAATGATCCACAGCTAGACAAATCATTCTTGAAGGCTTTGCCCTATTAATGCAAAGCTGTTAACTGGGCAGCAAATTGAACTACGTACAAGATCAGAGTGGTCTCATGGCTGCACCGCTAACCCCATGCTCGCTAACAAGGAAACAATCTCACTTTATGCTTTTAAGATAAAATAGCATTGTGTGTCCTGCTCTAACCTTTTGAAAATAGTTGCAGCTCCTTTAGATGGATTGGTAATTGGTTATTTTAGGAAGAACAATGGATGTGTATGAAATCGAGGAAAATGCTGCTATTACCAGATTATTTTATGGGCATATTAGGGGAAATGTTATCACAGAAGAAATTGAAGATCCACAACACATCTTTTCATATTGACATTGCACTTTTACAGAGTATACCATCCTTCTAAATAGAAGAATTTTGCTAAAACTGCATTTTTTAATTAATTGCCCCAATGGGATTTCTCAAGGCTGTGTCAGCCATTCGAAGAAGGCATTTTAACTACATTGTTCTGCGCGGAAGGAGTTAACCCTTCTGTAGTCATGGGAGGGGGGGAGAGCTTATTTTTTTCGCACAATGCTGCAGGGTTTTGTGCTACTGATTAGGCTGAAGGATGTGAACAGTTAGAGAGGCACAAAGAAGGGTTGTGGGGGGGGGGGGTTGCTGGGAAAAAAAATAAGCAGGCTTGAATTCTATGTCAGGTAATTACACATCCTTACCTCTGCTTGAGAACCTAAGCAAACAAGTGGAGAGTTGGGTCCTGTCACTAAGAAGTCCTTGTGTCAGATGTTTTTTTACTGAGTGACAGCAGTTATGGTACCGCTGATGGCAAAGTGACAGAGACCACTACAAAAAGAGCTAACGATAATTGCACAGAATGAGGAGATATACAGAAGTATGTAGATCCCAGCCTAGCCTGTTTATATGTGGGTGAATTAATTCCATTGTTAGTGTTTGGTATATGCATTTTCTCTACATGAGGGTTTTTTACCACCTACCTTTTCCCATTATTAACTGCAGCGATTATAACATTATTTTGAATTGAGTTGAAAGTAATGACACAGCCACTCAAATGATGGAACGCAGTATTTATGTTATTTAGAAAGTCGTGAATGTAAGGCAAGGGCTCAGCCAGGGTGGAAAGGACTCAATATCACTTTCTTTTAATTATTTTGTTTTTTTAGTTATAAATTGTTATGGCGTTTTTGTTGAAAGATATTAATGAAATCATTAAATACTATGCTTAGCAATAGGACGTTTTCTACTTTACTATATGGCATATTATTCAATACACACAAAGTTTGTGCAGATCTTTCCATAAAGAAAAGTTGGTATCCCAAGGTCAGTGACTAAAGTGAAGATCACAGTTTGCCAGCAGCTTTAGTTCACTGGAGGGTAAGCAGACCACGTAAAACAAATAGGGGAAATAAATTTCAGTTGTTGCCCATATCAGCCCAGTTCTTGCAGTTTTTCTTGTTCATACATCACGGGACACAGAGCAGCATAGTCATTACTATGTGGGTTATATAGAATTACCTTCAGGTGCTGGCACTGGCAACTTCCAAACAGGAAGTACCCTCCCCTATATAAGCCCCTCCCATCCGGGAGTACCTCAGTTTTTTGCCAGTGTCTAAGGTGTTGGCCAAGGTTAACATGTATTCATCTGGGCTTGTGTACAGGTTCTCTGGGCCTTAGCAAGCTATTCCGGATCCGACCAAAAAAGCTTCATAGCTAAACGGTCGGTACCCGGGCCTTGCAGAGAAGAGCAGGGTTTTGCCTGTAATGCCTCTCTTAGGAGGGCTGGACCCTGGGATCCAGAGCTCTGGTCATACCCAAAACCAAGAGGCTATCTGTGCAGGGTGCTATACAGGTCCAGGGGAGTGGAATCCTTGGGAACCCGGTCCCTGAAGGTCTAGTACAATGCCTGCCGTGAGAGGTGAAGTTTGGGCTTCTGTGGACCAAACAAAGTCCTGCGGCGGGGAAAAGGTAAGTGGGGGCCCCTCAGGAACTTGGTTCTATTGAGGGGACCCCCAAGCCTAATATGTCTTTCTGCCTGTTACCTAAAGGGTATTCCCGCTAATAGCTGTATATGCCTAAGAAATCCTAGAAATGTTTTTTCATAAGGGAAGTTTTAAAAAAACTGTAAACCTGGAAATGTTTTTCATAAAGGTGGTTTAAAAAAAAAAAAAAAAAAAAAGACAAAAGTGCGGTACCTGTGTTTGTCCACTAGAGGCCGCTGTGGAACGTCTTTTTTCTTGGGACTATTCCTTCCATGGTGAAAGTCCAGGCAGATGAGTGAGCTCTCTTTCAGGGAAGCTGCATTCCTCTGTCATGCTGCCAAGTAGTTTCCTTCCATCCCCGAGTCCTGGTGAAACAGGGACCCTGGCTCCTCTCCCTACATGGCGCCAAGAGCGCACACGTGCACGCGCGCGTGCGCGCACACATGCTTTCTTTTTATAAGGTTTAGCTTCAAAAAAGGGGGCGGAGCCTGGCGGATGACGCGCTCTGTGCGCCCAGCGCTTCTGCGCATGTGCGGGCGTCCCAGCAAGATAAAAGGACTCAGTCCACGCTGCTTGCTATGGACACAGAGCATGAAAAGGAGCTGGTAGCATGGTATAGGGGCTTACAGCGGGCGGTTGATACAGGCATCCCCAGAAAGACGCATTAGTAGACACCCACTGATGTACATAGCAGCAAATTGCATTAGACTATTTCAGTAAGGGGTGTATTGCGGCTGGAATACCTCAGCTTTGAACTAAGGAATATGCCGCCTAAAAAAACTCAGAGATATACCTCTCAGGAAGTGTAGGGGGTCTCCATCGGGCTCTGAGGATCTGGAGCAGTCATCTGCACCCTCCTCCCCTGAGAAATCAGAGGTTAATACCCATAAGGAACCCCCGGGAGTGCCAGGTACTGCGGATGTCCTCAGTCCACCTGCTCCTGCATATATAACAGAGGAGGTTTTTTCCTCAACTCTGGAGGGATTGGAGCAGAGATTGGCTGCATTGATCGCTTCGTCTCTACAGGAAAGAAAGCGCGCCAGATCTCCATCACCTCCATTAGAGTGCCTGTTGGCAGAGCAACAGTCCCAGGAAGGGACCGACCTACCTGAAGGGGATCAGGAGGAGGTTAGCTCTGTTTTTGAGGAATCGACAGTAGATGAACCATTTTCAGCATCACAGACTGAAAGATTGTGGGTCCAGACCCTAACTGACATGGTTCGATCTGCATTTAAAATGCCTCTTGTTGAACCATCAACTACTGCTGTCTCCTCATTGGGGTCGCTAAAAGCTCCCCAGGTTAATTGCTCCTTTCCAATACATCCATTATTGGAAGGACTTATATACCAGGACTGGGAACATCCTGATAAACTATTTGTTCCGCCTAAAAGGTTTCCGGTGATCTATCCCATGGAGGAAAAGTTCACCCAGAGATGGAATGTTCCTACGGTGGATGCAGCCATCTCTTCTGTGAACAAATCACTGACATGTCCAGTAGATAATGTTCAAATGTTCAAAGATCCAGTGGATAAAAAATTGGAATCTTTATTAAAATCTGCTTTTTCCACAGCAGGGGCTGTTACACAGCCAGCAGTGGCAGCTATTGGAGTCTGCCAAGCTTTAAAGGATCAAATGAAAATGGTCCTGAGGGATTTGCCAGACCAACAGGCCCAGGCTCTGGCTGATCTGCCTAGAGCATTATGCTTTGCGGTTGACGCCATCAAGGATTCTATCCATCAGGCCTCCCGCCTCACGCTGTCTTTGGTACATATGCTTAGGCTTCTGTGGCTCAAAAACTGGTCTGCTGAAGCTCCCTGTAAGAAGCTCTTAGTTAGCTTCCCATTTCATGGGGAACGCCTTTTTGGCGAAGACCTGGATAAGTATATCCAGAAGATTTCCAGTGGTAAAAGTACTCTCTTACCGAGTAAGAAGAGGTCTAGGGGTCCATCTTTTAAGAGGACTACCTCTCCTATCCCTGCGACGTCTGCTACTAAGCAGTTCCGACGGCCTCCTCGGTCAAACTCAGGAGGTAAAAATCAGGGACAGCCACAGGGTAATAGAAAACCCTGGATCCGAAGAGGTACTAAACCAGCCTCCAAGTCAAGCCTATGAAGGGCTGCCCCCACTCAAACGGGTGGGGGGAAGACTTCAGTTGTTCGCAGAGACCTGGCGGGAGATGATCAAAGACAGATGGGTGCTCTCCGCAATAACTCTGGGATACAAGTTGGAGTTAAAAGAGTCTCCTCCGTCCCATTTTATGTGGTCAGGCATGCCAAGAGACCCTCTGAAAAGACGGTCTCTCCTATTGGCGTTAGAACAACTATTGCTCCAAGGAGTAATTATGGAGGTTCCTATGGAAGAGTGGGGGTTGGGTTTCTACTCAAACCTTTTCACAGTCCCGAAGCCAAACGGGGACATAAGACCCATATTGGACCTAAAGAGTCTAAACAAATTTCTAAACGTCCGGTCTTTCCGGATGGAGTCGATCCGATCGGTCACCGCTGCCCTACAAGGGGAGGAATGGTTAGCCTCGATCGACATCAAAGATGCTTACTTGCATGTTCCCATCTTTCCAGGTCATCAAAAATTCCTACGCTTTGCAGTAGAAGGGCGCCATTTTCAGTTCAGAGCCTTACCATTCGGTCTGGCCACAGCACCACGAGTGTTCACAAAAATTCTGGCCCCACTGTTGGCCGATCTAAGAACACGGGGTGTAACGATAATGGCATACCTAGACGACCTGTTGTTGATGGACCACTCAGTTGCCAAGCTAGAAGTGGTAATTGTCGATACAATCAAGTATCTAGAATCTCACGGTTGGGTCATCAACCTGGACAAGTCAGCCCTACAGCCAGTGAAAAACCTGGTATATCTAGGGCTACGGCTGGATTCAGACCAGAGGAAGATTTTCTTACCTCTAGACAAGGTATCCTCTTTGAGGGGCTTGGTCCGTCTGCTTTGTGCAAAAAGACAGCCGTCCATACGCCTGTGCATGAGGCTGCTAGGAAAGATGGTAGCATCATTCGAAGCTGTGCCATACGCCCAATTCCACTCAAGGAATTTACAAAGGGCCATATTGTCAGCCTGGAACGGAAAAGTTCAGGCTCTAGACTTCCCGATGGCTTTGTCCCCTTCCGTTCGGAAGAGTCTCTGCTGGTGGTTGATCCCCCAGAATCTCCAGAAGGGAAAACCCTTCAGACCGATATCTTGGAAGGTGGTCACTACAGATGCCAGCCTTACAGGCTGGGGGGCAGTACTGGAGCAATGGTCTCTCCAGGGCAGATGGTCAAATGTAGTAAAAACCCTGCCCATCAATCTCTTAGAGATACGAGCAGCCCGGTACGCCCTAGTAGCCTGGACATCCAGACTCCAAGGGTCCCCTGTCAGAATTCAATCAGACAATGCCACAGCAGTGGCATATATCAATCATCAGGGAGGCACCAGGAGTCATGCAGCCCAGAGGGAAGTAAGTCACATCCTGGAATGGGCAGAAAAGCATGTCCCATGTATATCAGCTGTCTTCATTCCAGGGGTGGAGAATTGGAAGGCGGACTTTCTGAGTCGCCAACAGTTATGCCCAGGGGAATGGTCCCTTCATCCCGAGGTCTTCCGAGCAATATGTCAGCGGTGGGGAACACCGGATGTAGATCTGCTAGCATCCAGATTCAACGCAAAGGTGGACAGATTTGTCTCCCGGACAAGGGATCCCCTCGCTTGCGGCTCGGATGCTCTGGTGTTCCCTTGGGATCAGTTCAGACTGATATATGCATTCCCTCCGCTACAATTGTTGCCTCGACTCCTTCGCAGAGTCAGGTTGGAGAAGAAGCCAGTGATCCTGGTGGCTCCAGCGTGGCCCCGAAGGGCCTGGTACGCGGAGATCATCAAAATGTCTGTGGGGAGTCCTTGGACCCTTCCACGTCGTCCGGACCTGCTTTCGCAAGGACCGATATACCACCCTTCCTTACTAACTCTAAGTTTAACGGCCTGGCTATTGAGTCCCACATCCTAAAGAAGAGGGGTCTCTCTAACTCTGTGGTATCAACTATAATCAATGCCAGGAAGCCTGTATCCAGGCAGATCTACTATAGAGTTTGGAAGGCGTACATCACTTGGTGCAAGGCCAGAAAATGGCATCCACGTAAGTACGTTATAGGCAGAATTCTGGACTTCCTGCAGTGGGCTGTAGACAGGAAGTTTGCCTTAAGTACTATCAAGGGCCAGGTTTCGGCCTTGTCAATACTATTTCAAAGGCCCCTGGCTATGCATTCACTTGTCAAATCCTTTATGCAAGGTGTGACTCGTATTATTCCACCGATTAAGGCTCCCATGTGCCCATGGGATCTAAATTTGGTTCTGTCGGTTCTGCAGAAGCAGCCATTTGAACCTTTGCGGCACATTTCCTTGGTTCTACTCACCAGGAAATTGATATTTTTAGTAGCCATATGCTCGGCTAGAAGAGTGTCGGAATTAGCCGCCATGTCCTGTAAAGAGCCATATCTGGTTATCCATAAGGACAGAGTAGTATTACGTCCTCACCCAGCCTTTCTTCCTAAGGTGGTATCGAGGTTTCACTTGAACCAGGATGTGGTTCTTCCTTCTTTTTTCCCCAAACCAAGCTCGGTAGAGGAAAAGTTATTGCATTCTTTGGATGTAGTAAGAGCAGTTAAAGCTTATCTAAAAGCCACTGCTCAGATTCGTAGAACGGATTCTCTGTTTGTTCTGCCGGAAGGCCCCAGAAAGGGTCAGACAGCATCAAAATCTACTTTAGCCAAGTGGATTCGACAGGTCATAATACAAGCCTATGGCTTGAAAAGTAGACCGCCTCCGTTCAAAGTTAGGGCGCACTCCACGAGAGCAGTTGGAACTTCATGGGCAGTGCATCACCAGGCCTCCCTGGCGCAAATTTGTAAGGCCGCAACATGGTCTTCAGTACACACGTTTACTAGGTTCTACCAGGTGGACGTGAGAAGTCAGGAGGATGTCGCCTTTGGGCGCAGTGTGTTGCAGGCCGCAAAAGATCCTCATGCCTGATGGCGCCCAGCTTATGTATGGTGTATCCCCCCCCTCATGTGGCATTGCTTTGGGACGTCCCACATAGTAATGACTATGCTGCTCTGTGTCCCGTGATGTATGAACAAGAAAGTAGGATTTTTAAAACAGCTGTGAGGGGGTTAGCTCGGCAGCGGGTGTGTGTGACCCCCGGGATGGGCTCCCCACACAAAACAGGCCCAGCAAACGGAGGTTGTGGTTTTCAAAATCAAAAAGGTGCGGTTTATTTTCTATTTACAGTGACAAAACACAGCAAAGCAAAAGAAACATAACCAAAATAAATCCTGGTCAAGTTGACCTCTGACTAAACATACAGGTTTCCTAACTAACAACTGGGATCAGCCTAGTGCTGTCCTAGTCCCTAAGTCCCTGGTTTAGTAAAAGTCCAAACAAATAGCCACACAGGCTTTGCCTCACCGCACAGGGGTTCACTCTCCCTAGACAGTCCACACAGGTCTGGTTCCAGGCATGAGCTAACATCTAATGAATCTGGGAGTTCTTATAGAGGCCTAAATGAGCTGACAAGCTTCAGCTGGCCTCATCAACTCCCTGTCTGTACGACGCCCCACACTCTCCCTAGAGGTATGAGTCATCCATGAGCCTACTAGCCTCAGCTGGGCTTATACAACTCTCCACCCTAGTTGTATAAGTCAGCATAAAGCCTGAATCTGGGAGAAATATATCTACCCCCCTGGATGCAACCAGGTGACTTTACCTTCCTGCTGTCACATACCCCCCCCTCTTGTTTTAACCTCGGGGTTGGAACACCAGCAATCAGGCATTCATGTACTCGAGACAAAGCATCCACATTCCCCATTTGAACGCCAGGGCGATGCTTTACTGTGAAGTTGAATTCCTGGAGGGCCAGGAACCACCTATTCACTCTTCTATTTGTTTCCTTGTTTTGAGCCATCCACTTTAACGGAGCGTGATCCGTAACCATGTCAAAGTGCCTACCTAGCAGGTAGTACCGAAGGGAATCTAGAGCCCACTTCACCGCTAAACACTCCTTTTCAACGGTGGCGTAATTTACCTCATGGGACTTCAATTTCCTGCTGAGGTAAATGACTGGGTGCTCTTCCCCGTTCCAGACCTGGGACAATACTGCTCCTAACCCCACATCTGACGCATCACTTTGTACGACAAAGTCTTAGAGAAGTCGGGTGAGTACAACACTGGCTGGCTACATAAGGCTTGTTTCAAGAATTGGAATGCTGCCTCAGCCTCGGGGGTCCATTTAATCATGACCGACCCTTTCCCCTTCGTCAGGTTGGTTAGGGGCACAGCCTTAGAAGCAAAGTGGGGAATGAATCGCCGATAATACCCAGCGATTCCCAGAAAGGCTCGTACCTGCTTCTTGCTGTTGGGACGTGGCCAACTCTGGATGGCCTCGACTTTGTTGAGTTGGGGTTTTATTACTCCCCTCCCAATGGTGTACCCAAGATATTTGGCCTCCTCCTGCCCAATGGTACACTTCTTGGGGTTAGCCGTAAACCCCGCTTCCCGAACAGAGTCCAGGACTGCTTGCACTTTTGGCAGATGTGAGGCCCAATCTGTGCTATGGACAATTACGTCATCCAGGTAAGCCGCAGCATACTTCCGATGGGGCCTCAGCATCTGGTCCATTTTCCGCTGGAATGTGGCCGGCGCATTCTGTAACCCGAACGGCATTCTTTTATATTGGAACGCCCCGTCTGGGGTTACAAATGCGGTTTTCTCTTTGGCCGACTTGGCCAGGGGGATTTGCCAATACCCTTTTGTGAGGTCAAGAGTCGTCATGTATCGGGCTGTTCCCAGCCGGTCGATCAACTCATCTATACGTGGCATGGGGTAGGTGTCAAATTTTGTAACTTTGTTCAACTGACGAAAATCGTTACAAAATCGCCAGCTCCCATCCGGTTTAGGCACCAACACGATGGGACTAGACCAATCACTTTGGGACTCCTCTATCACCCCTAAGTTCAGCATTTTCTGTACTTCCTCCCGTATTGCCTCCCGTCGAGCCTCTGGGATCCGATAGGGTTTTAACTTCACCCTTTCACCGGGCGGGGTAATGATGTCATGCTCTACCCCAGATGTTTGTCCCGGCAGCTCAGAGAATACCTCCTTGTTGCGAAGCACAAACTCCTTAACCTCCTGTTGTTGGGGTTGTGACAAGGTGGCTGCTATTCCAACCTCAGGAATCACGCAACCAGTTTGAGCTGGTGACCAAGTGTCTGCGACTAGGGACTCTCTATCCCTCCAGGCTTTCAACAGATTAACGTGATAGATCTGTTCGGGCTTTCGCCTTCCTGGTTGTCTGACCTTGTAATTCACTTCGCTCACTTTTTCCATTATCTCGTAGGGGCCTTGCCATTTGGCAAGGAATTTACTTTCAACAGTAGGGACAAGTACCAATATCCTATCCCCCGGGGAAAAGGTACGGGTCTTGGCTCCACGGTTGTACACTCTCTGCTGTGCCAACTGCGCTTGGGCCAAATGTTCCTTCACGATGGGCATTACCTGTGCAATTCGATCTTGCATCAGGGCGACATGCTCAATCACACTCCTGTGGGGAGAACTCTCACTTTCCCAAGTTTCCTTGGCAATATCCAACAGCCCTCTTGGGTGTCTCCCATACAGTAACTCAAAGGGGGAGAATCCCGTAGAGGATTGGGGCACCTCCCTAATAGCAAACATCAAATAAGGAAGTAAACAGTCCCAATCCTTTCCATCTCTATCCACCACTTTCTTCAACATTTGTTTTAGGGTTTTGTTGAATCTTTCAACCAGCCCATCGGTTTGGGGGTGATACACAGACGTACGCAATTGCGTCACTTTGAACAATTTACACAGCTCTTTCATAACCCGGGACATAAAGGGTGTACCTTGGTCCATAAGCAGTTCTTTACAAATACCCACCCGGCTAAAAACAAGAGATAGCTCTTTGGCTATGGTTTTGGCCGAGGTATTTCGGAGAGGGATCGCTTCTGGATAACGGGTGGCATAGTCCATTATAACTAATATGTACTGGTGCCCCCTAGCGGACTTGATTATAGGACCTACCAAATCCATGGCGATCCTCTCAAACGGGACCTCAATGATGGGTAGAGGGACCAGCGGGCTACGGAAATGTGGCATCGGGGCCAACCTCTGACACACAGGGCAGGAGGAACAATAATTTTCTACGTCCTTCATCACCCCCGGCCAATAGAATCTCTGTAATACCCTCTCTCGGGTTTTCTCTGTCCCCAGATGACCTCCAAGAATGTGCCCATGGGCCAACTCCAACACCAACTTCCTGTAAGGTTTGGGCACCACAAGCTGCTCAACGGTTTCTTCTGCCCTTTTTGCCACCCGATACAGTAGGTCCTTCTCTACGCTGAAGTATGGGTAAGTGCAGGTATTATCTGGGTTCACTAACTCGCCATCTATTTTCACTACGTTTTCCCGTGCCTTTATTAGGGCGGGGTCTTTCAACTGTTCTGTGGCAAAGTTTTCCCTGTGAACCTCAAGATCAGAAAACTCCACAGACGGTAGGTTTTCGTCTGAGGAGGTGGGCTCCTCTCCAGTTTCTTGAGTCTCCCCTGCCAATACTGATAAGGGAAATTCCGGAGAGTCCTCACCACTCTCAGGGGAGTTCTGGCTATCACATTCCTGGTACATAGGGGCACCAGTGAGGGGCTCAGGATCATCCCACAGTTCCCAGAACTTCGGAAAATCCCTTCCCACAATGGCGTCATGCGGTAACTGAGATACTAAGCCCACTGGATGAGAGAGGGTACCTTTGGGGGTCTCGAAACACACTGTAGTCACTGGATACTCTCGGGTGTCCCCATGCACACAAATAACAGCTACCTTGCTATTCCCAGAGACCTCTGTTTTAACTAACTCAGCCTTTATCAGGGTCACAAGGCTACCTGAATCCAGCAATACCACAACATTTCTACCATTAACACACATTTTGCATAAATGTTTCTCAGTTCCTCGAATGGCAGTGCATGCGACTGTCGCACACAGCGACTGACGTCTGCCCGTCAGAAAGTCACACTGCATGGGTTCCTCCACAACCGGGCAATTAGCTGCAATATGTCCCGCTTGCCGGCAGCGGTAGCAAACGATCCTTCTTGCCGCCTCTTGAGCCGCTGATTTCCCAGGCTGTTCTCGCCAAACTTGGGGTAGAGCTCCCACCCTCTCACTCTCTCCACCCTCACCCCTTGGAATCCTCTTATCCGCCCCTGGGGATGGTCTGGTCTTAGGGTGGAAAGTCCGAGTGTCTCTGGAAGAGGCCGTCAGGTTCTCTGTAGCCAAGTATTTCTCCACACGATCCACAAGACCGTCGGCCGTCTCTGGGTCTCCATGGCTTACCCACTTTTGGATGGCAGTAGGAAGAGCTCTCAAAAACCGATCCATTACAACACGTTCCACAATCTTTGGTGCGGACAAAGTCTCTGGCTGTAGCCACTTTCTGCTCAGGTGAATGAGATCATACATTTGAGACCTGGGGGGTTTTCCAAGCTGGAAAGTCCAGTTATGCACACGCTGAGCCCGGACAGCCTGGGTGACACCCAGCCTTGCCAATATTTCAGCTTTTAGCATCACATAGTCTTTTGCTTGGTTAGGCTCTAGGTCATAGTAAGCTTTCTGCGATTCACCAGTTAACAGAGGAGCCACCAGTCCAGCCCACTGCTCCTCAGGCCACTTTTCTCTTTCAGCGGTCCTTTCAAATGTGGTCAAAAATACCTCTGGATCATCCTCTCCAGTCATTTTTGTCAATAAACGACTCACCCCAAAGGACGCGGTATTAGTGGGACGGCTTTCCTCACTGGTCTGCGGACGTTGCTGCATTACTGCTTCCATCTGTTGTTGTAGTCTCTGCTCTTGCTTCTGCAACAGGTCTATGAAGCGGGCCTCAGATTGCTGCTGGGCTCGTTGCTGAGCCTCCAGACTCTGTTGCAAAGTTGCGTTTGTCTGCTGCTGGGCTGCAAGGCTCTGTTGTTGAGCTGCAAGGCTCTTTTGCAAACCTGCATTTGTCTGCTGTTGATTGGCATTTGCTAGAGCCAGCTGCTTCAGTATCTCCTCCATGCTGGCTTAAAAAAAAACTGCCACTGGTTCTCCACCAACTGTGAGGGGGTTAGCTCGGCAGCGGGTGTGTGTGACCCCCGGGATGGGCTCCCCACACAAAACAGGCCCAGCAAACGGAGGTTGTGGTTTTCAAAATCAAAAAGGTGCGGTTTATTTTCTATTTACAGTGACAAAACACAGCAAAGCAAAAGAAACATAACCAAAATAAATCCTGGTCAAGTTGACCTCTGACTAAACATACAGGTTTCCTAACTAACAACTGGGATCAGCCTAGTGCTGTCCTAGTCCCTAAGTCCCTGGTTTAGTAAAAGTCCAAACAAATAGCCACACAGGCTTTGCCTCACCGCACAGGGGTTCACTCTCCCTAGACAGTCCACACAGGTCTGGTTCCAGGCATGAGCTAACATCTAATGAATCTGGGAGTTCTTATAGAGGCCTAAATGAGCTGACAAGCTTCAGCTGGCCTCATCAACTCCCTGTCTGTACGACGCCCCACACTCTCCCTAGAGGTATGAGTCATCCATGAGCCTACTAGCCTCAGCTGGGCTTATACAACTCTCCACCCTAGTTGTATAAGTCAGCATAAAGCCTGAATCTGGGAGAAATATATCTACCCCCCTGGATGCAACCAGGTGACTTTACCTTCCTGCTGTCACACAGCTTACCTGTAAAATCCTTTTCTTGGAGTACATCACGGGACACAGAGCTCCCACCCCTCTTTTGGGGATACGTATTGCTTTGCTACAAAACTGAGGTACTCCCGGATGGGAGGGGCTTATATAGGGGAGGGTACTTCCTGTTTGGAAGTTGCCAGTGCCAGCACCTGAAGGTAATTCTATATAACCCACATAGTAATGACTATGCTGCTCTGTGTCCCGTGATGTACTCCAAGAAAAGGATTTTACAGGTAAGCTGTTTTAAAAATCCTACTTTTTGCTAGTCTTGCTGTTGGAAAAAAAAAAAAAAAAATCTAATTTGTTATGAAATTACCTCTACTTTTCCTTTTCTCTGAGTGTCTCGAAGGCAAATTTTCAAAGGACAATCTAGGTAAAAATGATGCAATAACACACAAAAGAATCAGCTCAAAAATATTTAAAACCAGCCTAAGGCACTCTATTTTCAGCCACGTGATTGTAATTTTCAAAATTCATTGGACATAACTTCAAATAATAATCACTTTTTTTTTTTTTTAAATAAGGGTACTTATCCTGGTGTGTTAGCTTTGTGAATTAAGCCTTATAGTAGATATAAAGCCAAAAAAATAAATTAATTTTTATTTTGGATAGAGCGTGGGGAGTGGTCTAAACCACTTTGTTTTTTGTTTTTTTGTGCCGTCGGATCAGGATGGCAAGTACACTAAACTTATATCACTTTCTTTTGTTTGTAAATTGTATTTTTGCTGAAAATAACCCATAAAATATTGAAAACTATGCTTAACAATGGCAGTGTGCATTTAGTGTTACAGGTATGCTATACTGCGATCAATTTGCATTATAATTTTCATGCGTTCTACTATAAACTCCCATAATGTGTCCCTTCACCAACTATATTGCCATCTGCTGCACTGGGTATAGTACCAGGCATATATGAAAACCACACTTATATGAAGGTGTGTATTCCTTTAAAAAATGTAAAGTATTTTTAAAGACAAAAAAATGTAATATTCTCATCCTCCTGTAATTTTTTGCATTAAGACTGGAAAATGGGGAGGCAGCAATCAGACTCTGCTGTGTGCATATGCCCAATAACATTTTCATTGGAGGAGGGAAGAGAAGGAACCAAGCCAATGATTTTCCATTGTGCTACTTCACTATTCAGTCAGCAGACTGCAGGGGAGAAGGTGACACAACTGTATTTCTTATCCCTAGCAGAGAAAGGGGAGTCACCCTTCTGGCTATGGTGTATGCCACGGGTGTATGTATCAAAAAATGTATGTATCAAAAAATCTGCAAAATCCTTTGACAGATAAGATAGTTTGCATATGTGCATGTTCACCGTTTGCCTAGAATTCAGCTTCAACAACACAGATAACATACTAGCAGCACCCTTTTAAAATGTTTGCATAGCCAAACTTTTTTTTTTTTTTAATACAGCAGGGAAAAGTTCAAACTTCTTTCATTTGTTTATGTGTGTATATATGTATGTATGTATTTATTGATTTTTGCTGTCTGTGTCCTTCACTTTACCTTAAGCTTAGGTTCACACATATGCGATGTGGGAAACGGCGCGATTACAGCACTGGTTCCTGCATTGCATCTCCCTCGCAGGCAGTTCACACTGCCCTCTGCGAACCACTGCGGGTGTCAACACATTGTTAATGACACCCCAGTTCGGTTCACAGTTCGCAGTGTGAACTGTGAACTCGCACAGGAATCAGATCGCATGGGTGAGATCACCCATGAGATCCGATTCCAGTGCAGGGAAAAAAAAAAAGTGCCTTTACTATTTTCCTGTGAATCCAATGCGAGTTCAACCATACAACTGTATGGCTGAACTCGCATTGCACAGTCATCGCATGCGATCGACACCGCAGTGCGGGTGCGAATCACATGCAATGTCTGTGTTCGCACAAGTGTGAACCCAGGCTCACTTACTGTTGTGAAAATGGAACAAGAAGTGGGGAATCTCTAACAAAATAAGAGGCATGCTGTCATCAGAACCATTAGTTAGTGGATTTACCCTTACGTCTTGTTCTGATGACAACTGTAAAATATTGGATTTCTCATTACTTTTTGTTTACAAAGAAATGGCAATGATCAACAGGACAAACAGAGGGGAAACTGTCTAGTGGGGACACAGACAGAAATAAAAAATAAGGACAGGTGTTTTATTCCTTAACCGCTTCCATACAGGGCATTTTCACCCCCTTCCTGCCCAGACCAATTTTTTAGTTTTCAGCGCTGCCGCACTTTGAATGACAATTGCGCGGTCATGCGCGGTCATGCAACACTGTACCCAAATTAAATCTTAATTGTTTTTTTTTCCACAAATAGTGGTATTTGATCACCTCTGTGGTTTTTATTTTTTGCGCTATAAACAAAAGACAACAGTTTAGACCGATATGTATTCTTCTACATATTTTTGGTAAAAAAAAATCGCAATAAGCGTTTATTGATTGGTTTGCGCAAAAGTTATAGCATCTACAAAATAGGGGATAGATTTATGGCATTTTTATTTATGTAGCACACAGATCCCTCACCCTGCTTACCTCCACTCACAGAGTGGGACACACCATGCCACATGCCCAGTATCCTCCATCTTGTAGAGGGTGAGCGGTGTTAATTAATTTGGGTCCTGCAGCGGGTTACCTCCTTCCGTTGGTTCTCGTCCCTAGAATATAGGGAAAAGTCTATTCTCTCTCTAGGAAGGCCAATGTCCAGACAATATTAAACTCAATAAAAGGAGTTTATTTTACTTGCTTGCAACTTGACAGGAAAGGTTGGAGATAAAGAGGATGAACAGGGAGGCTGGTTTAGGCACACAGTACTTAATCACCACTCAAGCCTGAGTGGGCTTTGCTCACCCGGATAGTCCCCTCTCACGTTCCTAGCAGCCGGTGTGGAGCACGAAACATTCAATTTAATCTTTTCCTTGGGATACGATCAGGACATTAATCTCTAAGTCCCTTACTTTCCAGCACTTGTAACACTTTAAGAACTTTAGGTGCCAATGGGGCACGTCACAAGGCTTTTTGCGGATCATGGAATCCTTCCCTCTGACAAGTAACCAGGCCTCTCCCGAGACGGCGACATCCTTCACCAATCCTCGCAGAAAGGTCCTCCCCTGGTTTCCTCTCCTTCAGAGCGGGACACCCTGGGACTCCTCTGTTGGTATAGGCCTCAGCTAAAGGTGCTGGGCCCACCTGGAACGATGCAGCCTCAGGATAAAGGTGCCCAGGACCGAACACACACACACGCACCCTTGGCCTGGAGGGCCACAGGGCGCAAACTCCTCCCCGAATAATGGCGTCTGCCCCTTATGTACCCTCTCCCGGCATGCACAGCAGGCAGACCACACCCACTGCACGGCCGCCGAGAGAGGACACCCAATAGCGCTGCAACACTACCTGTGGTTCAACCCGAAACCTGAGCGACAGCGCCACCCACAGGCCACAGGGAACTGTACTGCCAGGCAACACCACAACAGAGCAGAGGCCTAATGTAAGAAATCCAGCAGCCTAAGCCTAACTACTTGCTTAGGCTGACCCCTAAATTTAAGCATAGCGAGCCCAATTTTGGGGGTCCGCTACATTTTTTTTTTTTACTAGTAATGGCGGCGATCTGCGATTTTTTATTGTGCCCGTGACATTGCGACGGACAGATCGGACACCTTTGACATGTTTTTGGGACCATTCACATTTATACAGCGATTAGTGCTATAAAACTGCACTGATTACTGTGTAAATGTGACTGGCAGGGAAGGGGTTAACACTAGGGGGCGATAAAGGGGTTAATATGTTCCCTAGTGAGTGATTCTAACTGTAGGGGGAGGGGACTGACTGGGGGAGGGGACCGATGTGTGTTCCTCTGTACTGGGAACACACATCGGTCTCCTCTCCTCTGACAGGACATGGATCTGTGTGTTTACACACACAGATCCATGGTCCTGCCGTGATTGTAGGCAATTGCGGGTGCCGGCGGACATCGTGGCTGCCGGGCACGCGCACCGGGTCCCGGGCGATGCAGCGGGCGTGCCCCCCAGCGGCCCGAGAAGCTCAGGACATCATATGACGTCCACCCAGAGGGAGGGAGGGTTCCTGACAACGTCATATTACTATGACTCGGTAAGGAAGTGGTTAAACACTCAATCTAAAACCCAAAAAAATGGCTATACCTACACATAAATATGAATTTCACACCCCACTCCCCTACTTTTCCCCCCTGTTACCCTTTTCATTGGGTTTAGCACACTGAACATACTCACACACCCAGCGATCTATTGGTATTCTATAGGGATCTGTTCCTCCTCCTCCGCACACCCAGTTCCATGCCGCCATCTTCTTTTCTGATCTCTGTCATCAAGGAGCTGGCTGTCTCTTATTGGTTCTTGCAGCCTGGGCCACATCACGTCATAAGGTGGCTGGTTGCAAAAAAAAACAACAGAAAGAGACAACCGACCCCTAATTACTGTATGCATTGTGGCGCGTGTGCTTTCCAGTACCCCAAGGCTTCCTGGGATGCTTGATGTAAGTATACCAAGAAGTTAGAGACAACAATTACATCATACTCATATGAGCAATAATCTAGAAAGTGCAGGGAGGGTTCTCCAAAAAGGGATTTAGAAAAACAGACACTATTTGTTAGACAGAAGTTGGGTAGTAGAGTAGTAGAGTGACAGAAAGTGGGTGCGGAAGATGAAGGTCTGATTTAACCCAAGGTATCTCAGAATAGACCGTAGATTATTAGAATGTTCTTAATCCAAATACAAACCAAATTCCTAACATTGTTTTGAATATACCACTAACCTATCTTCTAATCTAATCTAAGTGTATGTACTATGTTTGCTGAGGAAGTTTTGACAAATTGTATAGCATGGTTTCTTGATTACATTTTCTGTAGAGAAGATCAGCAGGGCCAGCATGTGCACGAGGACATCAAAGCTTTGACATTAAGTGACCTTGTCAATGATATTTAAATTTTTCATTTTCCTGACACAACATATGAGAAATATCAAAGCAATATCCAAGGACACCTACCATCCAACCTAAATTCCTGTTATAATTGCTGTTTTTATCAGGAAAAATTCTTGCCAGCATATGGCTGTTTTCGTCATCTTTCCTCTGATGACTGTTAGCAAGCGAGAATGTCACTGAAATATTGAAGTTCCATATCCTATCCTAACTATGTATTAAAATATTATCACTGTGCTGTTGTTGATGCAGTCGGTTTTCTGTTCAAAAAAACATTTATAGAGCGCATTTTTCTATACCCTTCACTATATGGCATAATATTTAATACATAGAAAGTTTGTGCAAATCTTTTTCTAAAGAAAAGTTGGTATCCCAAGGGTCAATTTAATAGAATGTGAACAGCGCAGTTTGCCACCAGCCTTAATTTACTGGAAGCAAAGCAGATAACGTAAAACAAATAGGGGGAAAGGAAATGTTGTACTAGCTATTGCCCATAGAAACCCAGTAGTAGTAACCCTGCAGTTTTTGTGCTGGTCTTGATGTAAAAAAAAAAAACAGGTTTGCCATGAAATTATCACTACTTTCACTTTCCTTTCTGTACCTCTGCAAAGGACCTTTTATGTAAAATGATGTAATGACACACTCAGTTCACAAAGCTTTAAACCATCCTAAATCGCTTTTTTTTAACCATGTTACTGCAATTCCAAAATTTATCACGGCTGATCACGATGTAAACAGGAAGAGCCGATCGGCGGCTCTTCTGACAGGGGGGTTTTTCGCTGATTGTTTATGAGCGCAGCCTCCCCCGGATGCCCACACTGGACCACCAGGATGCCGCCCAGGACCACCAGGGAAGCACCTAACATGTTAATGGCCAGGTAAGTCCCCCATGGCCATCCACATGTACAATAGTATGCACAACATATGCCAATCAGTGCCCACAAATGGGCACTGACTGACACCATCATGGCACAAAAAATTTGTGATGCCCAGAAATTCCACCCACCCGTGTCATCAGTGCCACCTATCAGTGCCCATCCATGCCCATCTGTGCCCATCAGTGCCCACCTATTAGTGCCCGTCCGTGCCACCTATCAGTGCCACCCATAAGTACCCATAAGTGCCGCCTATGAGTGCCCATCAGTGCCGCCTATGAGTGCCCATCAGTGCCGCATACCAGTGCCACCTATCAGTGCCCATCAGTGCCGCCTATCAGTGCCCATCAGTGCCGCCTATCAGTGCCCATCATCAGTGCCCATCAGTGCCACCTCATCAGTGCCACCTCATTGGTGCCCATCAGTGCCTCCTTATCAGTGCCCGGCAGTGCAGCCATATCAGTGCCCGTCATTGAAGAAGAAAAGGTACTTATTTACAAAAAAAATAACAGAAACAAAGAAAAACTACAGAGGTGATCAAATACCACCAAAAGAAAGCTCTATTTATGGGAACAAAATGATAAAACATTTGTTTGGGTACAGTGTAGCATGACCGCGCAATTGTCATTCAAATTGCGACAGCGCTGAAAGCTCAAAATTGGCTTGGGCAGGAAGGTGTATAAGTGTCTGGTATTGAAGTGGTTAAAGAAAACCTGTCATAAGAGAAAAATTATTTGGATGACCTCTTTTAAAAATGCTAGTTTGTTGATAGGTGTTAGTGCCCCTAAAAATGTAAACTGTGGGTGGGGCTTGGGGAGAGTGGGGTATGGTCACCCCAGTACAGCACTATGTACAGCAGCTTCTTGGAGGAGAGTGTGAGAATGCCTGGTTGGGCAGGGGCAGTTGTAAAACATGCAAGGAGCAAATGGAGACATCTTTTCACCCCTGATCTCTGTGGGTCAGTGTGAGAAGGCCTCAGGGCCTAAGACTAAGGATCTCTATGTCCTGAACTGACTCAGTAGGGCTTAATTTAAAAAGTGGGAAGATGGCTGACCCCAAACAACTGTGTCTGCACTGACTTGGAACAACTGTCAGTATGTCGTTTTCATACTACTCGTGTTCTGCACTGCAAGACTGTTAGTATTTCAGATGTGATGTTATTTTGTAATAGAGATATGTAAGAGAGGAAGTGAGTAGATACAGTAAGATGTTAAAACCCTATTGGCGTGGAAATTCCTTTATTTCCAGTGAGTGGCCTCAAGCCGGGGAAGTAGTTAGCGGGCCTTTGGCCATAAGAGCGTGACTCAGGATGGTGGAGTTGCCCTTAAAAGCCAGGTTTGTTGTTGCCCTATCCTAGGAAGAAGCAGCGTGGGACCTGGGATAGCTTGGCAACAACTGCTGTCCATCTCAGGTCCCTTACACTTGGCGTAGTCAGCAGGATAGGGCACAACACTGACTGTAAAGTTGTGTTGGCCCCTCTGATTGGAGAAGTATCAGGTGGCATAGAAAGGGTGGAGTGTGTCATTGAACTGAGCTGTGTGTGCTGACTAGTCTTTGTGTGCTGGACACGTGTGAACATGCACACTCTTCACCATGCTGTGGCAAAGGTGACTCAGCCATGGTTTGTTTATCCACACTACAAGGAAACAAAGGTGGATACAGGTCTGTGGGTCATGCTAAAGAAGGGCTTTGTAGTATGCCAGACTGGCATCATAGAGACATTGGTTGTGTGCTGTGAGTACAGGAGCTGATTGTCAAGATGACACCTTAGGCCAGCTGCCAATTCTGCAAAGCTTCCCAATTTGAAGCACTCGCTGGGAGTGTACCACCATGTGAGCGCAGAGTGTCCTGGGAGTAGGATGCAGCATGGGTGGCAGTTGGCAGCTCTAGAGATATGCTGCTGCAGGTGGAGGAAATACACTGCGTCTCTTTAGATTTGGTGCAGCACTGAGAATAGATTTGGCACTAGGGTTCCCCAAGGACAAGGGGGCTAAGACAGTCCCGCGAGAACCTAAAGAAGAGGATTGGGATATGGCAACCCAGGTTCTTGTAGATGATCGGTTACAAGCTAGCAAAGCTGGCAGTGAGGTGAAAGGAGGACCCTGTGTTGTCTAATGATGTGTGATGATGATGCAGAGTGACAGTCTGTCCCACATTTATTTCTAGTGATTGGCCTTGGGCTGGGGATGTAGTATGCGGGCCTCTGGCAGGGAGAATGTGACACAAGATGGCGGAACCGCGCTTAAAAGCCTGGTATATGGTTGCCCTATCCTATGAAGACATGGGGTGGGACCTTGGTGAAACATGTCAAAGGATTGTACAAGCTGGACTTCCTGTGCATCCCTGAGCCCTTTTCCACTGTGACTGAGTAAGAGTGGTAACATATATACAAGACTGCGGTCTGGCATCACTGTAGGGTGCTCTTCCACTGTGACAGAGTTCCACTGTGTATATCATGAATTGAACTATGGACGACACATAGACAAGACAAGTGGTGGTGTTCAGGTCCAATAGCGAAGGTATGCACTACTATGCAGTGAATTTTGGGAAGGAGGTCAGCAATGGCAGCCCTACATGTCCCTTGTTACTTTAAGAGATCTTGGCGTTAAAAGGAGAAAAGCTGCAGAAGAAGTTTCTGAAGCTAGGTCTGGAATTTGTTACAGACCTAGACTGCAAAGGGTCTCTCTGATACTCAGTATTGCAGTTCCAAATACATCTCTCTTGTCTTGGTGTCATCTGACTAGAGTTTGTCAGAAACTTGGTTGCTCTTTTTGTCTATTATCTATGGCACACTACTGCTTCTGAACCAACTACATGTTTAAAGTGGTTTTAAACTCAAAACCAAAAATGTAACATTATTTGTGATGGCTACATCAGTTTTCTTTTCTTATACCGCGTACACACGATTGGAATTTCCGACAACAAATGTTCGATATGATCTTTTGGTCGGATATTCCGACCGTGTGTAGGCTCCATTGGACATTTGCTGTCGGAAATAAAAGATGATTATCGTTAGCACCCCTGCTAATGTTAAATGGTTTGTCCCATCTCTGTAACTGATACATTCTTCTGGAGAGCTTGTTCTTTTGAAAAACAACCGGCTTACTGGCTGGATCACCAGATGAAAATAGAAGAAAGAAAGCCTAAAAAAATAGAATGCAGCCATCACATGTAAGAATTGGTAAGCTGCAATACAATAAATGTTTGCTTTTAGGTTTAATACTACTTAAATTCCACTATCATCACTACTGGCATAACTGTAGCAATAACATCTCAAATTAAACAACTGCCAGGCCCCAGTCTTGCATATATTTACAATAAGGCATAGCAACCATAAGATTTGACCAGTAGTATTTTTATTTTGAGTTATTATGTCACTGAATAAAACCTTATGACATCCTAATGTCAACCTTTTCTCCAGTTTATGAAGCTCCTCTCAGCTAGGCAAATATATTTTTACCATGATTGCTACAGCAAAAATCATCAGTGTGACCCTCCTGAAGTGTGTAAACATCTAGGCTGAAATTAATCTGCAATCATATTGCTGCAATATGAATCACTTTATTGTACTAAATAAAGTACACCGTACAGCTATTGAGGTCATCTACTGAGGAAAAATTGCTAGGTTCAGCAATTTAGGCAACATATTACTTGTTTCCGCTACAGTGAATAAATAAGTACGCACCAAGGGAGCAATTTTACTATCCAATTGCATACAAACCTTGTAAAACCATGTGACTTTTCCTGATGTCACTAAAAAGTGCACGATGTGCAAAACTGAAATCATATTTTGACCTCAGTACTTTCTACCAGAAATACTAGGTGACAGGTTTAGCGCATACTACTGAGAATGAAGCATCAAAGTCCACTACCACAAAAAAAATGGTAAAATATTGAATGATGATTACTGTATATGGTTAATACATGTTACAATAATTATTATTTTAGACTTTATTTATTTTAAATGATTTATTTTTATTCCCATGCAGGCCAAGCTGTCTAGAAAAAATGACAGTGACATAAATTGGGACAAACCATGACACTTCTAGGGATACCAGCATAATGATGCTTGGATAGTTGCAGAAGCAGAACACACCTAATGACTGCTATAAGCATCCCTGTATTGTTATAGTTTATCCCAAACCCTATTACTGTTGCTTTTCCTGGATATATCAATCTGCAGGAAAAGTTGAATAAAAATAAATAAAGGCATGTGAATTAAAAAAGAATTCATAGTATCATTACATGTAATTAACACATTACAAGTTATCAGAATACAATTTTTTTTTCTTAAAAAGAACCTTTGTATATTAAGGTCTACTGTTAGCATTTAAAAACATTTTTAGAGGATGCTGACTGTAGCTTTTGGGGGGAATGGTGATAAAGTTGTATGTACAATGGATATGCGATTGCCACCTTTCAGTTCTGGTAAAACCACAGATGGCATGACATCTGTTGGCTATAATTTTAGTGAGTGAAGCCTCGTACACACGGGCGGGAATCCCGTCGGGGAAAAAAACGTCGGTTTTCCCAATGGGATTCCCGGCAAGCTTGCCTTGCACGCCGAGTGTACACACGGCCATTCAAAAGAACCGCCGTTCTTTTGAATGGCAAGAACGCGGTGACATCGCCGACTACGACGAGCCTGCACTCGTCACATTCAATGCCATCGCCTCCATCTTGCTACACCCTACACTGCCCTTGTATGCTACCGCGCATGCGTCTAAGTCTTTTCGAGCATGCGCGGGTTTACCTGGGGACACACTCACAGTTTTCTCGGCAGGAAACACTCTGCTGAGAATCCTGACGAGAAAATAGAGAGCAGGTTCTCTATTTTTCTCGTCGGGATTCCCGGCAGTTTTCTCACCGAGAAAGCATACACACGCATGGTTTTCACTGCAAAAAGCTCTCCCAGCAGCTTTCTTGCCGAGAAAACCGTGCATGTGTACGAGGCTTCAGTCTATCGAAAAGGGCAAATGCACACAAGCATCACGTAAAATGCAGGACCAACAGTCCTTGATTGTATGAAAGGATGGCGAGGGCCTGCCCGCAACCCAGAGCATTGGAGAAAAGAAGAGATTGCTGGCTGCCCAGAGAGCAAGGAAAAAGGTAAGTATTACAGCTATCTACCATCCTCTAGACTTAACAAGCATTTAAACACGCGCAGTGTGGGGGATGGTAATGATAATCCCCTGCGCATAAGTGTGATAGCCTGAATAGGAAAAGACACTCTGTTGTTATAGGTGGATAATTCTCTTGAAGCCTTGCTGCCCTTTAGGACTGGGGTTGTCCTCAGAACACTGTAGAGATAGATAAAAACAGAGGACGCACTGGCCTGGTACATTATCCTACAATATTTTTTATTAGGAATAAAATATAATCAATAGCTACTCACAAACATAGGTAGTAAGGCTCGATTCACACTACCGCGACTTGGGGTACGACTTGTGAGACCCAAAGTCGCGTGACATGTGAAATCTCATATTAGTCAATGAAAGCTGTCTTAATTAGCACTACTAAAGTCGCTCTGACTTTAGAAACGGTTCCTGTACTACTTCAAGGCGACTTCTATCCCACTTGTGCCAATAGACTTTGATGAAAGTTGCCTCCAAGTCAGATTCTCATCTTAATAGATGTGATTTGGATCCGACATTACAGGAAGATCACACAGGCTTTCCCTGAAGTTGCTTCAAAGTCGCGCCAATATCACGTCAAAGTCACCTGGAAAAGTTGCGCAGTAAGTTGTGCGGCTCTCAGGTCGTGGCAGTGTGAACCAAGCCTAAAAGCGCTCATCAGGCCACTCCTCATGGCTACATTGTCCTAGTCTAGCCGATAGCTCAAAATTAGGGTGAACCTCACCACGATCTCTGCAGGCTATTGCGTTTCGAAGGTACGTTCTTCTTCATCAGAGGGAGGCAGCATATGACCAGTCAGCCATTCAAATACCTTCAATCCTATCTCTGCCTCTCCCAGATAGAATTGAAGGGATTTAAATGGCTAAATGATTGTTTGCTGCTTGGTTCTGACGAAGAAGGACATACCTTCAAAACACGTCAGCCAGCAGGGGCCCTGGCAAGGTCACCCCTAAGCTCGAGCTATCGGCCAGCCTGGGAGAGTGTAGCCACGAAGAGTGGCCTGGTGAGCACTTTTACTACCTATGTTTGTGAGTAGCTATTTATTATATTTTACTCCTAATAAAAAATATTGTTTGATAATGCAGTAGGCCAGTGCGCCCTCTGTTTTTATCTATTTCTACAATGTGGGGGAGAGGGGGGGTAGTGCTCATCAGGCCACTCCTCATGGCTACATTGTCCTAGTCTAGCCGATAGCTCAAAATTAGGGTGAACCTCACCACGATCTCTGCAGGCTATTGCGTTTCGAAGGTACGTTCTTCTTCATCAGAGGGAGGCAGCATATGACCAGTCAGCCATTCAAATACCTTCAATCCTATCTCTGCCTCTCCCAGATAGAATTGAAGGGATTTAAATGGGTAAATGATTGTTTGCTGCTTGGTTCTGACGAAGAAGGACATACCTTCAAAACACGTCAGCCAGCAGGGGCCCTGGCAAGGTCACCCCTAAGCTCGAGCTATCGGCCAGCCTGGGAGAGTGTAGCCACGAAGAGTGGCCTGGTGAGCACTTTTACTACCTATGTTTGTGAGTAGCTATTTATTATATTTTACTCCTAATAAAAAATATTGTTTGATAATGCAGTAGGCCAGTGCGCCCTCTGTTTTTATCTATTTCTACAATGTGGGGGAGAGGGGGGGGGGTAGTGCAAGTGTATTTATTTTATTTTTTTTAATACCAAAGTTCAGCTTTAACGATAACCACATTCCACAAATTGTAGCTAACAGGACATGCATCTGCTTCAGTGTAACATGGCTAGAATAAATTCTAATATTGTACAAACTATTTTAAATTAAATATTATTCCCAATGAAAGCGAGAACAACGTTCCAGAAAGGTTATCCTTATGAATATCAAAGTCTAATGATGTTTTGAAATCACAAAGTGGTTAAATTAGTACATAATTTGTATGCTGTACCAATATAATTGTACTTTCAACATTTACAGCATATATATAAAAAATAAGTGTTAAAGCAGAAATTCACTCAAAAAATGAAGTACCGCTCATTTTCTCCCTCCCTCAGCCTATGTTGCATGCTTTTTTTGAATGGGGAGTACTGTTTTTTTGGGAGGGGGGGGGTTGGCACCCCCTCCTAATTCTTCAATCCCACAGCACTCATTCTGCTGTCCTTAGTGCTCACAGCCTCCTAGGACACATCACATGTCCCAGAAGGCTGCAGGAGTAGTCTCCTTGTGCATGTGCTGTGTGGAGTCGACTGTTATTCATCAGGAAGTCACAGTCTGCTCCAAAATCCAAGGTGGAGGCGTCGGGGAACTGCAGCAGTGAGAAGAATCGGCTGTGAGAAGACAGCACTGAAATCCATGGACTGGTAAGCACATGATGCTTAAAATTCAGCAACTTCAGTATTTGTAGACTTTATTTTACTTATTTGTATGTTATACACTGATAGGCTGAATTGGCAGTTGATTACAAGTCCTATGATTTATTTCAAAAGGCAGTTGATAAAAAAAAACATGTGGTCTATTTCCTAGTTTTCTGTTTCAATCTGTTTATTCAATGTTCAGAATTATAGTTAAACGTTGTAATGTAATACAAAAGAGTGCAAAATGGCTCTGACGACATAAACAGTAAACAAGAATCATCAAAGATAGCATGTTTTAAGGGAATTAAGACATAAATACATTGAGATCTGCCAATGGGTATTAAAAACTGTGACAGCATAGTCAACTATAAGAAAACTAATATTGAGAAACATATTCGTTTATAGGCCACTAATATGTCAAACAACCCATCAGGCCAACTTTGTACATTCGGCGGAGGGGTCAAGCAAGACAACACCCACCCACCCACCCATCCACCTAGGTAAGCTATAGGCATAATAATGGAATTATAACAACCATAGTGACCATTATGTCATCCAACACTGGACTTATTTATCTTACCCCCCAAAAAAAACTAATTATTTTATATGTAGAAAAATCAAGTGTAGCAGCGACATATCCTTTGAGGGACATCGTTACATACAAAACCTAGACGGAAACCCCAAAGTCGAGGCAGCGGGTCCGACTAGAAGGCTTATCTTGCACCTGAGTAAAGGAATGGAAGAAACAAGTTAGAAAAAGAGAAGGAAGTGAGTCAGAAAAGAGAACAAAGAGGCGAGACCCATTTCCTAGTTTTATGTCACTATCAGCTGCCACGAATCAGCTAATTTTTTGATGCGGTTTTGCAAGTTGTATGCACGCATTAACATTTGTACAAGCCGTACTACAATATCAACTACTGTACCTTGCTGTTTTCCTTAAATACCCAATTATTTTTAAACCGCATTGAAGAGAACTTAATTGAAAAATACTTTCATATATTCTAATGAGAAAACATCCCTATTTTGCCACAAATAAAAAAAAAAAAAGGAAATAGCAGTAATTTACATAGCTTTAATTAGAGTAAACAGGACTTAAAAATCTTTGTAGAGACAAATAAATTGTCCTGGTATTTAAACTAAAACAACGGGAGGATGATCACTGTGAACGTGTACATTTGTTTCCACCTTTTGATTGGCTGTTGCTGTAAAGAATTATTGTCCAGAATCCTTTGCAGCATTTTAATGTGGGTCACAGGGCGAATGCATTAAGTGGATAGACCAGAAATTGAAAGGAAAGAAAAGGTTGATGAGAGATATTTATCTTCAACAGATGCCATTTTGTGCCCGTTCTTAGCCTAGTGGAATTGGCATGCTGGTGTCGAAATTAAGGCATGAAAGAGCAATTAAAATCTGAAAAAAAGGAGAAGATTTAAAAGGTAATTTCAGAGAATATTTTAAAAGCTGCAGATATCAAAGGGATACGATGCATTCCCCTGCAGGCCAGCTCCCTGGAGTCATTTATGAATCAAAAAAGTCTTTTTTTTTTACAAGCAAAATTAAGTTGCCAGATGTAAGCCAATAAATCCAGCCTTCCACACGACAGGCCAGACACTCCATTAAAATGAAAGATTTTATCTTGCTTTACAACCTTTCTGCCTTGTACCATGACAGCAGGTAATTAAAACAATAAGTGTTTACTGATGTAGCTTTTGCAAAACAATAAAAACTAACTTTTTCCCCCCTATTTTCTCTCCCCGGCAGCATGTGGATAATTTAATGTGTATTGCTTATTCGATACACCACCCAGGTACTTGATGCGCCATTAAAATATACTAGGTGTTAGAAAAAAAAAACTGCCATGTGAGAGCTAAATTTAAAAATGGTTAAGGTATTTCAAACGTTAAAGTGTTCCTGTGACAGTTACACTAGAAAATGTGCTGCTTTGTAGACTAAATTAATAGTCTGCCACTTAGAGCCCCATTTATAAAGGGGCTTTACCATGGCCATACCACTGCGTGATACAGGAAAAAAAAAATACTAGCACATTTAAAAAAGAAGAGTGCTGTGCTTTACAGGTGTATTGCACACTAATACAATAAACGGGGGGGAAAAAAAAGACAGAAGGAGGTGACCAGTCAAAGTCAATCATGCCAAAGTCAATCAGCCAATCATAGAAGCCTTTTCTCTGAAGCCATAGAGACAGTTCCATAGGATAGTGTAGGTTCCAACTTATTGCCTGCATTTTATGAATGTCTTGTAAAATGGCATGTGGGGTGTCCAGTGTCCAGCTGAGAGAGGGTAGCGGTATCCACTCTCTGCTATGGATGGGCCCCTTAGCTGTAAGCATTTATTAGACTTCAGAAATAAGGTACAACTTTGGTGTCTGTGTTCCTGAGTCTTGGCTCTTTGTCACCCAGGTTTACTTTACAAGGGGTAAGAAGGCAGTAACAACGGACAGCACACCCCTTAATTTAAAACTCATATATACCTTTTGATTTTGAGTTTGTATTGTGGGCTGTTTTCAATTCATGGGCCCCCAACCGGTAGCATAATGGTCATTGTACACAGACATTTTTGTTTTGCTCCCAACCTAGGCTTGTAAAATTTTTCTGAAGAATTTGGAAGACAGTATTTACATTTCTTATTTGATCTTTTAACCACTTGACCTCCGGAAGATTTACCCCCCTTTATGACCAGGCCACTTTTTGCGATCCGGAACTGCGTTATTTTAACTGGCAATTGTGTGGTCCTGGAAATGCCGTACCCACATGTAGTTCATGTCCTTTTTTTCCCCAAAAATAGAGCTTTCTTTTGGTGCTATTTGATCACCACTGCTTTTTTATTTTTTGTGCTATAAACAAAAAAAAAAAAACAATTTTGAAAAAAAAAACAATAATTTTTACTACAGGTATCTGCTAAAACACATATCCAATAAAATATTGAAAAATCGAATTTCTTCATAAATTCCTGCCAATATGTATTCTGCTACATGTTTTTCTATAAAAAAAAAAAACGATTATAGCGTCTACAAACTATGGTGTATATATACTGGAATTTTTTTTTTTTACTAGTAATGGCAGCGATCAGCAACCTTATAGCAGGACTGAGATATTGTGGCGGTCAATCGGACACTAACTGACACTTTTTGGGAATCAGTGCTAAAAATATGCACTGTCACTGTACTAACACTGGCTGGGAAGGGGTTAAACATCTAGGGTGATCAAAGGGTTAAATGTGTGCTTAGCCAGTGTTTTGGTGTACACTGTGTGCTGCTTTTACTAGGGGAAGAAATGGATTCTAGTCCCTGCTTTGCAGGAACACAGAATTCATCCTTTCCCCCCTGTCAGACCAACGATCTGCCTTGTTAACATAGGCAGATCGCCGTTCTGTGTTCTTTACCAACGATCGGCGAGTGGCAGAGGACAATGAGCACCCGCAGATCGGCTTCTGCTTTGAATGTTAACAGCAGAAGTGGCGCGCCAGCAGAGCATGCACACTCCCTGCTGGCGGAGATGCGAAATTGTTTTTATATATATATATCCGGCACACAGCTGCCGCCCTGTAGCAGTAAAACTGTTATAGGGCATTCAGCAAGTGGTTAAAATGGTATACCCTTTACAAGCTACTCATTTTATAGTGGCAGAAAGCAAGGCTTCCAAGTACATGTAGTATTTATATGTATTGTGTATAATCGTTAGATAATCTTAAACCAAACCCATATTGAGAGTAATACAAAGGCTGATCAAAAAAAGTCTGTAAAGGCTGAAAAAAGTGTAAAGACTTACAAATATAAAACGGATTTACTATTAACCGAAGCGCAGAGCATTTTTAGCATCACCATGGAGCAGCCCCCCTTTAGTCTGGAGCCCTAGGCAGCTCCCTTATTATATTTTGCCACTGTATATATATAGGGATTCCTGGTTTCTCCATGTGGAAAATGATAAGCCTTCCAGTAGGTTGCTCGGGTCAATGAAGGCATAAGGCATGCATACTGTCCATTCCCAGAAAGGGTAGAAATGTCAGTGGGTGTTTCATATAACACCAAGAGGGTGAATGTGAGGGTAAGTGCTATTATCTGACAGTTTATGTTGGCTGTCTGATCCTGCTGGCAATTTAATACTGCTAATGGGCTGGCACAGGCCACAGTCCAGCCCCATGAGTGTTCCTTTTCATTGATGTGAATAGTGTACTTTGAGTACTGTAATTTGTCAGTTCCTCATGTTGTCAACCGAAATTTTGTTGCTGAAAGTCTGTGAAAGAGGCCCCTAATTATAGGGAAACTTTGAAAATATGAACACACCAGGATGAGAGTAAATAAAACTAGATATATCCCTATCTTACAAATTTCAAGTGATAAAATACTGGACTCTGTGAAGCACGAGCATTGCATGAGGTGTCTGGAAAATTTAGAATTACATAAATGCATTCAATTGAAAGAGTCATTAAATATATATACACTGAAGAAACACAATAAATATCATAGAACAAAAACTTAAAGGATCAAGAGCTGCTTACTCTCCTGTGAGCAACAACAAAAGCCTTCTCCATGCTGTCCTTGGCAGACTATGTTTTCTCTATGCAGACTGATTATCTGAAATAAAGGGCTACATCCCTAGTTTGCATGGGTAGTGACATTTCAGGTACATCCAGAGTTTGCAACTCAGATTAAAGGAAAGGGCAGCAAGAGAGGTGTTAGCGTAAAATTGCCTAAAATGCATGTCAGGATAAAAGAAAAAAAAATCATGTAATAAATCTGTGTTATATTTGCCCCTTTAAATACCCTGCAAGTACAAGAAATATCTGTTCAGCTACCAGAAATACACCCAGCTTCTGAAACCTGTCATCACAAAGCATTTTTATGGACTAAGTGGTTTCAGCCATGTCTGATTGTCATCTTTCGCTAAACTACTCAAACCTTCACAAGAGAGAGACCAGTCATTCTATAGTCCCAAAATAACCACTAGGAGGGCTAATTAGACTCCTTGAGATAAGGCAAAAAAAGTGCATAGTATATGCTCAACAAGTATTTTTTTTTTAACTTGAATTGGTGTAACCAAAAATTTTTTCAATAGAAGAAAATAAGAGAAGTTCATTGTTCGGGTTTACTTTATTTTCCCATTCAGGTGCACCTTTAAAGTGTAATTATCTTTAATGCATGAGATGCTTACCACTAGTCATAAGGCTACCACTACATACAGTATTCATATGTTTAAAAACAAAACTAATATTTTTTATTTTCAGTTGTAATTCCCTCTTGCCCGATAAATATAGCGCTGCTTGAACTGCAGAACATTTTTGAAGGGAACATAAAGATTTTCATATCCTCCTTTACGGCAAACCATTATTACTGCAAACATACTGCCATATCCATCTTTTAAATGAAGTCAAAGCACAAACCGTATCTACATTTACCTTTTTGACATTCTTTACTTTTACGAAACATGTTTCCACAAGTAGGATCTTACTGTTGTAAATCCCTTGTTTGGGTCAACTTCCTCACCTTTTATTTACCAATCACTATGGCTCTCATATTAATGTTTTAAACTATTCTAAACATTATTTTTTAATCAATTCCATATCTTGTATTAGCTATTTGAGCTCTATAAAGGAAAGGAGCTGAAACATTGCTGTATTGGTAAGTTTGATGTGCAAGCTAAACCTATCTGGGGGTTTAGAGAATCCTCATAGGAGACCCATTCACAGTTCTTCTTTACACATTAACTACCGGAGCTGTTCCCAAAAGTTAAAATTGGAATTGACAGCTGTGCCCTCAGAGTCACAGGAACAAAGAGAAGAAAGGGAACAAAGAAAGGGAAGGGTGGAAGAAATATTGATTCTTATTTATAAATGAATTCCTATTTGTATCTAAAGGCACTGGCACATTTTCTGTACACATGAGGTGCCATGAGGTGAAATGCTAGCCCATCCTGCCATTGGGTGTCTGATTTGCCTTTGAGGGTCAGTGGACTGCTACAGTTGATATTAAAACCGCTACCTGATTACAGAATTCACAAATTTTCTTAAATAGTTTTCTCAATTTCTCAAATAGTTCTCATTAGTGTGTGTTTCAGACCAGTTACATTGGATGGTTAGATACAATATGCTCTGTGGAGAGTTTTGTACTGTGCTCCCCTCATGAACTCATTAACCATAAACCTACATATAGTGCTGTATGCATCCAAAAGTTTTTCCACTATGTCCTCAGGTGGGAAATCCTATGCCTATATTTCTACACTTGATTTCTCCAGGGGGAAAGCAGACATATTGTTCAAAGATGGTTATATTGCAGGCAAAATAATCAATGTGTTTATGATAGGGGTTATGTTGTGTGTGGGATCTTCTTTGTTAAAACCTTTCCCAAAACTGATGGCCTGTGAATAATGTAAATATTCCTGGGGATGTATTCAGAGTTTAGTGCAAAGTTCTTGGAAGGTAAAAGGTGTATGTAAGTCTTCTCTAAAGAGGAACTATAAATGGCCTAGTACCTGGGTTGCTCATCATTGAAAAGCAGTGTCATTTTCCTTGTGGGGAAATGATGGGTTACGTTTAATATATTTAAAGTTAATGTGCTTTAAAATGGCAAAAGTTTCATACATTTTCCCACCATACTTTCACCAAGGGCTTGATTTAAATCATATTACAAAAAAGAGGGGGTAGCTTAGAGGTGGGGAAATGAAAGCGAGCCATGAGATGCCAGTGATATGGAATTTCTGCATTCAATGTGTAGTTGGTGGAGTTAGAGGTGCCCCAGAGCTAATCAAAAACATGTTTTAAGAGACAGACCAGGTTGTAGATTCTCAGGATGGCCATCACTGTTCAGGGTGTAAAGTTTGTCTTATTTTCTGCCAAGCCTCATGGGCAGATTTAAGGTTTTCACATATTTTAAAACAATGGGAATCTGAATTGGGTATAGCAGTCCAAAAAAATCATAATTTTAATCAGTTGATTTTTTTCAAAGAGAAAGATGGACAGTGGGTCCCAACAAGTCAGGTCTCTCTATTTCTTTTATTTAAACAGGTTGCAGGTAAAGGCATACAATGAAAAGTTGTTTTGATTTCTTTAGGCAGGCCTAAGTATCTTAAGTAGTTTTTAACTGCAGAGAAATGTTTAGAGGTAGGCCAAGTCTTGTTCTTTGTAGATGTAAAAGAGAGAATTTCACTGATAGATATACAGTGTCCACAACTGTATCCCGAAGATCACTCATAGTTGATTGTTTGCTTCAGTTGCTTCAGTTGCACTACCAGGGACTGAAATGCTCCAGGAAAGCTCTTTTCATGCTGGGCTAATCAAAATGACCACAGCTGATCAAAGTAGAAAAGTCAAATGGCTTTGTGTGCCATTGAGAAGGTGATTAGCTACACCTGATTGAGTTTACAAATAATTTTTAGGAGGGGGGGTGATCCTTTTTCCAACTCAGTGATTGTGTTTTTGAATTTTTGAATTTTTCGTCTGACATGCTGGTGTTATATCTTTCACTACGATGTTATAAGTTGAACTGAGTAAATACAACTGGATAAAACAAAAACCGTGTTTGTCTTTATTTCAGGCTGCAAAGCAACAAAATGTGATTATTTTAAAGGGGGGTGATTCTTTTCTATATCCACTGTATTTTAAAATATATTGATAAAGAGATCTAATCAATTTCTGAAAGTGTGAATGATGAATTTCATTTTGGGGATGTCTGTGAATCGGTTTGAGGTGAACAACTGGATGTCATCTGCAAATAAGCCTATATTAATCTGGGTGTTATGTATTTAGATTTCTGACAGTTCCACAAAAGATTGCAACTGCCTAGAAAGGGGTTCTATTGCTCAGTTAAACAATAGCTGGGAGAAGGGACACACTTACTGAGCTAATTTGAGGAGTGGCAATGAAGAGAATATAAAATCTGGGGTACAAGCCTGAGCCGTAGGTAAGGCATACATCTGGTCAAAAATTCTGAGAAATGTCTTCAGAATCCCATCTTGTACAGTACTTAACCACTTCAGCCCCCAATGGATTTACCCCCTTCCTGACCGGAGCACTTTTTGCAATATGGCACTGCTTCGCTTTAACTGACAATTGCACGCACCCAAACAATTTTTCCCACAAATAGAGCTTTCTTTTGGGGGTATTTTTTCACTTCTGCGGTTTTTATTTTTTGCGCTATAAACAAAAAAAGAGCGACAATTTTGAAAAAAAAGCAATATTTTTTACTTTTTGCTATAATAAATATCCCCAAAAAATATATTAAAAAAAATGTCTTTCTCAGTTTAGGCCGATATGTATCTTCTACATATTTTTGGTAAAAAATAAATTGCAATAAGTGTATATTGATTGGTTTGCGCAAAAGTTATAGCGTCTACAAAATAGGGGATAGATTTATGTCATTTTTGTTATTATTATTTTTTATTAGTAATGGCGGCGATCTGCGATTTTTATTGTGACTGCGACATTGCGGCGGACACATTGGACACTTTTGACACTATTTTGGGACCATTGTCATTTATACAGCGATCTGTGCTATAAAACTGCACTGATTACTGTGTAAATGACACTGGCAGAGAAGGGGTTAAACACCAGGGGGCGATCAAGGGGTTAAGTGTGTCCTAGGGAGTGATTCTAACTGTAGGGGGGATGGTCTTACAACAATATGACAGAGACCACTGCTCCCGATGACAGGGAGCAGTAGATCCCTGTCATGTTGCTGGGCAGAACAGGGAAATGCCTTGCTTACATAGGCATCTCCCCATTCTGCCGCTCTGTGTCATGATCGCGGGCCCCCGGTGGACATCGAGTCCGCGGGACCCGCGGGCACGCTCACGGAGTATGCGCGCGCCCACTAAGCCGCGATTTAAAGGGGACGTACAGGTACGCCCATTTGCCCAGCCGTGCAATTGTGCCGACATATATCGTCGTGCGCTGGTCTGTAAGGGGTTAAAGAAGCCATTGCAAGCTGACAATATTGAAAGCTTATATTAAACTGGTAGAAATTATGGCCATGTTGGTTACAGGGTGCTTACCATGTTCAAGCATGGCCAAGACCTTTCGGGTGTGGGTCTTTTCTAATGGCCCTTCATAAAACGTTTGTGTGCAGGTGATAAGAGGAATGAAAAGAGCATAAGACAGTTTATCAGCCATAAATCTAGACAAAATGTTTGCATCTCCGTTTATTGAGTACCGTATATACTCGAGTATAAGCTGAGTTTTTCAGCACATTTTTTTGTGTTGAAAATGCCCCCCTCGGCTTATACTCGAGTCACCTTTTTTGTGCCTGATCTCCCGGACTTTGAGGACCCAGTACCGGCCGGCCGTAGGTCCACTGGACCCCAAGCTTGGCACACATGTAGCCTCACTCTTCCTCTACAAGTGTGCAAATCTTGTTGTCCAGGGGACCTACGACCGGGGAGCACCGATTTTTCAAACCGTGCAACCCTTCCATAGACTCCCATGTTAAATGGTAATTTCTCTGGTGATTTTGGGGACCCAGTACCGGCCGGTCGCAGGTCTCCTGGACCAGAAACTTGGCACACATATAGCCCCATTTCTCCTCTATAAGAGAGCAAAGTTTTTTGTCTGAGGCGCCTACGACCGGGGAGCACCGATTTTTCAAAGCCGGGCACCCCTTCCATAGACTCCCATGTTAAACGTCAGTCTAGTCATGGACACAATGAGGCATGGGCACAGTGAGGCATGGGCACAGTGAGGCATGCACATGGACACAGTGAGGCAAAGTAAGGCACAGTGAGGCATGCAGATGGACACCCTAGGCTTATACTCGAGTCAATACGTTTTCCCAGTTTTTTGTGGTAAAATTAGGTGCCTCGGCTTATATTCGGGTCGGCTTATTCTCGAGTATATGCGGTATATGGATTTGTATGAACTCAGGAGTGTTGTGTTTCTTCCCTTTTTGGGTAGGACTTTAATGTAGGCCTATGTGCCTTTATGTATGTAAATATACACCTTCCTTCCACATATTGTTGTATAGAGTATGTAATGTATTTAATATAATTAATAGTGGAATAACTTAACAAATTTGGCTGAATAGGCATCTAGACCAGGCGTTTCCTCCAAGGTGCTATCCGCTTTAAATTGCTGTAAAGTTGGTAGTAACAGATTGTTGCAACCCACCCCCCTTTCCCTGGTTAGCACAACAGATTGGGTAGATGTTGCTAATATTATTGTTCAAAGATCCAATGTATCTGTTTTGAATTGTGAATTCAAGTGCTGAAGGGGTCTTGGAGGAAGAGATTATGGGATTCCCTCTCACCAGTTTGGCTAGTGTGCAGCCTGCATAATTACCAGTTTTGTGCAATTTTTATTTGATATATACATGAAATGAAAATTCCTGCTGTTTATCCTGCAAATCAAATTTCCTTTTGGCCACTTACCATATTAGTTTCTTGTCAATTGTATCACATCCCTACAAAGGAGATCAGGCAAATCTCAGGGATGATCTGGCTTTTAGATAGTGAGCTTGAATCCATTTTTCTTAGCAGGTATATATGAGATAACTTTGTCTTACAGAACGGCTTTACTTGTTTCCATGAGGTGGTCACCTGACAATAGGTGCTGGTGGGTGCGTTAAGAAAATATGCGTTTAATATTGATAGGTCTTTACCCTGACATAGAAGAATTTTAATTCTGCATCCTCCTACATCTGCTTTAGTAGACATAATGGAGTATGACAAGAATGTGTATAGGAGGATTATAACCCCTGCCTTCATGAGGGGAGGAAGCAAAGACCTCTTTGACACAGATCTTACGCACTATTGTAAAGTCGGTTTGTGAGAGGTGAATCTCTTAAAAGGTCAGCCAACCATATTGTTATTTGCAATTTTTGTAAGCATTTTAATTGCCTACTACTTTTAACATCTGACCTCAGATTACATGGCACAGGCAACCACGAAATACATTATGCAACCATGCATGCAGTTGGTGACTTGGTAGATTTACTTAGCAGCCCACCTATCATCTACCCTGCAAAAGGACACCCTGCCCCATGCCCCAGCGGCACGTCATGCAATAATTAAACTCAAGAAATCAGATCCAGGAAGCTTGGAAGCTGCTTTACTAGTAGGTTTCTAACAATGCATTACCAAATGGGGTGGTGATAAACTAAATAAGGTACTATGAAACCAAGGCTATTGGAGGATCCTCTGGTCCTTCGTAAGCCCAGTCCAAGTCTGTTAACAAGATCAATTAACCTCAAAATGAGAAAGAACATTTGATTTCGCCATCAGCAAGTTTCAATTAGTGAAAGAGAAGATGTGGGAATGGGTAGCAAAGACCTTCTTAATATGCCTATATTGTGTTGAGGCATCAAGAGTTGTTTGTGCTGTTTCCAATCATATTCATATTTCCTATTTTCTTTATTGTAGTTCATGTAATTGTATGGCAAATACAAAACACATATATTTGGTATTTCCGCTTTTAAGCAGCACAAAGACATCTAAACCTACATTTATATTGAGTGGAGACCTGTTCAACATATACCCCTAACAGCTATTGATATACCAGAATTTAATTAGAGAAGTCCTAAAGTTCTGCCAAGTAAATAACCCCTGAGGATTGAGTTGGACAGCCATAGTAAAACATGTATAAATAAATATAGTAATGACTAATAGAGCATGTGCGATGATGTTGTGGCAGGATATGGATCATTTCATTAAGGGTTAAGATAATGGTGTAGGCTAGAAACCAATATGACAAATGGAAATGGAAGAATACGCAAGGATGTAACATTAAAGAAAGACCAATAGGAAGGAAATTGAAGGGCAGTTCAAGTGGAACAGATGGAATTTAGTATCACGGCTCTGTGCCATGAGCAATGTATGAGAATACCGATGTTAGAATCTACTTTCAAGAACTAAAGGAGAGAAATTCAATGGAACTCAGTATAGGAAAGAGATGTGAGTGGTAACATTCTGCAGAGGTCCCTGAAGGAATCACAAACTGCTAGCAAAGTAATGTTATGCAGTTATCTCTGCAAAGGATGACCCCAGTAAAAACACATTTTATAGGCTTCTCCACGGGGAGTTTGGCTACAAAACAATGCCCTGCAAAATTATCTACAAGGCAAGAGGATTGAGAGCAAAGCTCTGCAGATCTCTGTAAATGGGATTAGACTTGGGAAGTCATGCAGGGTTGAGTAAGCAAACCAATGGACTGCACGGCTGAGGTAAGTAAAGTAATGAGCTGCAGAGTTATGGCTAGCAGAACGATGAACTAGAGGTCAGATGCTTAACAATGCTGTTTCATCTGACCTTAGAACCTTACCACCTTTACAGACATTTCGCTAAGTCTATTTAATGCACATACTCCATTTTATATTGTAATCAGGGCCCTCTAACCTTATGTTCACTTTGTGCTCCTGTTTTATTTTTTCCTCCACTTTGATTATGCATCTTTTTACAATAGTTTGGCTTTGCATAAGTAGAGGGTAATACCATTTCAGATTTAGGTTGGTCATATATGGCATGGCTGGTATTTGTCGTAAGAGAAATTTAAGCATTGCTAGCAGTTATCAGGCTTTATAGGGAGGTGTTTGCATGCTGGAAAACCCCTTGGAAAAAGAAGAAATAATTTTACTGAACTGTTACAAAGTATATCATTGTACAAGTTGTCCGTGTTTTCCCTGACAATGATTGCTTCAAGAACAGGCTCTTTTATATAGTCACCTTAAAGTATATGCTACCCCAAAAAAATTATATACAGTATATTGACATTGACTGCTGCTTCAAACTGACCATACTAGGCATGGAAGCAGATCCATCTATGTGTGGTCAGTTTGCATTTCTTCTCCCGACTTGGGAGCTACAGTAGGCACAGCGTGCCTGTGGAGCCATTGTCAGATTCAGCTGCCATGCCATCAACACCCCTCCACAGTATGGTTGAAAAGTGCAGGAGCCATGCTTTCGGCAGAGCAGCTTAGGGAGCTCATGGTATGAGGTCAGCCACTGAGCATCTTCTACAGGCTCCTTTACCCCCTGCCCTTTGAGCTGTAGGAGATGGGGAGGACAAGTGGTCATATGACCGGAGCAGAATGGAGCCAAAAAAATATATCCAATTCATGTCACAATTGTTATGGCAACCTGTAAAAAACATGCCACACAGTGTAATTACTGCCAAGGCACAAGCCAGCTGCTCAGAATCCCGGAAGAAAATAGGAACGAGCTTCAGATGTCCACATCATCAATGGTCACTGCCTGCCTTCTGGGATCCTGAGGATAATGACAAATTTATAAGTAAAAGAAGGATTACACTTAAAGCAGTAACCTAATTACAGTATATTGTACAACTAACTAGAATCACGGGGGTGCTTTTTTGGAAAAAATTGCCAAGGAGCCTGGAGCTCTGCTTTAAGTATATGATGTATTGTGCTTTAGCATTCCCGGTTTGCATCTACTTTAAAGCCCAAGTCTGTAATTTTTTTTGCATATTAAAATGGACACCAAACAAGTCTACAACATAAAAAAAACTGTTCAGGCTGCAATACTCCCATTTGGGCTGGAGCTACCCCCACAATACTTTTTGCCATTAGTTCTGTTTATTCTTTTGACGCCAAGCATCACTCAGCCCAGAAGACTGAGGACAATACTATTGTAATATTCTTACTAAATTTCTTTTTACATTTTTCTGAATTCCATAGCCAGCAGTGGGCTATAGCTCAGCATAGCTGCACCACAACAGGATTGTTTCTGTAAGCATGTACTTTATCTTCCACAAGTGGGGTGTGCTAGAGATATTCTGTGTTAGAAAGACTGACCAATAAGTGGACCTAGACAACCTGCTGAGACATGCTGAGAGAACTACTGAGTATCTGAGCCACTTCCCGTTCTGTCTCCTTCTTCCTGGGTTTGTGCTCTGTGAGGTTGTCAGCTCCTAAGCTTTGGGCCTAGGCACACAGAATGACACAGAGTCTCTCATTCTTGGAGGAAGCTGAATAAGGCTTCAGTGAAGCAAACAGCAACTGTCTACCACCTATGAACATGTGGAGAAGTATGGTTCCTTGGAAGTGAATAACGAGATACTACTCTCACCAGGGGGGCCTGAGATCTGCAGGATTTCAGCAAGCAGAGTCTATGATTTTTAAGATAACTTTAGGAGACTTTGAGAGATTTAAAATCAGCTTAAGCCAGCTGCTCCTGCCCCCTCCTTTGCCAGACAGTCATCGCTCTCTGCTTCTAATGAACCAAGAACTGAGCGATCAGTGGTCATGTGATCAGTTCTGGCCTTTTTGGAGCTTTACTGTAAGTAAATACATTTAGATCATTCCTAATGTAGCTGTTGGTAAGCTGAAGAGCGACATCCCTTTCAAATATATCAATTTAGTTGCATATTGCATTACATTAGCAATGTAGGGCATTATAAGATCAGGGGGTGTCACCTGGGTGCCCTTCATTCACAACACATTGATGCATAAAGAATGATACAGGTTTTATCATGTCAGCTCCTTTCTCTGCATCATCAGAGATTACCCAGGGCTGGAAAAATGATGAAGAAGAAAATAACCTAGCATGTGACATGAACCGCCTGAAGATGTCTTAAGAAATAAAGCATGAAAAAACAAAAAAATACACGTGGGTGGGAAGCCTTCTTTGCGGGGGGAAAAGGGCATATGTTTGGGGAGCAGGGGCTGAGCCCAATCACAGGCATTTAGTGCTAAATAACATCTATCACACAGGTCCCCTGTGTATACCATATATACTCGAGTATAAGCCGACCCGATTATAAGCCGAGGCACCTAATTTTACCACAAAGAACTGGGAAAACTTATTGACTCGAGTATAAGCCTAGGGTGTCCATCTGCATGCCTCACTGTGCCTCACTTTGCCTCACTGTGTCCATGTGCATGCCTCACTGTGCCTCACTGTGTCCATGCCTAACTGTGCCTTACTGTGCCCATGCCTTACTGTGTCCATGCCTCACTGTGCCAATGCCTCACTGTCACTTTGCCCATGCCTCACTGTGCCCAATCTCACTACCTGATCTCCGGCGCTGTGTGACTAGACTGACGTTTAACATGGGAGTCTATGGAAGGGGTCGATGCTCCCCGACCGTTGGTCCCCTGGATAACAAACTTTGCACACTTGTAGATGAAGAGTGGGGCTACATGTGTGCCAAGTTTGGGGTCCAGGGGACCTAGGGCCGGCCGGTACTGGGTCCCCAAATTCACTGGAGAAATTAGCATTTAACATGGGAGTCTATGGAAGGGGTGCCCGGGTTTGAAAAATCGGTGCTTCCCGACCGTAGGTTCCCCGGGCAACAAACACTTGTAGAGGAAGAGTGGGGCTATATGTGCACCAAGGTTGGGGTCCAGGGGACCTACGGCTGGCCGGAATCACACGCACAAATTTGAAGATGGACACAGACTCGAGTATAAGTCGAGGGGGGCATTTTCAGCACAAAAAAATTAGCTGAAAAACTTGGCTTATACTCAAGTATATACGGTAATCCTTCCTAGGTTGCTGACATCACTGGAGGTGGGGATTCTGCACCAGGAGCATAAACAGCCCTAAAAATAAGGATCTATATTGGAGCTTGGACTTCCTATTGTGGAGGTACAGTGGCACTCTCTGTTATAATAAAGGTAGTGACCATTGACCATTACGATCATTTCAATATTTTGTTGGTGAGTAAATAATTTCCATGGAGAAGTCTACTGAATCCCCAGTGCAGCATATTTGAAATTATTCACTGATCTTTAATCTTCTTTTTTCTTCTGCAAGCGGTTTCAACAAACCAAGTATAAGCTTTAATTTTTTTTAAAAAGATTTTTAAGTTGTCCATTGATAGGGATGTGTTTTAACAAGAACACTGGGTGATTAAACATCCGCCAGTATGTCAATGACTCATGTGTTGGTGGGACCCAACACAAATATTCCCGGGACGCTGATGCGGTATACTGTAGCCAAAAGCCTTGCTCCCTTTTACCCATAGATTTGGGAATAATTGTGTATTGGTCACATTGGTGGTAGAAAATCTAATTGTGTGATATTAGTCTATTTAGATAATCAGAGATGACTCTATTTAGATAATCAGAGATGACTATTCCAGCACCTCCGAATAGCTCAATGGTTGTAAGCGAGTCTTGGAGAAGAGTGTTTTTTTTTTTCTTTTATCTGGCCGTTTATAGCCAGGTTTATGAGAACTGATATGTGTATACTACAAACAAGGAAGTGGCAATAGAGTTTTGATTTTCTCAGAATGTAGAAGAAATAATTATGCTTTGCAATCCCTTTCCCTTGTAACATGTTTAATGCTCAAACTTGTTAGTGTTCTCTTTATATAAAGGTAAACTTGTCATATCTGGTTGTTCAATAGACTGACCACTTACAATCATAAAATGAAAAGTCTTTGTAGATTTACAGAGAAATAGTACAATGGTGCTATGATCTCACACATTGCCTGATGTGATCATTGTACAACTGGATTTCCAGCCGACTCATTTGATATTGAAAACACAGAACCAGACAGGAAAGTAAGTCTAAAGAAAGTCAATCAAATAATTCCCATGTACATATATATTTTATTTGGGGTCACATTTAACATACTATATATATGTATATATATATATATATATATATATATATATATATATACACAGTATATATCAGTGGTTCTCAACTCCTGTCCTCAGGGCCCACTAACAGGCCAGATTTTAAGTATTACCATGGTGAGATGCAGACTAGAATACTGCAATCCCTGAGCAGCAAATTATATCACCTGTAATGCATTTCAGTTATCTTGCAAACCTGGCCTGTTGGTGGGCCCTGAGGACTGGAGTTGAGAACCACTGGTATATATATATATATATATATATATATATATATATATATATATATATATATACATAGGTAAAGAACAAAATGAACAGTATACTTGATACACTTAGCCTAAATGTTGGGTACCTTTTAGAATGTACCTCAAGGTGTAAGATAATTGTCTGTCATTCTCGGTCAACATGTACAAAATTATTAGTTACTGACAAGCTACCCTGCAGACCCTTGGCAATTTGTTTTCAACATTAAATCACAGCTCTACAGCATTTCTTTTTAACCGTACGCTACTTCCATTGCATTACACTATATCTCTACGATCTCCATTAATGCAAAACACCCATGATTGACCATTAAATCCTAACATGACTCAGTTCAGTGCAAAATGATGGAAAAATTGCTTGTGTATCTCTTCTCCTTTCATGCCTTTTATGATTAGAGATTGGCGAGGGGGTGCGAGTGTTCTCTTTCATTATATTGTACAGCTGCCACTAGTTTGTCTTACACCTTGAAAGGTCAAAAGCAAATTCAAACCAAAAGTCATCCTTTCAAAGATTTGGGAGCAGACTTGAACTATATAGGAGACCTGCTGCTTAATCACTTTGATTGCTCTGTACTTGTACAGCGTTGTCAGGTCTCACTCATTTAGGCAAAAGCCTAACTTCATCACAAATCTCATTGACTCGACTTGAGTCAATGCAGCTTACCTTATCACAAGTCTCATTAACTTCAGTCGACTGTCAATCTTCCAGGCCATATATTTTCTATTAAAACTTCTCCTGTGATCCACAGCTTCAAACTTATGAGTTATAACTAATTAAATATGTTCACGTTGGCTGATGGGTACCTTAAATTTGCTGTAGGACCACTGCAGTGTTAGTTTAAAGACAAAATAAACTTGGAGAAATTTGTGTATGCATTACCCACTAAAAGGCAAACAAGTAAACTAGGTAGTATTCTAATAAAGGGGCAATTTTAAGCTTAGAGAAAAATGTGTTTGCTTTAAAGGATAATTGCAGTAATTTTAAAACACATTTAATAAATTAAGGAACACTATGCAACTTTGATACGTTCACCTCCTACCATTTTGTCCCCCAAGCTTTGATATTGCTTTGACATTAGGCTTGTCAACACAGTGTAGAGTGATGCATACCTGCAGACCAGAACTGGAAACATTGTAGACAGCATAAGAGATAATATGAAAACATGAATGTGACCCTAAGAAATAATGAAGAGCCTGGTGGCTGTAGGGACAGTGTTCAGGGTTTCCTGTGCAAAATTTGGGGTTCAGGGGACCTATGGCCGGCCGGTAACAGGTCCCCAAAGGGGGGGAAGTTTCGTTTAACATGGGAGTCTATGGGAGGGGTGTCTGGGTTTGTGAACAGATTGCTTTCCGGCCATAGGTTGCCCGGACACCAAACTGTGCACACTTGTAGAGGAGGATTGAGGCTACATGTGGTATGGCTGGCCGGTAACGGCTACCCAAAGAGACCGGTAAAACCCAAATATGTCCCGGCAGAAATTCGCTCCAAGCACAAATATGCAACATATTATGGCTTCAATGTTGCTGGGTGCTGGCATCCAACAGGGCTTGTCCAGCCTGCCAAAAATGAGTATCAAAAATAATAGGGAGCTGCACACCAGTTGCCAGCCCAATCACATGGGTAGAAAAATGGCTTCACTTGTCTTCTCCCTAGCCACGCCCCTCTGATGTTTTACACCATCGCACAGGCTTAGTCATAGGGCCTCTGACTAAGCCTGTGGCATGGTGAAATGAAACAGAGTGGTCTGGTTAGGGGGGAGACAAGTGAAGCTGTTTTTCTACACATTATTTGGACTACTAACTGGTATGCAACTCCATATTCTTTTAATACTCATGAAAACATGTATGTTGCAATAATTAGAACCCCTATATTTTGCTTACTAGGCTATGCTTACTTTAAAGGTGCTAAACTTAGCATGAGTAATAGGTGAACACCCAGGAGTGTCTGCACAGTCCTTTAGAAAACTTCCAGAAAGTCAACCCAAGGCTGTTGATTACACAAATAACAACACAAAAAGATTGGGCACCAGTGAACTTGTATTTATAATGTGGCAAAGGTTACTGGGGTCATCTGTCCATAGCTGCTAGAGAGTATCCTTGGGTTGAAAAAAAACGTCAATAAACATAGAGAGTTCTCTTGGAAGCGCTAAGGACCTGTTGCTGCTTGTAATGACACAGACAGAAACTTAAATTAAAGTCTGATATAACTAGCTTGCATAAAAAATAAAAATAACCATTCATTCACAAAGTCATAAAAAAACAACCTCATAAGTAAAAAAGGTCAGAACTCAATCCTTCTGGGCTATGATGTGTGTATATCTGTGAGTACAATTCATAGACAAAAAAACCCTGGCTGGAAGAGCCTACTTGCCTCTGGATGGAGAAGTACAGGCGATCGTGTGGCTGGTGGAGCAGAGTGTCAAGGCTCACATCCAGATTGCCTGCTCTGGAGGGCAAAAGGGGCTTTAATGCTCCTGGCAGAAAAGGTGGTCGGGTGCGGCGTGAAGAAGATGTTATACCCGGATCACGGCTGTTGGGGAGCCGGCTAAGTTGACGTCTCAACCTCAGAAGCTGGAAGAGACGCATCAACCCGGGAACAGGAGATGCCGTGACAGGCAGCACCGAAGCCGAGGGCTGGATGGAATGAAGGAAGTAGAATGCTCACGTCTGCCTGTCAAATGGTCACCATGACAGTGCGTTTCGCTCGGTAGAGCCTTGTCAAGTAATCAATAATCAATGTTGGTTTGAGAGAGTGAAGTTCCACTTTAACTGGGTTTTTTAGCTACCAGGTTACTGGTGCTTTAGTACCTTTAGGGGTAGCAAACATCTGTGTTCCTACTAAACATACATACATATTATTCAGCTTTTTTGCAAATTATTTGATAGCCTCAGAACTATTATGTAGCCTAGAATTTAAAAAATGTAAACTTCCATCTGTTTCTCCTCACATTTTGATTTGTTACAGGTTCTCTTTATAAAAAGCTTTCATGTCTGGGCCTTCACTGTTGAAACACTGTCCTTGGTACTGAAATTGTTTTAGATGCTGAGCTATGTGTTCAGCATCCCAAGATCTGATTACATTGCCTCTAACCTTTGGCACTGTAAACAGCACCTTATTTCCATTTATCCTATTTGGGAAAGAGTAACCTAAGTAGGAGGTCTGCCCTTGGTCTTGGCCTGAGGCAACACTGAAATGAAAGAACATCCAATCCATGTTGCAGCTTTTTCTGGTTCTCCGAGCGAGGGTCTCTAAATCATTCAAACGTTTTAAACAAATACTTCTTAATCACTTAAAACAGGAGTCATTTGGAGTGAAAATGTTAATGTATTCGAATCACAGGCAGTCGATAAATTAACAGCTCCGCAAAAGTCTACCGTTATTATTTCTAACGACATTTATCCCCAGTAAAAAAGAAAAACTATATAAAAAGATCTTTGCATGAAAACTGCCCCATCACAGAAAAGTGATTTAACAGGACAAATTATGTGCTTGATTAGAAATAACCAAACACATTGGAGGAGAGATAATAGCAACAGAAGGCTTTAAAAAATACCAATCCATACGAGCCGCTGTGTTGCTTATATACAGTATGAACAATGTGAATACAAAGTGTATATGTACTTAAATATATCTTTCTTAACAAATGTTGGGATGAATATTTAGGAGTAGATTTACTCAAACTGGAGCACACAGAATTTAGTGCAGCTGTGCATAGTGACCAATCGGCTTCCAGATTTTATTGTCAAGGCATAATCAAACCAGCTGAAGTTAGGAGCTGATTGGTTACTATGCACAGCTGTACCAAATTCTGAGTGCACCAGTTTTAGTAAGGCCGGGTTCACATATGTGTGAATTGGATGCGTTTTTCACTGCATACAATTCGCGTGACATGTGAGTGTGACCGGCTCTCAATAGAGACAGTTCACACATGTCCGGGGGGGGGGGGGGGGGGGCTGCTGGGTGGTTTACAAAAGGGTCCTATGTGTTTTTGGGACTGGTTCAAGTGCGAATTCAGGCAAAAATTCGGACCTGAATCTAACCTGATCTGGTGAACAGATACGCACCAGACCCCAAGCTGGAAACCACGGCTGCACATATTTGAACCCAGCCTTAATCTCCCCCTTAGTGCACTGTGGTTGATTTACTAAATTGAAAAAATTTTAAATATAAAAGATGATGTTACGCCAAATAAACAGATACCTAGAATGTCATGCTTAAAAATTGCGTCCACCCATAGAATGGCAGCAAACTACGGTACTTAAAATTCTCCAGAAGAGACGCTTTAAAGGCCTTTACAGATTACCAGTTCAGAGATATGCAGAAGGTCTGGTGCTAGAATTATTGGTCTCACTCTGACGTTCGCGACAATACCTCACATGTGTGATCACTGTTTACATATGCGTACAGGAGTAACGTAAGCGTTCACATTTGCGTGTAAACATGGGGGAACAGGGGAGCTTTTTTTTATTATTATTATTCATTTTAACCAAAACTTTTTTTTCTTTTTTACACTGTTTCTATTTTTTTATTAACTTTATTGCTCTCACAAGGAATGAACAACATCCCTTGTGACAGCATGGGCCATGACAGGTCCTCTTTATGGAGAGATCTGGGGCCTAATGGACCACAAATCTCTCCTCTGGCCTCCAATGCAGCCGATCAGACACAGATCAGTCTGATCCACTAACAGCCAGGTAAACAGAGAGGCAGGACCTCATACTCATCACTTGCGGTTTATGGGGTCACAGAGAGGGAGGAACAATGTCAGTACCTCTCTCCCTGTGCTGTTTAATCACTGCGCCGCCCCCCCCCCCCCCCAAGCAGTCAAAAAAATAATTTTTTAAACATGTCCCTTTAAGAATTTTTTTTTTTAAAAAGGTCCTTATGTGCACTGTGTCCGGGCGCAGGGCGCCGGGCGCTGTGCACAGTGCATATGGGAAACACCACGTCTGTGCAATCACAAGATTGCAGACGAGGCGCTTCATTTGCAGGAAAAAACACGCTCTGTGGCGCATTCGAGGCCGCCACAGCTTCTGGTGCGACGGAGTGGCCGGGCGGGTGCACGCCTCATAGACTTTCACAGGCATGAACATGGGCGGTGCTTCCTTTTCTTCTAGTCCCCACGTCAGGACGTCAAACATGCCGCCTGAGAGGATCGGATCATCAAGAGGAGGTAGGAGCTCTCCATGCATTCCTCTTGACATGTGAAACCCCCGCTGATCAACACAGAATTTGAGTATTAACTCAAAACATCATGAGTTCGGCGGCAGCAGCGGCAACCCGGTTATCAGTCTGACGCTTATCAGTCAAATTTATTTATATCACCATGCCGGCAGGAGCAGCGGCACAACCCCCCCCCCGCTTATCAGTCAATTTTTTTTATATCACCAGGCCGGCAGGAGCAGCAGTGTCCCCCCCTCCTCCCACCTCCCCCCCTTAATAGTACAATTTATATCACACGATCAGCGGGAGCAGCGGCACCCCGTCCCCCCCGCTTCTCAGTCGGGAAAAACGGGCCCCCCCCTTAATAGTACAATTTATATCACACGATCGACGGGAGCAGCGGCACCACCACCACCCCCCCCCCCCGCCCCGCTTATCAGTCTAACTTTTTTAATATCAGCCGGCCGGTGGGAAAAACGGGCCCCCCCCTTAATAGTATAATTTATATCACACGATTGACGGGAGCAGAAGCACCTGGCGAGCCCCGCCACCCCCCTTATAATTTTTTTTATATTTTATGGTCGGCAGGAACAGTGCCTTCACACTTCATGGCAATTACTTCCAGCATGTGTACAGCAAACCTCTGAACATGACATGCCAAGGGAGAGCTCACACTAGTCTTCATAGAGCACATTAGGTGGTCAGCGGCAGCAGCAGACCCCTTCCCCCCCGCTTATAATTTATTATTAACATTAGGTGGTCGGCAGCAGAAGCGGATGCCTCCCCCCCGCTTATAATTTTTTTTTAACATTAGCTGACCAGCGGCAGCAGCGGATCCGCCCCCCCCCCTCCCTGCTTATCAATGTCCCTCAGTCTCAGTTCAAATTCTGGCAGGTGCCGCAGGTGGTTGGCCTTCCCTGGTTGCAGGCCTCAAAATAAAAAAAATAAAAAAAAAGCGCTGTGACAGCATGTGGTGGCTATTTCTGAGTATTTCACTGTACTAACTGTATGGCTGAAATCGCATTGCAAGGACATCGCATGTGATTTGCACTGCAGTGCGGTGCAAATCACATGCGATTTTGAACTGGACATAATTACAACAGACCCTTTACTGTTCACACAGCAGCTTTTGTGTCCTTTGCAGGAATTACAATTAGGGTTGCCACCTGTACGGGATTCACCCGGACAGTCCGGTTTTGAGTCATCTGTCCGGTTTTCAGCACGCTAGAAACCCGGACACATTCAGACTGAATGGTGGCTCCCTCTTTGCAGGCTTTCGGGAGAGTGTTTATATTAGCCGGCACAGAACCTGCCCCTGTCACCTCACCTCCCCGCTCTCACTATCTCTCTCGGTCACTGTATTCATTTCCAGGATTGAGGGGATGCTGCTGAGCATGGAATACCAGCAGATATGTGTGCGGGCTGCGGGGTATGTGTTCACCCCTGGTGAAGTGTCCTTTCTATCTCCGAGCACCATGCAATGTGAGCATCAGAGGATAGGTTCCTTCCTGCAAAGTGAAGACAGTGGTGTAGCAGGTGAGCAGCGCAGGATTAGCCCAGGTAACATTGTACAGGCTCTTGCAGGTACAAGCTCCCCTCCTACATCACAGCTCAGAAAGAGGCAGTGGCAGTGCAGTGCACAGGAGGTGGGGGAGGTTACGATCTCTAGCAGCAGAGAACCAGTGGAGTCATCGTGCAGCAGTGGCACCGAGAAAGTCTGTGCAATTTACAACACACACAGGGGTTGGGGGCATGGACACTTACTGTGTGCTTTATTGGTCATGAGTGAGATCTGCAGGACTTCCACACACAGCAAACCGAAACCCCATCCCTATCCCCATTCCATTCCATCCCATCCCATCCCACCCCATCCCATCCTATCCCTCCCCATCCTATCCCTCCCCATCCCATCCCATCCCTCCCCATCCCATCCTACCCTTCCCCACCCCACCCAATCCCATCCCATCCTACCCAATCCCATCCCATCCCATCCTACCCAACCCACCCCATCCCATCCTACCCAACCCACCCCATCCCATCCTACCCCACCCACCCACCCCATCCCATCCTACCCCACCACATCTCATCCCATCCCATCCTACCCCTCCCCATCCTACCTAACCCACCCCATCCCATCCTACCCCACCCCAACCCATCCCATCTGTATACTCTGTCCTGTGATGCTGGGGCTGTATACTCTGTCCTGTGATGCTGGGGCTGTATACTCTGTCCTGTGATGCTGGGGCTGTATACTCTGTCCTGTGATGCTGGGGCTGTATACTCTGTCCGGTGATGCTGGGGCTGTATACTCTTTCCTGTGATCCTGGGGCTGTATACTCTTTCCTGTGATCCTGGGGCTGTATACTCTGTCCTGTGATGCTGGGGCTATATACTCTGTCTTGTGATGCTGAGCTGTATACTCCTGACACTGAGTGAAAGCTAGTGGAATACAGGGGACGGAGTGGGTGGATTCTATAAGGGGTGTGGCTTATGAGAAGTGGGAGGGGCAAACATGGAGGGGCGTGGCCTTGCGCCCCCCATCCTAAAACTTCACCAGCCGCCACTGCCTGCATGTCTGCTAAAGAATGCGTGCAATTTACATGCATTCCCCACCTCCGTATATGTGAACCTAGCCTTAGGGGGTAAGGGGTTATCATTACTTTTAGGTCAACCTGACAGATGTAGATAGATGATGCTCAGTTTTTTTTGTTAGGCCCTAATGTGTGCCCTTATTGTATGAGCAGTCTCCAACCTCTGCTGCGATAGTGTGAAAGGCCAAAAGCACAGCCAAGATTACTTGTGTTACCAAGCATTTAATAAACAGCACCTAATTAGTTTTGAATCATTTTGAGGTTTAGCTATAGCAATGTATAGAACTCATTGATTCTTCTGACTGCAATATCTAAGCTTTTAGCTGAACTCTCAACCTGTCATGACCATTCTGAGGACACCGTTCACCAATTAAACTAGGTCACAATTTTGCTGTTCAAAATGCATGCTGTTTTACATGAGTTATGTTGTTTTTAAGTGTGTTTTTCATGTTTTTCTTATACACTTGGCAAGCATTTTGTATGATTTATGTAAGCATTTCCATAGAAAAGGTGGAGGTTATTGGGATACTGCATTAAAATGCATGCATTGATATCTCATTAATCTACACAGCAGATGCGTTTTTGTTATAAAAGCATGAGAATTCTGTACCAAAGGCCTTTAAAATGCATACTAGATGAAAATTTAGAGATGAAGAGCCTTTATTAAAGTTAAAATAGATGAAATGTGGCTTCTAGTATAATGATATGTTTTAGGGGTCCCTTTATCAAGGTTCGTTACCTTCCTGCGTGGCCCAAAAACTTTGCACAATACTGTAGTGATGTGATTTTCTCAATAAATGTTTGGACTTGTTTTGTTGATCCATGGTATGTTGGTACTATATACTTTGATTCATTGTGTCACCAGTCTCCAGCTTGTATTGCTACAGCACCCACTTACTCTACAGCCTTATCCAGGAACAAGTGCAATGGGAATAATACATGTATTCCTGTAGAAAGAACCTGCTCCACAGATGGCAGATTTGGCAGTGTTCTCAGTCTCCTGACATAACCTAGATGGACAGGGGGTGCAGTCTGTGTACAAATGGGGGTCTAAAACAGTACAGGTGACACATTTCAAGGATGTCTCCCTCTTTTCCAAGCCTCAAGATAAGAAAGGTGTCAAAGAAATAGAAGGTCTGATGGCAAATGATGTGCCACAGTCTGGCATTGAGAGTTTTCCATATTTGCCATAAAGCTTGTTGGATATAAAAAAAACAGCAGACATGCAGCTTGTTTGTTTATATCTGGGGCATCTTTTGGTCTACTGTGATGCTTTAGGTAGCCCATTCAAATGCCTTAACACAACACACATTAAAGAGGATGTAAACCCAACAATTTATTTTTTTAATTAAGACGCATATCTGTTACAGCAGAGGATGAAATTTCATCTGTGCCCAGTCTTGCCACGAAGAGTTAATCCAGCTCTGAGCAATCCTCTTATCTTTCTTCAGTAAGATAAAAACAGACACATAGAGAAATAGGTGTCTGTTTCCTCCCCCTTGCTGTGAGGGACAGGTGATTTCCTTATCTCATGCATGAGTGTGAGAGAGGCATTCTGTGTACTCTATATCCCCTCTACTTTCTTCTCCAGCTCTCCCAGGATTGGCTGCTCCACATCTCAGCATGATTGGGCATGCTGAAGTCATGTGGTGACTTTCCTGGGTTTTGACTGAATGTTAGTGATCATGGGGCATAATCCATGAGACCAGCAGAAATTCAGTGTAAGAAATATCGATGCCTGACCAAGGGGAGTGTAGAGGTGGGTGGGGAGTCGACTGACATCACGACTCCACCCACCGAGCCCAGGACAACAGACCTGCCCACAGAATCCAGAGTATTGCAGGGCTCCAAACAGCTAAAGGGGAGATATTTGACAGATAAGGATACATGCAGGAGGCATGTATATCCTTATAGATCAGCACCATGGAAGTATTTTAGAAATGATGAGAGTGGGTTTACATCCACTTTAACACAAGACATAATAGTAAATGCAATTACACTCTGGTGTAAATGGGCCCTTATTTTAAAATAATGCTGTGAAAAACAATGTCAACAACATCATTTGACTAGGTGACATTTGTATGACTGGATATCATTTAAAAAATTTCAACCAAGAATATGACTATATGATTACGTGCATTCCATAACTCAGATATTTGTTAAATCGGGCATTGTTACTTTGGACTTTCCTGCCTGCTCTTAGTGCAGAAATCACAGTTGTCAAGCCGACACACTTGCAGGAAGTCTGCAATAAGTACATTGGCTATGGAAATAATGTTAATAAATTCAATAGAACACTACGTTCCCTTCACACCACATCATGATTATTGGCCTTTTATGCCTATTACGGAAATCTACAAAGAGACAGAGCTGTCACATTCAAGTGTGGGGTCGTGAGCAGAAAAGCGGAACTAGGCCTTGCACCAATAATCACATAAATGAGGATCTGTGGGGAACAGCTCCTAAGTGAGGACATAAGAATTAATCTTTGTGGTTTCAGTCTGTGGACATAATCAAGACCCTAACCGTTATAAAAGTGGTAAGGTTTAACAACTTTAGGTGTTGAAAACAATGGCAAAAGTAATATGTGATAAAATCTGGAATAAGTATAGTTTGACCTTCATTTATTTGAAGTCTTTGTGATGATACTGTAAGTGTAAAGAATACAAGTGTTCCAAGGATACCAAGACAGAAGCTGCCTTTTTTTTAATATATATATCGGGGAATTTTAAATTATAGTGTAACTATTTTACAATGGGAAAAAACATTAAAGCTGAACTCCAGTCGTATATATCAAACACTATATAATGCAGTTGTGTATTCCTCTAAATATAATAAAATGTATTTTTATAACTGCCATAAGTACCTCCTCCTTTATATCTGCCTCCTACATCCTACACAAAAGCAATCAGACTGGGAGGGCGATGGGCATCACTGGTAGCTAATGCTGCATGCACATGGCTGACAGGAGGAGAGAGCAGAGTAGATTACTTTTTAGCATTTTTCTGCTCCTTCACAGTTCAGTCAACAGGCTGAGGGCAGGGAGGTTGCACCACTCTATTATTTAGCTCTAAAGGAAAAAGCGATGTCAGACCTTCTGGCTCTGTTTGGCAGAGGTATATAAATCACAAAAATGACTGGATGGAATTATAAACCCTTTGGCAGATAAGACAACTAAAATACATAATTTTCAGCTTTGTGTAGCAGTTTGCCTGGAGTAAAGCTTTGAAGTGGTGGTCATGACTGATGAGCCATGCTTAACTGTATCTCAAGCACTATTGCTAAGCTTGAGTTTCTGTTACCACTTAAACCCTGTACACGCGGCCGGGAATCCCGTCAGGAAAAAAACATTGGTTTTCCTGACGGGATTCTTGGCAAGCTTTCCTTGCTTGCCGAGTTTACACACGGCCACTCCAAAGAACCGCCGTTCTTTTGAATGGCAAGAACGCGGTGAAATCATCGACTACGACGAGCATGCGCTCGTCACATTCAATGCCGTCGCCGCCATCTTGCTACACCCTGCACTACCCCACTCCAAAGAACCGCCGTTCTTTTGAATGGCAAGAACGCGGTGACATCATCGACTACGACGAGCATGTGCTCGTCACATTCAATGCCGTCGCCGCCATCTTGCTACACCCTGCACTACCCTTGTAAGCTACCGCGCATGCGTCAAAATCTCATCAAGCATGCGCAAGCTTACCTGGGACAGGTAAGCATACACACTCACGGTTTTCTCAACAGGAAACACTCTGCCGAGAATCCCGACGAGAAAATAGAGAGCATGTTCTCTATTTTTCTCATCGGGATTCCCGGCAGTTTTCTCGCTGAGAAATCATACACACGGCCGGTTTTCTCTGCAAAAAGCTCTCCCAGCAACTTTCTTGCCGAGAAAACTGGCCGTGTGTATGAGGCTTTAGTCACAGGAGAGTTTCCAGGTTTTTTTGTCAAGCTGAAGCTAGGAGTTCATTGGTTACCATGCACAGCTGCACCAGAGTTTGCACTCTCCAGTTTTAGTAACTCAACCCCACTGTGCTGTTTGAGCTTTCGACTTTTGCCTTAAAGCAGACTTGTGTTTTGTCCATGCAGGGCAAAGCAACAGGCTTAATACCCCATCCTAGCAGTACATTTTCACCTTCCTTCACACCCCTATTGCTATATTAAGCAATTGGATGCTAAGATGGTATCTGGTACTTCTGGGTATGAAGGAGCATGTGACTCACTTGCCTTACCCTCATGTGACAGTGTTGGTGCTTGTTGATTGGCCCCCCACTGCCATGTCTACATGTTTGCTTTGAAGTGTATGTAGCGCCCCTTTACTTTTCAGGGGTGTTATGCGCCTAATTTAGGGGTTGGTCTGAGCTGGTATTCAGGCTCGGACCGCATTTATTGTTAGGTATTTGCTTCTGCCTATGTGATGCTGCCTGGTGTATGGTTCCCTGTGGCCTGTAGGTGGCACTGCCATATCAGGTCAGGGTTGAGCCGTGGGTGGCATTGCTGTGCCTTAGGGTGTCCTCTCTCGGCAGAGGTACAGTGGGCGTGGTCGGACTGCTGTACATGCCGGGAGAGGGTACATAAGGGGCAGATGCCATCTTGAGGGGGGTTGGAGTGGAGGAGCCAGAGGGGTGAGCCGAGGAGTCTCGGGCACCTATGGCCTGAGGCTGCAGCGTTCCAGGTAGGCCCAGCACCTTTGACTGGGTCTACAATACGCCCATTGGAGTCCCAGGGTGCCCAGGTGAGGGTACCCGCTCTGACCGAGAGGAAGCCAGGGGAGGATCAGTCCCTCAGAGGAGATGAGTGATGGAAGATCGCTGTCTCGGGAGAGGCCTGGTGACCTGTAAGAGGGAAGGATTCTTTACTCCGGAAAGCTAACCTGTAGAGTGCCCATTGGCATTGTCCTGTTCTTTAAATTCTACAGAGGTTAGAGGATCTCCTGGATCCGTCCCTGGAGAGGACAGGGTGACAGAACTGTTCAAGCTCCACACTGGCTGCTAGGACTGTGAGAGAGGACTATCCGGGTGAGCTAAACCCACTCGGGATCGAGTGGCGACGAAGTTACTAGTTGTGCCTGGACCTAATCCCTCACATTTATTCTTTCTTTCATCCATCTGTCTCTGTCTACTACGCAGCAAATAGAAAATAAACTCTCTGTTGGAGTTAAAGTGTTTCTGGACATTGGCCTTCTTTGGGGGGAGAAATATAGACTTGTCCCGATACGCTGGGGACGAGAACCAGTGGAAGGAGGTAACTCGCTGCAGGACCCAAAATTTGTGAACACCGCTTAACCTCTTCAAACAGGAGGGTACGGGCATATATCACGGTGTGCCTTGACTTGCAAGTGAGCCAGGCGGGAAAAAGGTCCGTGTGCTACATGTATATAAACCAAATGTTTTTAAAAATATTTTAGATATAGTACTAATAAGCTGGAACTTTGGTCGTTTTTTTGTAATGTTGGCTGTTCTTACTGCTCAGGAGATTCACTCTGTTTGTCCTGGTGACCATGGCCACTGGGGCAAAAGATTGGAATCTGGAAATTGCCATTGGTAATCTCTCCACTATGATATAAAAATCCAAAATGTTGCAGTTGCCACCATAACAAGAATGCCAGGGAAACTGCAAAATTAAAAAGTGGGCATAAATATTTTATTCTTATGTGAGTAACCTCACAGATCTGCCTGAAAGCACAGGTCACATGGTTACCTAGACTCCTGGGAATCTGCAATTATATATTTCAGATTTTTTGAATTTTAATGACAACAACAAAAGAAGGGGATTTGGTAGATAGATAGATAGCTAGATAGCTAGATAGATAGATAGATAGATAGATAGATAGATAGATAGATAGATAGATAGATTGATAGATAACCAGATAGAGAGATAGATAGTTTTTTCTTGCCCAAATTTGCTGTTTGGGTTAGTGTGAAATGCCCACCATTTTGGAGGACTTCTAAATCATTTGTTGCTATAGTGATGTTCAGCAGACTTTATCTTGATCTTCTTTCTTTTTTTAATAGATAAAAAATGAAAATAACTCAACAACAGGGCACAGAAATAACACTGAGGGCAAGAATTTTCACTTTGCCTTGAAGCCGCTAGTTAGAACATAGGGTTATTCAGTTATCAAGAAAGAAATGCTTTTAGTGGAAATGTTATCTGATGAACATCAAGATGGAGAGCAATTCTAGGACTAATAGTTTTTATAGAACAATGTTAAGGGTATAATATATATCTAAAGATTTCATGTTTTCCTTCCAATCAATATGTAATAAGGATGACATGATGTTATGAAATATCTAGGTTCCCTAGCTAATACAGTAGGTGTGAGTTGGTATACTTCCTAAATGCTGACAATAATCTTTTGATAACTGTGGAATAGCCTAGGGTTTTTTTTTTTTATAGGGTAAGAAAATATGGGTATGATTCTTATTGCAAATAGAAACCAGTGAGCACCTTTAATTAATTTTCGACCATGAGCTGCTGAGATGACTTGCTATGCATAACATTACATTTTCCTACCAGGCTACAGCACACATTCATATGTTAGCCCAATAGAACACCATATAAACTAAGGTGCAAAACATTAGCTGTCTGTGAAGACCACTTAATGTTTTATATTAGTTTATTACACCTGAATGATAAAGTATTTATTATTTTACAAACACAACTGCAGTTTCACATGTATGATGCAGTACATATATATTTGTGGAATAAAAATGATACTGAAACCCTTATACCTACATTTCACTAGACCAATTTCGTTTTTCTAATTAGGTATTATCTGGGATTTTTCAGTCCATAAAATTCAGAGAAATCATGTTTAGCCCATTTTGAAGCTGAACTGCAGGCAGATATATGAGAACACCAATTAGCACAGTTACAAAATCATTTAAAAAAGCATTAACTGTATTTTCAAAAACAACCAAATTTGGATTTCAGCCTATTTAATCCTCTATACAGTATACCCTCCTGACTAGGAGATGGAGGGCCGACACTCTAAGCCAATCAGGCTCTGTTCCATACACATGTGCTAACAGGGAACATGCTGCAGAAGCAAGGGGAGCTATGACATTAGTTTGCTGTTGCTCCATTACTTTTCAAGCTAAGGAGAGCCATGACATTAGTTTTCTGTTGCTCCTTTATTATTCAACCAAAGCCTGGGGAAAAAGGAAGTGACAAGAATGCATTGCTTTAACTGTATTAGAGAAAAGTCGGGTCCCCAAACTAGCAGAGATGTCTGACAAGGTGTTTTATATTAGGACTGGCTAACAAAATTACAAAGCTCTTGGCAGTGCCTTGAGTTCAGATTTATATATCATAATTCATATTTTATTTGGACCTTTTTTTGTTTTTATAAAATGTGTCTCAATGGATTAAAAAAAAAAAATAATGTCAACAGAATTATTACATAAACTAAAATATCTATGAGGTGCAGTGACCAGGATATTGGTAAGTAAAGTATTGACTTTTCATTACATCAATGGTCAAAGAAGAACACATAAACCAGAAAACTATGTACGGGTTCAGGAAAAAAGTATGGCTATAGTTAATGCATTTTGTTTTTAAATGATCTGCTTGTAAAATTTACAAAAAAGTCCACAAATATAATTTTTTATGTAGGCTGGCCAGAGATGGGTCAGTGGGTTAAGTGTTTAACCACTTGCTGACCTTCTAACGACGATATAGGTCAGTAGAATGGCACGGCTGCGCAAAGCAACGTACAGGTACGTTGCTTTGAATTTTTTCCCACTGTGCTGGCATGCGGGCCTGCTGCGAGTTCCTTGACCGTGCACGTGGGACCCGCGGACTTGATGTCCACCGGTATCCCGCGATCGTATCACGGAGCTGCAGAACGGGGAGATGCCTATGTAAACAAGGCAATTCCCTGTTCTGCCTAGTGACAGGACAGTGACCCTGTCATCGGGAGCAGTGATCACTGTCGTGTCACTTGTAGCCCAGCCCCCCACAGTTAGAATAACTCCCTAGGACACGCTTAACACCTTCCTCGCTCCCTAGTGGTTAACCCCTTCCCTTCCAGTGTCATTTACACAGTAATCAGTGCATTTTTTTAGCACTGATCGCTGTATAAATGACAATGGTCCAAAAATAGTGTCAAAAGTGTCCGATGTGTCCGCCATAATGTCGCAGTCACGATAAAAATCACTGATCGCCGCCATTACTAATAGAAAAAATAATAATAATAAAAATGCCATAAAACTATCCACTATTTTGTAGAAGTTATAACTTTTGCGCAAACCAATCAATATACGCGTATTGCGATTTTATTTTGCCAAAAATATGTGGAAGAATACATATCGGCCTAAACTAAGAAAGAAATTTGTTTTTTTTATATATTTTTGGGGGATATTTATTATAGCAAAAAGTAAAAAAATATTGCATTTTTTTCAAAGTTGTCGCTGTTTTTTTGTTTATAGTAAACCACAGAGGTGATCATATACCACCAAAAGAAAGCTCTATTTCTGGGGAAAAAATGACGTAAATTTTGTCTGGGTGCAATGTCGCACCACCGCGCAATTGTCAGTTAAAGCGACGCAGTGCCGAATCGCAAAAAGTGCTCTGGTCAGGAATGGGGTAAATTCTTCCAGGGCTGAAGTGGTTAAAACTACTGTATGACAACCACACCACACGAGGAGCACAAATGATTCAGAAGAGAGACAGGAATCTGCATGACGAAAGATCCAGCAGGTTGGAAAGTTCCATCTTATTATCTCCTTTATTAAGGTAAAGATGAGTAGAGATGACCTGCTTGCCTTATAGAAAGTGATGGAAAATAATCTAAGATGTACTAATAGTGTATATGCATGGCAGGTGAAGGGGGATCAAATGAAGATATTACTATTCGTTTTCAAATGATCATATCTGCACATGAAAGATGGATTAACAGGAGAAGGCAATTTAAGTCTTGAGGCAAAAACTCAAGATACGATATGTCCTTATAGATCTATAAAAATGTCAATGTTTAAATATATCACTGTGCAGTACTTGTAATTGATTGGATTTATATTGCCATAGAAGGTAAACCTCTGATTTGCTATTACATTACATTTCTTTCAATTCCATGCTGTTTGGTCTCTGGGAAGAAAGATAAATACCTGGTGCTTCCAGGTATGGGAAGGATGTGACTTACCCTCTTCCCACCATGAGACACCTGTGATGTTTGGTGATTGCTGTTACATGGGGCAAGGAGCAGGGACATGGCTAGAAATCACAAGGCTCCACAGGAACAATTTCAATGTGATCTTCAACAGAATAAAAACCATTGCACAAAGCCCTAATCATCAATAGGGTGGTGTCAAATATAAAATGTATAACAGGGCTTATAGAATGAGCCGGTAAAACGTGACACACAGCATGTCATACAGAATGAAGCAGTGTAAAATAAAGAACATACAGCATGGCATACTGAATGTGGTGTTAATGAATAGCCACTTCCATACCAAGCCAATTCTGGCATTCCTCCCCTACATGTAAAAAAATCATATTTTTTTTGCTAGAAAATTACTCAGAACCCCCAAACATTGTATACATATTTTTAGCAGAGACTCTAGGGAATAAAAAAGCGGTTGTTACAATTTTTTATGCCACATGTGCGGAAGAATTTTTCAAATGCAATTTTTTCATGAACAAAATTTAGCCCAATTTTCTTGTATAATGTGAAAGATGATGTTTTGCCAAGTAAATAGATACCTAACATGTCACGCTTTAAAATTGTGCACACTAGTGGAATGGCGCCAAACTTCTGTAAATCTCCAAAGGTGACGCTTTCAATTTTTTTACAGGTTACCAGTTTAAAGTTACAGAAGAGTCTTGCCCTAGATTTATTGCTCTCACTCTAAGGCCCCTTTCACACTGGGGCGGGAGGTGCGTCGGCGGTAAAGCTATTTTTAGTGGTGCTTTACCGCCAATTTTGCGGCGCTATTCGGCCGCTAGCGGGGCGGTTTTCCCCCCGCTAGCGGCCGAGAATGGGTTAAAAACCACCGCAAAGCACCTCTGCAGAGGCGCATTGCCGGCGGTACAGCCTTGGTGTCCCATTTATTTCAATGGGCAGGAGCGGTGGAGGAGCGGTAAACACACCGCTCCAAAGATGCGGCTAGCAGGACTTTTTTTACCGTCCTGCTAGCGCACCGCTCCAGTGTGAAAGCCCTCGGGCTTTCACACTGGAGACACAGCAGCAGCTGTTTAGGGTCGGTTTGCAGGTGCTATTTTTAGCGCAAAAGCGCCTGCAAACCGCTCCAGTGTGAAAGGGGTCTAACTTTCACGGTGATACCTTGCATATGTGGTTTGAAAGCTGTTTATATACTGTTTAAATAACTATGTATGTGTTCGCTTCTGTGTGCGAGCACGAGGGCACTTTACAATTTTTTATTGTTTCTTTTCTTTTATTTATTAATTTTTTACACTTTCCCTGTAAAAAAATTTTTTTTTCGATCAGTTTTATTCCTATCACAAGGAATGTAAACATGCCTTGTAATCGGAATAAGGCATGACAGGTCCTCTTTACAGATAGATCTGGGGTCTATAAGTCTCCAGATCTCCCCTCTATGCTGGAAAGCCTGAGATTAAAACAAAAAAAAATGCATGGCCAAGCTGGGAGAAGCACCAGAGGGCAGCGGGAGGGACGTTACCTCCCGCCACTTGTAAAAGCAATCAAGCGGCTAAACAGCTGCAATGAGGGCTTTTACTTTGCAGGGAATCTCAAAGACCAGCATGTCATATGATGTCCTATGGGCAGGAGGTAGCTAGAGAATGTACAACTTGGCAAATGGAATGAGACATTGCAAATAGGGAATGTACAGTGTGGCAAATAGAACAAGGTGGTGTGGAAGAGGGAATAAAGAGCATGGCAAGGGGAAAGAGGTGGTGCAGAATAGGAAATGCAGAGCATGGCATGAAGTGTTGCACAAGGGGGAAAGCACAGCAGAGTGATGTAGTGCATGGTAGTTACAAAATGCCTAAAAAATTGCTCTCTGCTGCTACTGCTGCCCAGGTTGACCTCATTCAGACCTCCATTAGCATAGAATACACCCCGACAGTTCACCAATTTGACACTGTAATGCTGGGTTCACACATATGCAAATTGGATTCAGGTTTTCCCACATCCAATTTGCATGACAGGAGAGTGTGACCGGCTCTCAAGGGAAACGGTTCACACAGCTCCAGAGTCCGCAATGAAGAAGGGTCCTGATCCGGGTGTGAATTCAGGCAAAAATTTTAACCTGATTCGCACCTGAATGTGGTGAACAGAGAAGCACCGGACCCCATGCTGTGAACCACGTCCGCAGCATATGTGAACGGAGCCTGAGATGCCATGCCAGTATTTCTGCCAGTGGAAACTTGGAGCTTTGCTTCCAGCATCTGAATGGATTGGAGGTGGAGTGAAGGGAAGAGAAGGTTACTACAGTACTTGCCGCCGATATTGTGTTTCCAGCGCGATGGGATTGCACTGGAAATCACCGCTGCGAGGCTGTGCTTCTCGCGCTCGCCGCCCCCACGAGATGCCGCGCATCCATAGGAATCCATTGGGGGCGGCGAGCTGGAGGACCGACAGAGCTCGTCGCTGGCTCCCGTGACGGGGCTCGCAGGTGTCAATCTCGCCGCTAACAGCGGCGAGATTGACACAATATCGGCGGCACCTACTGTATGTACAGCTGGTGAGAAAGAAGTGGTTAAAGTGTACGTATAGCTAAAACTTTTTTTCTGGGGCGGGGGTAGAGCAGGGAAGGGTTAAAACTCTTGTCAATTTATTTTTTTGATCTGTGCCCTCTTAATATATATTCCTTGAATTTCAGTTGCAGAGACTCAACAGCAAGTAAGAGAAGTTGAGGAATTGAACTTAGACCACTGTCAATGAAGCAGGTGTCCCTATTGGAAGGTTTAAGCTCACCTCGTGTACTGGTGACTGCTGTAAAATGTTGGATATCCCATTGCTAATTCAATAACAAATAGGACGAATAGAGAGAAATCTCTACAGCAAGGACACAGACAGAAAAAAAAAACACTTAGGGTTTATAATCCTTCCCTACACTACCCAAAACAAAACAAAAAATTGGCGATACATGCTTTGTGAACTTGTTGCTTAGCAAAAATCAAGCTATTAATTCAGAAGCCCTCTAAAGAGTGCTACGAGACCACCTGGCTCCAATCAGCGAGAGCCAGGCCAAGATTTTGAAGTGGAACAAAAGACTTAAAATCCAAGACCAGCAGGCATGTGTATTCATGTAAAGAATGGGCTTCTGCACAAATTGTGATTGAATACATTTATTTGCAAAGATTTTTTTTCTTCCCAATTTAAAATTGGCAAAGTGGCTTGTTCTGTTTGCTGAAATGTTATTCCAAATGGCAACTATAGTTTTAGCCCACCTGAGCTATTTCCTTCCAAAGAACAAATTTTAGTGGTCCTCAATGAAGGAAGAAATCTATATTGACTTGTAATACAGCGCGTGATGTAACTCCGTTGAAAGGGTTAATGGCTTCGGCTCTCTGAAGGCGGAAGCGAGTTGCAGCTTTGATTCAATAGAACACTTGCCTCAAGGACTTTGAAGGTCACTCTGATCCAGTGAGTGCTAGAAGCTTGCAAGAAGACAGGGCAAGCAAGGGCAGTATGCAGAAAGACAGACACTTTCTCACTCAGATTGCAGTTATGAAGACGGCTTTGCACACAAGTCACAGCTGGGGATGGTGCACTGGACAGAGTTTAAGCATCATAAACACAAATCAGAAGAACATTAAAAGCATGGTGTCTCTGTTATTTATGGTAACATTCCTTCATTCTCTTGCAGTGTTCACAAACTTTGCCCGTGACCTTTTTATATTCCATGCAGCAGACCACTTTGGGTTACTCTACATAAAATGCCACAGGAAATGACTTTCTGCAATAAACTTTCGAGCTAAGCTAGAGACAATAGCTGCTTATTATTTTACCAGTTTATAAACTGCTGTTATCTTTTCCTTTTATGTCATCCCTCTCCTGCACAGCATGTTATCTTGTTAGAGCCAGCAGAGAATATGAGTGAACTACACAAAAGGAAGAGTATTTGTCGGCCCTTGCTTTGTGCTCTTAGTGTTCGCTGGTGTTATCCAACTCCCCTTGCTCTTATCAGTCACTGTTTCCTAATTCTTCACTATATTTCATTTACTTTATCAGACCCTGCTCCGATTTATAGTTTAGACAGAATCTAAAATGATTATTAGGATTTCTGGAAATAAAACCCAACAAACATTGAAGCTAGCAGTAAACTGTATATGGTATCATCATATTTAAAGCCTATTTCTGGGCATAAGAAAAATATACCCTTGCAGTAACCCCCCTCTATGTTGCCAGCCTCCCAAAGCGAAATTTACTGACAGGATGCCAAAAAAATTCAAACAGCACCTATTTTTTTGCTGAGAGAAATCATTAAGTTTACTGAAAGAGTCGTTTTTTTTTACTGACACTTCAAAAAAAGTACATGAAATGCCTGTTTTCAGTGCAAATATCAACATTTAAACTACAAACGTGTAGCTAGTGCTATTAGCAATATGTTTAAGGTATAACAAAAGGCAAAAATAAAAATAAAATTCCATTTACATGGAGAATATGATTAATATAACCCATAGTTTCCCTTTATTGTGTAAGGGGGAACTCTGCAGACCCTGACATAAAAGGGTAATTTGAGTTCTCTGATGTACGGGGGACTGCTGCAGACTCTGGTGTAAAGGGAAACTCTGACATAAGGGGGTCTCTGGTCACCACAGTCCCCTCCTAACACAAGAGTCCACAGCGCTCCCCCTTACATCACCGTCCACAGAGACTGCATACCTAATACAGGAAATGGTCAGACATGGCACAAGAGATGATCAGAGACTGCAGACATGGCACAAGAGCTGATCAGAGACTGCTTAAATACTACAAAAGATGGTCAGAGACTGCAGGCATGGCACAAGAGATTATCAGAGACTGCAGACATACTACAGGACACGGTCAGAGACTGGTTTAGCAGACCTGTTTATTCCCTGTGTCTGTGTCATCTCCCTCTTCTCAGAGTGGTGTGTGTCCTCTGTGTCAGTGCCGAGCCAGCACCTTGTGCTTTCTGTCAGCTCCAAGACTGCACTGGATGGCACATCAGTCAGTGGGACTGTGAGCAGCTGCAGGCAGAGGCCAATTGGAATAGGATGGAGCAGCATCTCTATTGTTGCTGGGGAGAGCACTGGCAGTGGGACGGGAGCTCCATTGAAATAGATCCTCACTTTCATGCTGCGCTGGACCACGCCCCCCTAGTTCTTCTTATGTATTTGTAAAAGGCACCAAGAGGCGCCTTGACATTACTGGCTGCACACTCGGCCCGTCCTTACCCCAGCTGAATGCAGCTAAGCCCAGCCGGGTGGCTTCAGAGCTGCCCATGCTGGCCAGAGGCCATATTTTTTTAAGGATGGCCACTGTCTTACAAAGTGTCAAAAGGTTGGCCACTGTCTTACAAACTGTCTGTAAATTTATGGACGGTTGGCAACCCTGCTGCAAGGGTTAAATGTTCATTAAGTCTAGGGATGCACTATTCATCTAAAGGTAAGTAGCAGACCATCAGGGAAAGTGTAACAGGGCATGTAGTTGCAAGGAAAATACTACTATCATATACACATATTGTGTATTTTCAACCAAATTTTTCTTTTTTTTAGTAGCAGTTATTTAGCACCAATTTCATGGCTTTTTCTGCTGTCTATGTCACATTAGGGTGATCTCCCCTTTATTCCTGTTCTGGAGACACAATAGGAAGTGATTGAAAATTGCTTAGACTTCCCATCTCATCCTGTTTCAATGACAATGTAAAATGTGCCCCATTACATTCTGTTGCAGTGACAATAGTCACTGGGACGTATAGCGAGTGTGACTTCTTCCATTGGAGACGCAAACAGCAATTAAAACCTGATTGGGGTTCTGAACCTTCCCTACTCTATCCAAACTTAGACTAAATTTGAAGGTGATATGCTCTCATAATATTCTACACTGCTGTCTTGGTAGGTGGAGGCATCTCTCTGGCATAACTCACTAGAGAATTCTGGTGTGTTTCTTCTTTTAGCAATTTTTTGGAGTCTTCATGAAAGAGAGATTTGCTAAAGGCACTCGAAGATTCTTCAGTTTTTTCCTCTGAGATTCAAAAGCTCTTTCTTATATATCTGTAAACATGGTTAAGTTTCAGGTATGGAAGCATTATATCAGCCGGTTGCTTGTACAGCTCCATCACCCACTCTCCTAAATGTAAAGTCATATCTGCCAAATGCCTACAGTAGTTTCAGATCAAATAGCTTAGGTATTTGGACTTTTGCCAATCATGCTAGCTATGTGGCCAATCTGAGTATTGTTTGTAATAATTGGGTAGTTAGATGAAAGAACTAAAAAGACATTCCTGCAAGTCTAATTTTGAATTGCTTTTTTCTAAATGGAAAAGAAAATGAACATTTCTGTCAACATATAGTGAAAACAGAAAGCACATGTATTATTCAGAAAAAAAAAAATCAAGGTAGATTTCGGGCATCTGACATTCTCCACTATGGAGGGCAGAAGTTTTGATAAATTTAATGGTTAGTCTACCAGCTTTGACAAGCTTTACAGATTTTTAAGGGGTACTTTTTGATATCAGACCAAGATGGTATTATCTGCACATGTAGACAGAATGGTCCTTTTTAACATTGTACAGGTTTCTGTTGTCATTTTATTAAAGAGAAACTTCACCCTTTTCATATAAATTACAACAAAGGCATCTTTAGGGACGTTTAGTAATGGGATTCGACAAACAAATTATTATAGATAATTGTATGCTTTTTATGCTTTGCATCCTTTCCTGGAACTCTGCCTAGAACTTTGGGGTTGGAATTCTGGAACATGTGGCATGAATCTCTCAGGACCCAACTGTGAGGCCCTGGTTACATCACCAGTGCCTCACTCAACCATGAAGTGGAAAAACAGTAATTGTAATTAAAAACAAGAAAAATGTAACAAATGAAAGTAAGATGATTAATTCATATGAGCAAACAGAGCTGTTTGCTAATGTGATTTTTAATCAATAAAGGAGATATCCACAAGGAAAGTTGTAGAAAACTTTTGTCACAAAATACTTTCTAATTAACTATCCATGATTGGCTGTCAAAGCGGCATGTCGCTCAAGCCTCATACACACGACCAGTTTTCTCATTAAGAAACGACAAGAAAACTGTTGGGAGCGATTTCTTGCCGAGAAAACCGTTCGTGTGTATGGTTTCTCGTCGAGAAAACTGACGGGAATCTCAATGAGAAAAATAGAGAACCTGCTCTCTATTTTCTCGTCAGGATTCTCGTTTTCTCATTGGGATTCTCGTCGGCCTGTTTCCCAACGAGAAAACCGGTCGTGTGTATGCTTTTCCGAGTCTTAAAAAATCGTGCATGCTCAGAATCAAGTACAAAACGGGAGCGCTCCACGTGGTAACACGAGATCAGCAAAAGCAGCCCAAGGGGTGGCACCATTGGAATCGAACTTCCCCTTTATACTGCCGTCGTACGTGTTGTACGTGACCGCACTTTACAATGACGAGGTTTGGAATTGACAGTGTGTATGCAAGGAAAGCTTGACAAGAATCTCGTCAAGCTTGACAAGAATCTCGTCAAGCTTGACAAAAATCTCGTCGAGAAAAACTACCATTTTTTTTACAACGAGATTCTCGGTCGTGTGTACTAGGCTTCACTCTTAGGACAATCTAACTTATTTCATATTGTTTCATAACTTATGCTAATATGTTATTTATCACAGGAATGTGGGTCAATATAGAGAAGAGTGATCCATATTTGTCAAAGTAATTGTTTCAGGGAAATTGATGGAATGTGTTCTGTTGATAAATATGGAGCAATCACTTTGCCCCAGATCTGCTCTAGTCTTGAGGTGATAAATAACCTGAATTGTATTCAGTTGGAGAGAAGAGATGGTAAAAGAGAGCTATCAAACTTATAATGACCAGGCTTGCTTTCTGCTTTATAGAATGTTGGATTAACCGTTTATGGGAATATTTAAAGCAGTTGTATACCAGCTGCAGCTTTTTTTTTTTTTTTCATACCTGAAAGGCAAAAGGCATAATGAGCTAGTATGCACCGCATACTAGCTCATTATGAAATACTTACCTTAGAATGAGGCGTCGGGAACTTACCTGGTCCACGCCGAGGGAGATGTCATCTTGCCTCGGCGTGTCTTCCAGGTATCGCCGCTCCAGCGCTGTGAGTGGCTGGAGCGGCGATGTCGTCACTCCTGTGCGTCGGCAAGTTCTGGCGGCTCATTGGGAGGGGAATATCTCCTAAACCATACAGGTTTAGGAGATATTCTTTTTACCTACAGGTAAGCCTTATTATAGGCTTACCTGTAGGTAAAAGTTACAAAATAGGGTATACAACCACTTTAAGAAAACAATGAAAAATTAAGAAACTCCAGTCCACCACAGGGTAGAATTGTTTTCTTTTATGTTAGTTAGACTTGAAAGGGTTCATTCTTTAAAATAGAGAATCTCAAAGACTGCACATACACTGTTTGAATATTATGATAATAAGGAATTGTAAAATTTATTTTCTTATTATTATTAGCCTTAAGTGACTTTACAGCATTACAAAAAAGAACATTTTGTCAACAAACTCTTATAACAAGCTTACAATTTGCAAGCACAATACAATTGCAACAAGCAAGTCAACCCCCCCCCCCTTCCCCCCAAAAAAAACAATGTTGAAGATAAACCAACACCCCACAGTCCTGTGAGTCTGATATGCACTACCCAGTGAATGCTCATGGTTGACAGATACAATTAGTTGGACAATGTAAATCCTGAGAAAGATTGAAAGAGACTTCAGGGGTGGACACCAAATTTTAATAAAACTTTTCTTTATATACTAAGGCAAATTTACAATAGGAGTTGAGAATCTTTACACAACACATTGTGTGAATATTCACTTTAATTATCCAATCATGTATAAAGAAAATTGTTTACCTATTTCCTTTGAACACGGTTAGGTATTTAAAGTGAACAGGATGTGCTTTTCCGGTGTATATGAAACAGAGATATGAAGTCTTGAAGTTTTAACTTTAAATGAGTTATACTTTTGTAGTTCCCCTCCCTCCATCTGTTTAGCCACCCCTCCCAGTCTTATACTCTCTGGTTCCTGAACAAACAAGATATCAGCTAGAGGTGCCTATATATACTGTACTTGCTTCAGCTCTCATTGACCCTCACACCTATTGTTGGGCCGAAATGACCAAGTAACGCTCAGAAATTCCTGGGAATGATTGGAGCTTGCTCTTTCCTCCGACTCCATCCTCCACCCCCTCCGGGTCCCACCCCATCTCTACCCCACCCTTGTCTTCAGAATCATGAGTACCCATGATTGGGGTCAAGAGAGTGACCAACTCTCTATGTTTTTCCAGAGCTGAAATTCTAGAGACTAGTCTCTCTTTCAGTATGATACAAACATACAGAGGGTTACTAGGGAACTCTGCTCACAGTCATCTTGGTAACAGTGCAGTTTAATTCACTGAAAAGGGTTTATGGCATCTCCTAGGGCTGGATTTCTTTTCTCATGGGTCTTAAGTGCTGCTCCCCACTGGGTCCCACTCTGAGTGCTCCCAACTGTGGCTTGCAGTACAAGACAATACACCATCCCAATTACATGAATGGCCCTGCCCCCTCCTCCATGCAGCCTGCAGTCCTTATAGGATGGTACAGAAGCAGTTATGCTGTCTTCGAGGAAATGCTACAAGGTGGCTAAAAAGTGAACACATTTGGCAGGCATTTTTGGAAAGTGCATGTCCATATGTGATGCAGTAATTTTCCCAGACAGGGGGCAATCCTACTTGGGCCACCCGCAACATATACTGAAGGTATCCATGGGAAAACCAGCATGTCATTGAGACATGGCGCTTTCTTCGGTAACAGGACGAGTTGTGGTTCTAGCTGTACATTAGTAGACACTTGGCACAGAAAAACAGACCATTAAATGTGTCCAGTTAGCGCCCAAAGAATAGCGTGATAAAAGTGTTGATGAGAGAGCAGAGAGGGTGTTAAGAGAAAATAGAAGGCTTTCATTTGGTAAAAGAGAAGGAGAAAAGTGCTAGTATCTGCAAACGATTTTTTTAAATTCCTTTGTGGGCCCTAAGCACAGTGCCTGCATGTGCCTAATGAGAAATCCAGCTGTGGTATCTTTACAACCATACCACATTCACCATTACAATGACTTCTATGCAAATATATGAAATATGTTATTTTAATATGTTATTTTCATGATCTCACAATGTGCTGGCATGGGTTCCTTTGTGAGATAGCACTATATGATGCTGAGCTTTAAGAACATGTAGATTTCAGTATGAAGGCTGCATGCAAGTCAGAAACTTAATAAGGAGATACTATTTTAGTCGTTTAATGGCTATAATGGTTTATATTTAATTTGGCTACATAGGACAAAAAGCCTAACATTCTGAAAAACCTAAATATATCATTATTTTCAGAATACTGAAAATGTTTAATAAGACTGCCTTGCAAAATCTCCACCGGTCAACCCGTAATGATCTTCTTTTTTTAGAGTTTGTGTTTTGTTTCTGCTTATTCATGTTTTGTATTACAATGCATGATATATGGGGAGACAATGCACCTATGCATTTATTACAAGCATCACTGTGTGTACTATGCCAGTTGTTATACAAGCAAGTTCAGAAGATGTTGCAAATGTCAACATCCAATCAGATATCATTTTTGTGATGAGGTCAGGAAAGGGTGATTTCTAATTGGTTGCCATGGGTATTGAGAAGAGAAACATGTAAAGCTGACACAATGCACAAATGCTCATATGCGCTAGCCTGTGGACTTTGTCATGTAAGAATCAGGTAGGCTGCCATGGCTGAACTCTACCTGAGAATGCTTATTCCATGGCTGTCACATTGATGCTTTCATTTTATCTGAGATGGTGACACAGACATACTCAGGCATCCAGTATTTTCTACAGAAGGCTAGCAATGGCAGCACCAATTCTTCCTTTATGACAGAGTCACTTGGAATTAACTTAACCCTTCTTTGACACGTTTTCTACCCTATGTAAATTTTAAGGAAAAATGTACCTTTATTTGTAGTTAAACCCATGCTTCCACCCACATGTAATCTCTTCAATACAAGTGCCAATAGGATGACAGACCATACATTCAGACGTTCCACTGTTTTCACTGTCATGGCATGTCCAAGGCCAGCAGTACAACTGCTCGTGGTGTTCAAGTTCTAAACTTGGCCATCTACACTAAAGACCAACCTTCCCTTCATTGAAAGATACCAGCACAAAGTCCTGGTGTCATAATATACTGCTTTGGCCTTGGGTGTGTGATAGCCTCAATGGCCATTAATCAATGGCTTCTTAATGGCCATTAATCCCAGTGGCTAGACCCTCCACGTTGCTGCAATATAAGAAGAAACTAAGGAACTTGCATAATGTAAATGCTACCTGGTCCTGAACAGTAACAACAGATGTCCAAATCTGAGATAAGCAATGCAGTGGTTGGAGAATTAATGGAGGGTTATGGGTTTTAGTGCATAGGTGCACTTAACATTTAAATGTTACCTTATATATGTAATATTTCCTATGTTTGTAACGTGTGATATATAAAACGGTACAATCATTTATTCATGTCTTTTTACCACCTCTCATTAGAAGAAATAATAGATGTCACAGTTTTATTGCTCAACAGCTGTTTTACGTCAGAAACTGTTTTCTACTCCTTATACATTCCGTGTGCTGCTTTATCTTTGCTAGTGATTGTCACCTGTCTCCCTTATCATTGTGTCTTTTCTTGTTAGCCATCTCTTCCCCCACTTTTGCATTGTCTCTATCCATGATTGCTGTCGCACATTATATCCCTGTCTTTCGCGGTGTAGCTGATTTTAGTGTTGTTTTTCACTCCATAGTTTTTATTAGCAGTTTCATTACTACGCTCCACACTGCCATCTGCTTCTGTCCCAGTCTCTTCCCCTTGGTCTCTGTGCCCATCCTTCTCTGATTTTCTTGATGTTTATTATTACATGTTAGAAGACGATATCTTACTGCGTTACCCGTTGTTTTGTTTTTACTGTTTGCTGCGCTATGTATCATTTATTTCGGTATTGTCTTAACTGTCCTTGATAGCTGTCTTTTCACCTTCAGCTAGTGCCTGTTTCCAGCTTTTACAGGCTGTTTTATTTCCCGTCTGCCCATGTCACCCGTTGGTAAATGTCCTTAAATAAAGCCCCGTGGGTACGGCTGTCACCCCACGGTCTGTGTGTTTACTGGGCCAAGAAGACAGCTCCCTCACTCAGCCCATCAGTCAAGTTCCCTTGTTAAGAGCACAATAACATCTGACATTGCCTATCAAACAGCTAGTGGGAATCTTGTTGTTGCTAATAGCTGGTTTCATGTTTAAATATAAATTAACAATGTACTGTTAATGATGACAGCCGTGCTAATAGCCAACTCTCTGAGACTGCCTGCCAGATTGGGGATGTCTTCAGCACACACAGTGGCTCGTCTCCTTCATAAGCTGTTCCCTTGGTATTTGTGATGATCCCCTCTTCTCTGGTATGGTTCTGTTAAGGGATAAGCTGCAGGAATAGATATCATGCTAATGACTGAAACTGCAAAGGAATGAAAGGATTTCTTTTAAACAAAGCATATATTAAGTCTACAACCAGTCTACAACCAATCATTGTCAGAACAGACTCTACCTAATTGTGTGTTATCGCTGCTCTTGGTACCTGTGTATCGCGGGAAGAATCACAGGGTGGTATCCTAACCACATGCTTTGTGTCTTTAGACCTAAATGGAGTAGAGGTTAAATAGACAGCGCGTACTACTGTCCTGGCTGTACACCGCTCATTAAGGCTGATAACTGTCCTCTAAAGATTGTGATTGCAGAAAAGACTAAAAGTGACTGATTTCACCATGTGTTGCTTCAAATCACTTATTACAAAATGCTGTCTACTGAATCCTCTAGAGAGAGAAAAGAAGCAGTGACATAGTACCTTGACTGTAGAATAATGCTTTCAGTAACGGAAAAAAAAAAAAAAAACACAAGCCTGTCATAACATGAACTATTCATACTGAACATATCATAAAATATACTGTATATAATAATCACATGTTACCTTTCCTAAAACCCCATGTCAAATCAATCAGGTAGCAGAAGCTATGAGTTGATCTCAACTTTTTCTTCTTGGCCTTCTAACTTTCTGGCCTCCTGGTTCTAAGCCTTTACTATTGCAGCCAAATCAGGATAATACCTGCTTTATATTTGTTGCATGTCCCCATTCATCTAGCAAAACTTCAAGAGGAAGTAAAGTCTTCTCTTTAATCGTACCTACAGGTAAACCTATAGTAAGGCTTACCTATAGGTACTGTAAATATAGTTTAGGAGATGTTTACTATATATGCTGCCGCCGACGTCATCAACTTGTGCGCACTGAAGGAATGGCTAGCTTGTGCCGTTTTTTCAGGACCCGTGCCGTGACTGGCGGCACCCACACGCATGCCAATCACAGTTCCGGAGCCCACAAACCTGGAAGTAACTCCAGGAAAGATGTCGGCCGTGGGAGTGGAGTGCGGGCGGCACTGCAGGGCATCGTTCTAAGGTAAAGATTTCATAATAAGCTAGAATGCAAGGTCAGAATGGGCAGACTGGATTTGAGATGATAGAAAGGCAACAGTAACTCAACCACTTGTTACAACCAAGGTATGCAAAATACCATCTCTGATTGCACAACACATTGAACCTTGAAGCAGATGGGCTACAGCAGCAGAAGACCACATCGGGTGCCACTCATGTCAGCTAAGAACAGGAAACTGAGGCTACAATACACACAGGCTTACTAAAATTGGACAATAGAAGATTGGAAAAACGTTGCCTGGTCTGATATATCTCGATTTCAGCTGCAACATTCAGATGGTAGGGTCAGAGTTTGGCATAAACAACATGAAAGCATGGATCCATCCTGCCTTGTATCAATGGTTTAGACTGGTGGTGTAATGGTGTGAGGGATATTTTCTTGGCACACTTTGGGTCCCTTTGTCAGGTCACCTGAGTTGCCAGATGACAGATGCACACCGTAGGTCAGGAGTGCACCACAAGGTAGTGAACCCTATGGCTGACTGCTGCGGATTGAACACTGGGTGGTAAGGATGGCAGGTCCACTGGAGCACAACAGGGATCCCAGAGGGAGCTAGAGCCCAAGATTCCCCAGGGCGCGGAGTCTAAGATCCAGCAGGTGTTCACCAGAGCCTCTAGTGGTGAGGATGGCCTAAGCTGCAGCTGGATCCAGGTCGCAGCCCCCAGAGTCCCCTAGCTCACGCTCCGTGGGGTATAGAGGATAGAGGTGAAGCAGCAGCTCAGGATACAAGAGATAGTGAGGAGATAAGCCAAGGTCAGGGCGACAAGCAGACAAGGATAAACAAAGGACAAGCCAAAGGTCAGGGCGACAAGCAGACAAGGATAAACAAAGGACAAGCCAAAGGTCAAGGTCACAAGCAGACAGGGATAGTCGAGAATAAGCCAATATCCTTAACACAGAGACAGACGTAGCACACGGCAAGCAGGAACCCAAATCACAATGCTTAACAAACAACGTTGATCAGCATGGCTGGCTTGCAGTGCACAGGTTAATATAGTGTTCCCTGATAGGGCCTAGGGTGGGGCCATGCTAAGAGGAGAGAATATAAAAGCAGCCAGGTGAGAGTTTCTGGCCTCAAAGGTGAACACATGGAGGGGTAAGCTGAGAGACAACAATTACTGCATAACCATGACAGTACCCCCCTCTTATGGGCCCTCCCCCTCCTGGGCCCAGGCTTAAAGGGAAATCTTTAATAAAACCTCCTCAACAGATGAGGTGCAACGACCTCAGATGCAGCGATCCAAGACGCCTCCTCAGGACCAAACCCTCTCCAATGCACAAGGTACTGAAGAATGCCTCTGCAGAGCCGAGAATCCAGAACTTGACTAACCTCGTACTTTAGATTATCCTCAGAGGCCGGAACTGAGGTAGGGAGAGGATGAGAGGATTTATTGAGGACCAAAGGCATTTTAGGAATAAGCAAGGGCATGGGAGGATCAACAGGAATCTGAGGAGGGTCCCCCAGGCCCTTAAAGATGAACTGGACATCAAGCACAGGACCATCAGACTGGGCAGAGGTCAGTGGAACCCTGAGGTCAGGTTGGTAAGAAGGTGACATGTCACAGGAGTCAAGCTGGATATTAAAGAAGAATAGGAAAAAAGTATCGGGTACAGTGACTAAAGAGGAGAGAGAGAAGGGAGGAACTAGCGGAATGGAATGTATTTCATTAATTGTTATATAGATAGATCTTCCCCTACTAACATCCCATTAATAGCTGAGATTTGTAAGGATGTGTAAAAAGTAGGAAACGTAAAATAGGTGGAAGATGCTATGAGTGAACTAACAGAATCATGTGTATAGATGCATTATATGAAATGTTGTATAACTATCTTTGTGAATGTAAAAGAAAACGTAAAAATAAAGAATTGATAAAAAAAAGCTGGATAGCTGAAAGACCAGCAGAATGCAGAGATCCCTGAAAAAAAGGTTGAAAACCCCACCTGGCCGAATGAGGCAATCTATCCAAAGAATGGATTGAGCCCCTTAGACAGGTTTGAATGGACGTAATATTATTAGGGTGAGGAAAGTTTGTAGAAGGTCCTAAACAAGAAAAAGTAGGAGGTTCACTGGGTATGGGCTGGACTGGCATAACTTGTGCAGAGGCTGAGTGAATAGCACAGTCAGGTGTAGCGACTACCTGAATCGCATTGCAGGGCGTAGCGACTGCAGAACTTGCAGACAAGTTAGCCTGGCTGTGCGTCCAAGGGTGTTCAGGGACAGACAAATGTAAATGGTTATGCAAACTGGAGTGAATCATCGGCTTAGGTTCACAGGTGGGCTCCTCATCCAGAGTGCCACATGACCTAGAGAGTGCATCAGCCTGACTATTGTAGAGGACACATCCCAGAAATCACTATATGCAGTACGAAGAGCAAAAGATACTGGGATGGTGGCAACAGGAAGTTTCTCTTTTGGGGCAACCTTGGGTAGGCAGGACGAGGCATAGGAGGAACCCCAAGCCAGGATCTGTCCAGCAGTCCAGTCAACGTGTGGAGAGTGGAGCCGTAACCAAGGAAGACCCAAAACGATAGGAGTTGGGGCCTTAGGTAAGATAAGGAAGGATATCCACTCCTGGTGGAGTGTCCCTACTGACATCTTAACAGGGAGGGTCTGGAAGTGGATAGGACCCCCTGGGAGAACAGTGCCATCAATCGCCAAGACCACCAATGGCGTGGTGAGAGGCAAAAGGGTGAGTCTCATGGAAGATGCGATTTCCCAGTCCATGAAATTGCCAGCGGCTCTGGAATCCAGATATGCAGAGACCGAATGAGAAGAAGCGACAACATGAAGAAACACAGGAAGAAGAAGACAAGACGGTGAAGGTGATATTTCTGGGTCCAATACTCCACCTTCTAGATGTATTGGACCCGAGCGTTTTTCCGGGCGAAGAAGGCAAGTGTCACGAAAATGACCTTTGCCTCCACAGTAGAGACACAGGCCCAGAGTTCTGCGCTTAGCATGCTCCTCGGGGCATAGCCTGGTCCGACCCAGCTGCATGGGTTCCTCAGCTGGCAGGAGATGCTACACGGGTCGAAGAGAGGGGAGCTCAGGCTGACTAAAGACCAAGGAGTGCCGGTGTCGCTTTTCTAGGGTCCTTTCCTGAAAACGAATATCGATCTGGTTACACAAGGAGATAACTTCGTCCAGATCAGTGGGGATGGTTCTTCCTGCTAATTCATCCTTCACTCTATCAGAAAGGCCATGCAAAAAGGTTGCGACTAAGGTCTCATTGTTCCAGCTCAACTCAGCTGTCAGTATGCGGAAATGAAGAGCATACTGTCCCACAGAAGTAGACTCTTGGCGAAGACGTAAAAGGGCGCTGGCCGCTGAAGAGCCGGTTCTTCGAAGATATTCCGAAAAAGTTTCAAGAAGTCAGACAGGTTAAAAACCACAGGATCATTCAGTTCCCGCAGAGGGGCTGCCCAGGCTAAAGCTTCACCGGAGAGGGGGGAGATGATATAGGCTACCTTTGCCCAATCAGACAGAAAGTTTTGGGTCTGGAGCTCAAAATGAATAGTGCATTGGCTGAGGAACCCCCTGCAGGCCTTGGAGTCCCCAGAGAAAGGGGACGGAGCTGGCAGTTGTAGTGAATGTGTGGCTGCGACTGCGACTGGAATAGGTGCAGTCGCTGATTGTGCTTGAGGTTGCTGACTCGAGATTCCCAAGGAGACCTGAAGCTGCTCAAAGCGGAAAGCCAGATGCTGGAGAAATCGCATCACCTGAGTTTGATTCGATTCCTGGGTCTCAAGTCTGCGGACTATGCCCTGTAATGGATCATCTATGGAAAGCGGCACGTCAGCTGGGTCCATGGATGATCAAACTGTCAGGTCACCTGAGTTTCCAGATGACAGATGCACACCGTAGGTCAGGAGTGCACCACAAGGTAGTGAACCCTATGGCTGACTGCTGCGGATGGAACACTGGGTGGTAAGGATGGTAGGTCCACTGGAGCACAACAGGGATCCCAGAGGGAGCTAGAGCCCAAGATTCCCCAGGGCGCACAGTCTATGATCCAGCAGGTATTCACCAGAGCCTCTAGTGGTGAGGATGGCCTAAGCTGCAGCTGGATACAGGTCGCGGCCCCCAGATTCCCCTAGCTCACGCTCCGTGGGGTATAGAGGATAGAGGGGAAGCAGCAGCTCAGGATACAAGAGATAGTGAGGAGATAAGCCAAGGTCAGGGCGACAAGCAGCCAAGGATAAACAAAGGACAAGCCAAAGGTCAAGGTCACAAGCAGACAGGGATAGTCGAGAATAAGGCAATATCGTTAACACAGAGACAGACGTAGCACGCGGCAAGCAGGAACCCAAACACACAATGCTTAACAAACAACGTTGATCAGCATGGCTGGCTTGCAGTGCACAGGTTAATATAGTGTTCCCTGATAGGGCCTAGGGTGGGGCCATGCTAGGAGGAGAGATTATAAAAATATCGTTAACACAGAGACAGACGTAGCACACGGCAAGCAGGAACCCAAACACACAATGCTTAACAAACAACGTTGATCAGCATTGCTGGCTTGCAGTGCACAGGTTAATATAGTGTTCCCCGATAGGGCCTAGGGTGGGGCCATGCTAGGAGGAGAGATTATAAAAGCAGCCAGGTGAGAGTGTCTGGCCTCTAAGGTGAACACATGGAGAGGTAAGCTGAGAGACAAACATTACTGCATAACCATGACACCCTTATTACCAATTGAGCATTGTTTAAATGCCACGTCCTACCTGAATATTGTTTTTGACCATGTCCATTCCTTTATGACTACAGTGTACCCATGTTCTGATGTCTACTTCCAGCAGGATAATGCACCAGTCACAAAGCTCAAATCATCTCACCACTGGTTTCTTGAACATGACAAAGAAATCACTGTACTCCATTGGCCTCCACGGTCACCAGATCTCAATCCAATAGAGCACCTTTGGGATGTGGTGGAAAGGGAGATTCACACCATGGATGTGCAGCCCACAAATCTACAGCAACTGCATGATGCTATCATGTCAATATGAACCAAAATTTCTGAGGAATGTTTTTAACACCTTGTTGAATCTATGCCATGAAGAATAAGGCATTTCGAAAGGCAAAAGGGGGTCCAACCCGATACTAGCAAGGTGTACCTAATAAAGAGGCTGGTGAGTGCATATTTTGCAGAAACATCATGCATTCATTATATTTTCCTACAGGAGTCTGCAAAGGGCGCTCATTAGTGTCCTCTCAGTCCACTGAGAACTACAAGCCGTCTTCCACGGTGGAAGACGGGATTTGTAGCTCATTAATTTGAAGATGCCGGAGCACCAATTTGAATATGATGGCAGCTGCAGGGGAGAGGATCCCCTTTCCACTGTTACAGAGAAAGAGGCGGGGGGGGGAGTAAGCAGGGCAGGTACTGGAACACGTTACATATTACACCCTAGATACGGGTGTAACATATTCCAAAGGGGAAATTTATCCTTTAAAAAAATATTAAAGAATTGCAGCTTACCTTTTTTAGCTGCTCTTTTTCTGCTTAGTTCTCTTTTTATCAAAGGGGCTAGGAAGCTGTGCTTAACACAATTAACCCTGTCTGATATCTCAAATATCTCATCAGTTGTACTAGATTTGAATAATGTCTTGACAAAAGGTTAAAGGTTAAGTAGCTGGGCTTCTCCATTGTATGTTAATGAGAACTGGACTCAGCCAGACTCCAGTCTAACTACTGCGACAAATAATGCTGAGCTAGCTAAGAAATGCCTGCAGTCAACCATGACACCTTCTCCTTTTTTTTAGCCATGCTGTGTAAATAGGAACACTTATCAAACATATAGTGGGATTTTCTCAAAATGAAATACAAATGTGGAAAGCGAACCCTGTCCAAATACCTTTCCTGCTGTCTGCTCTGCCAAAATGTGTCTCTGCTGAGAAACTAAAGCCTCGTACACACGGTCGGACTTCCATCTGACTTTTCCGTGGATTTTTGTCCGAACGGAGTTGGCCGGGCACCCCCATAGCATACACACCACAGGACTTTTCTGCAAACTTTCCCAAAACTTCTTCCAACATCGCGTGGTTTTTCTGCTCTTTTCTGCTCTTTGCCGCCACCCTTTGGTCAACTTCTGCTATTGTTGGTTGATTTTAACATTATTTGTTTTGTCCATCGGACAAAAGTCCGATGGTGTTCTGTACCCACGGTCGGACTTTGCTCCATCGGACTTTTGTTGGCCAAAAGTTTGTCCGTTTGCAGACCGAAATTTTGTCCGATGAAAACAAAAAAAAAAAAGTTTGTCGGATGGAGCGTACACACGGTCGGATTGTTGGTCCAACTTGCTCAAAATAAAGTTTGTTGGCCAAAAGTCAGACCGTGTGTACGGGGCTTTAGACTTCAGGGAGTTGTGGTCTGTGTGATCCCCCAATCACCGGTTCCACTTACTGACCTCCACATCTAAAAAGACACGGTTGGAAAAACCAGTGAGCACTGCTGGGGACCAAAGGGATCAACAATCATGGAAGTGTCATTTTTCCCAGAGGACTTCAGTAGAAGATTTTTCTTGAAAGTAGCAGTTGGGCATTGTCAGTGAATAAGGTAAGTATTCGGCCATTCCTTTTGCAGGTAGACTGTTTTTAGGGTCCTTTTTAATGACAGGTCACTTTAATTTAACAAACAGCCTCATTGACCAATAGGGAGGCTCATCAGGAGTTAAATGTAAGGCCAGACTTATCTTCTAGGGCAGGGATATGCAATTAGCGGACCTCCAGCTGTTGCTAAACTACAAGTCCAATGAGGCATAGCGAGACTCTGACAGCATCAAGCATGACACTCAGAGGCAGAGGCATGATGGGACTTGTAGTTTGGCAACAGCTGGAGGTCCGCTAATTACATATCCCTGTTCTAGGGCTTTGTTTACACTTGCTTGCACAGATTGATTTTCAGAGGCGTTTGACAGGCGGTAAGGAGGTGATATGTCACTTACTCGTTCCCTGTTTTAACCACCTAAATCCTGCACTACTGCACTGCAACCACCTGCATTGGGCGTTTTCAGTGTGGCGGGTAGTGGGTATGATCCCAGCTGCAAAGGAAAGCATCTGTACACCTTTGGCTGCTGCCTTTGTAGCTTAAGGAGGAGCAGTTGTGGGGTGTTAAAAAATGCAGCTCGGTCGTGTGTTTTTACTGTCCCCCAACCGCAAGTGTAAACAAGCCCTTACAGGAAACATTGAGACTTGCTTATAGTTTAAGGCAACCTATATCTTTGAATCTACTTATCATTTTGACATTTCATTATTATTAAAGGAGAAGTCAAGCCTGAGCTTTTTAGGCTGGGCTTCTCCTCTGGGTCACAGGAGTGCAATTCGTTTTGAACTCCTGTACCCCGTTTTTAGCGGAGAGCGGTCTGAAGTCCACTATCCGCTGATGTCACTGCCATCAGTCCAGGCAGCGCATCATCCCGACTTCCCAAGTGTGGGTCCGCCATCTGCCTTGATTGATGGCAGTCAGTGAGCGTGGAGAAGCAGAGAGGAGAGACGCTGACTGACAGTCAGCAGCTCTCCTCTCCGGGATCTGTGAAAACCGAGCCATCGGCGATGTTCGGTGGCTCGGTTCTCAGTGCAGAGACGGCGGGGGACAGCTGAAGCATCGGTCTGATGCTCCATCCACCTAGGTGAGTATTAATCTAAAGAAAAACAATTAAAAAATGCCATACTTCGCTTTTAAAGGTAACATTTGCTGTTTTTGAAATGCTTAGGTCTGTAAAAGGTTCATAGTTAGAGAGTTTGTAGGCTGTGCATTTCCAGGAAAAGCATATATCTGTCTTTAGCCTGGTCCTAATATCACAGATATCCTCAGGTTTTAATGTAGCTTTACCTAACAACCCATGATAGTCCCCTAAAGCCCTGTACATACGATCGGTTTTACCGATGAAAAGAGTCCGATGGACTTTTTTCATCGGACAAACCGATCGTGTATGGGCCCCATCGGTCTTTTTTCCATCGGTGAGAAAAAATAGAACATGTTTTAAATTTATCCAATGGAAGAAAAAACAATAGCAAATTCCGATCGTCTGTGTGGAACTCCATCGGACAAAAAACCCACACATGCTCAGAATCAAGTCGACGCATGTTCAGAAGCATTGAATTTCATTTTTCTCGGCTTGTCGGAGTGTTTTACGTCACGGCGTTTTGGACGGTCGGATTTTTGACTGATGGTGTGTAGGCAAGACTGATGGAAGTCAGCTTCATCGGATTTCCGATGGAAAAATCCATCGGATTAGAATCCATAGGAAATCCGATCGTGTGTACAGGGCTTAAGGCTTGGCTGACATTTATGCAGTTGGTGCATTCTACAGTGCATTTTGCATTTTTTTTTGCCCTTGATTTGCATTTTTATGCTTTTTTTGGGGCTAATTTGTTGTTGGGCAGATTAAAAAATGCAAATTGTGGCAAAATCACGGTAAAATCGTGGGAAAAAAACGACATGCTTTTCTGCAGCTTCTCCATTGAGGTCGATGGAACCAAAAAAAAAGCACAGTTTTGCACTTAAAAAAGCTCCTGACCCATTCCAAAAATGCAGCAGCTTAAAAAAAGCATAGATGTGAACGTGTCCCTTAGGAAACCATATTAACTGGACTGTAGTGCGTTTCTGCACAAAACGCATCGGTGTGAACCAAGCCTAAAAATATGATATCTGCAGGAGTATAAATCAGTTGGAAAATTCAAGTGGGGGTTCTTTGGTAAGCTATAGAGATAATGCTGCCCTTAAAAAAAAAAAAATGATAAGGGAGATAAGTTCTATATAAATCACACTATGACGTATATACTGTATACAGAAAGCAATAACATCAGTCTACTTAAAGAGGCTCCAGGCAACAAGTAAAATCAATCCATGAGCTGCTTAAGATATCCCCAAAATAATTGCAGCTGTGTTTAAATCAGAAAGGTAAACAATCTACTTTTAATCCATGTTTTATATAAAACCAAATTAATTAGACAAATTAAGCAGTGTTTCTGAATAAGACTGTGACCTCTTGGTAAATGACTCCAAAGTCTTGTGCGTTAGTATGGATAGGCCACAGAAGGTATAGAAAAACCGGCTGCTGGAGCTATGGACCCCACTGGGAGTTTGTTTTGGAGGAAATTTCTGATAACCTGACACAATAGACATTGTGCAATTAGGCGGGATCTCCTTAGTCAGTTTTATTGGCAACATTTTAGTTTTGAAAGGGGTACAGTTTTTTATTTTTATTTTTATTTAGAACTGCCGTTCTGTCGGTAGGGAAGGCATGGATCCTATGCTCCTGTAAAGCAGGAACATGGACTAATGCCTTCCCCTAGTAAAAGCACCTACCAGTTTAGTAAAACACAGGCTAGGCACACATCTAACCCTTTGATCGCCCCTGATGTTAACCCCTTCCCAGCCATTGTCATTAGTACAGTGGCCGTGCATCTTTTTAGCACTGATCACTTTATTAGTGTCACTGGTCCCCGAAAAAGTATCAAAAGTGTCAGTTATTGTCCAAATGTCCGCCGTAATATCGCTGTCCAACTATAAGTTGCTGATCACTGCCATTTCAAGTACAAAATAAAAAAATAAAAATATCCCGTAGTTTGTAGACGCTATAACTTTTGCACAAAAAAATCAATATACACTTATTGGGGTTTTTTTATAACAAAAATATGTAGCAGAATACATATTGCCTTAAATTAATGAAGATTTTTATTTCTTTTTTAATATTGGATGTGTTTTATAGCAGAAAGTAAAAAATATTTTTTTTTTTTCAAAAATGTGCATTTTTTTTTGTTTATAGCGCAAAAAATAAAAGCTGAAAAGGTGATCAAATACCACCAAAAGAAAGCTCTATTTGTGGGGAAAAAAAAACCATACATTTTTATTTGGGTCAGTTAAAATAATGCAGCGCCGTATCGCAAAAAAATGGCCTAGTCATTAAAGCGGAGTTCCACCCAAATTTGGAACTTCCGCTTAATCCACTCCTCGCCCCCTTACATGCCACATTTGGCATGTAATTTTTTTTTGGGGGGGGAGTGGGGGCTTCAGTAGGAGTGGGACTTCCTGTCCCACTTTCTCCCTCCGCCCTGGGGCCGCCTAGGCGATTTGTCATATCGCCTTTTGGTGGCCCCTCCCTGTAGGCAATCACCTGGGACGTGACAGGTCCCAGGCGATCGCTTGTCCACGCAGAGAGCGCTGCACCGTTCGTGCATGCGCAGTGAGTGCCCGGCCGTGAAGCCGAAAGGTGTCACGGCCGGGTGCCCACACTATGAATAGAGGCGCCGGCGGAGAAGGGGGGGAGAGGAGCGGAGCTCCGGGCGTCGCGTCGCTGGACAGTGGAACAAGTAAGTGTATGTTTATTAAAAGCCAGCAGCTACACTTTTTGTAGCTGCTGACTTTTAATAAACATAAAAAAAGGCTGGAACTCCCCTTTAATAGAGGTAAACCTTCCGGAGATCAAGTGGTTAAAAATCTGCTCAGAAGACTACTTTAAAAATCCTCTCCTCTGATTACTGGGCAGTGTATGGGTAGTCTAATGTTGATTTTGGTCAATCATCTCTTTTCATTATAATCTTTGCACAGTTACGAGCGCACTTTTATAAATCCCCTGCCTCGGATTTGCAGTAGAGTGAACTTGGGTGATCTGAGTACAATCCCAATCTCTCCAATCTTGTTCGCTCATCTGTATTCATGGACTATATAACTGCTGCCATGGAAAAGGCTGTTTTATAAAAAGGTTATGCAATGCCAACTTATTATTACATTGTATTGTCCTTTTGTCAAGAAAGAATAATTGGCAGTATACACAGCGGGGGGATGGGAGGTATGCGTCTGCTTTGACGGTAACAGGGTTTCAATAACCCATCTTGTATTGAGCAAACATAGCTTGCAAAAATCCTAACACATTTCATTTCATCCTTCCAAAGATGAGATGTGGAGATGAAACGCTTGTATCCTTCACATGTTTCTGTGGTGTATACATATATAACATAAGACATGCTTGTCACATGAAATAAGGGAGCCTCACGTCAGCTCATCCCTTTTGTCACAGAATAAGACACATGCACAATGCACAGAGCCAGTTTGTGCAACAGTCCATCAAGGGCTTAGTCTCTGATGTAAGCATGCACTTGTAGATGGATTTCATGTTATTAATGTCGTTGACTGCATCTGTGATCCAGATTATTTATCCTGTACTCTGAAACACCCCCTTACTCATAACATCTGAGGCATACATTTTGAAAGCTGAAAAAATGGCAATAATATACTGTGCAAAAGTTTTAGGCAGGTTCGCAAAAATGCTGTAAATTAAAAATGCTTTCAGAAATAGAAGTATAAATGGTTTATTTTTATCAGTTAACAAAATAGAAAGTAAATGAACAGAAGAGATTCTAACCAAATCTCCAACTCCAGAAATACAGCCCCAGATTTGCAGGGAACCTCCACCATGCTTCACTGCTGCCTGCAGACACTCATTATTGTACCTCTCTCCAGTCCTTCGGCGAACAAACTGCCTCCTGCAACAGCCACATATTTAAAATTTTGACTCCAGAGCACCTGCTGCCATTTTTTTTTTTTGCATAGTTGAGTCGCTTAGCCTTGTTTCCACGTTGGAGGTTTTTGCCCACAATTCTTCCATGAAGATCACTGCTGGTCAGACTTCTCCAGAGAGTAGATGGGTGTACCTGGGTGCCACTGGACAGGCAACGCACTGTCACCTTTGCTGCCAATGTGCAATGAACTGGGTGTTCAGTGTGTTCCTGCGCCTTTAACCCCCTTGGCGGTATTCCCGAGTCTGGCTCGGGGTGAGTTTTTAATGCTAAGAGCGGTAACCCAGAGCCAGACTCGGGCTGCATCGCAGTATCCAGGGGAAGTTACTTACCTTGTCTCCTGGATCCTGCAATGTCTCCCCGCAGTGTGTGCGAGCCGTGTCTCGCTCGATTCACACTGCCGGGTGCCGAGCTCCGTTCCCTGCGACGTTGCGGCGCACGGAGGCAGAGTTCGGTGCCAAATTCAAAAAGTGAAAAACACAATACACATACAGTATACTGTAATCTTACTGATTATACAGTACTGTATCAAATAATTACACACCCCCTTTGTCCCTAGTGGTCTGTCCAGTGTCCTGCATGCAGTTTTATATTATAAAAACTGTTCTTTCTGCCTGGAAACTGGAGATTGTCCATAGCAACCAAAAAGTGTCCCTTTATGTCAAAAGTGGTTTTAGACCAGCTAGAAAACAGCGATAATAAATTAGAATCACTTGCAGAATTGAGCGATAGCGATTTGTGTGGGAATTCATCATCAAACACTAAATCTAATGACAGCGACAATTCTGCAACTGAGCAAATTTCAGCGTTTTTGATTTGATTACATTATTGAATAATTTTTATTATAATTACATTAATATTTGTTATTATTATTTATAATTATTTATTATATTATACCTTATGATTTTGTGTTTCAAACTTTATCATACCCGGGATGTCTACTAGACTCTTGTTTGGTCAGGTTTAAGTGAGTAATTACTAAGAATTGCAGGCCTACAATACATAACACCAAATTTCCATGCAAAATAATTGTACCGCTTTTGGTACATAATTTCAGACAGAATCATACCGCAAGGGAGGTTAAGGAGGGTTGGGGTCCCTCCAGTCATCTGCCCTTTATCTATCCATCAGAATACATGTGCTCCCATTGTGGAGACTCTTCAAAGTTAGAGTTAGGGTCTGCAGGATACAGGTTGCCTTGCCGGGGCCTGCAGCTTACGCATGTATTTGCAAATGTGTGCAACTAAACCCCTGTTTTTAATGCATACTGTTAGACAGGTTAATTTGGTTGCAGGCTGGTTGGTAAGTTGAGCTTGGAAATTCTTTCATTTTATTTGACATGCCACTGGTTTCTGCCACTTCTGTGCTGATGGCACTATTGGACATCTTCCAAGGTCAAGGGAAGTAAGCATTATGTATCTTTTATCTGCTGCATTAAGTTTTCTTGGCTGACCACTGTGTCTACGGTCCTCAATGTTGCCCGATCAATGATGTCCTCCTCAATGCTGATAAAAACAGGAAGATACTTGTCCATCATGCCAAACCATCAGGGAGGTGTGTGATTGACTCCAAATGGACTCTGCAGCAGGACAACCCCAAACATACAGCCAGTGTCATTAGGGAACTATTCGCAGTGAAAAGAAAATCAAGGATTCCTGGAAGTGATAGTTTGGCCCCCACAAAGCCCTTATCTCAACATCATTGAGCCTATCTGGGATTACATGAAGAGACAGAAGATTTTGAGGCAGCCTTCATCCACAGAAGATCTTTTGGTTAATACTCCAAGATGTTTGGAACAACCTACCTGCCCAGTTCCATCAAAAACTGTGTGCAAGTGTACCTAAAAGAATTGAAGAATTTATGCTGGTTTGAAACCAATGGGTAGTCACACCAAATATTAGTTTGATTTAGATTTTTCTTCTATTTGCTCATCTTGTAAATTGATAAAAAAAACAAAACAATTTAAAATATACATTTTTGAAAGCATTCATACTTAACAGCATTTCTTCACACCTGCCTAACAATTTTGCACAGCACTGTATATATGAAAAATTAATCTGCATTATTTGGAAAATAAGAGAGTTCACTGTTGGTTTTAGTCCTGTGGGTTAATTAACCACCTCCCTACCGTGCACGAAAACCCCCTTCCTGCCCAAGCCATTTTTCAGCTTTCAGCGCTGTCACACTTTGAATGACAATTGCGCGGTCGTGCGACGTGGCTCCTAAACGAAATTTGTGTCCTTTTTTTCCCACAAATAGAGCTTTCTTTTGGTGGTATTTGATCACCTCTGCAGTTTTTATTTTTTGCGCTATAAAGAAAAGAAGAGCGTCCAGTTTGGAAAAAAAACACTATTTTTTACTTTTTGCTATAATAAATACCCATTTTTTTTTTATATAAAATTTTCCTCAGTTTAGGCCGATACGTATTCTTCTACATATTTTTGGTAAAAAAAAAAAATCGCAATAAGCGCGTATTGATTGGTTTGCGCAAAAGTTATAGCGTCTACAAAATAGGGGATAGATTTATAGCATTTTTATTTTTTTATTTTTTTATTAGTAATGGCGGCGATCTGCGATTTTTTATTGTGACTGCGATATTGCGGCGGACACATTGGACACTTTTGACACATTTTTGGGACCATTCACATTTATACAGCGATCCCTGCTATAAAAATGCATTGATTACTGTATAAATGTGATTGGCAGGGAAGGGGTTAACCACTAGGGGGCGGGAAGGGGTTAAATATGTTCCCTCAAAGTGTTCTTACTGTGGGGGGAGGGGACTGACTGGGGGAGGTGACTGATGGTTGTCCCTATGTACAAGGGACACACCATCGGTCCCCTCTCCCTCACAGGACGTGGATCTCTGTGTTTACACACAGAGATCCACTTTCCTGCTCGTTTCCCGGGCAATCGCGGGTGCCCGGCGGCAATCGCGGCCGCCGGGCACGCGCACCGGGGGCCTTGTGAACGCGGCGGGCGCGCGCGCGCACCGCCAGCGGCGCGCCTCCTAGCTCGTTTTAAAGGGAGGACGTCATATGACGTCCTCCCAGAACGAGAGTATCCTCCGCCCGCCGTCAATTGACAGTGGGCGGGGGACATGTGGTTAAAGTGATACTAAAGTTTTTTATGTTTAAAAATAACAAACAATGGTTTTGCACAGAGCAGCCCGGATCCTCCACTTCTTGGCCCCTCTCTCCTGCCAAGTGTCCCCACAGCAAGTAGCTTGCTATGGTGGCACTTGAGACGAGCCAATACTCTGTGTGTCCATTTGGACACTGGAGCCATGGCTCAGCCTCGCCCCCTCTGTCTCCTCATTTACTCACTGACTGATTTTTTTTTTTTATGAAATTCTTTCTTTTTTCATAGATTTCACATTACAAGTTTTCACATTTTATACCATCTGATTATATCAACCAGAAAAAAAAAAATACACTCTTGTATTTTCCTGTCTCCATAATGCTTCATTAATTCAATGTAACTTCACTTTTCCTCTTTAACCTCCCTGGCGGTATGATTCTGTCTGGAATTATGTACCAAAATCAGTACAATTATTTTGCATGGAAATTTGGTGTTATGTATTGTAGACCTGCAATTCTTAGTAATTACTTACTTAAACCTGACCAAACAAGAGTCTAGTAGACATTCCGGGTATGATAAAGTTTGAAACACAAAATCATAAATTATAATATAATAAATAACTATAAATAATTATAACAAATAGTAATATAATTATAATAAAAATTATTCAATAATGTAATCAAATCAAAAACACTGACATTTTCTCCACTCCTGTTATTATTTTGATAGTTTCTGTTACCATTTTCCAAAACTCCTGTATTTTCACACACTCCCAGAAAATATGTAGTAATGTCCCTTCTGCCACGTGACACCTCCAGCAGACATCTGACTTCTGAGGATATATTCGATGCAATACTGTTGGTGTTCTGTACCATCTAGTTAAAATTTGGTATCCTCCCTCCTGGTATCTGCTCGCTACTGAGGATTTGTGGTTAAATAACAAGATCCTGTCTCTCTGTTCTTGGGAGAATGTTAATCCCAAGTCCCTCTCCCATGCCTGAAGGAATGTAAGTTCTTGTGGTATTTCTAGATTGATTAGTATTGCATAGAAATAAGACAGTGAGTGTCTCAGGGGTTTCCCCTTCAGGCAAATCTGCTCAAATTTTGACAATGTTCTGACTTCTGTATACAGTGGGTACGGAAAGAATTCAGACCTCCTTAAATTTTTCACTCTTTGTTATATTGCAGCCATTTGCTAAAATCATTTAAGTTCATTTTTTTCCCTCATTAATGTACACACAGCACCCCATATTGACAGAAAAACACAGAATTATTGACATTTTTGCAGATTTATTAAAAAAGAAAAACTGAAATATCACATGGTCCTAAGTATTCAGACCCTTTGCTGTGACACTCATATATTTAACTCAGGTGCTATCCATTTCTTCTGATCATCCTTGAGATGGTTCTACACCTTCATTTGAGTCCAGCTGTGTTTGATTATACAAATTGGACTTGATTAGGAAAGCCACACACCTGTCTATATAAGACCTTACAGCTTACAGTGCATGTCAGAGCAAATGAGAATCATGAGGTCAAAGGAACTGCCCGAGGAGCTCAGAGACAGAATTGTGGCAAGGCACAGATCTGGCCAAAGTTACAAAAAAAATTCTGCTGCACTTAAGGTTCCTAAGAGCACAGTGATCTCCATAATCCTTAAATGGAGGACTTTCGGGATGACCAGAACCCTTCCTAGAGCTGGCCGTCTGGCCAAACTGAGCTATCGGGGGAGAAGAGCCTTGGTGAGAGAGGTAAAGAAGAACCCCAAAATCACTGTGGCTGAGCTCCAGAGATGCAGTCGGGAGATGGGAGAAAGTTGTAGTAAGTTAACCATCACTGCAGCCCTCCACCAGTCGGGGCTTTATAGCAGAGTGGCCCGACGGAAGCCTCTCCTCAATGCAAGACACATGAAAGCCAGCATGGAGTTTGCTAAAAAAAACCTGAAGGACTCCAAGATGGTGATAAATAAGATTCTCTGGTCTGATGAGACCAAGATAGAACTTTTTGGCCTTAATTCTAAGCGGTATGTGTGGAGAAACCAGGCACTGCTCATCACCTGTCCAAGACAGTCCCAACAGTGAAGCATGGTGGTGGCAGCATCATGCTGTGGGGGTGTTTTTCAGCTACAGGGACAGAACGACTGGTTGCAATCGGGGGAAAGATAATTCCGGCCAAGTACAGGGATATCCTGGAGGAAAACCTTCTCTAGAGTGCTCAGGACCTCAGACTGGGCTGAAGGTTTACCTTCCAACAAGACAATGACCCTAAGCACACAGCTAAACCAATGAAGGAGTGGCTTCACAACAACTCCGTAACTGTTCTTGAATGGCCCAGCCAGAGCCCTGACTTAAACCCAATTGAGCATCTCTGGAGAGACCTAAAAATGGCTGTCCACCAACGTTTACCATCCAACCTGACAGAACTGGAGAGGATCTGCAAGGAGGAATGGCAGAGGATCCCCAAATCCAGGTGTGAAAAACTTGTTGCATCTTTCCCAAAAAGACTCATGGCTGTATTAGATCAAAAGGGTTCTTCTACTAAATACTGAGCAAAGGGTCTGAATACTTAGGACCATGTGATATTTCCATTTTTCTTTTTTAATAAATCTGCAAAAATGTCAACAATTCTGTGTTTTTATGTCAATATGGGGTGCTGTGTGTACATTAATGAGGAAAAAAATTAACTTAAATGATTCTAGCAAATGGCTGCAATATAACAAAGAGTGAAAAATTGAAGGGGGTCTGAAAACTTTCCGTACCCACTGTATATCTTTGCCTTTGCCCATAAAAACGCTTCTAGTTGCAACATCCGAAAAAAAAAAACGAATTCTGGTGCTACCTCTCTTTCAATCTTTCTCTTTGTTATTAGTCGGTTGTCTTTTGAGAAGTGAGTAATCCTACTAATACCTCTTTGTCATAGAGCGTTGAATCTTTGATCTATCAGCCCTGGCTGAAATGCCTTAGTGCCCAGGATCAGAGTCATCAGATTCGGGTATATAGACATATTTGTTTTTTCAAAAACCTTTTTAATTGTTCGTATAGTGGCACCTATCGTTGGGTGTTTCTTTATTTCTGCTGGCATTTCAACTTCTGGAATCCACACTAGGCCGTCCAGGGGTATATCCACTGTCGCCTGTTCCATTTTTATCCAGGGTTTCTTATTAAGCCCACACCACTCCACTACTCTAACTAGATGAGATGCTTCCTGATACTTTACTGGGTCCGGGAGCCCAATCCCTCCTTCTCCTTTGGGCAATGACAAAATGGTTCTTCTTATCCTCGCCGGTTTCCCCGCCCATATAAATTTCAGGAACCTTGACCTAAGATCCTTTAAAAAACTTTGAGGGATCTTAATCACTGACTTTGATTGACAGCAGGGGGAGCCAATGGCGCCCGCTGTGTGTCTCAGCCAATCAGGAAGGAGAGTTCTGGACACAGGAGGGTCTCGTGCAGCATCGCTGGATCGAGATGGGGTTCAGATAAATATTATGGAGGGCATTTTGCACAGCCACTACTGCAAACTTATATAGCATAATATGCAGGAGTATTGAAAGCAGACCTTTCTGCTGTAAAAATCATCAGTGACAGGTCTTAATACAGGAAGCTTCTTTTACACTTGACTACTGCACAAACCTGTAAGAAATACACATCCAAGTAAGATTGTGCATGGGTGTTGTCAACTTTAACCACTTCAGCCCCGGAAGATTTTACCCCCTTCTTGACCAGAGCACTTTTTAGAATTTGGAACTGCATCGCTTTAACTGACAATTGCGCGGTTGTTCGATGCTGTACCCAAAATGAAATTTGTGTTCTTTTTTTCCCACAAATAGAACTTTCTTTTGGTGGTATTTGATCACCTCTGCGGTTTTTATTTTTTGCGCTATAAACAAAAAAGAGCAACAATTTTGCTATAATAAATATCCACCAATTAAAAAAACAAAAACGAATTTCTTCATCAGTTTAGGCCAATATATATTCTTCTACATATTATTGGCCAAAAAAATTGCAATAAGCATTTATTGATTGGTTTGCGCAAAAGTGTCTGCAAACCTTTGGGAAAGATTTATTGCATTTTTATAAACAATTTTTTTTTAGTAGTAATGGCGGTGATCTGCAATTTTTAGCAGTACTGCGACATTGTGATGGACAGATCATAGACTTTTGACACTTTTTTGGGACCATTGGCATTTATACAGCGATCAGTGCTATAAAAATGTTAAATAGTAAATTGGTAAATGTTACATCCTACATACGGGTGTAACATGTAACATGTTACCAAGGGTGCACTTATCCTTTGTTGTCTTTACATTTTATTTGCTGTCCACCCACCCCCTGCCTTAATGCTTGCCTAGGCAAGTGTGACTTGTTGACCTCTTCTTTCAGCCTACTAAGATACCCAAGTCACATATCCCAGAAGGCATCAGCTTCCATACAACACGGAAGATGGATATGGAGTGTACTTTGAAGAGACGTTTTCCAATCAGTTGCTCTTGACCCCTTAGCCCATCATCACTACTCTTTGCTTTCCTTATTGTGATAGAATCCTCTTCAGCAATGGAACTTCACTGTTGGGTGTTTTTTATTTTAAAATGAAAACATTTCTTTGTAGTGATTGGGTAAAAAATACACTTAAGGCCTACGTGCTTTGGCGTGCGTTGTCACAAAAGCCACAGCGCAGTATGTGCTTTGGGGAAGGTTAAAAGGAAATACAGCATGCTGCAGTTTTGATGTATTGTTCCAACTGTGTGATGAAAGGTGTCCTAGAAAGACTCTTTTTATAAGGTACGTTCTGAAGCTTGTGACTTTCTTTTAACCTGTGGTTTTCACAGTGTAATGACATAGCCAACCCCGTGCTTACTCTTACATTGATTTTAGACATAAAGGCTTATGAAATAAAGCAGTGGTTGTGCCATGACTTTGGACAATGGGCAGTAACTCATAGCAAACACTGCAGATGAGATCTGATTGGTTACAACAGCCAGCTCATAGACACAGCTACGTATCAGATAAGGAGTTATGTGCAAGCTGGGTTGAAAGATTTTTGCCCAGTGATGCACTCACTTTCAGTACAGTCCTTTAGGACAGAAGGATCAAGGTGCCCTGCACATTGTATTGAACTAATTTCACATGGTTGCTTTTTAAGATACAGAGAAGGGATTTTAAAAATCCCCCAAAATCCCTTTAAATAAGCCAACTTTTTAAAGAGGAACTGCAGTCTGCTGACATCATTTGTAATACAAAACATCTTTCCCATCCTGAAGCTTCCCTCCAACCACTTTGCATATTATTTTATATATACTCTGATTCTGTACTTGCCAAATATGCTGCAGAAATCTCCCTCCACTAAGTTTTGCTGCAGCCATTTTAACTGTGGGCAGCTGAAGCTGTTGCCTGCTGCCTGTTTACTTCCTGGATTTACACACACACACACAGAGGCACAACTTCAGCTCTGCAGCCCTCATTGGCCCTCTTATGACTCATCCCCCCTCCCTTCCTGGCAAACTCTCAAAAGAGTGAGAGAGAGAACTGTGCATGATGTCATAAGCCTGGGGTAATGACCAGACAAGAAACAGGAAGTGGGCTGTATAAGGTAAGAGTTTACTGGCAGAAAAAAAATGTTTTACTTTCCAAAGTTAAAACAACAAGGGCAGATGATTTAATAGATGGAAAGTTGAAAAAAATGACTGAAAAAATGACTGAAGGTCCGCCTTAAGCTGGAGTTTCTGCTCTACATTTTAAATGCTTTTGACAGATAAAATGTTTCAATTGAAAGGGGTAGGAAGGTAGGTCATCCAGTAATCAATAGAGAGCTATATTGCTGCCAAAATGGCAATTTCAAAATGGGTTATTTAGCAAGAAACACACCTGATAAACACCATTTCTCTTGACCTACATTAAATATATGTATTATAAAGGAATAGCATTTTCTAAGAACTGACAGTTATGTATGCGCCTTGTTCTGCTGAATGTACTGTATTGTTGCTTTCTCCATAGCTACAGGTAAAGCACACACATTAGAGCTAAGTAAAGAGCTTCAGAATTTCTGCTTTACATTCCTTGCACATTCGCCATGCTAAAGTGATAGATGGAAAATGAGTCCCCATAGGCTATCAATGAATTTTCATTTAAAAAAATGCAAATATAGCCAATGGAGACTATTTTTCCATTGGTGGATTTTTATTTATTTTTGTTTTTATCACATTTAAAAAAAAATAACCTTCCTGGATACTATCGTAGCATGAAACCACATATTGTGTTAAAACAGTGATGTCACCAAATTGAAAACTACAGACCAATCTCCTTAATCAATAATGATCTCAAAATATTGACCAAGATATTAGCGAACAGACTGGCTTCTTTTATAGGATCTTATATTCACAAAGATCAGGTCGGTTTTATACCCGGCAAGGTCCTGATCAGGTGCGAAGAGCGGTTGACCTAGTATCAATCCTACAATCTAATTGGGAGGGAGGTCATAAACAGGAAGGTATGTTACTGTCACTGGACCTCCAGAAGGCATTTGATTCGGTGTCATGGACATATCTATTCGCTGTACTTCAACGCTGGGGATTAGGACAGAATATGTTAGGAATTTTAGAAGCCCTTTATTCCAATCCTACGGCTAGAATCAGAATGCAAGGAATTTTTTCCGACCCAATTCAGATTGGAAGAGGTACACGTCAAGGTTGCCCCCTATCCCCCTTGATATTCGCTATTATGATCGAATCTTTAGCCATTGCCATTCGTAGTAATCCGAATATCGGGAGGGGGGGTACAATGTGGTCAAGATACCCATAAATGTTCTTTATTCGCAGACAACCTTTTACTGTTTGTCACTTCTCCACGGTCCTCTTTACCGGAGATTTGCTCATTGCTTAATAAGTTTTTGACTCTTTCAGGTCTCAGAGTTAATATGTCTAAATCTCAAGCTCTTAACGTGTCTCTCCCAGATTCTATAGTGTCTGATTTACAGATAGCATACCAATTCAAGTGGAGCAGCTTTTCCATTAAATACTTAGGAATCAATCTTACCTCTAAATTTGAAAATCTATATCAAGCTAATTACCCTCCTATGTACAAGAAACTTGAACTCGATCTTAGAGACTGGGAGTCGCACAGTATTTCTTGGGTTGGCAGGATTAACTCAGTCAAGATGACCCTTTTGCCCAGGCTTTTATATTTATTTTGTTCACTTCCTATTCCAATCAAAAGAGATCATTTGAAATCTTTTCAAAGTAAGCTCACTAAATTCATTTGGAACAATAAAGGTCCACGACTCTCAAACCGATGCCTATTTAACCTTCCCAAACAGGGTGGGTTAGGCCTACTGAATCTCTTATGGTACTTCCAAGCAGCACGACTGACACAACTTTCTGTCTTATATTTTAACACAGAACTTCCTGATTGGATATCAATTGAAAATCAAGCTGTTCCATCCTCATCACTAATACACTTGTTATGGTGCCCTCCCAAAAATAGACCTCCCATCTTATCACCATCTCTCTCACAATCCTTCTCTTTATGGGATTCACTTCGGAAACTTCCCTCGCTGGTCTCTAAAGCTCAACCTTTGACCCCGTTGTTCCAAAACCCCTTTTTTAATCAAGGTTTGGACCTTCAAAACTTTAAATGGTGGTATGACAAGGGGTTGTACCGCATTGGTAAATTTTTTTCCTCTACAGGCCCTTTACCTATTGAATATTTTATGAACAAATTAGATCTCCCTTTATCCGAAAAACCGAGATTTCTTCAAATCGCTAATTTAATTCATTCTAAGTGTAAATCTGGATATTCATCCCGAGACTTTACTGATTATGAAACTTGGTGTGGGCGGGCCGTGGAGCGAAGGGGGGGGATCTCTGTGATCTACAAGTCACTGGCATCCAATTTGGTGAAACTACCATACATGTTAGCTTGGGAGAAGGAACTCCTAATTGATAGAAATATTGTGGATTGGCAAGCTAGCTACTCTCGCTCGACTTCAGGCTTCTACAACACCTCGCTCATAGAGGCTAATATAAAACTTTTTACAAGATGGTATCTAGTTCCCACGAGATTGGCAGTTATGTACCCCTCTGTTTAACCTCCTTGTTTTAGGGGGTGTCAGGGACTGGGTTCTATAATCCACATATGGTGGGAATGCCCAAGAATTCGTGGATTTTGGAATAAGGTATTTCACATTTTACGCAATGTCACAGGTTGCCCGATACATCAATCGCCCACAATTGCTTTGCTTAATGGGCATTTACCTCATATTCCTAAAGTCACTCGTAAACTAATTTTGTTTATTTTAACAGGAGCAAAACTAACTATTGCAAAGGCATGGAAGAAACCTTCGGTATCTATATTATCCATGAAACGAAAAGTTTCTTGGGTTATGGAACAAGAAAAACTGGTTAGCTTCTTGTTAGACGAGACCTCTAATTTTGAAGCTATATGGGAACCTTGGGCACGATTTATGGGAATCTCTTTGTCACATAACTCGGTTGTCAACACCAATCACTGATCTTTGGAATGTATGTTTGGATTGTAGGCATTCTATAATCTTTTCATTTCATATCTTGTTCTTTTTTTTTTTTCTCTCTCTTCTTATCTCTCTCCTCTTTTTCTTTCTCTTCTTTTTTTTTATCCTATACTTTTCTCTTTCGGTATGGACTTTTATTATTTATAATATGTTTACTGTTTTATTTCATCGGATAAAATATAAAAGTTTCAGGTTCAGATTCTTTCTTTTTGTTAGAGGCTTAAACTGTTAAACTTAGCTCTAACAGTCTAAGAACAATTCTTAGTTTTCATACTAAGGTCGAGTATTGGTTTTTGCATGTACAAATGACAAATTTCTATTATATCTCTCTACTCGTCTCCACCGACGATTGTTGGTGGAGATACAAAGGCCGGGCGGGGGGCGCCCTCTCCTTCCTAGTCACAGTGTGTTCCCGTTAGGAGTGGCTGGGGAGGGGAGTAGGAGTCCCTCATATTTTCGGTTTATTTTTGTGGGAACTAGATTTTCTTAATATAAGTTAATATTAGTTTATAAGATTACTTGATTATATACATGACCAAGATGAGGCTAGACATTAATACTTTTTGTTTAAATACTGTCAGTAATGGTTTTTAAGGTGATAATTTGTCCAAGTTTCTATGGTAATAATACCTGAGATTTATGTGAAGTCAATTGTAATCATCTTTAATATTTATGATTCTGTAATGACTTTTTGCTGATGAAAATAAAAAACTTGTGAAAAAAACAAAACAAAAAAACAGTGATGTCACAGAAGATCTCCAGATCTTCACAGAAGATATCCACACTTCCTATATGTTCCCTGCCTCCATAAAACTTTGCTTGCCTGTGAACCACTTTACGACTTAGCTGTAAGCTAAGTTAATTAAGGGAAGAGCCTTTTTGTTTCCCTTGGATTGGAGTTTAATATTGCACAAAAAGCTGCTTTTGTTATATTTCCATTTTAATGGGCTTTAAAGTGTTACTAAACCCACAACAGTAAAATCAGTCTGTATGTGCAGTAAAGCACACTTGTTATACTCACTGTGGAACCTAAGGGGTTAATTCTGCGCATTGTGTAAAAAGGATGTTTGATCCTCTCTTCTGTGATCCTCCATTTCTTCCACAGTCCCCAATCTATCAGTTGATAGAACAGAGTCTTGGGGGCAAGCTGCACATGCTCAGTGTGGTGTGTATTGCTAGAGAGTTTTTTTCTTGGGACAGTGCATGTGATCAGCACAGGGCCAATCAGCACCATCCAGACAGAGGGTCAGGGTTATTCAACCTCATAGGACAGTTAGAGGAGAATAAAAACTCCTCCTACAAGCTTTAACCAGACACTAATAGAAGTCACAAGACTGCTATATACTGCGGATGAGAAAAGATATTTAGCAGTTTATATTTACTAAAACAAATGCATGTCCTGTGTCTTGTGGGAGGCCATATATAGTGAATGTGGGGTCCTGGGTTTAGTAACACTTTAAGGGAGAGGGGATTCAGGTTGGTAAAACATTTTAAAGATCAACCTTTCAAGAGCTGAAGGTTAAAAACTTGGCAGTGGCTACTGTGAGACTTTCCAGTCTCGCAATAGCCACTAAGAAACAAATACTGCACTGAAAAGCCGGATGTCACAGTCTTTATGCTACTTAAAAATATGTGCTGTACAAGTAGCAGGGAGTTTTTATTAAATTGCCTAGTCTACAGTAAAAATCAAAATGAATTTAGCACAATAAAATTAATAACATGTTTTCTTTCAATCACTATCAGTGAAAGGTTAGGCAGATTTGGTAATACAACAGCTTCAAAAAGGCATCTGCAAATAAATGTATACAGTGAAAATCAATTGGATAACTTGTAATAGTTGTAAACAAAAAAACAGGTATTAATAAAAAGGTATTAAAGTAAAAATTTGAAAAAACACTAACAGATAGGGTTTTTATAACAGAAGCGACCCTAGTGCCTCTCCTGGCCTGCCATGCACATGAGCAATCACAACTTAGACCACATTTACAGCACGAACTCTGTGCCATGATGAAGCGACTGTGCAAATGCCCCAGGAGCTAGGCAAAGATGGAAGCAGCCAGGACCATCTGAAGCAGTGACAGTGCAGCGCTGGAGGGCTGGTTTAACGTGGAAGTCTGACATCATGTGCTAATATGGGGTGCATACTAGCACTTTATGGCATAAACCTCCTGAGAGCCAATTAAAAAAAAATAATTGTGGAGTTTAATACCACTTTCAGTACATAGAACAACTGGGTTGATTTACTGAATAAGTAGAGAATGTTCATTTAGCTTAGGCCTATGCTGGCGATGAAATCATTTTGCTGCTTAGAGATTTAACTGCTTGTTGACAGTTATCTCATTAGTATCATATTGATTGCAATGTGCTGAAAATGTAACAAGTGGTTAAATATCTCAGCAGGAAAAAGATTTATTCAGAGGTGTGGTCCAAGGGCTTAGAAAATAAAAGGAAGCTGTGTCTGCTTCACTTATACAATTATGTATAAGGCAAAATGCTGTTAAAAATAGCAAATATGAAAAAAAAAATGCTTTTCATCATGTTGGAATTTATCCCCACGGATCCCCACGGCTGTTTAATATCCTGTGAGAAATAAATATTAAGTTGGACTTTCAGCTAGTGTGGACATTCACATTCCTGGGGAAAACAAGAACTTGCATCTATCCAAGGTAGAGGTGAGATCATTCTTGGGAGGACTTTGACTCTGGCTGCAGACAAGGCCCAAAACGAACACTGCTCAACCTCTTTACACAAGAGGGTACGGGCTTGTGGTGCGGTGTGCCTCTCCCTTCCTGCGAGGAGCCAAAATTAATGCAGGTAAAGAGAGGGGTGTGTGCGCTACACTTGTCTTGCAAAACGCTCTCAAACCAAGTTACTCTTAAACAAAGGTTTTACTGTATTAGTTTGTTCCCCAGGAACCAACCTTCCTTGTAAGCAAGCCAGCAGTGGTGAAACGCATCAAGGAAGGTTGGTTTTGGGTGGAGAGATCAATGTATGCAGTCTGTTTTTTGACAAATTAAACACAGAAAGAAAGAAAGCTAAGTTCTGCAGTGTGGCTTATATTTTTCATACTTTTGACTGAGAGTGGAGACGGGCTGTGGTAGCTGCACCCAGGTTGTCCATGTTGCATAAAAGAGGCCAGTCTGGAGCTGAGCCATGGGTTGGGGCATGCAGTGCTCTTATGGAGCTGACCACAGTGATGATCATTCTTCGTTGGTCTGCTGGAACCTAGATTGTTGTTCCACAAGCTCTAAAATCTCTGTGCAGGCTTGGAGCACAATCTATACATCATGACAACAATGGTGGGAGTTGAGAATGTCATTGTATTCTGGTGGTACCAGAGGGATTTGAGACTGCCACCTTCACAGACATTCAAAATGGAAACAGGATGTTTATAAGATGTGTAGCTAGTAATCAGCAGCCCAAACCCTGTGCTATATAAGAAACCCAAGACTTCCTTCCTGAGCTATGCCTATGCTTTGCCATTGCTGTTCGGTGCCTGCACATACCCGCAATACCTTTAATTCTGCTCTAAATGTCTGTATGCCAGGCTGATCTGCACATTTTATGTTCTGGCACTGCCCTATAGTAACAGAGCGTCCCTGCCTCCTCCCACATATTCCTATTGACAAGTGATTTGCCAACAGGAATATAGAGGGAGGGAGGAAGGTAGTGGGAAAGCTTCGATACTACCCAGAAATTAGCAAATTTAATAGGAACATTTAGTGAGACAAATATGGATTTTCCCATTGCTGACCTGTCCCAGAAACAAGCATGTAGATACAGACTTCTAACTTTTCCCTGATTTTCCTGATGTGTATACTTGTTCAATGACTCAGCAATACATCCAGACACGTAGCTTTCTCAGATAGTGCCCTGCATAGGTTGCCTCCTCTTTCCTTTTGAGAAAAGGCAAAATATATGCACATTCCAGCTCCCAAAGCCTTTACCGGTTGGCTATTTAGGGCAGCAATATCTTGAGGTGCGACACTGTCAGGGAATGCTATAAAATATATGCATGGAATATTACTGCTGGTGCCAGGGTTTGCAGAGGAGGACAAGGCTGGCAACATGCTTTGAAAACATTCAGAAAGGTTATAAAACCACATTGGGTTAGTTAGAGCAGAAGTGTACTGTGGAAACCTAAAAGAAGCAGATGTGTTGAAGAAACGCAAAGAGGAGCAAGGCCAAATGACTGGAAAATCTAAGGAAGTAGGCAGAAGGCAGAAACTCGGAACAATTAGGCAGAAAGAAGCTGCAGAGTGCCAAAAATGATAAAGCTGAGGCAGCATGATATATATATATATATATATATATATATATATATATATATATAGGAAGTACTGTATAGGAAAGAAACTAAGTAAGGAAATTGAGAGAGAATAGTAAAAGGAATTTGCAGAACAACCATTGATCCAAAAATGAACAGACCTTGGAGACACAGTGTGAGGCAACAGGACTGGACCCACATGTTGGAACTTGGTGGAAACAGAGTACAGCTGTCCATCAAACCTCCTTTTAAATGCAATGAAATTTCATTCAGCATATAAATGATATATTGCTTTTATAGAAGCACACATACAGTATTTATTGTTCATTGTTTTGTGATCATCGGGTCCAGTATCATTTTCTTGAACGTTAATACTTTAAAAAGACTGGCCTGAAACATCTTCTGTCTATGCTTTGTAGTGCACTGGGCAATATCCCCTAAGCATAGTCTGATGCAGAAGACTGGCCTTGCATGAGTCTACACAAGCCCTTACTATGCTTGACCTTTTTCAGAGAGAAGGTCATGTAATGCTGCCTTAGTCAAAGATATGAAGATTAAAAGAATCTATTTCTTATTAAATGAATTATGAAAATGTACTGTATGGTCATTTTACAAAACTTACTTTAGTGATATTTAAAGCCCAACTCTGGCACAAAAATCAAGTGAGTTTTGTACCCACGAGACATTCAGGTGACAATACCAGACGGACTGTGGACTTGATAGATCTTTTAAATAGAACCAAACAATCAGCTTTTGTCCTTTGCCTTAATGCGCAAAAAGCGTTTGATCGCCTTAGTTGGCCGTTTATGTTTGCAGCTCTTTCTAGATACGGATTCTCAGGCCCTTTTATAAATGCCTTACAGGCTTTATACTCTAATCCTTCATCTCAGGTACAGATGTCTTCATATTTGTCGCAGCGGTTCCCCCTCAGTAACGGTACTAGACAGGGGTGTCCTTTGTCACCTCTGTTGTTTATTCAGTGTTTGGAACCTCTGGCTTCGGCCATCAGGTCCCACCCAGATGTTCGGGGGGTTCCGCTGCGACAACAGGACTATAAATTATCACTTTTTGCTGATGATATCTTATTGACTCTCACCCATCCCGCCACCTCCTTACCATTTTTACATTATATACTTTCTACATTTGGAGCCCTCTCAGGGTTCAAGGTTAACCCGTCAAAAACGGAGGCCCTACCCATTAACATCTCACCTGATCTGCTTAAATCATAGAGGAGGTCTGGCTGCACCAGATATCATCAAATATTATTATGCCTCCCACTTAAGAGTATTAACTACTTGGGTCTCCATAAAAGCTCCTAGCAGATGGGCCAAGGTTGAAATGGGTATTACTGTTCTGGTGCATCCCTGCTATATGTTATGGCCTCATTCTTCTAAATGTATGCCTCAGTTGAGATCCCTCTTGGCGCCGATGCTTTTTACTATTTGGAAGAGATGTGCAGAAAGATTCTCCTTAACTTCCAAATGCCCCCCCTACTAAATTTACTTTTAAATCCGGACATACCCGATGGATTGTCCTATACGAGGAAGTATCCGTGGACTTATGCGGGAATTTTTCAATTGCGACATCTTGTCCACCCGGTCACATGTAAACTCTTATCTTTCCCAGAACTGCAAACAAAATATGGTCTCCCTGCCTCCCTCCTCTACTCTTATATTCAATTTAAACACTTTTTTCTTTCCAAATCCCCCTCACTTTCTCTAGAGAAACCCACAGACTTTGAAACTATATGTGCTAACGGTCCATATGAACCCAAACAAATATCATCCATATATAAAATTCTTCACAAAACACCACCTCTAACAGACTCCACTCATAACTATATGAAAAAATGGTCACATATATTGCAACGCCCGATTTCATTATTGGACTGGGGTAAGATATGGGATTCTACATCCAAGATCTCTCGATGTGTAGTACAGAGAGAAACTGCTTTTAAAATCGTGTTATTTTGGTACAGGACCCCGGATTTATTGCATGCTCGTGACCCCTCCCTCTCCAAATTTTGCTGGAGATGTAACAAATCTATAGGCTCCCTCTTTCATATTTTTGGGGACTGCCCTCTCATTAGCCCCTTCTGGATCAAAGTTCAGGAGCTACTACAAAAGTTGATGCCTATTCCCATACCCCTGACTCCCATACACTTCCTTTTGGGTCTACCTCTTCATGGTTTGCCTAAAGCTTTGAGTAAACTTATGACCTTTATTCTTCTGGCTGCAAAGAGGGCCATCCCTAGATGTTGGCTTTCCACTTCCCTCCCACGTTCCATCAAGTTCTATCAATATTGGCTGATACTCGTAGAATGGAACATCTGATTGCTAGGATAAAAGATACATTGCCTCTCTTTAATAAAATATGGAAATCTTGGGATGACTCAGAGTTCTCACCTGAAAATGAGAGTCTTCGTGACATTTGAGTTCCCTGGTACTGTATGTTAACGATATCCAGCTTTTTCTTATCATATTTTTCCTTTTTTCAGAGCTGTAATTTTTTTTCCCTTTTATTTTATGTTGAATTTGTCCAACGACACAGTATGTCATATATGCTTTGATGATCCCGTACTTTATAAATAAACAATTAAAAAAAAAAAGCCCAACTCTGGGAAATCAGAAAATTCTCGTTTGCAGTAAAGTTGGACTCGCACTACAAGGAATAGCTGCTTGTTTAGTCTAGGGGAAAGTAAAAGCACCTTTACTTACTTGTTCCTCTGCTCCCCCAGCAGATGGCACTCCTCCATGCTCTGGCGGTGGACTGTCCCTGCATTGGTTTTCATAATATCATTACCTTAGGCCATTGGAGCGTTGGACAAAGACGCTACAGGGATTGGCCCAACAGTACAGAGGAGCAGAGTATCAGGTAACTAAGTTTACTTTATCAAGCCCCCTAGATAAGCCGTAAACCTTTACAGTGTGAACGCAGCCCCACTGCATGTGGAGAACTTTCAGGTTTCCTGGAGTTCTGCTTTAAAGAAGGCATAGATCTAAAAATCAAAGGTAGAGGCAGAGGTTTACACCTTAGACTCCATACACACTATTACCAAAACCATGTAGTGCAAGGGCCTGCCTGATTGCATACAAATTGAAACTCTTAAGCCCTGTACACACGATCGGATTTCCTATGGATTTTAAACCAATGGATTTTTCCATCGGAAATCCGATGAAGCTGACTTCCATCAGTCTTGCCTACACACCATCAGTCAAAAAACCGATCGTCCCAAACGCCGTGACGTAAAACACTCCGATGAGCCAAGAAAAATTAAGTTCTATGCTTCTGAGCATGCGTCGACTTGATTCTGAGCATGCGTGGGTTTTTTATCCGATGGAGTTCCCCACAGACGATAGTAATTTGCTATTGTTTTTTTTTCCATCGGATAAATTTAAAACATGTTCTATTTTTTAACACCGATGGAAAAAAGACCGATGGGGCCCATACACGATCGGTTTGTCCGATGAAAAAAGTCCATCGGACTGTTTTCATTGGTAAAACCGATCGTGTGTACAGGGCTTTAAGGTTTGACCTCACATTATATGGTTTTGGTAAACCTGAAGACAAAAATCTAATAGTGGGTATGGGGTCTAACACACTTCAGGAAATGGGGTGGTAAGTTTGGCACTGGAAGGTGCCTACTTTACAGGGGGGTGAGGGTTGCTTTTTAATTATTTTTTTAGTTGTTAGTACTAATGTCATTACTAATCTTCTGCTATATGGTCCTCATTAATGCTACGTCTGCATACCTTTTTTTTCTTGTACCTGATTTCATGAACAATCATTAAAAGCAAATTTCACCCATGCCTCACATTTACTCTGAAATGCCCTCACTTGATTTTTCAGACTCTGCTATTACCAAATGCTTTCAGAACATCATGAAATCATATCCCTTCTTGGAATTCTATCACATTCTATATTCATCTATTAGATCAGTCATTTAATTTACTTATTCACTGCACACAGATTTCCATTCACACCTATGACTAATTGAATGGTCATATCCCTTCATATTCTTTCCTCCTGCTTACTAATTGCTTCCATATTCCTAAGTGTTTAACTTTTTTGCTGGATACAATTGTAGCACATATATGCATCTTCATTCTCTAGATATAAGCCAGCTGATTGGCAGATCCAATCAGAACTGCCAATTGGAACTTTTTTTTTTTAAGTCTAGGGAAATTATTAAACTAGTATAAACTGGCTTATGCTTGGGTATTGATTTTAACACAATCAAGCTTATTTAGAAAGGGAAAAACACTGTATACAATATAAGGATTTATCTTCTGCCATCTCATTTGAGTAAGCAGCATAAATTTGGTATGTTCAGTAACCCATGGCAACCGCCTACAGCTAGTTGCCATGGGTTACAGTACATACTGGTTTTTAAATAGGACAGTGATGAGATAACAACCTAAATAAGCCTAAAAAGCAGTCCAAAGGCCAAGGCATACTCTGCATTTTTAAATCAAGTAAACTAAGCACACATACAAAATGTATTAAGTTACCAAATTGTTACTCTAGTACCTCCTGGCTACCCAAAACTCAGAATTAAGACTGAAGCATTGTTATGGAACCCCCAACTAATCAGAGGCTCAATTTGCTAAGTTAGTACGCATGCTTTTTGCTATACGTATTGTTCTTTTCAACAATGTGAATGTTATTTTCTGCTGAAAATAACAGTAATTATGGCAAATAATGATGATTATAGCTTAGTAAGTTGAGCCTCAATTCTCACTTGTTGGATTCTGACCTAGAACTGTTAAATTAAAATAGCTTGGTTATGTTTTTGCGAACAGAATTTTTTTTTTTTCAAGTACAGTATAAGTTGAACACCTGACCTACCATTTTATTGTTGGAAGCTATTAAAAATAGATGCTATAAAGATTGCCAGGTTAGAGATGGAAATGGTTAGCACAGAAGTCAATAGAGAACGGGGACTTGAGGCTTAGCAGTCAAAATACTCTGGAGGAAGACTGAGCAACATCCTGTCTTCCTGACACACCAACAACAAATTAGAAAGATCTTCATTTTGTGTGGTTGTAGAAGAGGGAGCCCTGTGATATGAACTGGATGACAGCTGGCCAGGCTTGCCCAGTGTTCTGAAGCACTTCGTTTACACAGGCACTCATGAGCCAGCGAGAAAGCAAGACATGGCACGGGAGAGAAACAGAACTTTGATCAGGTTCCTGAGCCCCGCGGACACAGCAGCAATTAGAAGAAGGAGAGATCCCAGGGTAGCCCTTTAAGAGACGCATTTAGAAGTAGTTTGCAATGACAAGTTTCAGTGCTTGCAACGTGTCATCACGGTGTGCAATTAACACACCAATCCTTAAGTGATTAATCCATAATCTTTGTTGCAAGTGAAAGAAAAAACAGATTAAAGTCTTAAAATCTAAGATTCAGATTTTCTATAAGTCATTATTTCCATTAGAATCCAGTTTGAAAGCCCTACTCCACCATTGTAAACCAGCAAAAAGACAAGAAACAAACATCCTCTGTATATACAGAAAAAAGCACATTACTGTGCGATTATGTATAGCTATAGGAATCAATATCTGTCTTCTGTCACTGGGTCTGATATACAAAGCAGTAGAGGCTGTTCATTTATTAAATTAATGTTCTTTTTGCATAAGGATAATAATGTTAGTAAATATGGTGAACCTGCGGTCACTTGCAATACCCAAATATGTGCTGCATTTTTTTTATTTCCCTTGCACCTGATTGGGTATTTAAAGTGAACACAGCTTTCCTTTTTGCAGCAACATTCACTTTTCACAGCATATACTAGTTTAGTAAACCAACCTTGTTGTATTTAGCAATATTTGGCCCTAAACCAAGTTTGGACTAGTATTTTGGCAGCTTTGGAATTTGCCTTAATAGTTACTGCATGTGAAAATACTTGGAGTGGCGTGAGTTCCCGTTGGCTGCCTAATCTTATTTATTAAAACTGCACAAATATATATATATATATATATATATATATATATATATATATATTATATACAGAATATTCTGTAAGATATATATATATATATATATATATACCTAGCACCCTCTAGTGTGCTACTAGTGTCAGGGTAGGTAAAAGTATATTCTGACTCATGTTTAAACTCTGTGAGTCTGTAATTGGGTTAGGATTACTAGAGTTTAGGGCAGCAAAACTCATACAGGCAGCTCTTTGGTGCCTCCCCCCCCCCCTCAATTTTTGAATTTTGGAGAATGTTCTGGAAGCTAGAGGGCAGAGGCTAGGAGGGTTGTCCTACATATTTAGAGGCTCTTCCCCAGTAAGTGGGCCTGGCAGGAGACTAAGTGAGCCCTTAAAAAGACATGAGTAATGCTGGGCAGGGACTCGGGTGAAAGATGGAGATGCCGTGCTGAGGAGACTGTTGGTGGCCCTTGAGGTAAACCCCCTAGTCTGGGGGGAGGGGGTGCTCTGCCTCATGTCGGGGCTCAGGTGGCTGGCCTGGAAGGATCCTGCCCCAGGAGAAGTTGGAAGGAGGCTTTCCTGAGATGCAGTGGGATCAAGGAAAGAACAGTGTAAGTACTACAGCACGGTGCAGGGATTTCCAAGGGGAGAGACTGCTACATGTATCAAGTCTCTCTTGAAGTCAGCGGTGTGTTTAAGTCTTCTATAGCCTTGCCCTGGTAGATCTCCAGAGTGTCAGTCGGGTAGACTGGTGAAGAGTGTCATTCATGTAGACTGGTGAAGAGAAGCAGCCAGGTGGGATTAGCATTTCTTGCAGAGTAGAGCTGGGACCAGTGTCAACAGGGGAGTTTTAGATACTCCAGGATGCAGCTCACAACTCATTGTACTACTCTCTAGAGGAACTGAGGGTTCCTAGTCTGTAAGGGGCTGTTGCTAATCTAACAGAGACTGTTAGCCAATAGCCTGTACAGAGGAATCAGGTGGAGCTAAAGAGAGGAGTCAATTGAAAGTAGTGCTATATATATATATATATATATATATATATATATATATATATGTATATGCACTGAGCAAAATTATAAACGCAGCACTTTTGTGTTTGCCCCTATTTATCAAAGATCTATGACTTTTTCTATGTACACAAAAGGCCTATTTCTCTCAAATATTGTTCACAAATCTGTCTAAATATGTGTTGGTGAGCACTTCTCCTTTGCCAGTTAATGGATTATCTCGGCAAAGGAGAAGTGCTCACTAAGCCCAGGTTCTCACTGGGCTGCGAGAGTGGAGCTGTGCGAGTTCAGCTGAACTCGCACGATTTCACTCCCGCTGGTCAGTCCCGATTTCGGCCGCGATTACAGAGATATCTGTGCAGGTTTCTGCACAGATGTCAATGTAAATCGCGGGCCAAAATCGCAAAAAGTAGTACAGAAACTACTTTTTTAAATCGGTGCAGCGCCGCAAATGCAGCGTCGCACCGATTAGGATGGTGCCATTGCCGGCAATTTGCGGCAAATACCGCAGTTTTGACATGAGATTTGACATGCCAAATTGCATGTCAAAACGCACCAGTGTGAACCTGGGCTAACACAGATTTTGACAGATTTGTGAACAATATTTGAGAGAAATAGGTCTTTTGTGTACATAGAAAAAGTCGTAGACCTCTAAGTTCAGCTCATGATAAATATGGGCAAACACAAAAGTGTTGCGTTTATAATTTTGCTCAGTGTATATGTTTGTACATCACAGTGGGGTTGATTTACTAAAACTGGAGAGTGCATAATCAGGTGCAGCTGTGCATGGTAGCCAATCAGCTTTTAACTTCAGCTTGTTCAATTAACCACCGCAATACAGGGCACTTTCAAACCCTTCCGGCCCAAGCCATTTTTTCAGCTTTTAGCGCTGTCGCACTTTGAATGACAATTGCGCAGTCATGCAACACTGTACCCAAAAGAAATTATTTCCCCACAAATAGAGCTTTCTTTTGGTGGTATTTGATCACCTCTGCAGTTTTTATTTCTTGCGCTATAAACAAAAGAAGAGGGACAAGTTTGAAAAAACAGACAATATTTTTTTACTTTTTGCTATAATAAATATTTATATATAATATATTTATTATATATATATTTTTTTAAACACATTTTTTTCCTCAGTTTAGACCGATGCGTATACTTCTAAATATTTTTGGTAAAAAAAAAAATCGCAATAAGCGTATATCGATTGGTTTGTGCAAAAGTTATAGCGGCTACAAAATAGGGGATAGATTTATAGCATTTTTATTATTTTTATTTTCTTACTAGCAATGGTGGCGATCTGTGATTTTCATTGTGACTGCGACATTGCAGCGGACACATCGGACACTTTTGACACATTTTTTGGACCATTCACATTTATACAGCGATCCGTGCTATAAAAATGCATTGATTACTGTATAAATATGACTGGTAGGGCAGGCATTAACACTAGGAGGCGATCAAGCGGTTAAATATGTTCCCTAGGGAGTGATTATTACTGTGGGGGGAGGGGACTGACTGGAGGAGGTGACCGATCGGTGTCCCTATGTACAACGGACAAACCATTGGTCTCCTCTCCCTGACAGGACGTGGATCTGAGTGTTTACACACACAGATCCACTGTCCTGCTCAGTTACTGGGCAATCGCGGGTGCCCGGCAGACATTGCGGCCACCGGGCACGCGCATCGGGTCCCCAGCGAGCGTGCGCACCCCCTAGTGGCTAGGAAGGCAAAGACAGCATATGACGTCTGCCCAGAACAAGAGCCTCGTAGGAGGTAGGCTAGTGGTTAAGCTTTGACAAAAACCTGGAAGCTGATTGGTTTCTATGCAGAACTGCACCAGATTTTGCACTTTTCAGTTATAGTAAATCAACCCTTGTGATACCAGAAAGCTGTGTCAACAGGGACAAAGTTTGGCATTGTTTGGCAAACATTGCCCAACATGAAAAAGCAAAGAGACCGCCCAGCCCAGTCCAGCAAAGAGACAGCCCAGCCCAGTCCAGCAAAGAGACAGCCCAGTCCAGCAAAGAGACCGCCCAGCCCAGTCCAGCAAAGAGACAGCCCAGCCCAGTCCAGCAAAGAGACAGCCCAGCCCAGTCCAGCAAAGAGACCGCCCAGCCCAGTCCAGCAGAGACAGCCCAGTCCAGCAAAGAGACTACCCAGCCCAGTCCAGCAAAGAGACAGCTCAGCCCAGTCCAGCAGAGAGACAGCCCAATCCAGCAAAGAGACCGCCCAGTCCAGCCCAGCAAAGAGACAGCCCAGTCCAGCAAAGAGACCGCCCAGCCCAGTCAAGCAAAGAGACAGCCCAGCCCAGTCCAGCATAGAGACAGCCCAGTCCAGCAAAGAGACAGCCCAGTCCAGAAAAGAGACCACCCAGCCCAGTCCAGCAAAGAGACAGCCCAGCCCAGTCCAGCAAAGAGACAGCCCAGTCCAGCAAAGAGACAGCCTAGCCCAGTCCAGCAAAGAGACAGCCCAGTCCAGAAAAGAGACCGCCCAGCCCAGTCCAGCAAAGAGACAGCCCAGCCCAGTCCAGCAAAGAGACAGCCCAGCCCAGCAAAGAGACAGCCTAGCCCAGTCCAGCAAAGAGAAAGCCCAGTCCAGCAAAGAGACAGCCCAGTCCAGCAAAGAGACAGCCCAGTTCAGCAAAGAGACCGCCCAGCCCAGTCCAGCAAAGAGACCACCCAGCCCAGTCTAGCAAAGAGACAGCCCAGCCCAGTCCAGCAAAGAGACACCCCAGCCCAGTCCAGCAAAGAGACAGCCCAGCCCAGTCAAGCAAAGAGACAGCCCAGTCCAGCAAAGAGCCAGCCCAGTCCAGAAAAGAGACCACCCAGCCCAGTCCAGCAAAGAGACCACCCAGCCCAGTCCAGCAAATAGACTGCCCAGCCCAGTCCAGCAAAGAGACAGCCCAGCCCAGTCCAGCAAAGAGACAGCCCAGCCCAGTCCAGCATAGAGACAGCCCAGTCCAGCAAAGAGACAGCCCAGTCCAGAAAAGAGACCACCCAGCCCAGTCCAGCAAAGAGACAGCCCAGCCCAGTCCAGCAAAGAGACAGCCCAGTCCAGCAAAGAGACAGCCTAGCCCAGTCCAGCAAAGAGACAGCCCAGTCCAGAAAAGAGACCGCCCAGCCCAGTCCAGCAAAGAGACAGCCCAGTCCAGCAAAGAGACAGCCCAGCCCAGCAAAGAGACAGCCTAGCCCAGTCCAGCAAAGAGAAAGCCCAGTCCAGCAAAGAGACAGCCCAGTCCAGCAAAGAGACAGCCCAGTTCAGCAAAGAGACCGCCCAGCCCAGTCCAGCAAAGAGACCACCCAGCCCAGTCTAGCAAAGAGACAGCCCAGCCCAGTCCAGCAAAGAGACAGCCCAGCCCAGTCCAGCAAAGAGACAGCCCAGCCCAGTCAAGCAAAGAGACAGCCCAGTCCAGCAAAGAGCCAGCCCAGTCCAGCAAAGAGACCACCCAGCCCAGTCCAGCAAAGAGACCACCCAGCCCAGTCCAGCAAATAGACCGCCCAGCCCAGTCCAGCAAAGAGACAGCCCAGCCCAGTCCAGCAAAGAGACAGCCCAGCCCAGTCCAGCAAAGAGACAGCCCAGTCCAGCAAAGAGACAGCCCAGCCCAGTCCAGCAAAGAGACATCCCAGTCCAGTCCAGCAAAGAGACCGCCCAGCCCAGGCCAGTCCAGCAAAGAGACCGCCCCGAGCCCAGTCCAGCAAAGAGACCGCCCCCGAGCCCAGTCCAGCAAAGAGACTGCCCAGCCCAGTCCAGCAAAGAGACAGCCCAACCCAGTCCAGCAATGAGACAGATCAGCTCAGTCCAGCAAGGAGACAGCCCAGTCCTGCAAAGAGTCAGCCCAGTCCTGCAAAGAGACAGCCCAGTCCAGCAAAGAGACAGCCCAGTCCAGCAAAGAGACAGCTCAGCCCAGTCCAGCAAAGAGACAGCCCAGTCCAGCAAAGAGACATCCCAGTCCAGCAAGAGACTTTCCAGCTTAGTCCAGCAAAGAGACCACACTGCTTAGTCCAGCAAAGAGACAGCCAAGCCCAGTCCAGCAAAGAGACCACCCAGCCCAGTCCAGCAAAGAGACCGCCCAGTCCAGGCCAGTCCAGCAAAGAGACCGCCCCCGAGCCCAGTCCAGCAAAGAGACTGCCCAGCCCAGTCCAGCAAAGAGACAGCCCAGCCCAGTCCAGCAATGAGACAGCTCAGCCCAGTCCAGCAAAGAGACAGCCCAGCCCAGTCCACCAAAGAGACAGCCCAGCCCAGCAAAGAGACAGCCTAGCCCAGTCCAGCAAAGAGACAGCCCAGTTCAGCAAAGAGACCGCCCAGCCCAGTCCAGCAAAGAGACCACCCAGCCCAGTCTAGCAAAGAGACAGCCCAGCCCAGTCCAGCAAAGAGACAGCCCAGTCCAGCAAAGAGCCAGCCCAGTCCAGCAAAGAGATCACCCAGCCCAGTCCAGCAAAGAGACCACCCAGCCCAGTCAAGCAAACGCTCAGCCCAGTCCAGCAAAGAGACAGCCCAGCCCAGTCCAGCAAAGAGACAGCCCAGCCCAGTCCAGCAAAGAGACAGCCCAGTCCAGCAAAGAGACAGCCCAGCCCAGTCCAGCAAAGAGACATCCAAGTCCAGTCCAGCAAAGAGACCGCCCAGCCCAGGCCAATCCAGCAAAGAGACCGCCCCTGAGCCCAGTCCAGCAAAGAGACCGCCCCGAGCCCAGTCCAGCAAAGAGACTGCCCAGCCCAGTCCAGCAAAGAGACAGCCCAGTCCAGCAATGAGACAGCTCAGCCCAGTCCAGCAAAGAGACAGCCCAGTCCTGCAAAGAGACAGCCCAGTCCAGCAAAGAGACAGCCCAGTCCAGCAAAGAGACATCCCAGTCCAGCAAGAGACTGTCCAGTTTAGTCCAGCAAAGAGACCACCCTTCTTAGTCCAGCAAAGAGACAGCCCAGTCCAGCAAAGAGACCACCCAGCCCAGTCCAGCAAAGAGACAGCCCCCGAGCCCAGTCCAGCAAAGAGACTGCCCAGCCCAGTCCAGCAAAGAGACAGCCCAGCCCAGTCCAGCAATGAGACAGCTCAGCCCAGTCCAGCAAAGAGACAGCCCAGTCCTGCAAAGAGACAGCCCAGTCCAGCAAAGAGACAGCCCAGTCCAGCAAAGAGACAGCTCAGCCCAGTCCAGCAAAGAGACAGCCCAGTCCAGCAAAGAGACATCCCAGTCCAGCAAGAGACTGTCCAGCTTAGTCCAGCAAAGAAATAGCTTAGTCCAGCAAGAGACCACCCAGCTTAGCAAAGAGACCACCAAGCTTAGTCCAGCCAAGAGACCGCCAGTCCAGCCCAGTCCACAGACCACCCAGCCCAATCCACAGACCACCCAGCCCAGTCCACAACACATTCCCATTAGCAGCATTTTTCTCACAGTCACAATAGTAAAAGACCAGTTTACATGACATGAGGGAGGCTAGTGAAGAGGAGGACCACCTGGCTACCTACCTGATCCACGATCAGATAGCATGACACATGGCGCCCAACCAATCTCCTGGACAGCACTGAGAGGCGGGGTAGAGCCGCAGAATACACTCCGCCTACCGCTTTCACATGCTGCAGTTTTCGATCCCTCCGGGCAGTGGCAGCGCACAGCAGGCTACATACTGTAGGAGGAGGAGGAGCCGGGGCTACACAGGATACAGGTGGAGTGCTCTGGTGGAGGTTCCCTTGTGTTTAATCCCTCCATGGGCAGCAGGGCAGGGCGCAGGCTATACAATAAGGAGGAGAGGAGAGGAGGGAAATGTATGCTCTGGCAAAGGTGGCGGAACGGCGTTCCGGTGCGTTCCGCCAGAAAAAAAGCCCTGTATTTCTTGGGTTTTTTGTTAATATATATTTTTTTTTCAGTCCTGCCTTGTGGAGTTAAAAAAAAATCCTTATCTTGTTGTCCATCTATACATATGGTGCTGGTTGTTGTAGAATATTAACAAAGGTAAATATATTTGAGTGCTATGGAGCAGGTTAGCTTAAACCCCGTACACACGGTCAGAATTTCCAACGGGAAAACGTCCGTCGGAAATTCAGATGGAAAAATAGAGAACCTGCTCTCTATCTAATGCTGTCACAATTTCCGACAGAAAAAGTCAGATGGAGCATACACACGGTCAGAATTTCCAACCAAAAGCTCCCATCTGACTTTTTCTGTCGGAAATTCCGACCGTGTGTACGCGGCATAAGTGATGCATTTTGCCAGAATGAACACAAATTACAAAGTTCATCAGCACATCAGTTCCCATGTCCACTCCTCTGCCCAACAGAGCTTTAACACAGCTTTGATAGACATACATAAAATCTTGAGCACTGGAACCTAAAGCATAATTCCATATGTTTCTTTCTATTAAATGTAAACTCTAAGCAAGGGTGGCAAAATAATTTTTATCAATTATACCTGTATGATTTCCTAAGGCAGCCTTTTGTGATCTATTGGAGAAGTTCACATTCTGGGTGCTGCCATGGCATAACTGAATATATGGAAAAATGGTGTGTTTACATGAATTTTCTGTTGTCATTTCTAGATATTTGTAGACATCTGTAGCCAGCCACAGGTAATTATGTAAAAAAGGAACATTTTCCATTTGGCACTAGTTACCTTAATAGCCTAGGTTTAAAATCACTGTCCTACTTTAGAATATTAATTTCTTTTTAAAAAAAGGTAACGAGACTGATGACGTTAAGGAACCCATGGACATTACATGATTGATTGATTCTGCTGATTTTGGCGAGATCGAGAGACATATGGGACGTTTATGGGTACCTTCACACCTCAGCAGGCACCTTCAGGGAAGAGATCTTGGAGGGAAAAGTCTCTTGGCTGTTTTTTCCTGATAACCAACAGCTGTTCCTCCGTCTCAGATAAGTATTGCACAAGAAGTGCCTGCTGTACATAGATAGATTCATACTCTCTCAGGACAGAGAAATGTATATCTACATTTTAGTGTGCCGAAAATTAGATCTACCTCAGTCTAATCACGTGCACATGTCCAACCAACAACCAATGTCTATGGCAAACTATAAGCTTCAGATGCTGCTTAGGTCTTTCTGAATGGAAAACTTACAAAAATAAGGATACCCTTTGCCTTCTGTTAGTAGTAGTTGGGAATGTTAATGAGATTGCATTAATTTAGAGATGCTTCTTTGTGCACTAATCCTGAATGCTTCCTAGTCTTCTTTAGTATACCCCTACAAATTGTCATTTTCAACCAGATGGCTGTACAGCCTTACCAAAATATTTTATGTGTGTGCTTCATTTTATTTTGTCTCTCCCTTACAGCAGCTCTGTATTCATCACTCCATTCCCTTCAGTTGTATTATCACTGGTATGTACCAGAACCACTACCAGTGAGTCAACATCAGTAAACCAATCCAATGCAAGTTCGTCAAAAATCTTCATTGGAGATGGTTCTTTATGAAAAAAATTATCAGTAGTCGGCTGGGGGGGGGGGCTGAAAACCTGAGATATATATAAATATATATACATATTGGTGTTCTGCTTTCAAATCTTTTTTATTATTATTACAGTGTGAAATCTATTTCAAGCCAGTGTATTGGGTCATATAGGTCATCTAAAATGGGCATCAATATTACCCCTTAAAAGTAAATTTTTCATGTGAGAATAATGGAGACTGCCATTGTTGAACTCTCCTTTCAAGAAAATGAGCAGCCATGCTGATCCTTTGACCTTAATTCTGTCTGTCACTGACCTGAAATAAGTACACCAATAAGGAGGTCTGGGGTTTTTCTGGCATTCATTTACAGAATGCATTTTCCAGGTTTCTGATTCAAAAATACTGAAGTCAAACACAGCCAGGCATATAGCATTTTTAGAAGAATACACATAATGACAGTCCTCGTATTTTTCTAATGACAAATTCAATGTAGGCAAAATAACACATTTCTCAAAATTGCACACACACTTTATGCCATGACCAAAAAGATAGCACACATATGTGTTACTTAGCAAGAGAAGAGTGTAAGAAAGGATGAAGGGAAGGTATTACAAAAGTTATATTTGTTGGGGGTACTCACTTTTATGCTGTGTACACACGATCGGTTTCTCCGTCTCATTTTTTTTAATAAACAGACAGGAAACCATGTATATGTGACAGTAAACTCAGCAGCTATTTCTGACACAACATCCTTTGTGGCAAAAGCCTGTTACCTATTTTAATTTCCCCTGGGAATTTAGTATCATAAAATGTAAAGCATGTATATGGATTTATTTTTTTTATGTTGGGAATGCAGCATGATATTGTATGTATTTACACAAAGCAGTATTGTTGACTCTAAAGATTTGTAAAGCGATGCATATACTATGGTCCATCCACCCTGTACTGTGCTATATGTCTAATGAGGATAACAACACCATTTACCGCCCTGCTAGCCAATCAGGCTGCATGCTGCCCTTTGGCACTGCCTGTGTGTCCCTTGAGGCCCCTGCAGACAGTATTAATTGTTTTGGTGCACAATAGTCAGTAAAGGATAAATATTCTTTAGGTTACCTTCTAGAAGTTAAACGGTTCATTATTTTTTCACACTGTTTTCTTTTTTTCTCTTCTGTTTATTCCCTTTCTTTGTATGTTTTTTTTTTCCACTTTTATAATGGGTCCTACTGAGACAAATATCAAAAATGGCACAAGTATGGGTTCTGTAGGGAGCAAAGGTGTGGAAGCATTGATTTGTAAAGGGGCTGTAACAACAGTGATCTCTTGCAGTCTTGTGTAATGTGTCTCTAGTCTATGATTGTTTTCTGAAGCATGTCCCCAGTCACCATAAACTTCTATAGCATGTTCCCAATCTCTGACTATCTCCTGTAGCGTGCCCGTCGTCTTTGATCATCTACTGTTGCATATGTGCAGTCGTTAAAAGCTTTCTGTAGCATTACATGCACTAAATATTATGAGCTGCCCTTTGGCGATGTCAGGAGCCGCACTTGGGACCCTTATATCAAGTAAGTTGACCACCACTGATCTAAAGCAAATTGCAGCTCGTTGGACCCTTTGCTTGCCTTTATCTGGCTCTTGAGATACTATTCCTCCAACTGATACCAATAATGGGGCACAATTCCCCCCACTGACACAATCAATGGGACACTATATCTCCCACTGATACAAACAATGGGGCACTATTACTCCTGCTAAAGCCATTGATGGGGCATTGTTTACTCTCGCTGACACCAATGATAGGGCATTGTTTACTTCCACTGACACTGGGGCATTTTCTACTCCCACTGGCCACAGTCTGGCCCCCTAAAGGATGAAGGACAGTAAACTGGCCCTTTGTTTACAAAGTTTGGAGACCTCTGATCTAGAGCATACAGTTCTGCACATTCTGGGGTTGATTTACTAAAACTAGACAAAACCAGGAAAAATGTGGAGCAGATCTGCATAGAAACCAATTAGACTCCAGTTTTTTTTTTTTTTTTGGTTAAAGCCTTATTGAACAAGCTGAAGTTAAAAGCTTATTGGCTACCATACACAGCTGCACCAGATTTTACGCTTTCCAGTTTTAGTATGTCAACCCTCTTGAGTCACAAGCCCAATTCTTAACTGCTCCCTGATGTGCAAATTTTTCTATGAATCCCCACTACTACTTAAAGAACAGACCCACCACTTGGCATGTGCTAAATTACTATTACGACACATTTCAAGTAATTGCCCTAGCCAAATGGAAAAATAATTCCATGACTTTTAAAGAAATACATAGGAGAACTAAAAGGCATTTAATGTAGTTGCCTGCAGTTTTTACAAAAAAAAATAAACATCTTAAAAAGAAAAAATTTCAGCATATTGTAATATGAATAGACGTGAACCCGTGTAGGTTTGAAAGAAAGAGGTAATGTCAAGTTAACATGACCACTTTTTATCAGAATATGTATTCGTATTGATGTGATTAATTTGGTTTGATGATGTTCCCCGCAATCACCTGGTACAAAAGATAGAGTTGCACAGGCTAGGGAAGTTTGTACATACAGTGCCTTGCGAAAGTATTCGGCCCCCTTGAACTTTTCATCCTTTTTCCCCATTTCAGGCTTCAAACATAAAGATATAAAATGTTAATTTTTTGTGAAGAATCACCAACAAGTGGGACACAATTGTGAAGTGGAACGAAATCTATTGGATATTTTAAACTTTTTTAGCAAATAAAAAACTGAAAAGTGGTGCGTGCAAAATTATTCGGCCCCTTTACTTTCAGTGCAGCAAACTCACTCCAGAAGTTCAGCGAGGATCTCTTAATGATCCAATGTTGTCCTAAATGACTGATGGTGATAAATAGAATCCACCTGTGTGTAATCAAGTCTCTGTATAAATGCACCTGCTCTGTGATAGTCTCAGGGTTCTGTTGAAAGCGCAGAGAGCATCATGAAGACCAAGGAACACACCAGGCAGGTCCGTAATACTGTTGTGGAGAAGTTTAAAGCCGGATTTGGATACAAAAAGATTTCCCAAGCTTTAAACATCCCAAGGAGCACTGTGCAAGCGATCATTTTGAAATGGAAGGAGTATCAGACCACTGCAAATCTACCAAGACCTTGCTGTCCCTCTAAACTTTCAGCTCAGACAAGGAGAAGACTGATCAGAGATGCAGCCAAGAGGCCCATGATCACTCTGGATGAACTGCAGAGAACTACAGCTGAGGTGGGAGAGTCTGTCCACAGGACAACAATCAGCCGTACACTGCACAAGTCTGGCCTTTATGGAAGAGTGGCAAGAAGAAAGCCATTTCTCAAAGATATCCATAAAAAGCCTCGTCTAAAGTTTGCCACAAGCCACCTGGGAGACACACCAAACATGTGGAAGAAGGTGCTCTGGTCCGATGAAACCAAAATCGAACTTTTTGGCCACAATGCAAAACGATATGTTTGGCGTAAAAGCAACACAGCTCATCACCCTCAACACACCATCCCCACTGTCAAACATGGTGGTGGCAGCATCATGGTTTGGGCCTGCTTTTCTTCAGCAGGGACAGGGAAGATGGTTAAAATTGAGGGGAAGATGGATGCAGCCAAATACAGGACCATTCTGGATGAAAACCTGTTGGAGTCTGCAAAAGACCTGAGACTGGGACGGAGATTTACCTTCCAACAAGACAATGATCCCAAACATACAGCAAAATCTACAAAGGAATGGTTCACAAATAAATGCATCCAGGTGTCAGAATGGCCAAGTCAAAGTCCAGACCTGAATCCAATCGAGAATCTGTGGAAAGAGCTGAAAGCTGCTGTTCACAAACGCTCTCCATCCAACCTCACTGAGCTCGAGCTGTTTTGCAAGGAAGGATGGGTAAGAATTTCAGTCTCTCGATGTGCAAAACTGATAGAGACATACCCCAAGCGACTTGCAGCTGTAATCACAGCAAAAGGTGGCTCTACAAAGTATTAACGCAAGGGGGCCGAATAATTTTGCACGCCCCACTTTTCATTTTTTTCTTAGTTAAAAGAGTTTCAAAAATCAAATAGATTTCGTTCCACTTCACAATTGTGTCCCACTTGTTGGTGATTCTTCACAAAAAATTAAAATTTTATATCTTTATGTTTGAAGCCTGAAATGTGGCAAAAGGATGAAAAGTTCAAGGGGGCCGAATACTTTCGCAAGGCACTGTATATGAAATTAGAACTGATTATTAGACAGAGAAATCTTCAAAAGTTAGATAACGCAAGTTTGAGAATATCGAAATTCAGAAATAACTCTAGCAGACACTACTAATCACACTACTAATCTTGAGTTCACTTAGCAAATACACCTCCTATTAATAATTAATAAATAAACCTTTTAAATACATGGAATGCAGTTGGGGAACACAGAAATGGAGAAGAACTTGGGAATGCTGGTAATATTAGGAGTAAGACAAACCAGAGCACTCAATGCTAATCAGCAGCTGGCAAAGCAAGTCTAGTCAACTAATAATTATGTAGAAATATATAAAATCTCTACAAAGATTTGGCAAATTAACCTTTTATTCTACAGACTGGGTCAAGGAGTCGTTAGCTGTGTATGAAAGTAAGATGATTTTGCTGGTAGGAACCAAAATAGAGGTTCTTTGCATTAGGAATGACGGAATGACAAAAGGAAAATTATCACAGGAATTTATATTTTGTTACTTACATATACACAAGCCATGCTTGAATTGTAGCTTTGTGACTCACCTACCTACTACAAAGATCAAACTGGAAATAATAGTGTCACCTCTCTGGACGAGTAGGTTTACAGAGATGTATGAATCAAACGACTGGCTGAAGAGAATTACAAAGCCTTTGGCAGGGAAACAGTTTGCACATACTGCATTTATTTGAACTGTTTATTTATCTGTTTGCCTGCAGTTCCTCTTTGATATATGGCTTCACAATGACAACATTTCATCAAAGTTCCAGGGAAAAATAATTAGGATTCTTTCATTTAAGGTAGTCACACTTTTAATAGTTGTAACATTACAATTACTGCACAGTTGTTATGCATGTACAAATTGATAGTGTCTAGGGGGATGAAAATTGCTGCATCATCTATTTCTAAAAACTCTGAATGGAAAATATAATGTATATATCTTTTATACATTCACTGAGAATATAAGATATTTGATTCATAGCACCTAAATATCAGCTCAGCAAACCAGTTCTTTGGATTCCTTAACATTTCACTTCTTGCTTGCAGAATGAGCCAAAGGCGATCTCACGTTATAATATTTTTTTATTTTTTTTTTAACTCTGGTAAGATGAGGACACACAATCCAAAAATGGTGCAGGATACATAGATATAATAGTAAGGAATGGTAATCGCTCCAATGGATACCTTTACTAGATCACTTTTAATGCTGGTGATCCACACAGCATAATTAAACTTGCAAAACACTTGCAGATTAACGATTGACTTGCAATCCAAGTGACTTAATCTATCCAATATATACTATATAATATATATGAGCATATGTATGGAATAACAAATTAAAAACATTCATATGAGGAAAGTATTTTGCTTTGCATTTTCAGTTATTGCTACCCATTTAAATCTGCATATTTATTTCACGTTGAGCTCACTTATTACTTTGCCCTGTTGGGTTGCTGTTTAAAGGAGTCTGGTGTGTATTTTCATTAAATTACCATTTTGAGTTATTAGTTTAAACTTTATGAATTTACAAACTAAGTTTTACAAGTAATTTTTATGATTTCTAAATTTTTACTTGACTTCTGTTATATTTACATAATTACATTTCATTTACAGATTTGTACAGTAGGTTCTCCCACTGGTGTATACAGTATCTGTATGCCAGTTCTTGCTACAGGGAGTGCATATTTTTTTCTGCAAAGGTCTATTGACAGGGCTCTTGCACTGAGAATAAAATAAGTAAAGAGCATTTAATGTCCAATGTTACTTAGCAGATGCATGGCTTGCATACAGTTACATACTGTAGGTAGTCTGGTTGAAAAAAGGCACAAGTCCATCTAGTTCAACCAATAAAAGGGGGAACATTTGATCCAGAGGAAGGCAAAAAAAAAAACAGCAGGGGAAAAATTCCTTCCTGATTCCCACTGGTAAATGAATATGGATGTCATATATATATATATATATATATATGTACACACACATACACACTATACAATGAGTGTTGGGAAATAATTAATTTACAATTGCAATTATTTACCTAAATACAATCATATTATTACACAACCAACTTCAATAATACAAGTGAATCCCTTTGCCAAAGCTTCCAAATAAAAGACATAACCAACTGTTTTTCCATGCTGCTTGTGGCATTTATGTTGTTGTGACCTTGTGTATTGGAGCTTTTCCTCGTCTGTATAAACTGAATCTCCAACAAAGATCAAGGAGTTAGGATTTTTTATATGCGGATTCCTGAAGAACACATTTCCAGGTTTGAGTCCATATTTGCATAATTTCTCTATCATTAGAATACAACCTTTTTAATAAACATTAAGGGATGCAGAAAAATTGTTGTATTATCTACTGACAAGTTTCTTAGAACCAGGTAATTGCTTTTTACATTACAGAGGCACTAATTATATCAAGTGAAATGTAATGAATGACTAAGGAGTGAACAAGTGCTTTATTTAGGATTACAATGGTTGAAGTGAAAACAATTCAAGATTTCTAATGGATGCAAGAAATGAATGTGTGGGTAGCAGATGTTTAATAAAGTAAACCCTTAGGTTAGGTATCTTGACTCAACGTCTTTTACTGGTTTTAGTTTGCACAGCTGTTATGCTGACCAACTACTATAGATGTTTGGCAGATTCTAGCGAATGTTCTCAATCAATAAAGAAAATTTCTTTTGACTGATATGCATGTTATGAATAACCCACAGACTGTAAAGCTTGTTTCACTCCATGTCAATACAGATAACGGGCAATAATGGGGAATTTGCAGGAATGGCTCAGCTAAGCCAGTGGAGCCCAGTTGTGGTCGTTCATGTCACATATGTTTCCAATCAATTGTTCGAACCCCTGCAAAAAAACACTGGCTGTATTGGACAGTACATAGTACTGTTACTTTTTGTTCTATTGGTAAAATTATAAATAACATCAAATGCCTATAAAATGATGGCTGCTACCAATGATGGCAAAGGCATGATCCCAGACCCTTCATTTTTGCCATGCACACACATGTGATGTGATGGCCTGCATTAGATAGTAAAATACAAAACCTCAGTCATGTGATATCAACGGACGAATGTTCCCCTTTAATTTTAATCAGCCTCCCGTATACCTCTTTGAGGTCATCAAGCTGTCCTTACTTTATTGTCTGCCATCTCAGTCTTGATCAGCTTAGATAACGCCGGAGATTCAGTGGTAGACCAGCTTTGGCAGAAGGTGACCTACACCCTGTTGCTAATGTAAGATTCTGTAATATAACTTCAACCATAGTTTGATAATTATGCATTGCTGCATATTACAACATAATCGCTGGGATGCTTTAGTTACGTCCCACCTAACAGATTCAAATCGAAATATCAATTTATCCCAGTACCTTCCCAGTGACTCTCACAGGAAAACGGTGAAGGGCTGGAGTAGTGCCCAGCATGTCTGACCAGCAAAGGTTCACTCTGATATGCCAACACAACATCTGGCACATCTGGTTTAGAATAGCATGGCAAGATGTTGGATATCTCTCATTCACTATAAAGAACAGGTGTCACCTTTTAACATTTTGGATTGCCTGGCAAGCACAAAAGTGTAAAGTTCTTTGGATATCCTATCTATCTATCTATCTATCTATCTATCTATCTATCTATCTATCTATCTATCTATCTATCTATCCATCTATCCATGATATTCTAAAAGAGCTTATATTCAAATTTAATTAAATATTCACAGTATGTGAGCATTAGTATGAATGGTATTTGGGAGCCCAAATCACGCTTTTGTTCTGTATATATTATGAACATCTTGGTATGCACTTCCATTTTCACTGCATAATATTACATTTATATTTATACACATCAGATCTTTTTTTTAGATCTACAATAGACATTGCTGCTTCTCTGAACACAAGCAGAGCCCTAGACATATCACGTCCTTTCAGCATAGTCACACGTTTTCCCTGTGTTTTTGTTCACCTACTACAAAGAACTTCAGCATATGCGTACAGGCTTTCACGACCTAAACCCATTCATTCAGGGTCCTCACATCCCCTATCGCAATCATACAGGGAATGAGGCAGAACAGCATGACATTCACACTCTAACTACTAATGTATTTTCACACAGGCAAAAAAAAAAATGCAGGACAAGTAGATATGTATCTGCAACAAAATCTCATTACTGACACCAAAATACAGACATAGGCACATAGTCATTCAGACAGATACACATCTGTGTTTTCCTGCTCAGGCACCTTAACTCCCAACTAATGAATGGCAAGCTAAATTGTTCCAAAACACACGCACACACACTTTTGTTCAATCTGTGTTTTTTATTTTATTTAAGCAGAAGCAAAGAATAGATACCCAGTCCATAAACCTAGCAAAAACAATGCGTCAAGATGTAGATCTGTCCAGAAAATAAGAATATATACATTGCTTTAGTTCATGTTATGGTATTTGGTGTTCAAACAGAAGTACAATGTGCTCCACCGTAAACATGTGAGCACTGCAGAGCTATAGACAAGATCATTAATGCCCCTGAAGGTATAGTAGTGTCTAATAAAGCATTTTAAAATCAAATTATATCAATAAATACAGACACAAATATCTATCCATCTATCTATCTATCTATCTTTGCGTAAAAAGGTAGTTCTTGCTAATGAAAAGCAATGAGTTTGTTCACCTGAGCATAACAACATGTGATTAAGATCCCCCATTAGCCCCACGGAAAATGATGCTCTGCAGAAAGCTATATTGTAAAACATTTACTGTGAGTTGCACTAAATCAGCCAATAGTGCAGTTCTAGGCCCTGTTTGCAATGAGTTATTATCAGTGTTTTCTGCAAAGGCAGGATCCAGTAAATAATAAAGCTGCGAATCCTTGGCTTCCTGACCTCATCTAGAAAAGCCTGTCTCTGCCCGCACGTAATACTGACACTGGAAATCACACATAGGGAGATCTTGGCATTGCCTTCCGTATAGTATATAGGCCAATCAAGCATGCACTGTACGTGATCTCTAGGAAAAAACAAACAAACAAGGTTTGTAGATGAATGCTGAACTTTGCATTGCTGAAAAAGTATATTCAGGAATGGGAATTTTTACTTAGTCGGCTTTTTTGCATGTCCGTAGGAAATCGTACTTCTGCTGACGGAACCGCAATAGAATGCGTGCAAGCTGTTCATCCATAATAACTTGGAGTCTAATCCTCGATATTCAGTATCCATCCATACTCATATACATTCAGACTCTGCATAGTAACACAAAGAATATGTGGCTGCTCTAGCCGGGCTTCTGGTGTCGGAGCTGAAGGTGGTCAATTTGAGTGACACTAAAGTCAAGTTCCTGTCTATATTACAACCACACTCTCTAAAGGGTTCAGCAAACATTATTTGTTGTGCAAAGGTCAAACAGAACTTAATGCAAAGTGTTAGCGGGCACATTGAAGAACACCCATGTATACAGACTCCTACAAGCCCTGGTGTGTAGTGGGAGAGCCCTGGCATGGCCCTAGCTAATTGCCTTCAGTAACTTTCATGCTCGCTTTTATTATCGAGCAATCATTTGCATAGATAAGACCAATGCCTGCCTGAATACATTTCCATATCTTATGATGCATGTAATATGTGTAGGACATACTGCAGTACATGAGGAGTGTTAAGCCCTGCATGGAACTGTCTTTCTATGCCTATGGGAGAGAGCAAAGGTGAGAAGCTAAAGCATTACACAAGAGCACTACACAGGAGGAGGGGTAGCTGGCATTCAGTATACAGGTTTGGACCATGAGTGACTAGCAAGCCAACCAACTTCCCCTTGTAGGTAGTAGATAAGTTGGAGATGTCAAACTCACCAGAGGGAGGAAGCTGCAAACTGAGAAAGCCACTGACCAGTAGGAAACATGCTGCTCCCATTCTGCTGTCCAGACTGAAGTCCCCCGGCCATGAGCCCATTGCAGGGCACAAGTTGAGGTGTCACTGGCTATGAAAGAGTGAAGTCTCAATGTGATTGATTTTAGAGTATCCCTCCATTCCGCAGTACACGGCAATACCCTTCTCTTGCTGAACGTTCCATATGTGCACCCTTTAACTGTAGCAGCTCAGCGAGACCCTTCAGCAGCACCTGACTTTCCCAGAGCGCACCCTGGACCGGTTTCCAGATACGTCAACACATAGCCAACATCCACTTGCCAGAAGACGACAAGCACAGTTTCTTGCTCCCTCTGTTCTCCACTCTCCAGTACTGGCTTATGTGGTCTCCACAGCAATGCAGAGCAGTGAAAGGAGAATGAGCCAGTGAGCGAGGGAGGCAGAAAGGGACATGCAGACACGCGCTGGAAAAACACGGTCTGGATCGCAGCTGGTTGGATGGAGCGGAGGAAACGCAACAGCTGGTTAAAGTGGCAGCTTCTGTGATGCTGATGGGAGGAAACAGGATTGCTGCAGCCGCAGGCATCCTAACCCCAGCTGCTGTCTGTCAGGGATGTAGGGGGGGGGAGTAATATGCATTTAATGCAGGAATAGATTGAGATTTATGCAAGGGAGAGAGAGCAGCAAGAATTCCTTCACAGCAAGACACATACAGTATTTATGCAAATGTTTAAAAAATGATCATAATTCTGAAGCGTACAGCAGTCTCTATTGACTCCTGAAAAGTGAATTGGGACTCACTGCCAGAGAATAGGAAAGCAATATATAGCCAAAATGAAATCCTTCTCTGCAATACGGGATGTCTCAGCCTTTAATGAAGGCATCCCAAGGGAGCTGCACTTTGTCCCTGTGAAATATAAAGCAGCTAGAGACCTTGCTGAATGTCTGAAGAACATGTTGTCATACACTGCTATTGAAAATGAGATTGCCCACCAACATGGTGTCACCCCTGGCATATAAAGCCTGCTGAGGTTTGTGGTACACCATCACCAAATCACCATGAGAAGACAAAAGCTACATCTGTTATTTAATCCTTTCACGACCAGAGATCATTAAAGCCTAGACCAAAATTAGCAGCAATAGTATGCATTGACAATGATGCTATTACTAATTTGCTTACCCAAGTAACACGTTTTTAGGGCCCCTTCACACTAAATGCATTCAGATGCATTTCTTCAACATATTCTCAAAGCGCAGACAGTAAAAAGCAAGTTTTCTAATGAGAATAGTTCACACAATTGTGCACTGAAAAAAAGTACTGTAGCCTGCGTTTTTATACAATGTAGAGCACATAAACGTGATGCAACATGACGCTAGAAAAAATAAAAAAATGGAAGTGGAAAAAAAAAGCAAAAAATGCTCATAAAAAAGCATAGAAAAAAAGGAACACAACAAAACGCATTTAAAAAATGCACGCCAGCGCATGTAAAACACACTTGCATTACCGCAAGCGGAACTCAGGGATTGTGATATAAATGAACCCTATATTTTTGAAATACTATATTATAATAATAATAAAAAAAAAGAAATGCAAGCTTACTGTCCACTTGTTACAGCACTGTAGTTTTCGCCTGTTCTACCTGGTGATCCTGTCAGTTTCCCCACTTCCTGCGCTAGACTGACCAAGCTGCCTGAGCTGCTCCCTAAACAGGATGTGCTCTCATCATTCTTAGGTTGGCCATGCATTATACATTTTCTTGTAAAATTGTCCTTTAGGTTTACCAAAACCATAAAAAGGAGACATTTTAAATTTGTATGCAATCAGGCATAGCTGAAGGTAAATCTAAAGGAAATTGAATAAGAAAATTGTATAATGTATGGCCAGCTTAATTAACTGTAATCCACAGCTACAGCTGGCATGTTTTCTTGTAAGCAAACCTAATCACCATGATTGTTTGTCTTGGCAATACGATGATCAAAAATCAGCACTCATGATGATCAGTGCCTGACAGCATGAGAAAAGAGAGGCACGGAGCATCGCCGCAGGCGTCAGTGGAGGGCCGGCATGACAGGGGTTAACGGGGCGGATCCTTCAGGACGCAGGGTTAGCGTGGGGTTGGCAGAGCTAAAAGAGGGAGGAGGATGCTGAGCTCAGGGAGAGTAAGAGGAAGGGGAGGGGCTAGTTCGCCACGAGGCAGCGCAGGGTAAGAAGCTTCTTCCCTGCTGCTTTGTGCTTTTCTGTCATTTGTTCTCAGGCTGGCTATGGCGGACGTGGATGAGCTGCTCTGGCAGTTGCGGGCTGCGTTGGCGGTGCGCGGCACCGACTGGCTACATGCCGGGGTAGGGGGGTTGCTGTTGGGACCCAGGGGGGGGTAGTCACCGCTCCCCCTGCTGTACCTCGGGCTAGGAGGTCTAGGCCTCCTGAGCGCTCCAGCCCGGACGATTCTCCCAGGGTCCGACGCTGCTCTAGCAGGCCTCCAGGGACCCTCAGGCGCCTGCGCGCAAATGCAAGGCTCAGGCGGGGATGGCTGGGCCCGGTAGGAATCCTCCACATGGATGGGACTCGCAGTGTGGGGCGGGGGGGTGATCAGTTACGAGTGATCAGTTACGCAGTGCGGCGCCTGGGTCTGGCTATTCGCCCACCCGGGTGGCTCGGCGGGGCAGAACGCAGTCGGCGGGAGCCGGCATGGGCCAGGTTCGGCCAGTGTCCCTCCCATCCAGGAGCAGTGTGTGAGATCGGAGGGCGGTAAGCTAGCTGGGTGCGTTCGGGGTCGGCCTATGAGACATGCATGGGTTCCCCACTCTGATGGGGGTACGGGGGTCTTGGCCGGGTATGGGGCCACGCTGACAGCGGGGTCAGCCCCGGTGCTGGCGGCTGTTGGGACACCCCTGAGAAGGGAGGGGGTGGTGCAGGGCACAGGGGGAAGTGAATGCGGGACGGCAGTTCTGGGAAGACGCTGGAGAAGGAGGTGGATTGGGTGCGTTTGGCGGACGCGGCAAAATGCGAAGTTTATGTGTTTTTTGAGGGGCCGCTGGGAGCGCACCTCAAGCCGGAGGTCCGGGAGAGATATGGCTGGGTGAGTATGTTGAGCATTTTTCCCTTCCGTTAGAGAAATTTAACCTGGACAGAGGTAAGTTTGATGACAGAAAAAGGGAAGTATAGACTGATTTCCCGGACGTTTACGACTTGGCTGCGAGCGTTTGCGGTTTTAGCATGACTTTGGTGCGGGCTGGTAATTCGTCTTTTCAGACGGGGGCCGGCGGTGCTTCTTCCTTCGGGACAGTCGGCCACAAACTGTAAGAGGGGTGCTGTTGGGCCTTCAACGAAGGGACTCGCAGGTTGGGCGCAACTTGCAAGTTTAAGCACGAGTGTTCCGGTTGCGGGGGACTCCCATACCCTTAATAGATGGTCACGGCAGGGAAAGGCCGGAAAGGGGGAGCTTGCGGGAATGAGGGATGACTCCGGTGTGCATAGCGAGGAGGCGGCTGTTTCTAGGCAGGTATCCGCGGAGGAAGGCGGCAGAACTGCTGGAGTCGGGTTTCGCTGAGGGTTTTCAGGTTCCGTGTAGGCTTGCACGTCCTCCACCGCCTGCGGATTATTTGAAGTCGGCGTTGGCTCATCCAGAAGTGGTGTCAGCGAAGTTGAGGGAGGAGGTGGAATTGGGCCACATAGCTGGCTCCTTCGCTTATTCGCCCCTGGAGAATTTGGTGGTATCGCCTTTGGGGGTAGTTCCCGAGCGGGAACCCGACAAATTTGGATTGATTCATCATTTGTCGTATCCCAAGGGGGGCTCTGTTAGTGAGTTCATCGTTCAGGACTTATGTTCGGACTCGTGCACTTGATTTGCGCGGCCGTGCGGTGGGTCCGAACTTGCGGTCCGGGAGGGCTTTATTGCCAAAAACTGAAGTTGAATCCGCTTCTCGGCTGTTGCCTGTGCATCCGGACAGTTTTCACTGGTTGGGTTGCAGGTGGCAAGGGTCCTACTTTGTTGTCCAGTGTTTGCCCGTGGTGTGTTCCATTTCCAGTTCAGGGGTCCTCCTTTGTTGACCAGTCTTTGCCATTGGGGGTGTTCCATTTCCGGCTCCTTGTTTGAAACTTTTAGTTCGTTCTTTGAGTGGGTGGTCCGGGAGGTGTCTGGCCTTCCGTCGGTCATCCGCTACTTGGATAATTTTTGTGTGTGGGGCCTGCTGAGTCAAAGCAGTGCAGGATTTATTGGCTGCGGTGCAGCACATGGCAGAACGTTTTGGTATCCCGCTTGCGCTGACGAAACGGGAGGTCCAGATACGGCCTTGTGTTTTCTCTGCATTTTGTTTGATACCGTGGCCACAGAATGCCGCCTACCGGACGACAAGTTGACGGACTTGCGGGCGGCGGTTGTTTCGGAACGGGGGGCTGGTAGGTTGACGTTGAGATGGCTTCAGTCGCTCCTGGGGAAGCTCAACTTTTCTTGTCGGATCATGCCGATAGGCAGGGTTTTTAACAGCTGGCTGACGGCAGCGACGGTGGGGGGGGGGGGGGCGGCTCTGGGGCGTCGCCTTCATTTGACCAAGGAGCATGAGGCAGACCTTGGGGTTTGGGTATCCTTTTTTGGATTCTTATAATGGCTGGTCGGTGTGGATGTCGGGAGCCATGTCCAGTTTTGACTGGGAGTTGTTCACTGGGTCGACAGGTTATGGGGCGTATTTTGGGGGCAGTGGAGTGCAGGCCCGTGGCCCTGGGAGGGGAGGGAGGCGGTGTTTACCCGCAATTTGGCACATTTGGAACTATTTCCGATTGTGCTGACAGTGGAGCTTTGGGGATCTCAGTTTGGTAACAAGGAGATACGATTTGGTCGCGATAACATGGTTGTTGTTCAGGCTATTAGTAGTGTGTCAGCATCTTCTCCACCGGTGCATTGGTGTTGGTTTGTGTGAGTTGCAATATGTTTATTTGTGAGGTCCATGTCCCGGGGTTCACTAATTCATTGGCCAATGCTCTTTCTCGGTTTCAGAGGGCCAAGTTTCGTTTGTTGGCTCCGGGAGCGGCGCAACTGGGTGTTCATTGTCCGGCACGGCTGTGGCGGATTGCCTTGGAGTGATGGCGGCGCTGTTTCGCCGGTCGGTGAATGAGACGACCTGGTCGGGGTACTCCTAAGCTTGGGAGGAGTGGTTTGGTCTGGTTAGGTGTCTGGGGGGGGGGGGGGACAGTGGCCGTTGGGGATGGAGTATTCCTGGTTTTGTATTTTATTGTCCGGAATGTGGTGATGGGTGTCTCAGTGTCGGCATTGAATAGAAAGTTGTCTGGGTTGGCATTTAGTTTGAACGGATGGGTTACCCGGATTACACCATGGAATTTTTGGTGCGGCAGGCCCTGGAGGGTTACCGCTGGGGGCGGCGTCCTTTGGATAGCCGCCACCGGGTGTCCTGTGTGTTGTTGAGTTCATTTCTCTAGGTGCTGCTGGGAGTGTGTTCATCGGAGTATGAACCCCCCCTTTTTGTTTCAGACGGGTTTTTCCTTGGCGTTTTTGGGGCGCTGCGTTTCGAGAATTGGTTCGAAATAGGGGTCTGATGGCTTGCAGTCGGATGACGTGGTATGCAGCGGGGTCTCGGTGGTCTTTTGGATTAGAAGATCCAAGACGGATCGGGCAAGGCGAGGGGCGGGGGGGAGTTGTTTGGTGTCGAAGGGTCGCCGGCTTTTCCAGTGCAGGTGGCCCTCGTTTTCTGGAGTCCCGCCCGGATGGGCGGGGAACTTTTCGGTTGCATGCCGACGGTTCGGCATTGGCTAGGTATCAGTTTACGGCTGTGTGTAGAAGGTGTTTGGGGGTGTTGGGGCCAGGGGCCTTCGCATCCCATTCATTCTGCATTGGGGCTGCTACGGAAGTGGCACGCTGGGGCTTGAGTGAGGGGGTGTTGTGGCGCATTGGTAGGTGAGAATCCAGGCATTACCGTTGGTATGTTCGCCACAGTTACTGTGGGTATGTGTCGATAGGGGTGGTTGGTTTGAATGCTGTCCTGTGCGTCCCCCTCTGTTATGTTGTGGGGGGGGTTGCTTTGAGTTGTTGATGCTATGTATGTAGTATGTTGTTTTTCTTCTCAGGTTGGGGCCCCTGTCTAATTGGGATACTGGGGCATTCCTTTTGTCTATTGGGGAGTGAGGAGAGCTTACGCGTGGCCTGCCGGACGTCAATTGGGCATTCCCAGGGGGGAGGCGGTGGTCCGTCGGAGCGGGATGCTAGGGTTTTGTGGAGCTGTATATTTCCGGAATTTAGGCGTTATGCGCGACTAAAGTGGCCCCCCGATGCGTTGATAGGACACGGGGGGGTGACTTGGGTTTACGGTCCATGAAGGAGTTGGTTTGGGATATAAAGTTTGGTTTTACGCGGCTGCAGATGTATTACCCGAATTTGCATTTGGTCTGATCTCACATTGTGGCCCACTCGCAATGGAGGTGGGCCAGGGCGGTGATGGGCATCAACAGGGCTAGAGCAATAAATTAATCTGGAGGTGGCCAAATTTCTGATGAGGAATGGGGGTTTGGCGGTGCGACACCAGGAGCTGGAGGGGGCACCCTGGTGATATTTGCGAGGGGATGGTGTGCACCTGGACGGTGTCAGGATCGACATGTGGTGTCTTGGATTGGGGGAGGGATTGTGGAGGGCCCTGAGGGTGTGGAGGGCCACTCAAACCTAAGGTGTCAGGATCGAGTGGTGGTGGCGGGGTGCAAGGTCCTTGCTAGGTCAGATGGGCACCTAGAAGGCATGGTTAGGGACCCGTCTGAGGTACGGCTCCCAGTTGGTATATGGGTACCTGCTAGTTGTCTCTGAGTCAGAGGTTTTTAGCGGCTGGAGGCCTAGAAGTGACTAGCAGGTACAGTGATGGGTTATGCCGATTGGACTTTGTGCCCCAGGGTGGTGAAAATACTGGAAGTTTATAAATAAAAGGTTAATGTGTTATTATGTTTAATTATGTTTAATTATTGGAAGTTATATATATATATGTAGCGCACACCCTCTCCCCACTCCCCTCTATTAAAGTTTTCCAACTCGCACTGTCTCTGGTCTAGGGGTATGATAGGGGAGGGAGAGGGGTGAGCTACGCCAGGCTTCCACCACAGTTGTGTATGTGGTCTCAGTAATGTCTCTTATTACCTTCGGGTCTGTGCTGTGCATCGGATCCTCCCTCCAAGAGTCTCCTTTAAACCTCGTCCGCCAGAAATTGAGCCACACACCGTTAAAGTCCAACACTCCTTTATTTAGAACATAACATGGACTCCCTTGGCTATAGAACAGAAAAGGAGGTGTGTGTAAGAATAGGCCCAGACACAAGTTCGATCCTCCACTCTCCTCCTTGAGAGTGGGTTATGGTCTCCGCACAAGGGAAATTCTCCTTCCGGACGGTCTCCGACAAGAGACTCACCCGTCACCGGCAGTCTGCTGCACCGGGTCTTCAGATGAGGAGCTCTTCCTGGTCCATTACGCCCACCTCGGATTCAGGCATCCATCCCCGGAGTGCCTTAGGATCCTTCCCTCGCGGAACTCAGTGTTGGGCACTGAGCTCCGGACCTCCATCCAAGTACCTCACCCCAGGACTAAAGGTGCCTGAGGTGGAACACGATCTCCGGTGGTCCTCTAGGCCTAGGCCGCCTAGAGGACAGACGCGAACCACCGTCCGCAAGCTAAAGGTGCCTGGGACGAAGACCCCGTGACCAAGATGGCCGGCCCCTTTATACCCTCTCCCAGCAAGCATGGCGGGTTCCCCGCCCCACCATACCGCTGCCGAGAGAGGCCAAAAAGGAGGCTCCGCACACAGCGATATCCGTCCGTCAGCCCATGGTGACAGCGCCACCCAGTGGACCGCCGGAATATACCACCAGTGTCACCGAAAAATTCAAAATCATACCCCGGGAAAGTAAGTACCCGCTACATATATATTTTGGGTTATATATATTTTGCTTAATAAAACGGCCTATTTGGCCAATTTACCCCATTCAAGTCTTGTGTGGTTACTAGGGGAAAGGATGGGGTTATTGTTAATAACATAAGCCGTAGTTAATATCATAGTCAAGTAGCTGTCAGTAGCAACCGGCGGCGGCTGGTGCAACTAGCTCGCTTGCCCTCTGGCTTGCCAGGCCCCCCGTCAGCCGTGCACTTACCCCATGCAGGTAACGGCTGTGGTGGCAGATTACCCCCCTCCATCTCCTCCGTGTTCTGGCTGTCGCGACTCGCTCCTCCTCCCGTTCACTCGGGTCTTCTGACTCCCGGCCAATGAGGAGGAGAAACAGGAAGACTGAAGATTGCTTTCGGACAGGGATTAATTTTCAGCAAATATAGCATACTCCAAAATGTAGGTGTCTCAACTAAATTGGGTTACACATCATTATCACAAAGGCTTATCGTCAAAGGCTTCAAAGTTACAGCAATATCATTTAAGATATAGCCACACTAAAGCCTAGTACACACGGGCCAAATGTTGGGCGGCTTCAGCTGGTTCAATAGAAATCGTCTGACATTCGCCCGTGTCTACGGTCTGCCAACCAGCTCCCTATCAGTGCTCTCATGTCCCCATAGCAAGCCACTCATGTGAGCTCACTCCTGGGCCTTGCTCTGTGTGTCCATTGACACACAGTGCACAGCTTGGCCCTGCCCCCACTCCCTCCTAATTGGCTGTGATTGACAGCGGCAGGGTCCAATGGCTTCTGCTGCTATGTCTGAGCCTATGGGGAGAGAGAGTGGAGAGAGCCGCTGCTCTCTGGCACAGCACTGGATAGTGATCGGGCTCAGGTAAGTATGGAAGAATGCATTAAGTTAAAAAACCTTCATCCTTTAGCGCCCCATTAATACCAGGATGACTTGTCATGCGATTTGACAGGTCAAATCGCATGACAAGTCACACCCAATTGTCGGGAATGGAACTGTTCAAATCGGTGCAACGCCGACTTTGCAGTGCCACACTGATTTGAAAAAGTAGTTCCTGTACTACTTTTGCCGATTTCAGGTGCGACTTGCATAGACATCTGTGCATGAAGTGGCACAGATGTCAGCCAAGTCGCACCTAAAGTCGCACTGACATGCAGCTTTGAATTCGTGCTATTTTATGTGATGTCGCACAATTTCAAAGCCGCATTCAGTATGCATCTATACTTTTTAACTCAAAACACACTGAAGGATTTATTTATAAATATTTTTATGCAAGATTTATACAGTTTTTACCCAGGAATAATTGGATTCAGTTAGAAAAGATGCATGATCACATTATAAATAGACCTCTATAAATAGAAAAAGAGTCCATGTAGACATTGTAGTCTAACTTTAGCTGGCTATATAGATCAACACAGCCACTGTGCCCAAACGCCACTAGTTTGTCCCCAAATGCAGCCAGTTTCCCCCCCATATGCAGCCAGTTTCTCCCCCATAATGCAGCCAGTTTCTCCCCCATAATGCAGCCAGTTAATCCCCCATAATGCAGCCAGTTTCTCCCCCATAATGCAGCCAGTTTCTCCCCCATAATGCAGCCAGTTTCTCCCCCATAATGCAGCCAGTTTCTCCCCCAAATGCAGCCAGTTTCTCCCCCATAATGCAGCCAGTTTCCCCCCATAATGCAGCCAGTTTCCCCCCATAATGCAGCCAGTTTCTCCCCCATAATGCAGCCAGTTTGTCCTCATAATACAGCCAGTTTGTTCCCTATATGCAGCCAGTTTCTCCCCCATATGCAGCCAGTTTCTCCCCCATATGCAGCCAGTTTCTCCCCCATAATGCAGCCAGTTTCTCCCCCATAATGCAGCCAGTTTCTCCGCCATATGCAGCCAGTTTCTCCCCCAATATACAGCCAGTTTCTCCCCCATAATGCAGCCAGTTTCTCCCCCATATGCAGCCAGTTTCTCCCCCATAATGCAGCCAGTTTGTCCTCATAATACAGCCAGTTTGTCCCCCCCAGCCCTGCACTTACCTTCCTCGAGTCAGCGCCGTCCTTCTTCCGTCCTCGATGTCTTCTCCCGCCCTCGATGTCACTTCAGCCAATCAGGTTACCGGTAACCAGACCCAGTGAACCTGATTGGCCAGGGAACGCACCCCTGTGCGTCCTCTCATTAGGTATTTAGAAGCCGATTACAGCCCTCAGGCTGTAGTCGGGAAGCCTATCAGAGCCTGCTGGCTCTGATAGGCACTTCTAAAGGCCAATCAGACGCTGTGACTCAGATGGCCGGCGCTCAAGGGGCCGGCCATCTGAATAGTGGGCGGCACCAATACATAGGTTCATGCAATGCATGAACCTATGTATTGTTGTGGTGAGTGACGGCCGGGCGCAGAAGCGAGCGGTAGCGGCGCTTCCGCGCCCACTATGGTCGCGCCGCCATGTGTAAAAAAAAGACATTAAAAAAAAAAAAAACTCTTAAAGGGCCAGTTTTTATTTTTTTGGTGACCACAGGAGGGGGGGGGGGGCGGCGCCCGGGCGCCCCCTATGGACGGGCCGCCACTGATATATATATATATATATATATATATATATAAAGTTGTGTCATGTGACCATGAATCTATTCTTCCTGATACTGGGGTGTATATATATATTTTTAAATTTATTGTGGCATTTATATAGCACAGAAAATTTTATGCAGCACTCTACACACATATTGTACATTCATACCAGCCCCTGCCCTCAAGGAGCTTACAATCTAAGATCCCTAATTCACATTCATACATACACATACTAGGGCAAATTTAGACAGGATCCAATTAGTCTACCAGAGTACGTGGAGGAAACCTACGCATGCATAGCATGGACATGCAAACTCCATGCTGGCATTTTCCCTCCCAGCATAACCCCCCACCCAAAGCACAAAGCATCTTGTTTTCTCCTTCCCTGAGTGAGCACAAATCCCCCCCCCCCCTTAATGCAAATGCTCTTCCACCGAATATCCCCTTAGCACAGATCCTCTCATCCCCCCCCCCCCCCCCATCAATACGGGAAGCTTTCCTGTCTGCTCTGACATTAACCATTACTATAACATGCAGTCAATGGGGAGAGATGCCGGCTGCTGCAGTGTCATTGATCGCCATGCTGAGGGCTATGCTGCAAAGGATGTTGCCTGGGTTCCCAATTGTAGGCAGGTGCAGTTTGTATTCCCCACTGTAGGTGGCACTCGACCGAAGGAAGTTGTGAGGAACTTTGTTGGTCTGGACTGGCAGGATCAACCAGGTACAGGTGTGTATGCACAGTGTCCTGTAACACCACACCCCAGTATCAGGAAGAATAGATGCATGGTCACATGACACAACTTTTTAACCATATTTAAAAAGGTAAGAAATATTATTTCTAAAACTAAGCAAAAGCAGGTATGGTGCCTGCAAAGTTATAACTTATTAGAAAGTGTCAATAACACTGTTCACAACTACTTTATACTGTATAAATACGGGGGCAAGGTGGCCTCCTGCGCAGGATCACGTACCTAGTACATGATCCTGCACTTCCGGGTCTGGGGCCCAGGGGCCCACTCCCGGCGGCCTGCTCCCGCTGTTATTAGACACAATGGGAGCTAATTGGGAGGTATGGCGGACTCAATGTCCGCTGGCATCCGCCGATGCTTTGATACACAGGCAGATCGCTGTTCTGTCAGTACAGAAGGCATGGATCCTGTGTCTCTGCTAAGCAGGGACACCGATCCATGACTTCCCCTAGTACAAGCACCTCCCCCACAGTAAGAAAACACTGGTCAGGCACACAGTTAACCCTTTGATTACCCCTGATGTTAACCCCTTCCCAGCCAGTGTCATCAGTACAGTGACAGTGCATTTTTGACACTGATCACTCACTGTATTAGTGTCACTGGTCCCCCCAAAAAGTATCAGAAGTTTCAGTTAGTGTGGCGACTGTCCGCCACAATATCACAGTCCCGCTGATTACCACCATTACTAGTAAAACATTTTTTTACAATATATATATATATATATATATATATTGTGAGGGGGTTAACTCGGTAGCGGGTGTGTGTGACCCCCTGGTTGGGCTCCCCACACAAAAACAGGGCCAGCAGACGGAGGTTGTGGTTTTCAAAATCAAAAGGTGCGGTTTATTTCTCTATGTACAGTGACAAAAACACAGCAAAGCCAAAAAGAAACATAAACAAAATAAATCCTGGTCAGTTTGACCTCTGACTAAACATGCAGGTTTCCTAAACTAACAACTGGGATCAGCCTGGTGCTGTCCTAGTCCCTAAGTCCCTGGTTTAGTAAAAGTCCAAACAAATAGCCACACAGGCTTTGCCTCACCGCACAGGGGTTCACTCTCCCTAGACAGTCCACACAGGTCTGGTTCCAGGCATGAGCAAACATCTAATGAAGCTGGGAGTTCTTATAGAGGCCTAAATGAGCTGACAAGCTTCAGCTGGTCTCATCAACTCCCTAGTTGTATAAGTCGGCATAAAGCCTGAATCTGGGAGAAATATATCTACCCCCCTGGATGCAACCAGGTGACTTTACCTTCCTGCTGTCACATACCCCCCCTCTTGTTTTAACCTTGGGGTTGGAACACCAGCAATCAGGCATTCATGTACTCGAGACAAAGCATCCACATTCCCCATTTGAACGCCAGGGCGATGCTTTACTGTGAAGTTGAATTCCTGTAGGGCCAGGAACCACCTATTCACTCTTCTATTTGTCTCCTTGTTTTGAGCCATCCACTTTAACGGAGCGTGATCCGTAACCATGTCAAAGTGCCTACCTAGCAGATAGTACCGAAGGGAATCTAGAGCCCACTTCACCGCTAAACACTCCTTTTCAACCGTGGCGTAATTTACCTCATGGGACTTCAACTTCCTGCTGAGGTAAATGACTGGGTGCTCTTCCCCGTTCCAGACCTGGGACAATACTGCTCCTAACCCCACATCTGACGCATCACTTTGTACGACAAAGTCTTTAGAGAAGTCGGGTGAGTACAACACTGGCTGGCTACATAAGGCTTGTTTCAAGAATTGGAATGCTGCCTCAGCCTCGGGGGTCCATTTAATCATGACCGACCCTTTCCCTTTCGTCAGGTTGGTTAGGGGCACAGCCTTAGAAGCAAAGTGGGGAATGAAGCGCCGATAATAACCCGCGATTCCCAGAAAGGCCCGTACCTGCTTCTTGCTGTTGGGACGTGGCCAACTCTGGATGGCCTCGACTTTGTTGAGTTGGGGTTTTATCACTCCCCTGCCAATGGTGTACCCAAGATATTTGGCCTCCTCCTGCCCAATGGTACACTTCTTGGGGTTAGCCGTAAACCCCGCTTCCCGGATAGAGTCTAGGACTGCTTGCACTTTTGGCAGATGTGAGGCCCAATCTGTGCTATGGACAATTACGTCATCCAGGTAAGCCGCAGCATACTTCCGATGGGGCCTCAGTATCTGGTCCATTTTCCGCTGGAATGTGGCCGGCGCATTCTGTAACCCGAACGGCATTCTCTTATATTGGAACGCCCCGTCTGGGGTTACAAATGCGGTTTTCTCTTTGGCCGACTTGGCCAGGGGAATTTGCCAATACCCTTTTGTGAGGTCAAGAGTCGTCATGTATCGGGCTGTTCCCAGCCGGTCGATCAACTCATCTATACGTGGCATGGGGTAGGTGTCAAATTTTGTAACTTTGTTCAACTGACGAAAATCGTTACAAAATCGCCAGCTCCCATCCGGTTTAGGCACCAACACAATGGGACTAGACCAATCACTTTGGGACTCCTCTATCACCCCTAAGTTCAGCATTTTCTGTACTTCCTCCCGTATTGCCTCCCGTCGGGCCTCTGGGATCCGATAGGGTTTTAACTTCACCCTTTCACCGGGCGGGGTAATAATATCATGCTCTACCCCAGATGTTTGTCCCGGCAGCTCAGAGAACACCTCCTTGTTGCGAAGCACAAACTCCTTAACCTCCTGTTGTTGGGGTTGTGACAAGGTGGCTGCTATTCCAACCTCCGGAATCACGCAACCAGTTTGAGCTGGTGACCAAGTTTCTGCGACTAGGGACTCTCTATCCCTCCAGGCTTTCAACAGATTAACGTGATATATCTGTTCGGGCTTTCGCCTTCCTGGTTGTCTGACCTTGTAATTCACTTCGCTCACTTTTTCCATTATCTCGTAGGGGCCTTGCCATTTGGCAAGGAATTTACTTTCAACCGTAGGGACAAGTACCAATATCCTATCCCCCGGGGAAAAGGTACGGGTCTTTGCTCCACGGTTGTACACTCTCTGCTGTGCCAACTGCGCTTGGGCCAAATGTTCCTTCACGATGGGCATTACCTGTGCAATTCGATCTTGCATCAGGGCGACATGCTCAATCACACTCCTGTGGGGAGAACTCTCACTTTCCCAAGTTTCCTTGGCAATATCCAACAGCCCTCTTGGGTGTCTCCCATACAGTAACTCAAAGGGGGAGAATCCCGTAGAGGATTGGGGCACCTCCCTAATAGCAAACATCAAATAAGGAAGTAGACAGTCCCAATCCTTTCCATCTCTATCCACCACTTTCTTCAACATTTGTTTTAGGGTTTTGTTGAATTTTTCAACCAGCCCATCGGTTTGGGGGTGATACACAGATGTACGCAATTGCGTCACTTTGAGCAATTTACACAGCTCTTTCATAACCCGGGACATAAAGGGTGTACCTTGGTCCGTAAGCAGTTCTTTACAAATACCCACCCGGCTAAAAACAAGAGATAGCTCTTTGGCTATGGTTTTGGCCGAGGTATTTCTGAGAGGGATCGCTTCTGGATAACGGGTGGCATAGTCCATTATAACCAATATGTACTGGTGCCCCCTAGCGGACTTGATTATAGGACCTACCAAATCCATTGCGATTCTCTCAAACGGGACCTCAATGATGGGTAGAGGGACCAGCGGGCTACGGAAATGTGGCATCGGGGCCGACCTCTGACACACAGGGCAGGAGGAACAATAATTTTCTATGTCCTTCATCACCCCAGGCCAATAGAATCTCTGTAATACCCTCTCTCTGGTTTTCTCTGTCCCCAGATGACCTCCAAGAATGTGCCCATGGGCCAACTCCAACACCAACTTCCTGTAAGGTTTGGGCACCACAAGCTGCTCAACGGTTTCTTCTGCCCTTTTTGCCACCCGATACAGTAGGTCCTTCTCTACGCTGAAGTATGGGTAAGTGCAGGTATTATCTGGGTTCACTAACTCGCCATCTATTTCCACTACGTTTTCCCGTGCCTTTATTAGGGCGGGGTCTTTTAACTGTTCTGTGGCAAAATTTTCCCTGTGAACCTCCAGATCAGAAAACTCCACAGACGGTAGGTTTTCGTCTGAGGAGGTGGGCTCCTCTCCAGTTTCTTGAGTCTCCCCTGCCAATACTGACAAGGGAAATTCTGGAGAGTCCTCACCACTCTCAGAGGAGTTCTGGCTATCACATTCCTGGTGCATAGGGGCACCAGTGGGGGGCTCAGGATCATCCCACAGTTCCCAGAACTTCGGAAAATCCCTTCCCACAATGGCATCATGCGGTAATTGAGATACTAACCCCACTGGATGAGAGATGGTACCTTTGGGGGTCTCGAAACACACTGTAGTCACTGGATACTCTCGGGTGTCCCCATGCACACAAATAACAGCTACCTTGCTATTCCCAGAGACCTCTGTTTTAACTAATTCAGCCTTTATCAGGGTCACAAGGCTACCTGAATCCAGTAATACCACAACATTTCTACCATTAATACACATTTTGCATAAATGTTTCTCAGTTCCCCGAATGGCAGTGCATGCGACTGTCGCACACAGCGACTGACGTCTGTCCATCAGAAAGTCACATTGCATGGGTTCCTCCACAACCGGGCAATTTGCTGCAATATGTCCCGCTTGCCGGCAGCGGTAGCAAACAATCCATTTGGCTGCCTCTTGAGCCCCTGACTTCCCAGGCTGTTCTCGCCAAACTTTGGGTAGAGCTCCCACCCTCTCACTCTCTCCACCCTCACCCCTTGGAATCCTCTTATCCGCCCCTGGGGATGGTCTGGTCTTAGGGTGGAAAGTCCGAGAGTCTCTGGAAGAGGCCGTCAGGTTCTCTGTAGCCAAGTATCTCTCTACACGATCCACAAGTTTACCGGCCGTTTCTGGGTCTCCATGGCTTACCCACTTTTGAATGGCGGTAGGAAGAGCTCTCAAGAAACGATCCATCACAACACGTTCCACAATCTCCGGTGCGGACAAAGTCTCTGGCTGTAGCCACTTCCTGCTCAGGTGAATGAGATCATACATTTGAGACCTGGGGGGTTTTCCAAGCTGGAAAGTCCAGTTATGCACACGCTGAGCCCGGACAGCCAGGGTGACACCCAGCCTTGCCAATATTTCAGCTTTTAGCATCACATAGTCTTTTGCTTGGTCAGGCTCTAGGTCATAGTAAGCCTTCTGCGATTCACCAGTTAACAGAGGAGCCACCAGTCCAGCCCACTGCTCCTCAGGCCACTTTTCTCTTTCAGCAGTCCTTTCAAATGTGGTCAAAAATACCTCTGGATCATCCTCTCCAGTCATTTTTGTCAATAAACGACTCACCCCAAAGGACGCGGTATTAGTGGGACGGCTTTCCTCACTGGTCTGCGGACGTTGCTGCATTACTGCTTCCATTTGTTGTAGTCTCTGCTCTTGCTTCTGTAACAAGTCTATGAAGCGGGCCTCAGATTGCTGCTGGGCTTGTTGATGAGCTTGCTGCTGGGCTGCAAGGCTCCTTTGCAAACCTGCATTTGTCTGCTGTTGATTAGCATTTGCTAGAGCCAGCTGTTTCAGTATCTCCTCCATGCTGGCTTAAAAAAAACTGCCACTGGTTCTCCACCAACTGTGAGGGGGTTAACTCGGTAGCGGGTGTGTGTGACCCCCTGGTTGGGCTCCCCACACAAAAACAGGGCCAGCAGACGGAGGTTGTGGTTTTCAAAATCAAAAGGTGCGGTTTATTTCTCTATGTACAGTGACAAAAACACAGCAAAGCCAAAAAGAAACATAAACAAAATAAATCCTGGTCAGTTTGACCTCTGACTAAACATGCAGGTTTCCTAAACTAACAACTGGGATCAGCCTGGTGCTGTCCTAGTCCCTAAGTCCCTGGTTTAGTAAAAGTCCAAACAAATAGCCACACAGGCTTTGCCTCACCGCACAGGGGTTCACTCTCCCTAGACAGTCCACACAGGTCTGGTTCCAGGCATGAGCAAACATCTAATGAAGCTGGGAGTTCTTATAGAGGCCTAAATGAGCTGACAAGCTTCAGCTGGTCTCATCAACTCCCTAGTTGTATAAGTCGGCATAAAGCCTGAATCTGGGAGAAATATATCTACCCCCCTGGATGCAACCAGGTGACTTTACCTTCCTGCTGTCACAATATATATATATATATACAGGTCCTTCTCAAAAAATTAGCATATTGTGATAAAGTTCATTATTTTCTGTAATGTACTGATAAACATTAGACTTTCATATATTTTAGATTCATTACACACAACTGAAGTAGTTCAAGCCTTTTCTTGTTTTAATATTGATGATTTTGGCATACAGCTCATGACAACCCAAAATTCCTATCTCAAAAAATTAGCATATCATGAAAAGGTTCTCTAAACGAGCTATTAACCTAATCATCTGAATCAACTAATTAACTCTAAACACCTGCAAAAGATTCCTGAGGCTTTTAAAAACTCCCATCCTGGTTCATTACTCAAAACCGCAATCATGGGTAAGACTGCCGACCTGACTGCTGTCCAGAAGGCCATCATTGACACCCTCAAGCAAGAGGGTAAGACACAGAAAGAAATTTCTGAATGAATAGGCTGTTCCCAGAGTGCTGTATCAAGGCACCTCAGTGGGAAGTCTGTGGGAAGGAAAAAGTGTGGCAGAAAACGCTGCACAACGAGAAGAGGTGACCGGACCCTGAAGAAGATTGTGGAGAAGGACCGATTCCAGACCTTGGAGGACCTGCGGAAGCAGTGGACTGAGTCTGGAGTAGAAACATCCAGAGCCACCGTGAACAGGCGTGTGCAGGAAATGGGCTACAGGTGCCGCATTCCCCAGGTCAAGCCACTTTTGAACCAGAAACAGCGGCAGAAGCGCCTGACCTGGGCTACAGAGAAGCAGCACTGGACTGTTGCTCAGTGATCCAAAGTACTTTTTTTGGATGAAAGCAAATTTTGCATGTCATTCGGAAATCAAGGTGCCAGAGTCTGGAGGAAGACTGGGGAGAGGGAAATGCCAAAATGCCTGAAGTCCAGTGTCAAGTACCCACAGTCAGTGATGGTCTGGGGTGCCATGTCAGCTGCTGGTGTTGGTCCACTGTGTTTTATCAAGGGCAGGGTCAATGCAGCTAGCTATCAGGAGATTTTGGAGCACTTCATGCTTCCATCTGCTGAAAAGCTTTATGGAGATGAAGATTTCATTTTTCAGCACGACCTGGCACCTGCTCACAGTGCCAAAACCACTGGTAAATGGTTTACTGACCATGGTATTACTGTGCTCAATTGGCCTGCCAACTCTCCTGACCTGAACCCCATAGAGAATCTGTGGGATATTGGGAAGAGAAAGTTGAGAGACGCAAGACCCAACACTCTGGATGAGCTTAAGGCCGCTATCGAAGCATCCTGGGCCTCCATAACACCTCAGCAGTGCCACAGGCTGGTTGCCTCCATGCCACGCCGCATTGAAGCAGTCATTTCTGCAAAAGGATTCCCGACCAAGTATTGAGTGCATAACTGAACATAATTATTTGAAGGTTGACTTTTTTTGTATTAAAAACACTTTTCTTTTATTGGTCGGATGAAATATGCTAATTTTTTGAGATAGGATTTTTGGGTTTTCATGAGCTGTATGCCAAAATCATCAATATTAAAACAAGAAAAGGCTTGAACTACTTCAGTTGTGTGTAATGAATCTAAAATATATGAAAGTCTAATGTTTATCAGTACATTACAGAAAATAATGAACTTTATCACAATATGCTAATTTTTTGAGAAGGACCTGTATATAGTGCCTTCAAAAATTATTCATACCCCTTGAAATTTTCCACATTGTCATGTTACAACAAAAAACGTAAATGTATTTTATGTGATAAACCAACACAAAGAGGCACATAATTGTGAAGTGGAAGGAAATTGATAAATGGGTTTCAAAATGTTTGCAAATAAATATGTGAAAAGTAAGATGTGCATTTGTATTTAGCCCCCTTTACTCTAAAATCTAGTAGAACCAATTGCCCTCAGAAGTCACCAAATTAGTAAATAGAGTCCACCTGTGTGTAATTTAATCTCAGTATAAATACAGTTGTTCTGTGAAGCCCTCAGAGGTTTGTTAGAGAACCTTAGTGAACAAACAGCATCATGAAGGCCAAGGAACACACCAGACAGGTCAGGGATAAAGTTGTGGAGAAGTTTGAAGCAGAGTTATGTATTAAAAAAAATATCCCAAGCTTTTGAACGAAGCACTGTTCAATCCATCATCCGAAAATGGAAAGACATGACCGTCCACCTAAACTGACAGGCCGGACAAGGAGAACATTAATCAGAGAAGCAGCCAAGAGGCCCATGGTAACTCTGGAGGAGCTGCAGAGATCCACAGCTCAGGTGGGAGAATCTGTCCACAGGACATCTATTAGTCATGCACTCCACAAATCTGGCCATTATGGAAGAGTGACAAGAATAAAGTAATTGTTGAAAGAAAGCCATAAGAAGTCTCATTTGTAGTTTGTGAGCAGCCATGTGGGGGACACAGCAAACATGTGGAAGGAGGGGCTCTGGTCAGATGAGACCAAAATTGAACTTTTTGACATAAAAGCAAAATGCTGTGTGGCGGAACACTAACACTGCACATAACCCTGAAAAAACACCATCCCCAGCGTGAAACATGGTGGTGGCAGCATCATGTTATGGGGATGCTTTTCTTCAGCAGGGACAGGAAAGCTGGTCAGAGTTGATAGGAAGATGGATGGAGCCAAATACAGTACAATCTTAGAAGAAAACTTGTTATGCGCGTACACATGATCGGAAATTCCGACAACAAATGTTCGATGTGAGCTTTTTGTCAGAAAATTCCGACCATGTGTAGGCTCCATCGGACATTTCCTGACAGAAATTCCGACAACAAAAATTTGAGAGCTGGTTCTCCAATTTTCCCACAAGAAAAGTTCTTGTCGGAAATTCTGATCGTCTGTATGCAATTCCGACGCACAAAAAAACACGCATGCTCAGAATCAAGCAGAAGACCCGAACTGCCTATTGAACCTTATTGATCTCAGCTCGTCGTACGTCTTGTATGTCACCGCGTTCCTGACATTCGGAATTTCCAATATGCAACACAAGCTTGAGCCAACATTCCGTCGGAAAAAAATCCACGGTTTTGTTGTCTGAATTTTTGATCGTGTGTACGCGGCATTTGAGTCTGCAAAAGACTTGAGACTGAGGTGGAGGTTCACCTTCCAGCAGGACAACGACCCTAAACATACAGCCAGAGCTACAATGGAATGGTTTAGATCAAAGCATATTCATGTGTTAGAATGGCCCAGTCAAAGTCCAGACCTAAATTCAATTGAGAATCTGTGGCAAGACTTGAAAATTGCTGTTCACAGACGCTCTCCATCCAGTCTGACAGAGCTTGAGCTATTTTACAAAGAAGAATGGGCAAAAATGTCACTCTTTAGATGTGCAAAGCTGGCAGAGACATCCCCAAAAAGACTTGCAGCTGTAATTGCAGCGGAAGGGGGTTCTACAAAGTATTGACTCAGGGGGGCTGAATACAAATGTACACCACACTTTTCACATATTTATTTCTAAAAAAAAAATGAAAACCATTTATCATTTTCCTTCCACAATTATGTGGCACTGTAAATTCTATAGTTTGTAGATGTTATAACTTTTCCGCAAACCAATCAATATACGCAAAGTGGGATTATTTTTTACCAAAAATATGTAGCAGAATAAAATTGGCCTAAATTAATGAAGAAATGTGATAAAAAAAAAATTATTGGATGTGTTTTATAGCAGAAAGTAAAAAATATTGTTTTAAAAAAAAAAATTGTCGGTCATTTCTTATTTAAAGCGCAAAAAAATTTCATCCGCAGAGGTAATCAAATACCACCAAAAGAAAGCTCTATTTGTGGGGAAAAAAAGGACATACATTTTATTTGGGTACCATGTCGTACGACCGCACAATTGTAAGTTAAAGGGGTTGTAAAGGTTCGTTTTTTATTTTCTAAATAGGTTCCTTTAAGCTAGTGCAATGTTGGTTCACTTACCTTTTCCTTTGATTTACCTTCTAAATGTTTTTTTTCTTTGTCTGAATTTCTCACTTCCTGTTTCTCCTCAGTAAACTTCACACCATCATCCGAGTGGTGTGGAGTCAGCCAGAACAGCTTACTGAACAGCTTACTGAGGAGGAACAGGAAGTGAGAAATTCAGACAAAGAAAACAAAGAAAAAAAACATTTAGAAGGTAAATCAAAGGAAAAGGTAAGTGAACCAACAATGCACTAGCTTAAAGGAACCTATTTAGAAAATAAAAAACAAACCTTTACAACCCCTTTAAAGTAAGGCAGTGCCGTAGAGCAAAAAATATCCTAGTCATGAAGGGGGGTAAATCTGCCGGAGGCCAAGTGGGTAATTCATGTGCGTTAATGCGGGTTATGTCACTTATTAACACGCATTGCATCAAGGCAGCCCATGGAAACCAATTGACTTTGGATGCACAAAAATGCACTATGGTGCATTGCAGAACATTGCAATGCATGTGCGTTGCCTAACCAGGGATATGCAATTACCGGACCTCCAGCTGTTGCAGAACTACAAGTCCCATGATGCATAGCAGCCACAAGCATGACACCCGAAGGCAGAGGCATGATGGGACTTGTAGTTTTGCAACAGCGGGAGGCCCACTAATTGCATATCCCTGCGTAGTGTGTTGGAGTGCTTTTAATAAATGGCACCGCAATGCGTCAACGCTTGTTTTGTGCAACGCAGAGGTAAATCGTTTCTCAACATATATTTATTTCTACAGCGCACTTTGCTGTTTGCCTGCAGTATTGCTTTAATGTCACTTTCTGGAACACGTGAGGACAACGCAAGCATTGAACAATCCTAAAAATGAACTCCAGTCTCTTCCGTTCATGTAGCAGTTGACAATAATTGAAGCAAACTTTGCTTGAGTAAGTAGAGAAAATGTTTAGTTGCTCAGTAGCAATCAAGAAGCTGCCAATGCAGCACAGCCTGTACACAACAGTCTCAGTTCTTAATATATTAAGAATAGCTAATAAGAATTGCATTCAGTACAAGACGTGGTTCTGCGCTGCTGCCCAGACATAAAGAGTAAGAATAGACACACAGACTTACATTAGGCAAACAGAACAAAGGAAGTGGTATCGTCCTATGGACATGAAGACATTTCCGCATTTAAAAGTTACAAGTCTGGTACAGTAAGAAATAAAATCAAAATGAGTGCTTTGCCTGGAAATTAGAACAATGTGGTTAAGTGATGTTTCTTATACCCATAAACAATTTGAAAACATAAGCTGTATATTGCAGGGGCTGCATATAAATTAGAATGACCCCAAGATGAGGTTTTTAGTAGGCTTGTGCAATTCGTTTCGTAACGAATCGAAATTCGTCCGAATTTAGCAACTTTCGGACATTCGGAAGCATTCGAATTTCCGAACAGAGCAATTACGAATAAAACCGAATCCGAAATAAATTATACCGCAAAATAGCGAATGCCCGAAGGTCTTCGGCATAATTCGTTATGAAAAAAGTTACGAATGTACGAATCCATTCGAAGCACAAAAACACTCACTCTGCTCTGCTCTCTGCTTCTCCCTCACCGTGCTGAACTCCCTCTCAAAATGGTGTACAGGGGGCGGAGGCTATAGCCGCATGAAAAAACGAAAGTAAAATACGAGATTTCGAATCCATTCGAAGCACAATAACACTCACTCTGCTCTGCTCTCTGCTTCTCCCTCACCGTGCTGAACCCTCTCAAAATGGTGTACAGGGGCGGAGCCTATAGCCGCATGTAAAAAACGAAAGTAAAATACGAGATTTCGAATCGTTACAAATAACCGCTATGTATTTAGAAAAGTACAAATCCATTTGAAGCACATTAGGCATAATAGGCAGCGTCGTTGTGAGAGACACAGAAAATTACGAATCAACGAACCCAAAAAAAGTTACGAAAGTAGGAGTTGTGTCCAGAATCAACGAAAAACAACGTACTCTACCGAAAGTCTGAATTATAAAGCAACAAAAAATTCAACGAAAAATGTCGCTTGCAAAAATACGAATGAGTCCGAACACGAAAAATCCCGTCTAGCAAAATTACGAATGATTACGAATCAACAGGACCGGAAAGAAACGAACCGAAACGGAACGAATTTTTCCGTTGTGCACAAGCCTAGTTTTTAGTGTTGATAATGTGCTAATACAGCAATGCCGCTGATTGTGGTTTGATGGAGTTTTATTGTTACACGTGTCATGGGACTGTGTTAATTATGCGACTCCCCCGATCATGTGAAATTTAAATTGATGGTCAGTGTCAATATCCATTGCACCAGATGAAGCCGGAACTGTGAATCTAGTCAGGCAGATGGACTCTGACTGTGTGACAGTAATCAAGCGGCTTTGGTTTTCCTTTTCCTGTGAATGCTTCCATTAAAGTTGCATTATCTTTTGTCCAGTAGCTTCAGTCTCTCCGTAGCATCAGACACTTTCTGACTCCTAGACGAAACAGCAGTACCTGAGCATTTATATTACTGGCAGTGAAACTGAACAAGCTTGAAGGCCATGCATTTAGAACTAAATCTCTGCATGCAACCCTTTGTTTGCAGGTTGAGCACCAGGAGATTTTAAATGCATGTGGAGATTTTTCCATCAAATAATTAATGGCATCTGTTTTCCTATATAAAAGATTACTCTTTACTTCCTGTTCTGTTTAATTAACTGTCACCTGCACAGGAAGTGCTGTCTGTGTCTCCATCGGCAGGATTTCCCCTCAATTCCTGTCCAAAATCTGTCAAAAGGCCAGAAAGTGAGAAAATTTACTCTCACTCCTAAATGGAGACACAAAAACAAGTACAAGGCGCAAACTACCAGCTCCAACATGGCCCAAAGAAGTCCATACAAAATTTGATAAATAATAATGATTAAAGTCCGTACACTCAGGGCTGCCACCAATGAAGAATAGAAGCCAAAATTCCGGACAAACTGAAAACAAGGAAAAAGAGGCGCCTCTAAAGCCCCATACACACTATCAGTTTTCTTGCAGGTTTTTCTCTTCAGGTTTACCAAAACCATCTAATATGAGGTCAAACCTTAAGAGTTTCAATTCGTATGCAATCAGGCAGGCCCTTGCACTACATGGTTTTGGTAAACCTGAAGAGAAAAACCTGCAAGAAAACTGATAGTGTGTATGGGGCTTTAGTGTAATAAAGACAAATGGCAACTCACATGGGTGAAGACAAAAACAGGCACATCTGTGAGTAAAGCATCTAGGGGCACAGTAGGGGACCGATTGGCGATTTCTCCTAATCCCCACTGGTCTCAGGAAGGAGTGTGGCAGGCACATCTCTATCTATGGATAGCAGTTTCGGCTGGTGCTCAAAATTTTTAGGTGGGCGCAAACAAACTGAAAAATTCAGAAAAAAAAACATCAGTTGCAGCTTCACTGTGCTCATCAATTGCAGCCACTGTGCCATCAAACGCAGCCACTGCGCCCATCAGTTGCAGCCACTGTGCCCATCAAATGCCGCCACTGTGCCCATCAATTGCAGCCCCTGTGCCCATCAAACGCAGCCACTGTGCCCATCAAACGCTGACACTGTGCCATAAAGTTCAGCCACTGCTGCCACTGTGCCATCAAATGCAGCCACTGTGCCATCAAATGCAGCCACTGTGCCCATCAAATGCCGCCACTGTGCCCATCAATTGCAGCCCCTGTGCCCATCAAACGCAGCCACTGTGCCCATCAAACGCTGACACTGTGCCATAAAATTCAGCCACTGCTGCCACTGTGCCATCAAATGCAGCCACTGTGCCATCAAATGCAGCCACTGTGCCCTTCAAATGCTGCCACCGTGCCATCAAATGCTGCCACTGTCCCCATCAAATGCTGCCACTGTCCCCATCAAATGCTGCCACTGTGCCCATGAAATGGTGCTGGGCAACCGAGATAAACAGACTGGCCCTGGGCACATTTTTTAAAGTGGCCAGGGCATGGCATGGGCAGAAGGGAGCGGGCTTAATCTTTATTGAGAAGGGCGCACTGAGAATTTCAGCACTCTCCTCCTCACTGAACGGGCAGACTGTCATCCTTGCTCGGTCTCACGGCACAATGTATTCCCCAACTCCTCCGTTCCAGCAGCCCAATCTCTTCCTTATCTCTCCTACTTCTTGCAACTATTAATCACTCCCCTCCTCACTAAGCTCCACTCTGCTGTCAGCTTCCTCTCCTCCATGTGAGTCACTCTCACTTTGTCCGGCTCATTTCACCTCCACCCTCCCTGTATGTACTCCTCTCTCTGTCTTCCCTGCAAAACCCTAACCATGTAGTAAGTCAGCACCGATCCTCCTGTTTTATCTCTTTATTTTCTGCCTTCTCCATAAATCTGCAGTACACACATTCTGCAACCTCCTGTCTCAGCTCTGGGCATTCCACAACCCATTTGTATGACACCCTCTCCATCCCAGTTTACTTCTATCTCTACTAACTGTCCTGTCATCATCATGCAGTCTAGCACATTCTCTCCTGTCTGTTGCTACCCTCTGTAAAACTGCCTTCCTACTGTCTTGCTGCCCCTTTCCTGTCCCGCTGCCCCTTTCCTGTCCCGCTGCCCTCCTCCTGTCTCGCTGCTCCCATGCTGCTCCCCTTCTGTCCTGCTGCCCCTTTCCTAATGGTTGGTGGGTTTAGGCACTCGTTTGCTGGTCATTTGCACATGGTGTTGGGGGCGGAGCCTCTCGGGCCCCTTCAGGGGTATATATTGGAGGTTTGCACAGCATGGATCTCATTGTTTGCTTTCTTTCACTGAGGACAGACACACAAGTGCAGGTCCTTCCCTTGGAATTTACTACTCTTAGACCTACTTCACCAAGGTATACTTTTATATGTCTATATATTACTCGCTGCAAGCATTTACATGCAACTTGTTTTCTCATCACAGTCCTCACCACACACCTGTATTTCATTCCATTCACACTCTCTTTCACTTATTACTTTCCTCTCTGATCCTTCCTTAATCATACTAGTCAATCTGGTATTTTTTTCACTCTCCCCCTCAGTCTCCATACTCTAACCATTCTTGGCTCATGTCTTTTACACATGCAAAGACATATATGTTACCATATACTCGTATACTCCTATATTTTAATTATTCAATATACATATTTATATTTAGAGCCAACATTCCTCTTGGATTCACTGACACTCTTGGGGTTACACCTATTCCATCCATGCTGGGCCTTCCTTCCGTTTTACTCCGATTTGGGGCTTTGTTTGGCTCCGCCTCCTCAGCTCCCTGGTGAGACAGTCGCTGCCGCCGTTTGAGCTTCACCCCCGCTGTCTTTTGGCAATGTCCAGTGGTGAGTATGGGGTTTTCCATATTCAAGGCCCCCCCCCCCTGTGCCTTCATATCATGCTTTATACTATATCACTCTCATTTTAGGTACACTACGTGCATCTACCCCTGAAGAGCGAGCCAAGCCTCGCGAAACGCGTCGGGTTACTTTTGATGCCTATGTGTTTACATAATTACTGTCAGATACTCGTAATATCATTTTACCTAATTTATATTGGTCTTGTATTTTGTATGAATTGGCCCATGTTCATGACATCAATGTATGTACTGCTTTTTACCTGAATAAATATACACTGCAATTATTCTTGCGATTTTTTTATTGGCCTAACAGTGCTCACCTCACTCAAAGTCCCAAGGGCGAATCTCTCTTTCTTTCCTGTCCCGCTGCCCTCCTCCTGTCTCGCTGCTCCCATGCTGCTCCCCTTCTGTCCTGCTGCCCCTTTCCTGTGCCGCTGCCCTCCTCCTGTCTCGCTGCCCCCCTCCTGTCCCGCTGCCCCCCTCCTGTCCCGCTACCCCTTTCCTGTCTTGCTGCTCCCCTCCTGTCTCGCTACCCCCCCTCCTGTCTCGCTGCTCCCCTCCTGTCTCGCTGCTCTCCTGTCCCTCTTTCCCCCTCCTGTCTCGCTGCCCCCCTCCTGTCCCGCTGCAACTCTCCTGTCCTGCTGCCCCCCTCCTGTCTCGCTTCTCCACTCCTGTCTCGCTGCAACCCTCCTGTCCCGCTGCAACCCTCCTGTCTCGCTTCCCCCCTCCTGTTTCGCTGCCACCCTCCTTTCCCGCTGCCACCCACTTTTCCGGCTGCCCCTCTCCTGTCCCACTGCCCCCTCCTGTCCCGCTGCCCCCTCCTGTCCCACTGCTCCCCTTTTGTAATGCTGCCAACCTCCAGTCTCACTGCCCCCCTCCTGTAACACTTCCCCCCTTCCTGTCCCTCTTCCCACCTCCTGTGATGCACTGTCAATCTGCCCTTCAGTTAGTCCAGAGACCAATGAGTCACAGTTGACTGGCAGGGGCAGCCCCACCCCCCATATGTCTTGTGTTTTCATCCTAGCAGTGCATAGTTTGCTCAGGGTGTCGGTGGTGAAGTCTGTATGAGGAGTCCAGAAATGGGGGAGGATCCAGCTGCATGAGGAATCCAGGAATCCAGTGAGTCCAATGATGGGAAGGATCTGTCTGTCTGCACACATTACAATCTGCATAGGGTGACATGACTGCTCTGTCTATCACTCGCACTGTGGCACTCACATATACATACACACTCATACACACGCACACATATTCTCACAAACATGTACACATGCATAAACACACATGCCCATACATACATAGGATGTCCCAATCATGCCTTAGAGTGCCAGGATTGGGACACTCCTCTCCTGCACATACTACCCACTGCCATACACTCCACACTCCTCTCCTGCACATACTACCCACCGCCATGCACTCCTCTCCTGCATAATCTACCCACCGCCATACACTCCACACCCCTCTCCCGTACATACTACCCACCACCATACACTCCACACTCCTGTCCTGTACATACTACTCACCGCCATACACTCCGCTCTATACAGTCACAATTTACCATTACCAAATTCTGCATTGCTGGGCATAGGTGAGGCTGCATTGCTGGGCACAGGTGAGGCTGCATTGCTGGGCACAGGTGAGGCTTCATTGCTGGGCACTGGTGAGGCTGCATAGATTGGCACTGGTGAGGCTGCATAGATTGTCACTGGTGAGGTTGCATAGATGGGCACAGCTGAGCCCTGCATTCCATTCTCCTGTATATACTACCCACCGCCGTACACTCTGCTCTATACAGTCACAATTTAACATTACCACTTTCTGCATTGCTCGGCACTGGTAAGGCTGCATTGCTGGGCACTGGTGAGGCTGTATTGCTGGGCACTGGTGAGGCTGCATAGATTGGCACTGGTGAGGCTGCATAGATTGGCACTGGTGGGGCTGCATAGATTGGCACTGGTGAGGTTGCAGAGATGGGCACAGCTGAGCCCCGCATTGTTTATGTAGTGCACTCCTGAACTCTGCACTCTGTTTTTTCTCTGTCTTACCTTCATAGCATTTGGTAGTCATATCTCAAAAAATTCTAAGCAGTATCTTTTTTTTTATCTTTATTTATGGACGAAATGTGAGAAATAACATACATATCATACAATCATTCCATAAACACAGAAACTACATATATCATTTAAGGAAAATATGCTTATAAAATAGTTTACCATTTGCCAATAAAAAAAAAATGTCCCCAGATTTCATTTTAAAAATCTGGTCACCTTAGCATAGAGATGAGCCTGCCACACTCCTTCCTGAGACCAGTGGAGATTAGGAGAAACTGCCACTCTGTCCCCTACTGTGTCCCTGGATGCTTTACTCACAGATGTGCCTGTTTTTGTTTTCATCCATGTGAGTTGCCATTTGGCTGTCTTTATTAAAAAGTGTTTTAAAGTTCTACACATAGAGGTGCCTCTTTTTCCTTGCTGCTAAATTGAGACACAGACAGCAACAAAAATGTTGATAGGGGTTCACCTTTTCACAATCCATCCAAAAGTAAAAGTTCTGGCTGAAGTTGGCCCTGAAAGCCACTCCTCATGCAGGTAGAAGTATTCGCCCTGGTTCACACTGGTGCGATTTGACATGCGATTTGACATGTCAAATCGCATTTCAAATCGGCAAAATTTGCGGGCAATGGCACCATCCTAATCGGTGCGATGCCGCATCTGCGGCGCTGCACCGATTTCAAAAAGTAGTTTCTGTACTACTTTTTGCGATTTCAGCGAAATTTGCCGCAAATTGCGGGCAATGGCACCATCCTAATCGGTGCGACGCCGCATCTGCGGCGCTGCACCGATTTCAAAAAGTAGTTTCTGTACTACTTTTTGCGATTTCAGCCGCGATTTACATTGACATCTGTGTCAGATGTCTCTGTAATCGAGCTGAAATCGGGACTGACAGGCAGGAGTGAAATCGTGCAAGTTCAGCTGAACTCGCACGGCTTCACTCCCGCAGCCCCAGTGTGAACCTGGGCTTCATGACACAATACTTTTAAGGCCCCATGTACACTGGCCCCATGTTCTCAAACTCTTTTAAACGCCTTTCTCCTGGCAGCATCAAAAACGTGCTTGGGTGTTCAATAGTTACGTTGGACAGAATATACATTTTTTTCTGGCCTTTGGCATGAACGAATGCTGAAGAGTATTGTATGTTTAGTCACCTTTAGATGTGTTTACACCTATTTAGGCGCATCAGGTGTACCTCAAGTCGCCTCAAAGTAGTGCAGAGACTACTTTGAAGTCACACAGATATGAATGGTACTCATTGAAAATCATAGGGTACAACTTGTCATGCGACTTTGCAGTCCCAAGTCACAGGACAAGTCGCACAAGTGTGAAAGGGGCCTTAATGTGGATTTTCATGAGGCCTAGGTCTCCTCTTCTTTTCTTGGAAGAACCAACTGCACAATTAAAATGAAAACTTAAGTGCCATTGTAAGTGACACCAACAAACAAGATTAATCACTTGCCTACTGGACACTTATACCCCCTTCCTAACTGCACCCAGCTAGGCTCCACCCACAATTTATAAAAGATCCTGCCGGGAAAGATGTGAGCTCACCTTACTTTCTAGAAGAATTTAAAGCAGAAACCTAGTTAATGGGGCAATAAGTTACCCCTGCCTACATGCATATTTTATATTGTTTGCTAAATGCATTTGACAAAGAGCAATAGATCTTGAACTAAGAATATATCTTGCTTGGTGTCAGTGATCAAGATGTCTTTCCCAGCGAAGAACCCACATTTTTCTTTTTTACACTATCCTTCCTCTTCATGATTTTCCTTGTCATGTTAGCCATTGGTGGCTTTCCATCATTTTCTTATCATTGTCTTACCCACTAGGACTATGACCTTATAATGATTTTAATTTCTCACTAGTTTATTATTACTCAGCCTTCCTAGTTACAGTACACACACTCCATACCCTTGTGAAAATGACCTTTGATGTCCCTCTAATATATGGCAGCATATTTTGCAAATGAATCCAGCAGAGATATGGATTTCAGATCTGCACAGCGTCTATGAATTTTATAGCATATTGGAGAAACAAATCTCCTAATTCTTCATAACACATACACTGATAATTTACTTTTAGACAGAAGCTGGAGAGTTATATCAGTGATTTCTTGTGCCTTAGTGGGTTCTTGTGGTGAGATCTCTGCACTTGAGAAGTTGAGCACGCTGGTTACCGCAGTTAGGATTTCTATTCTCCCTGTTGGATATATTTGTTTTATATATAATGGAGAATGCAACATGAGAAAAAAGAAGTCCCTGATGTAGCAGGTTAATGTGTATTTGTAGCACTTACCCCTGAAGAAGCTGCTGATGTGTGGGTCCCTGACTCCGGATGACAATGACCCTTCCCGCATCGCCACACCTCCTGACATGCCAAGATTGAAAAGGGAATATTTATTTGTGCAACACAGGGTGAAAGAAGAATAAACCAAATGAAAGAACAGTAAACAAATGCACAATAACAAGCACCAGTAATGCATAACTCTGAAACTAGCTGACAGACCAATGTCTCTACTCTCACTGTGAAAACCTCCTTTGATGTGCACCTCAAACCATCCTCCACACAACTGCTCATGCCCATGAACTCTCCTGCTTTTTACTTCCTCCCGGCTCTCTGTCTTGCTGGAGTTTCTAGTTCCACACGTTCTGCAGTTCTGCAGCACCAGGCTCAGTCTCTCTGGGGACTACATCCCCCACGTGTCCCAGCAGACACTGTTCTCTCCCAGTCGGCACAGCAACCAATTACAGCTTCTCTTGTTTTTCTTGAGTGGTGGGCAGGCTCTCCTGTGGTTCACAGTGGCTTCAGCCCAGTCTGTGCAGAGGTGGATGGGAGTGCTGCAGACCATAGCTTATATAATACAGTGGAGAATATATAGTGCAGTCAGTGTAGTATATAAAATACAGTGCAGGGTATATAGTGCAGTGCAGAGTATATAATACAATGCAGTGCAGAGTATATAATACAGTGTGATAAAGTGGTTAAGGGGGACCCTATGACAGAATTAAGAAAAAAAACGGTGTGGGGTCCCCTTCAAACCCATACCAGGCCCTTTGGGTCTGGTATAGAGTTTAAGCGGAACTTCACTCCAAAACTGAAAAAAAAATAGGCGTGGGTCCCCCCCAAAATCCATACCAGACCCTTATTGAAGCAAGCTGCCTGGCAGGCCAGGAAAGGGGGGGAGAGCGAGTGTCCCCCCTGAACCATACCAGGCTGCTTGCCCTCAACATGGGGAGAGTGCTTTGGGGTTGATGGGGACAAGAGCCTACTCCCAACAACCCTAACCATTGGTTGTCAGGGTCTGCGAGTGGGGGGGCTTATTGTAATCTGGAAGCCTCCTTTAACAAGGGGACCCCCAGATCCTGCCCCCCATGTGAATGGGTATGTACCCCTACTCATTCATCAAAAAAAGTGTCAAAAAGTAAAAACCACAACAGACAGTTTTTGACAATTCCTTTATTAAAAAAGAAGAAAAAAAGTGTCCCACGATGTCCACCCATCTTCAATCACGGTGTTCGACGGACCCGAAAAATTGAAAAAAAAAAAGCTGTGCCTCAATGGTAGGCCTCCCCTGGTGACTGCTGTCTTTTGGCTTTGACAGCTGTTATAAAGGCAAGGGTGCGGGGCCACCCGTGACGTAACTGAGAGACCCTGCCCTCTTCTGACCATGTGACGTCGTGTGAGGGGGGTGGGGTCATCTGGTTAAATCAGTGGGCGGCCCCGCCCTTGCCTATATAAGAACTGTCGAAGGGAAAATACATCAGTCGCAGGGAGGCCTCCCCTCGAGGTGGAGCTTTTTAAATTTTTTCTATTTTTCAGGTCCATCGAGCGGCATGATTGAAGCTAGATGGACATCGCGGGACACTTTTTTTTTTAATAAAGGAATCGTCAAAAACTGCCTATTATTGTTTTTACTGTTTGAAACATTTTTTTGGTGAATGGGTAGGGGTACAATGTATCCGATACCCGTTCACATAGGGGGGGGGTGTGATCTGATGGCCCCCTTGTTAAAGGGGGCTTCCAGATTCCGATAAGCCCCCCTGCCTGCAGACCCCGACAACCAATGACCAGGGTTGTCAGGAAGAGGCTCTTGTCCCCATTAACCTAAGCACCCTCCCCATGTTGAGGGCATGTGGCTTGGTATGGTTTAGGAGGGGGGGGGGTGCTCGCTCGTCACCCCTCTATCCTGACCTCCAAACTACATACTCGGATAAGGGTCTGGTATGGATTTTTTTCCCTTGAAATCCATACCAGACCCGAAGGGCCTGGTATGGACTGGGGACGACGACCCTATGCTGTTTTTTTTTTCCTTGATTTTTCATCTATATTGCCGGAAGCTGGCAATACATTACAGTGGTGAGCAAGTAACCATTTCAATACCAGGCATTATCACCCCCTTCCCGCCCGGGACAATTTTCAGCTTTTAGCGCTGTCACGCTTTGAATGACAATTGCGCGGTCATACAACACTGTACCCCAATGAAATGTTTATCATTTTTTCCCCACAAATAGAGCTTTCCTTTGGTTGTATTTTATCATCTCTATGGGTTTTATTTTTTGTGCTATAAACAAAAAAAGAGTGACAATTTTGAAAAAAACACAATATTTTTTACTTTTTGCTATAATAAATATCCCATTTTTTTTTTTTAAACAATTTTTTTTTCTCAGTTTAGGCGGATATTTATTCTTCTACATAGTTTTGGTAAAAAAAATATAGTGATTGGTTTACACAAAAGTTATAGCACCTACAAAAAAGGGGATAGATTAATTACATTTTTTTTTTTTTACTAGTTTACTTTACTAGTTTTTTTACTAGTAATGGCGGTTATTTGTTATTTTTGTCAGGACTGCGATATTGCGGCGGACAGATCGGACACTTTTGACACTATTTTGGGACCATTGACATTTATTCAACGAACAGTGCTAAAAATATGCACTGATTACTGTGTAAATGTCATTGGCAGGGAAGGGGTTAACACTAGGGGGTGATCAAGGGGTTAAATGTGTTCCCTAGGGAGTGATTCTAACTGTGGGGGAGGTGACTGACTGGGGGAGGTGACCGATCGGTGTCCCTATGTACAAGGAAGACACCATCTGTCTCCTCTCCCTGACAGGACGTGGATCTCTGTGTTTACACACAGAGATCCATGTGGCTGGCTCTGTAACTGGTGATCGCGGGTGCCTGGCGGACATCGCGGGCCGCTAGGCATGCGCATCGGCTCCCGAGTGACGCGACGGCGCGCGCGCGCCCCCTAGCGGCCGGGTGGCCGAGGACATCATATGACGGCCGCCCAGGATGGCAGAGCCACCTTGCGGCCATCATTTCACTATATGCAGGATGTGAAGTGGTTAAATTACATTTTTTTGTTTAGAAATGTAATTTTGCTGCGACACTGTTCTACACATCACACAGACTAAGGGGACCCCCCAGGCACAATATTTAAAGGAATTTTTATTTATTTTTATTGTTTCACTTTAAGCATTATTAAAATCACTGCTCCTGAAAAAAACTGTCAATTTAAAAACTTTTTTTTTTGCATTGATACATGTCCCCTGGGGCAGTATCCAGGTCCCCATACACTTTTTATGGCAATAACTTGCATATAAGCTTTTAAAATGAGCACTTTTGATTTTTCATGTTCGTGTTCCATAGACTTTAAAAGGGTTCGCTGGAACTTTTTACCTGTTCGCGTGTTCTGGTGCGAACCGAACCGGGGGGTGTTCGGACCATCCCTAATTTCGCAGCTGAATCAAATGTAGGAAACGGTCCTGGATCTCGCTGGACATTCTTGAGTGCCTTGAAGCCTTCTTCACAAATGCAGTAGAAATGTTTTGTATGGGATTAAGTTCATTTTCATAGCAAAGAGGGACTTTGCAATTAATTGCAATTCATCTGATCACTCTTCATAACATTCTGGAGTATATGCAAATTGCCATCATAAGAACTGAGGCAGCAGACTTTGTGAAAATTAATATTTGTGTCATTCTCAAAACTTTTGGCCAAGACTGTACTATTGAAAGGGTTTTATAATCTGGGTTTGATAAATTCAAAAAACACCTTTCTCTAGAAACTGACCCTGTATACAATTCTCTGAATGACCCTAGGCCTAAATAGTTAGTCTGAGTACTGTATCTACGGGTTACCTAAACGTAGGGTGGGGAGGGGGGATTAATTTCTCTAGCGCATACAAGAACTAAACGGTTATATGTTCAGCCTCATTAGTTGGTCCCTTATGCCTACATTTTTTTTTTTTTTTTTTTGGCCAGCAGTTTATGGATAGTATGGTTAGAATGATGTTTTTAGGGTGTGGGGGAATGTGCTCCTTCCTCCAGCGGACGGATGGTTTTCCTCCCGCTGGCCGGGGGAGTATGGCCTACTGGACACCAGGGTTCATTACAACCCCTTCACTCTTATTTTGCTGGGATTTTGGGTGGGGGAAGTCGGGGCTAGTTGTTATTTGGGTTGGAGGGTGTCTCTCGCCTTGTTCGCTCTACTAATTGGGGCGCTCTGTTTTAGTTATGATTATGGGCTACCTCTAGCCCTCAGCTTAATGTTTTCACAGGTGCTTGGGCTGTGGTGGACTCAGTGCACCTTCACCGGGAACCGGAGACACTATCAGTACTCCTAGGTTCCGTTCTGGAACCCCCATATTTGGGGAATTCCAGACCTCTCTGGGTATAGGGGTGTGGAATGGTTAGACCAACCACCTCCAGGGGGGGGAGGGGGTCGGGGGACCCCCCACCTCAGTTTTCGGTTCAATGGTCTTTGAAGGACGATTGTTTAAGTGTACATTACAAGCTTATAACCCCTTTCTTCTTCTTTCCCCTTTTTTTTTCACCCTTTATCTTCTCCTTTCACATGCTCGAGGGACATCTCGCTCGATCCGGGATTACATTCCTCCTCCCATCTCAGATGAAGGCCTCTCACGCAGCCTCCGCACGCAGCATTCTTGGGTACCATTGGAACAGGGTAAAGGTAAGCACCTGCATCTTTCCGCGGAACCATCCCCTCTGATCCATGCCTAACGCCCACCAGCACATATCTACCCTCAAAATAGTTTCACATAACACCCAGGGCCTCAATTCCCCTGTCAAACGAAGGAAGGCCTTTCAGCAATACCATTCCATGCATGCAGACGTTCTCTTATTACAAGAGACCCATTTCCCGTCCACATTCAAACCTTCTTTTCTTCACCGAAGCTACCCCCAATTTTTCCTGGCATCAGCGGAAAATAAGACGAAAGGAGTGGCAGTGTGCTTTTCCAAGCACATCAGCCTCTCACAGCAGGAAACTATTGCAGACCCCATGGGACGTTACGTTTAAGTCTCCGGTCACATAGACGGAGAACTATATACCTTTTTGTCCTATTATGCCCCGAATAAGGGGCAAAATAATTTTTTTGACTCTCTTTTACGGACGCTGAAACCACATCTCAGGGGGTCTGTCTTCATCGGAGGTGACTCTAACATCGCCTTCGATCTTTCGCTAGATAAACGAGTAGATGGTACTGCTAAACCCAAACGCCCTGCCAAACAGAGCACACACATAGCTAAAATACTCCATGAGGCGGGTCTTGTGGATATTTGGAGGGAGGTCAATCCACGTACAAAAGACTACACACACTTCTCAGCCCCACATAATTCTTATGCAAGGATAGACCATGTATTCACTAATCCCTACACAATACCACTACTCCGGAGTTCCAAAATTGTAGAATCCCCCCTGTCTGATCATTCAATGGTCACTGTGACCACGCTTAGGTCCTCAGGAGAGAGAAGCACACCCAGATGGCGATTACAAGAATCCCTCTTGAGCGACCCAATACAATGTTCTTTGGTGGAGGCAGCCATTAAAGAATATTTCCTGATAAACGATACGGAGGAAGTCTCCCCGCAAACAATATGGGCAGCACACAAATCGGTTATTAGGGGGAAATTCATTCAGTTATCCTCAAAGCTCAAAGCGGAACGAAGGGCAGAGACACACAGGCTCACGGAGGAATTTCACTCTCTAGCCAAAGCGCACAAACGTAACCCAACACCAGATTCATTAGCTAACTTGGACAGGGCTAGGATACTACTTAACCTACACTTAACTACAGCAGCAGAACAACATCTTAGATGGACGGGTGCTAAATTTTATTCACATAAAGACAGGATAGGCTCTAAACTGGCGGTGAAACTCACTCCTAAACACTGGCCTTCCCCAAAATCCGGACAACCGGGGGAGACTTGACACAGAACCCGGATAAAGTCATGGACACCTTTTTACAATTTTACTCGAACCTATACAAACAGAACCGAAGGGCCCCCTGCAGGACAGACGAAGACCTTTTAGCGGACCTACAGTTACCCCTCTTGACGGATGATCATAGAGACATACTAGAAGCCCCGTTTACTCAAACGGAAGTCTTGACCACCATTAATTCACTCAAAGTGGGATCCTCCCCTGGCCCGGACGGCTTTTCCACCGGGTATTATAAAAAATTTGGTCCAATACTGACACCGCACTTAGCACGGTTCTTTAACTCTCTCAGGGATGGAGCTCAGCTAGGAACAGACCTGAACGTAGCTTATATCTCGGTCATATCCAAACCTGAAAAAGACCCATGTGAGGTGAGCAATTACAGACCAATTTCACTTATTAATAACGATGTCAAAATTATGACAAAGATTATAGCTAATAGACTGTCTGGTTTCATCTCCTCCTACATCCACAAGGACCAGGTGGGCTTCATTCCCGGGAGGCAGGGCCCGGACCAGATCAGAAGATCGATAGACATTATTTCACTTTTACAATCACGATGGGATGGGGGTGGCCAACAAAAAGGTTACTTGCTCTCAATTGATCTACACAAAGCCTTTGATTCCATAGATTGGGATTATCTGTCTGGTACACTTGCGAGATGGGGATTTGGCCCATTTTTCCTCAACCTTATAAGCTCCCTCTATTCTACACCCACTGCTCAAATACGTTTGATGGGGAGATACTCAGACTCCTTCCCTGTTAGGAGGGGTACCAAGCAGGGTTGCCCCCTATCTCCCCTCCTATTTGCGATAGCAATTGAGACGTTAGCCATCGCGCTCAGATCGAACCCTGACTTTCAGGGAGTCAAATGCGGACCACAAGAACATAAATGCGCATTGTATGCAGATGACCTACTCCTCTTTGTGACATCCCCACTTACGTCTACCCCGGTTATTCTTAAAACACTGAAGGCCTTTAGTGAGGTATCGGGTCTGAAAGTCAATATGAGTAAGTCAACGGCCCTGAATGTCACTGTTCCACAGGACATGCTTTCCCTATTATCTAAAAACTTAGAATTTGTGTGGGCCTCCGGGGCAATACCATACTTAGGCATCAAATTGACTTCTGACATAAGCCACCTCTTTACGGCAAATTACCCCCCCATTATGCAGAAATGCAGGACAGAGCTTGAAAAATGGTCGAGAAGCGGCTTATCTTGGATTGGTAGAATCCACGCCATTAAAATGACTCTCCTACCGCGTTTATTGTACTTATTCCGATCCTTCCCTATCCCGATCAACAAACAGGTACTGGCCAAACTGCAATCGGACATTGTCCGCTTTGTATGGGGCAACAAAGGATACAGATGTCCCTCGGGAACCTTATTCCGCCTAAAATCACAGGGAGGTTTAGGCCTCCCGAACTTATGGAATTATTACCTGGCTGCTCAGATAGCACAAATCTCAATGGTGTTCACAAGGGGACAGAAACCAGATTGGCTCTCTATAGAAAGACAGGCTGTCCCCTCGAACACCATCGACTATTTGCTGTGTTGTAACCCGAAAATCAGACCTGCAATTCTCTCTCCTACGCTTTCTCACTCGGTCACTTTATGTTCACGAATATATAGTTATTCATCCCTGACCTCCCCATTGAAACCACTAGCCCATCTGTTCCACAACTCTGCCTTTCCGCCGGGATTGAATATTAGAGCTTTTAAATGGTGGACTGATAAAGGCATGTACCGGATTGGACACTTTCTTTCTCCCGCGGGCCCTATAACTTTATCACACTGCAAAAAGAATCTGGATATGCCTGACTCTGAACATTTCCGTTTCTCCCAAATTGCACATTTCATGCACTCCATCTGGTCTAACAAGTCAGTAACACATATGATTACACCCCATGAACACTGGTGCTCGGACACTATGGATCAGAGGGGTGGTATCTCCCTAATTTACACAGCCCTGTCGACTAGGTTGACCAAACCATCCTATGCTCGGAGATGGGAGGAGGATGTGGACGGATCGTGGGACACTGAGATTTGGTTTCGAGCTTCGCAACGAGCTTTTAAAGGTATACTCAACGTATCTTTGATTGAAGCTAGTCTGAAAGTCTTAATGCGGTGGTACTACGTTCCTTCCAGGCTGGCCATAATGTATGCAGGCACACCACCAGTTTGCTTTAGGGGTTGTGAACTGGAGGGCACTATGCTCCACACATGGTGGTCCTGTCCGCGCATCAGATCTTTCTGGCACAAGGTTTTTCGCACACTTAGCTCCCTGACGGGTAAACTGATCACCCCACGACACAATATAGCACTTCTGAATCACCCAATCCCCAATTTACCCAAAACCTCCCAGAAGCTTTCATTTTATATACTATTGGGAGCCAAATTAACCATAGCTAAGGCCTGGAAGAACCCCACAGTATCGTTTACAGGATTCAGAAGAAAGATCTCCTGGATCATGACCCAAGAACAAATAGTCGCTAAACTTACTGATAAGAATGAAAAATTTATGGCCACCTGGGAACCGTGGGCCACCGCATGCAACGTATCTCTGATACCCGGTGTACAGCCTGGATTTCTGAGTACACACATCCAACCTACTTAACATGGGACTGTCTACTCCTCTTTCTCTCACACGTTTCTATATCCTCTCCTATTTATTGCCTCCCTTGGCATCTTTGGGTTATTACAACAAATGTGAACGTACTACTATCTTATACACTTAATATAGGTCACGAAATTGTATTTGTTTCGTTATGAACTTCTTAATCCTTGTTCGGAGCATAGTCCTCCGGTTTAATACTTTCTACTTTGAGATAACATAGTTGAAATACCTTAGTTCTTCACATACACATACATGACAAACTTATGGACACTTCCTAGGCACCGGATTCTCCAATCTCCGGGATGCAGTATGAGCCCTTGGGGGCATCTCGGGAGTCGGGGAGTCGGGGATAGGTTGGTGTGGGCTTTTTACTTTTCGGGATTTGAAGGTCCATTACAGGATAAGGGAGGATACTGCTAGGATAATATTAATCACAGCATAGCACAAGAGTTTTCTGTGTTTAACATATTGGACCAAATGTTTCTATGACCGCTCACTGTATTACTGTAATGTTCAGACTTATTGTTGGAGATTCTGTATCGCCTAAAATCTCAATAAAAATATTTGAACTTAAAAATAGTTAGTCTGTTTATTTATTTTTTATTTGTGTTTTTTGTTTGTTTGGCCATTCCTCATAGAGGTGATCGGGAAGGTTCTTCTCCACCGCACTGCATGCCATTATCGTGCATTTGCCGCATTCTTGTAGCATTATATACATTTGTGATAAAAATATATTGTAATCAGAAGGGGAGTTTTTCTGCCGAGTCAAGGTGACCTTACGGGCGCCCGGGGCTTCCAATTTATTGCCTACTGGCATTTAAGTTGGGGCCATCCTTCCATCAATAGGTTTCCATCCTTGTCTTTTAGTTCTGACCTATTTGTTTTCTTTCCATTGGTGCATTGACTCTCACTTGATTCTGTTCTCACTATGACCATCTTATGGCCATTGTGAAGATTGCATCTAGTATGCGGTGATCCTTTATTCATCGCTCTGAGATGTCGAAGCGTCATTTCCAGTGCACGGTAACGTGTCATTTCCGGCCGCCTTTCACATCCACCCTGTCTTTAACAACTAGTATGGATTGGTTCCCTGTAAGGTGGAACTGATTTGCCCGCCACGCCTACAGTTTTGGCACCAATTTGGTTGTCCTATAGGCGAGGGAGAAGATGCCTATATAAGCTTTGGTGCTTTTTCTTGGTGGTATAGCTGCCGCTATCGGAGGAAGTTTATTTGTTCAAAGATGACATCTTTCAGGTATCTGTAAAGGAATTACCTTATCTTATGCTTCATCTTACTTTTAAAATGATTTTTGAGGACTTTCTGATTCATATATTCCTTATTTTTGATAGATGGATTGTCGGTCTCTTAAACATTGACCAGCACCTTTTTTGTTCTGATTTTCTACCCATTCTTCAAGATTAAATTTTGAAGTGGATGAACAAGGTATTTGTTTTCTCATACCTCTTTATTAATATCTCTTTCTCCTTTCTTTTTCTTTTTTTATATACATGACAAGTCCTTTTGACCTTATTTCATCCCTTTACAGATACCCTCTGTGTGAATACAATAATTTTCCGTTCCTTTTTGGAGTCCCTGAATGGCCTTAAATTCAGGTATTCTTATAAAATCTGATTCCATACACTCAGCTTTGCTACAGCACCTGTTGAACTTTATTTAATTATTCTCTCCTCCTTCCTCCAGGTGACTATTCACCTTCCATTGTCTTTATCAGCACATTATATAACCATGTGCTTTTTATGAGCTAGCACCTTCTCTAAGGTTCACCACAAGACTCCACTATGAGAATACCCCCCCCTGATACCAGCTATTCTTTTTTGATTTCCTCAACAATGCACAGGTAATGAAGGCTTATGCGGTGGTTTTGAATATCTCCTTGTATCACTTCTCTGTCGAATATTTAAATATTATGTTGTATAGCAATATATTAGTGTATTCTTGTATATTTATTGTGTACATCTTGTGTTTCAGTAATACATGACAAAAATTATTACTCCTGAAGAAGCCAGTATAATTGGCGAAACGTCGAGATTATCTGTCTGTATAAACTCCATTGTTTTCTTGCTGTAATTGAGATGATTTTATCATATATGAAATGTATTTTTTCTACTAAATAAAACTATATTTTTATCAATATTGTGTTTGAGTGCACCTTAAAAGTCCCATCTTTCTTTATTCATATTTTCAAATCACAAAGGACGTGGTGCCTATTGACCTATAGATATCAGATGATTTTCTTGTCTTCAAAAAACACCTGTTGACCCTGCCAAAAATCTAATGAGGTGATAATTTTCTGTGCAAAATGTCTGTTCTATTATCATTACTTTCTAGCTCTGTCTTTGAAGTACTGAACACCTCTACCTAATTTATGGAGAAGAGGTGAGGTAGAGGGGTTCTGTATTTCTGACTGTCCTAGAGATGGCAACACTGATCCTCCATAGTGGTTAGTGAGTGTTCTCATATTATTCTATGAAGTGTGTTACTGGCAGGATCCCCAGGCAAAAGAATAGGACAAAAGCAATTTAAAAAAATCAAAACAATATAGCCGCCGCATCTAAGGCCTGGTAAGCTGCAATGTATTACATTTTTGTTCCTGGGTAAACACACGCCAAAGAAGATCTATCCCTCTCCAATTATATACAAAGACAAGAATAAGACTGAAACCTAAACAAGTACACTTATCCTACCTTAACCTCCCTAGCGGTATGATTATGTCTGATTTTTGATGCTGAAAGCGGTACAATTGTTTTGCATGGAAATTTGGCGTTTCATATTGTAAGCCTGTAATTCTTAGGAATACCTCACCTAAATCTGTCTAGTAGACATCTCGGTATGATAAAGTTTTAAATACAAAATCATAAATTATAATATATTAAATAACTATAAATAACAAATAATAATATAATAATAATACATTTTAGTCAATAATATAATCAAATCAAAAACACTGAAATTTGTCCAAATAAGGATGCAATATTACTAGTCATATTGGTTCCGTAAACATCCCAGGTATATTACATTTTGAAACATGGGACTGCACAAAGTCCGACGTCACAACCAGGACAATGGAACCTGGTTTCCTTTAGGATTTTATTTCCACTGTCATCTCGTTTGGAGCAACAAACCACGCACATCCTTATGGGTGCTGACTTTTTCTCGGTTGGTGGGATGTAGTCCATGAAGTGACGACCAGTCAGGGATTCCGGGTTGACAACGCCAGCAGTACGACGTCCACCTCTATTCACAGCCATTGGTGTTTGGTGGTTCAGAAAGATCAGTTCAGCAACTTTGCAAATAAAGTCAGCATGAACCATAGGCTTGTCACTCTTTTTTTTAAACAGAAAGTAGGCATTCCACAAGCATTGCTCAAGAAGATGTCTGAAGATCTTCTTGTAGTACCTTTTTTGTTGTTTTCTCATTGCTGGAAAGAATGTCATTGCTTGGTCGGCTCTGTCAATACCTCCCATTGTGTTGTTGTAGTCTATCACTACTTGTGGCTTCATGATGTCTTTCCCACCTTTTGTGCATACCATGACAGTGGAGGTAATATGAATTGTACTCATTAGGCATGCATCTTTTTTGTCACGCCATTGCAGTGCCATCATTTTGCCTTTCTGCCAGGCAACCATTTCTCCAGTCTTGAGCTTCTTATTGCCAAAGATTGGCGACATGTCCCGCCGGTTAGCCCTAATGGTTCCATAGGCATCCGTTTTGTTCTGCAGATGTGTAAAAGTTGTCTTTAGTTACACAATAGCCCTGATTTAACAATGGCTCAATCAGTGAAAGAACAGAAGATGTTGCCATTCCATAATTGCTGTATTTTGGGTTGAATTTGGTTCCTTTCCCAGTGTATAGGACTGAATCCCAAATGTAGCCAGTTGTCGATTCACATAGCATGAAGGATTTTACGCCGAATCACGCTCTCTTTGATACCAGCTGAGCCTACCCTTGTAGGCCATTAGACTTTCATCTATGCTGATGTCTCTATCTGGCACATAGCTCTGTTGGAAATTCTTCAGAATCATTTGATATACTACCCAAATTTTCTGGAGTTTTGGTGCTGGATGAGTAGTTTTATCAAATTCTTTATTGTTTTCAAAGTGAAAATACTTCATTGTCATGGAAAATTTGTACTCTGACATGACCGTGCCAAAGAATAGAGTGGCAATTCATTTATTCGTTGTCCAATACTACTTCTGAAGGGGTTTCCCCACCACTCCCTGAATGAATTATTAGGCCCAGAAATTTCCAAGTGTCATCTTTGGTCACTGGTTCCCACTTTCTACTTCTTGAAAACTTCCGATGCGTAGCAGCTTGTGGCTCTTGGTACCGGTTTGTCTCCATAACAATTTTTTCAATAACCTCATCGGTCAAAAATAGTTGTAGGTATGCCAAGGGGTTTTCATCTTCAACATCCACTTTCATACCAGGTGCTCCAGTAAATGGGAATCTTGGGGGCGCTGCATGATAAGTACCGCAGTCAATAGAGCACAAAGTCCGCACATCACTGAGCTCAGTCGCAGGATCGTCGCTGAAGTCACTTTCTGTGTCTGATGACAAATTTCCCCACTATCTGCAAGTGATTCTGTATCGCTATCGCTGTTTTCTAGCAGGTTAAAACTGCTTTTGATGTGGAGGCATGCTTTTTGGATGCCATGGTCGTTCTGTAGTTTCCAAGCAGAAAAAACAGTAAAACTGCAGGCAAGGGCACTGAACAAAGCACTGGGGGGCAAACTGAGGTCAAATGATTTGATACAGTAATGTAATCCAATAAGATTACAATGTATTGTGTGTGTTGTGATTTATAAATTTTAAGTTTGCCTCCGGTTCCACCCACTGCGTCGCAACGTTTGCAGGGAAGGGAAACCGGAACACACAGAGCATCGGGTGGAAGATCCGGCCGCCGGACACAGCGGGAGTACATCGCGGGATCATGGGGACAAGGTAAGTCAACTCTTCCAGGATCCAGAAATGCAATCCTGGGTGTGGCTCGGGGTTACCACTAATGGTACTAAAATTCCACCCCGAGCCACACTCTGGAATACCGTCAAGGAGGTTAATGCTGCCTCTCCTTTTATACTTTTTATAGTGCCTCTCCTTTGCCTGTGCTCCACTCTCCTGCTGCCATTTTGAAATTTTCTTTCCAGGGTCAGCTCACAATATAGTTGAAGGGCACATATGCGAGATGGAGCACATGACATCATGCAGGAGATGAGCTGTATCTCATATCCCCATCTTGCACATGCCCAGTACAACAATACTGCGAGATCTCACATAATAGGTACAAGATCTCCCATAAGGCACTAATGAAATTGCCTTTCCAGGGGGCATCAGTGCAGCCGGATCAGTGCCTTCAGGGAAACCAGGAAGTGGACAAACAAGGTGCGTAAAAAAAACATTTTTAAAAAGGTTAGATTCATGCAGAGATGCATGCTGATATGAATTTTAGATAAGTGAGAGCCTAGGTTGGGTGCATTTTGGGTCATCGTGTAACCTCTACCAAGAATTTATGTGCTACAATCTTAGTTTGTAGTGAATTTACTAAAGCGCTAATATGCATATTTAAATATGATATAATTAATAAAAGATAAATAAATGATTAAAGCTGCAACCATAAACATTGTGTTCTGACACCGTGAATATGTGATATGTTAACAACTAATAGTGTGCTATACTCAACCTCCTATTAAAGCACAGATTAAATAGCTATAAATACATGTATATGCTAAAAACACAATTAAATAATAAAGGATTGTGTAGAAAATATTAAATCTTCTCAAGCTTGAGAAACGTGACATGTGACGCAACGTGTCGGGAGGAGCCAGTGACGACATCTATTGTGTTTGAACACAGTAGATGCGGAGTGAGGAGGATATTCGCTATATGTATCTGATCGTTTGTAACACGCGCTGGTTTTTTGATCAAATGTGAGTCGAATCATTTGTATCCCAGACCCATTATCAGCTTTTAAACATTGCGCAATGATATATTTCTCTTGTTTTATTCGAGAATCAATACACACGAGGAAACCATAAAGGAATATAAAGGAATACAAGAGAGATCACCTGAATGCAAATCGTTAAACTGATTAAACTGATTGTGGACAGCTTTGCTCTATATAAGAAAACAGAGAATCCATGTTTTGACTAATTGAACAGGTTAATCAATGTAATTACTTGGTGAATATTGTGCACTTTGGGAAGATATATCCTGTCACCATTACTTTGAAGATTTTTTATATTTTATATTTTCTACACAAACCTTTTTTTATTTAATTGTTTTTTTCGCATATACATGTATTTATAGCTATTTAATCTGTGCTTTAATAGGAGGTTGATTATAGCGCACTATTACTTGTTTACATATCACAATCTTAGTTTACAAGCAGAAAAGTGTGTAATTACAAAATGGGTTCAAAACTGTTTTAATATTCAGTCAAAATATTCTATCATATTTTGTTAGAGAGTGCTGGTCTTCTTGGTTAGCTCCTCAAGAGAACTACATAGGACTTAATATTATGAGAAGTGTGAGTTGCTTAACCTCCCTGGCAGTATGATTATGTCAGGTTTTAGGTGCTGAAAGCGGTACAATTATTTTGCATGGAAATTTGGCATTTTATATTGTAGGCCTGTATTTCTTAGGAATAACTCACTTAAATCTGTCCAAACAAGAGTCTAGTAGACATCCCGGGTATGATAAAGTTTGAAACACAAAATCATTAATTATAATATAATAAATAACTATAAATAATTATAACAAATAATAATATAATAATAATAAAAATTATTCAATAATGTAATCAAATCAAAAACACAGAAATTTGCTCAGTTGCAGAATTGTCGCTGTCATTAGATTTAGTGTTTGATGACAAATTTCCCCACAAATCACTATCGCTCAATTCTGCAAGTGATTCCAATTTATTATCGCTGTTTTCTAGCTGGTCTAAAACCACTTTTGACATTAAGCCCTGGTTCACACTGGTGCGATTTGACATGCGATTTGACATGTCAAATCGGCGAAATTTGCCGCAAATTGCGGGCAATGGCACCGTCCTAATCGGTGCGACGCCGCATCTGTGCCGCTGCACCGATTACAAAAAGTAGTTTGTGTACTACTTTTTGCAATTTCAGCCACGATTTACATTGACATCTGTTTCAGATGTCTTTGAAATCGTGGCTGAAATCGGGACTGCCAGCGGGAGTGAAATCGTGCGAGTTCAGCTGAACTCGCAGGCTTCACTCCCGCAGCCCCAGTGTGAACGTGGGCAAAGGGACACTTTTTGGTTGCTATGGACAATCTCCAGTTTCCAGGCAGAATTTTTTTTATTTATAATATAAAAGTGCATGCAGGGCACTGGACAGACCACTAGGGACAAAGGGGATGTGTAATTATTTTATACAGTACTGTAATCTGTAAGATTACAGTTTACTGTATGTGTATTGTGTTTTTACTTTTTTAAATTTGGTGCCGATCTCCGCCCCCGTGCGCTGCAACGTTGCAGGGAACGGAGCTCGGCACTGTGTGAATCGAGCGAGGAGACGGCTCGCAGACACAGCGGGGAGACATCGCAGGATCCAGGGGACAAGGTAAGTAACTTTCCCTGGATACTGCAATGCGATCCAGAGTCTGGCTCGGGGTTACCGCTAATGGTACTGAAATCTCACCCCGAGCCAGGCTCGGGAATACCGCCAGGGAGGTTAACAAAGGGCTCACTATCACCAACTATTATACTACATAGAATAACTATCATTTCTGCATAGCCAACCTTAGCCAAGAGCTAAGGTGGACATGACTGTCAGTAATACATTCCTGTGTATAAAGTATAATTTTGTTTGTTGCACTAATATTCTTTGTATATTTTACTAGCTCTGTGTTCAAAAAACTATAACCAAACCAAAGGCAAAAAAGATGTACAATGGTGAAGGAATCAGATCACATAGGTACGAACACCCATGCGATCCGATTCCAGTGCAGGGACCAAAAAAAGGGTCCTGCACCATTTTGGTGCAAATGTGATGCAAAGTCAGCCATACAATCTGTATGGCTGAATTCACAACGCACAGACATTGCCTGTGATCTGCACAGCAGTGCGGCGTGAATCACATGCGATGTCTAACATCGCACAAGTGTGAACCCAGATTAAAGCTAGCCAGCCCAATGGGGTAGAAGGTGATTGCACAATACAAATGGGCTAGGGGCTTGAAATAAACCCAGCATTGTTTTTACTGAAAACTGGAAGGCACCTTTAACCACTTAAGCCCCGGACCATTTCGGGCCATTAGGACCAAGCCTGTTTTTGGGATTCGGCACTGCGCTGCTTTAACTGTAAATTGTGCGGACATGCAATGTTGTACCCAAATGAAATTTGCGTCCTTTTCTTCCCACAAATAGAGCTTTCTTTTAATGGTATTTGATTGCCTCTGCGATTTTTATTTTTTGCGATATAAATGGAAAAAGAACGAAAATTTTGAAAAAAAAAGATATTTTCTACTTTTTGTTATAAGAAAAATCGAATAAACTCAATTTTAGTCATACATTTAGGCCAAAATGTATTCAGCCACATGTCTTTAGTAAAAAAAATGACAATAAGCGTATATTTATTGGTTTGCGCAAAAGTTATAGCGTTTACAAACTAGGGTACATTTTCTGAAATTTACACAGCTTTAAATTTATGACTGCCTATCTCATTTCTTGAGGTGCTAAAATGGCAGGGCAGTACAAAACCCCCCCAAATGACCCCATTTTGGAAAGTAGACACCCCAGGGAAATTGCTGAGAGGCATGTTGAGCCCATTGAATATTTTTTTTTTTTGTCCCAAGTGATTGAATAATGACAAAAAAAAAAATTACAAAAAGTTGTCACTAAATGATATATTGCTCACACATGCCATGGTTATATGTGGAATTGCACCCCAAAATACATTCTGCTGCTTCTCCTGAGTACGGGGATACCACATGTGTGGGACTTTTTAGGAGCCTAGCCACGTACGGGACCCCGGAAACCAAGCACCGCCTTCAGGATTTCTAAGGGCGCAAATTTTTGATTTCACTCCTCACTACCTATCACAGTTTCGAAGGCCATAAAATGCCAAAATAGCACAAACCCCCCCCAAATGACCCCATTTTGGAAAGTAGACACCCCAAGCTATTTACTGAGAGGCATGTTCAGTCCATGGAATATTTTATATTTTGCCACAAGTTGCGGGAATATGACAAACTTTTTTTTTTTTGCACAAAGTTGTCACTAAATGATATATTGCTCACACATGCCATGGGCATATGTGAAATTACACCCCAAAATACATTCTGCTGCCTCTCCTGAGTACGGGGATACCACATGTGTGGGACTTATTGGGAGCCTAGCCGCGTACGGGACCCCAAAAACCAAGCACCGCCTTCAAGGTTTCTAAGGGCATAAATTTTTGATTTCACTCCTCACTACCTATCACAGTTTTGAAGGCCATAAAATGCCAAGATGGCACAAAACCCCCCCAAATGACCCCATTTTGGAAAGTAGACACCCCAAGCTATTTGCTGAGAGGCATGTTGACCCCATTGAATATTTTTTTTTTGTCCCAAATGATTGAATAATGACAAAAAGAAAAAAAAAATGTACAAAAAGTTGTCACTAAATGATATATTGCTCACACATGCCATGGTTATATGTGGAATTGCACCCCAAAATACATTCTGCTGCTTTTCCTGAGTACGGGGATACCACATGTGTGGGACTTTTTGGGAGCCTAGCCGCGTACAGGGCCCCAAAAACCAAGCACTGCGAACGCTGCAGTTATGTGTGTTGTGTTTGGTAAGTGACAGTGATCGATCGATACTGCACTTGGGTGGGCTGGGCTGGGCTGGGCTGGGCGGAGGGGCTAAACGCAGGCGCTAGCAGGTATCTGGGCTGATCCCGCTAACACTGCGTTTTTGGGAACCCTAAACCGCTGGGGATGCTAGTATAGATCTGATCAGATCTGATCAGATACTATACCACTAAGGGGGGTGTATGCTTTGCGCGTGGGTGTTAGCGTTACTGTCACTAACCTAACACTGCCTGGGGCAACGCAGACCCTCTCTGGCGCTAAAACCTAATTGATCTCACCCACCGGGCGATCAGGGGGGTTAAACCTTTATTGGGTTATATACGGCGGGTGCCCTGATGCTATAAAAAGCAAACTAATCAACCAGCGTCACCCGTAACCTTTATATGGTGATCACTGGTGAAAGGGTTAACTAGGGGCAATCAGGGGGTTAAAATCTTTATTAGGTTAAATATGGGGGTACCTGACACTATATAAAAACCTGACGGGTAACCTAAATAACTAAATAACTTACTGGCTAACCAGTGACACCAGTGACGCTTATACGGCGATCACTGGTGAAAGGGTTAACTCTAGGGGCAATCAGGGGGTTAAAATAATATATGGGGGTACCTGACACTAATAAAAACCTGCGGCGAACCTAAAAAAAAATAACTGCCTATCTAAAACACCAGCGACACGAATACAGCGATCGGAAAAACAATCGCTTAGTGACGCTGAAGTTAGGGGGTGAAAGGGTTACCTGGGGGGTGATCAAGGGGTTAAACCTTTATTAGGGGGGGTTAGGGGGCTACCCTGGACCTAAAGGGGCCTAATCCTAACTGCCCTGCAACTTTTTACAATCACAGATGACACTAAATGCAGTGATCAGTAAAATAAATGATCACTGCAATCAGTGACACTGTGATTGGGGGCTTTGGGGTGACCTGGGGGGTGATCTGGGGGTGACTGGGGGGTGATTTGTGTGCCTATGTGTACCTACGTGTCAGTGGACTGTTAGTGCACTAACCTGCTTCCTCTCTGCTCGGCGCCGGGAACGGAAAGACCGCGGCGAGGGAGATGACATCACTTCCTCCAGCCTTGTTTACATCACATGGCGGAGGAAGCATTTTCATTGGCCGGGAGCGATCGCGAGGGGGGGGGCGGAATCGAGCGCCCCCCCCTCATGCCTGATCGCTCCCGAACACTTAACGGCCGCTCACTGCAGTGAAGGGGGGTCCGGATGGACCCCCCAACTGCACAAAGGCGATCACGTAGATCTACGTGATTCTGCCTGTCCGTGCCATTCTGCCGACGTAAATCGGCGGTGGGCGGTCGTTAAGTGGTTAAAGCAATCCTGTCTGTAAGCGAGTCCCAGCTTATTCTCATGTGGCCGACATGTGCAGCTGGGATACACCTGTACATATAAGTTGCAAGGTGTCATAGGGTGGTCAGTGTGACAGAACCCACTGTCACTGTGTGTTTTGGAGGGGGCTGTGGGCTGGCCTCCTACCCACAGACTATGGCCCAGCAGAGAACGAGGGACTTGGGGTCAAAATGGCGTTGGGATAATGTAATGATGGCTCTATATAAGTTGCATCCCTTCTCCCCCATTCTCCCCCTCTTGTTATAGTGTTTAATTATGTTAGGTCGTGACAAAAGGTGTGGAGACACATCCCAGTGCGGGATGTGTAAGGAGGGGCTGCCTGCTTATCATAATCCCTTTGTGTGTTTCAACTGTAGTTTCTGTTTGAATGTACATGTGTCGAGTTTCCATTGGTTCTTCCTTGTCCCCTACCCCTTCTATGACAAGGCTAAGGGGAGTGTCCGTAACTGTGTTTAAAGGTGTATGTTTTGTACTTAATAAACAGTTTATGCTCTGCATGTTTAACCCTCAACACCTGTGTCATTTGCCTCGTGATTGGGGGGTTAAGGGCTGGTTATGGCAAGTCTGCCGGCTGCGGGTGCATTTGGAGAACAGGAGACACGGGTCTGGCAGAAGTGCCCAGCCGGGGTATCCAAAATTTGTCACAGTCAGCACAAATCACATACTGTAGATGCATTGATGGACAGTCCTAGATCTCTTGTCCCCATCCTCCTGGTCACTTCACTTTTAACCCCTTTTCCACCTGGAGTACTTACACACTATGTCTATGTTTAACAGGTTGCCCAGACAGAAGCTCCAAAGGCCCAATCGATCACCCGGTGCTCATGGAACCTCGGGTCCTGGGCCAGGGCCCCCTGTCCTGTGCTATATACAGATGTCTACTCTCGGGGGACTCCTTTTCCTCTATAACCAACCACCCACTCCAGAGCCAATCAGGGGTGCACCAGTAGAAAATATTACTCTTATTACTCTCTAGGTATTGGCTGTTCTTTACGTTATCACACAGAGGCTCTTTGTTGCATTTAAAAAAAAAACACACTTTACTTGATTTAATTCAAGCAGAGCAGGAAAGCCCAAAATCCAGTATCAAATTTTCCAAATCATGGCATATAACAGAATATATACTGTAATATCAGCAAAGTTCCATTAGCATTGAATGAGCATTGAGGTACTCATATCCTAGTTTATCTTTCTCTAGATTCTCAGGCTTTCCAGTATAGTAGTATAGCTGCCACCCCTCCCTCGAAGGGAAGAGCAAAGGGGCTCACCAAACACCACCTCTTCTTTTTTTACTTGGAAAAACCAACTTTATTGATATAAAGCACATTTAACAAGTCATTCAAGTACATTTGTCAATAAAAGAACCTTTACAAGCACTGGTCAGTGTAAATTAAACATGCAAGTATGTTACAGGATGTACAGTAACATGTATATCGGTGCCTTAAGGCAGGTGGCCGCTTAATCCAACATACACTCATGGTGTGCCAGAGGTATATAGGTATTCTTCACCAATTACACACAGGTTTCCCCATCCTCAAACCATCTGTCCCAAATCTTGGAATATTTTTGTGTAGAACCTCTGTGTGTATAAATCAGTTTCTTAAAGGGCAATGTGTCATTAACTGCTTTTTTACATAACTGTACTGGGGGGGGGGGGGGCACATTCTGCATCCATCTCTGAGCTATCACTTTACGGGCTAGGAATAATGTTTCAAAAATGAAGATTGTGTGATATTTGTCCACCTCTACATCTGGTAGTAAACCAAAAATACAAAACTTGGGGTCCAGTACCACCAGGGATCCCATGTTATCATGAAGGAAGCGGACAACCTGCATCCTATACGCCTGGACATATGGGCAGCTCCATATGAGATGGTAAAACGAGCCTGGGTCAGCCCTACATAAGCGACATGTCGGGTCTGGCGTGTGTTGGAATTTTGCCAATCTCAACGGCGTCATGTAGGCTTTTTGTACAATATACAGTTGGGTCAGTCTATCTGACATCTTGGGAGACACTGTCTTGGTTCCCTCTAGAATCTCATCCCAGTCAGTATTATCTATGGGGCCTACATCCAGCTCCCACACAGTTCTGGCCTTGTGGGTAATAGCAACTACCCCCCATTGTCTGATTGTGTAATACAGGTGTGATATAAGTTTAGAGTCATCCCCCAGAATTATATTCAGTACTGGGGGGGTTCCATCCCTATATCTAGGTTTGGTAGCTGGGTTCTGAGTGCGTGACGGAGCTGCAGGTATTTGAAAGCCAGTTGGTGCGGAAGGGAGAACTCTTCTTTAAGTGCCTGAAACTGCTTGAGCCCCGAATTAAACAGGACCTGGTGTAGATACAGTATTCCATATCTAGCCCAGACTACCGAATCTGGAATTGTTTCAAGTTCCGACATATGGTTGTTAAGCCACAGTGGAGTGTGGGAGTGAAATTTACCCACATTCTGCTTTTTAAGAGATATTTTCTATACCCTTTGATGGTGTGTCAGCATTCCCGAGTTATACAGTGCGGTAGAACCGGGTGTTCCTTTCCCGCGAAGGATGGCTTAGACGGGTGTATACGTCGGGTGTCCCAGTTTGTCAAAACCAAGGATCTATAGCGCTGCATTTCCGACGTGTGGAAGTGATACATGTGGGATAGCTTCGAGGCCAGGTAGTAGTCCTGAAGGTTCAGGAGGGAAGCACCCCCCATATCAGTGTTTTTTTTTTAAAGATTTGCCAAGCTAGTTTGTGTCTACCATTACCCCAGACAAATTCATTTAGAATAGCTTCCATCTGCTTAAACAATTTTAAGGGAATGTATAGGGGGGCATGCCACACCATGTATAGAATCTTGGGTAGTATGATCATTTTTATTAAATTCATGCGTCCCATCACCACTAAGGGTAGTCTGGACCATGTCTGCGTTTTGCTTTTAAGTAAGTCAAACAGAGGGGTTTCATTCAAGAGTGTATAGTCAACCAGGTCCCTAGTTACTTCTACTCCCAGATACTTCATCTCGGATACTCTAGCCAGTGGCACGGGGGGATTGTGAAAGGGGGGGAAACACATTGATTGGAAGAATTTGGGACTTGTCCCAGTTTATAAGCAGGCCTGAGTGTCCCCCCCATTTGTTCAATGAGTCGTAACGCAGCTTGGAGTGATGGTCCCTGGTCCGCTAGGTATAATATGGTGTCATCGGCATACATTCCTATTTTGTCAACCGTGTGGCCTCGGCGCAAACCCTGAATATCAGGGTGTGCTCTGATGGCGATGGCTAGTGGTTCATCAGCCAGCGCAGACAGTAAGGGGGAGAGGGGACACCCTTGTTGGGTACCCCTCTCCAATGGAAACTGCTCCGAGAGCAATCCATTCACAAATATTCTCGCCTTGGGCATCTGATATAGGAGCTGTACCCATTTTATGAAACGTGGCCCGAATCCAAAGTTATGCAGACATTCCCACAAATATGGCCATTCTACTGAGTCGAAGGCCTTAGCTGTATCTAACGCCACCACCACCCTCGTTCCTGAATTATCGTGTCGGGCTTGGATATTCATGTACAGTCGCCTAATGTTCATGGCTGTATTTTTCCCCGGCATAAAGCCTGTTTGGTCCGAATGAATGAAGCTTAAGATAGCAGCATTTAACCTGGAGGCCAGAATTTTTGCTAAAATTTTAATATCCACCTGCAGGAGTGAAATAGGTTGGTAGTATTCAGGGTAGTGTGGGTCTTTTACCGGTTTGAGGAGTACTATAATTTGGGCTTCCTGCATAGACTCAGGGAGTGAGTTCAGATCAAAGATAGACTGGTATAAGGCTTTCAGCTTGGGGACTAAAATACCTGAGTAATTTGCATAAAATTCCAATGGTATCCCATCCATCCCTAGAGCTTTAGATTTGGCTAGCTGAGCTATCGCCTCTGCAATGTCAAGTACTGTAATGGGTGCATCAAGAAGTTCAACTTGCTCTTGATTCAGCCGGGGGAACTGTATGGCATATAAGTACGAGCGAATCTCCCTTCGCGTGTACGTATTCTGGGATTTATATAGGTTACTATAGAATTGCTGAAATTGAGCTGCGACTTGTCCCGGGTCTGTTATACTGTGTCCATCTGGGTCATTAAGCGACACCACTACAGGGGGCTTATCATCCATATGAGACAGGTAGGCCAACAGTCCCCCAGCCCTCTCTCCCTGTTCATACACCCTCTGCCTGCAAAAAAATACATGCTGTTTAGCCAAAAATACACGCTGTTTAGCAAAAAAAACAAATGGTCAGAAAAGTGGAGCCTGCCAACATCTGACAATGGCAACAGTACTCACAGTAACAGGCCGTGGACCCGTTCATCCATCCAGACGTCCGTGTTGATCCAACCAGTGTGCTTCCGCCTTCGGGTCCTCAAAAAATAGGGCACTGCCATCCTCCTCCACTCTCAATCTGGCCGGGAACAACATGGCATATTTAAGGTGTACCACCCTGAGCCACCTCTGAACATCTTGGAACTGTGCATGCTTTCTTAGGACTTCATTAGATAAGTCAGGGAACATTTCGACATGGTCGTTGCCCAGGGTGATGTTACCTTTCTCTCTGGTCAACCAAAGGATTTCATCTCTGTCTCTAAAGTTAAGAAACTTGGCAATAAAGGTCCTGGGGGGGGGGGCAGGTGGAGGTTTAGCTGGGATGCGGTGCGCCCGTTCCACTGCGAACATAACAGAAAAGGCTTCTCTTTCAAAATGTTGAATCAGGAGGGATTCCAAGTATTCAGCATGGTTGGTACCTTCAGCCTTTTCAGGTAAACCAATGAACCGGAGGTTGCAGCGTCTCAAACGGTTCTCCATGTCATCCTGATGAGCGTGCAGCTGGTGGATCTGGCGCTTCAGATCCTCCGTGGTGTGGCTCAGGGGCTGCAGGATGTCCTCTGCCGCTCCGATGCGTGTCTCGGCCTCGATGACCCTGTCTTTTACCTTGGATAGGTCCTCGTGCAGCAGGAAGATGTCAATCTTGACCTCATCTATTTTGGCAGTGAGTGTCCCCTGCAGCGTCGCAATGGCATCCAAGACCTTAGCTGTGTCTGCGCCCTGATGGTCCGCCACGGAGCATGTGCTGTCGCCATCTTTGGCCTGCGGGTCTTGATCTTGATGGCGGTATTTCGCCAGCTTTTCCACAGCCTCGGAGGTCCTTTTCAGCGGAGACATGTTCCCTCACTGCTCCGAAGTGTGGATTACCAGGCCGTCACTGGGTGGAGTAAGATGGCCGCTCTGGGAGTTAGGCTAGTGCCACGTTCCGTCCCCAAGGTAGATGTAGGATGTGGATGCGTCTCGGCAGCGGCCGCAGGCCGTTTCAGGGGGGGATGGAACACAGGACAGTCAGAGAGATCAGGAGAGCTTACCAAGCCCGCTGCCGGGTGGAGCAAGATGGCCGCCGCTCCGGGAGGTAGGCCGACGCCGATGCCTGCCTTAAGGCAGATGCAGGATGTGGATGCGCCGTGGTAGCAGCTTCAGGCAGTCTGAAGGCTGTTCCAGGAGGGGAGTGAGCACTGGGTGGTCAGGGAGGTCAGGAGAGCTTGCTGGTGCCGCCGCCGGGTGGAGCAAGATGGCCTGTCCTAGAGCAGATGCAGGACCGGGAAGCCTCACGACAGTGGCCTCGGGCAGCGTTCTAGTGGGCTGGCAGGCTCCAGAGACAGCGGAAGCAGGATAGATCCCCGGGTGTAGAGGATGGCAACTATCGAACAGGATGTCAAAAGGAGGAGTATGGGTCAGCGGAGCTCACTCTAAATGCGACCTACTCCATTGCTCTCCAGGCCACGCCCCCCAAACACCACCTCTTCTTGGCAGGTCATGGTTCCAACACAGAAAGAGCCAGCTTCACCCCTACCTTAAAAGAGAAGTATGGGTTTTTGTTTTTTTTATTTATACTTACCTCAATGGATGGAACATCAGACTGATGCTGCAGTTGTCCCCCGGAGTCTCTGCACTGAGAACCGTGCCACGAACACCGCCAAGCAGAAATGCTGCCTGTCAGTCAGCATCTCTCCTGCACTGATCCTCCACGCTCATTGAAGTGATGAGCTGTGGAGGGGCGGCTCGCTGAGTCGCTGAGACTGCCATCAATCAAGGCAGCTGGCAGATCCAGACTTGGGAAGTCGGGATGCAAAACGAATTGCACTCCTGTGACCCAGAGGAAAAGCCCAGCCTAAAAAGCTCAGGCTGGGTTTCTCCTTTAAATACAGACAAAAATACAGGTATATGCGCAAAGGCTTATGCTCTTATCTTCTGGGTTTCTCCTTTAACCACTTCCCGCCCAGTCAATAGCAAATTGACGTCCGGGAAGTGGTTCTGTTATCCACATTGGACGTCATATGACGCCCTGCGGGATAACAGCCGCCGCGCGCCCGGGGGGGCGCGCATCACGGCGATCGGTGGAGCGGTGGGTCAGTCTGACCCACCGCTACACTGATCTCGGTAAAAAGCCTCCGTCGGAGGCTTTTTACCATGTGATCAGCCGTGTCGAATCACGGCTGATCAGGAAGTAAACAGTAAGAGCCGTTGATCGGCTCTTTCTCACTCGCGTCTGACAGACGCGAGTAGAGGAGAGCCGGTCGGCGGCTCTCCTGACAGGGGGGTTTCGCGCTGATTGTTTATCAGCGCAGCCCCCCCTCGGATACCCACACTGGACCACCAGGGAAGCCCCCCAGGACCACCAGGGAAGCCCCAATCATGTGGATGGCCCCCATGGCCATCCACATGTAGTAAAAAATATATATATATAAAAAAAATATGCCAATCAGTGCCCACACATGGGCACTGACTGGCACGATCATGTCAAGAAACAAATGTGTGGTGGCTGGCATTGCTAGGCAGCAGTGTCACCAGTGCCACCTACTAGTGTCCATCAGTGCCACCTACTAGTGTCCATCAGTGCCACCTATCAGTGCCCATCCGTGCCCATCTGTGCCCATAAGTGCCCACCTATCAGTGCCCGTCCGTGCCACCTATCAGTGCCACCCATAAGTGCCCATCAGTGCCACCTAAAAGTGCCCATTAGTGCCGCCTATGAGTGCCAATCAGTGCCGCCTATGAGTGCCAATCAGTGCCGCCTATGAGTGCCCATCAGTGCCGCATACCAGTGCCACATATCAGTGCCCATCAGTGCCGCCTATCAGTGCCCATCAGTGCCACCTCATCAGTGCCACCTCATTGGTGCCACCTCATCGGTGCCCATCAGTGTCGCCTTATCAGTGCCCTTCAGTGCCCCCTTATCAGTGCCCGTCATTGAAGTAGAAAAGGTACTTATTTACAAAAAAAATTAACAGAAACAAAGAAAAACATAGTTTTTTTTAAAAATTTCGCTCTTTTTTTATTTGTTGCGCAAAAAATAAAAATCGCAGAGGCGATCAAATACCACCGAAAGAGAGCTCTATTTGTGGGAACAAACTGATAAAAAATTTGTTTGGGTACAGTGTAGCATGACCGCGCAATTGTCATTCAAATTGCGACAGCGCTGAAAGCTCAAAATTGGCTTGGGCAGGAAGCTGTATAAGTGCATGGTATTGAAGTGGTTAACTAGGGCCTACTAGGTCATCACTCCACCACTAGGTGGAGAAACCCTTAAAGGGAACCTGAACCAGCCTACATGTTAGCTGTACCAAATGTATAAATATAACAAGATGGCTAAAGGGCAGGTACCAAAAGTTGTCTCTAAATACTTTTTAAACCCTCTAAATGTTTTTAATTGTTCCTTAGGAGCCCTCTTTTCCTGGTTGCACTATCTACATAGACTAACCTTACTTCTGAATCAGAGCAGTAACAAAAGCTATTTGTGCAGGATGTTTGTCCAGTATTGCGGCATCAATTAATAGGCAATAGGTATTTGTGGACACATTCTGGTGCTTGGTTTGAGGCATATCAGTTTTTTACACTAAAAACCTGATAAATGTAGAATGGTATGAGGGGCATCTGTCTAGGAGCCAACCTCTATGGGATTGCAATGACCGCACCCCTTTTCTTCACCCCCCCCCCTTTTTTTTCTCTTTATACAGGTGACATGGCCGATTTATGAAATCTCCTCAGGTGGCTTGCAGTAGTGCAAGGCATAGGCAAGAAAATCTCATCCTTGTGCTGTTTCTGGAACATTTTGCTCTCTTTTGGTTTCCCTATAAAGGAACAGATCTATGAACTGTCAGCTGGATTCACAGCTAAGTGAGCCCCTCTCATCCCTCCTTCCCTTGTCATGGTACATTTGCAGTATGTGGTTTGCCACCCCTTTGTTAAGGGGGGGCTGATATTTTATTCATGTGTTTGGTGGTATTGCTTGAGTCTTAATGGCTGAGCATTTTGGTTAATTTAATATTTATGGTTGACATGGAGTTGATATTTAATAAATATTTTAGGCAAACCAATAAAAGTGACATGGCTAAATAATTCTTAATTATGTAAAGTTTTAATATGTTTATTTCTGTATGAGTGCCACCTGAAATCCTATGTTTATTTTAATGATTAACACTAAACAGTCCAACAATATGCAAATAAATTGCTATTTTGATGTTTTTCTATATATAAATACACACACACACATATAGATATATATATATATATATATAGATATATATATAAACATTTTTTTGGTAAGGCCACCAACATATGGTATTCCAGGTAAGGGTGACAGCTATCAGGCGTATTCCATTTATTATTCTAGTTTAACTTTTCTTTAATAATCTTTTTTTCATATATATAGAAAACATTTACATACATTATACATACATTAAAATTATTACAAAACACTTTAGAACATGTATATGGTCTCTGCTTTTTTTTCTCCCATCTAAATATCTTTACTTAGCATTGTTTCATAGTCAATTCATCTATCCTACCTCACATGATATGTCCATTTATGGAATTATATAAACTACTATTTTTTATTTGGTAAGTTGCCTCCTTAGCGAAGGGGTACAGAGATATTATGAAGTAGCAGTATGATGGAAGGGATATGAAAAAGAGGTGGAGAGAGGATGGGGGAAGGGGGAGGGGGAGGCAGGCAGAGAGGGGAGAGAAGAAGAAAAAAATAAAATAAAAAAATAAATTAAAAAAAAGGTGAGCAGCAATAAAGGGAAGGTGTAAAATAGAGAAAGAGGAGGGTATCTACTCCCCAAGATTCATGTCTAAGTGTCTAAGGTACCCTCATTGAAGACAAAAAATTATCCAATGACTTATTCCCTTATTCTCCATTTATTATTCTAAAGGAATGATAGGCAGCACATCAGACTAGATAACTTTTCAAGCTTCATATATTTATGAAAGGCAGTGTCATATAAATGTAGCGCTACCCCCAATTAAGAGAGCCGCTGGATTTGTTTGCGGGCCCTGAATACAGCACCGCCAACCCCCAGCAATCTACTCGACCCACTCTGGCACAGTTAGTCTAGGGATTGTCTTGTATCACAATCTATCTGTATTGTAAGGGTTACCTCTTTGCATAATGATAACACACTGATAGCAAGTGATGAAGTATAACGTTTTTTTTTTACTTTGGGTAAAAGGCACAAGGTTAATACATAACACATATATGTCTGCAGAGCCCTGCAGCAGAAAATATAGTACACCCTGATAATGCAGGCTATTTCCCTTCTAGTGCAGCTATCTCTATCTATGCGCCCTTATGGCGCAGCAACAAAAAGTTCTAACTCCTGGTCAGGCCTGACTCAGATTTAACTCAGTCTCTAGCAGAACGATTTCTTCGCATGCAACTTGACTGGTGGTGCACAACAGGAACAGTATGTGTAATCCAAAGGGGTAGACAATAAAGAACACTTCACCGGAGACTAACTCAACTCAGTTCCGCCACTAGTCTCCAGTGGAACAGTAAATAAAGGCCGGTGGGCCAAGGGAGTCTCTAGGCCTAACAACAGTACAGCCTATAGGATTGAGCAGGTGCTCGCTCACCACTCCGGACGCGATCCCAGCCCGGAACTTCCACCTGCTGTGTCTACACACACAGCGTCTGCAACGGTCGGGTCTCCGATCCAACTGATGTACGTTGTCAGCGAAGTCAGGTGTCACCCAGGTTCCGCAGTGGGGTGGAAGGCTCTCTGGAAGTTGTGCAAGGCCCAGGCTTCAGGCCCTGCACTGCAGCAGATCCGCACAGGAGGACCTGTTGATTGCAGCGCGGTGTCCAAAGAGGCCGAGCTCAGCCTCGCCCTCCTCTTATATAGCCCCTCCCATCAGTCTCTGCGGTGGCTGAATGCACCCTGGGTGCCGAACGGGGTTCTGGGTAACGTAGTCCCGGGGCCTTAAAGGAGACCCCGCTACACAAATACATAACAATACATTGTAGTACATACACAAGATCTCCCTAAAGTTCCTCTATCTACAGTAGACAAAAGCAGATTCTCTGCTTAACTCAAGCACCATATACACAAAATATCAGTTTTTGGTGGGGTTACTGTATTAATTATCCAAACAAGTAGATCTTTCAACCAATATTACTAATATGAACCAACACAGCTTAGCACCCTCCCTAGAAAAGGCAAAATCCCTACATTGTGCCATAAGATCTGCAAACTGCTTTGTTATTAGCCGGTGCCAGTCACAAATGATCTTACTTTATCAGTATATTAGCAATCCTTTCACCTGATTTGACCACCAAATTAATATATCTTTGCAATATACAGCAGGCAGACTAAAGCCGGCCATAGATTGATCAAAATCGTCCTGTTTAGCAGGGACCAGCCGAATTTTGATCCATGTGTGGGCATCCCTGCTTGAAGTAATCAACTGTTAGCTAAACTTTTTTTGATCAGCAGGTGCAGCCGCTAATCAGTGTATTCTAACTGCGGAAAGTCCCGCCATCTGTGTCTCTGCTAGGGAGATTCCTTCATTCACCTTGCTTGTGTGAATGGAGGAATCTGTTCATTTTTTTCCATTCAGTCATAGGGCTTAATTAAAAAAAAAAAGGGGGCCAGGTATGGCCAGATTAAGTACATTTGCAATGTGACAAGTGCAGCAACCTGTAAAAAGCAATTCGTTTTAGGTTTACTGTAGTCAAAGGAAAATCTGGTTGCCATGGGTTACTGCATTTAAATATAACATTTTTGCACACACATTTTAATACATGCTATTTTTGGCCATGTGCACTTCAATAAATGATCAATTTCTTTTCAAATCAATCTCTTCCAATATAAATAATCGTTCTATATTGACAACCTATTTAATCAATATGCCACACAATGGTAAGAACATTTTTATTGATAGTTAAAGTGATTATAAAGCCAAGACATTTTTTGCCTTATGCATTCCTTGCATTAAGGTAAAAAATGTCCCACTATTTGTATTGCCCCCTCACCTTCCTAAATGCTTACCTGTCTTGATCCAGCGCTGTGCCCATTTGCAGTGAGCCGATTTGTGTTCCTCTCCTCACAGAACACAAAGGTACCAGTGGGAGTGTCAGGGATACCAAGAGCAGGCATCCAGCAGCAGGGATGGAAAAATCTGTGTAGCTACACTTAGGAAGCTGAGACCAGAATATATATGCTTTAAGTAAGATTTATTTGGAGTGAAACAAAATCCATCTAAACACCAGCAAACAGAAAACACAGCAAACGTGAAGATTTAAATGAACCATAAACCGAGTGACAAAATACCTAACTATAATACAATATAAACAAAACGAGGGACACAGATCAATATGGTAAAACTAAAAGGTGTAAGGAAAAGTCAGGAAGAGGGAACCAAGACTGGGATCAGAAACAAAGGGGAGCAGGTACAGGGTATAGGTACAAGGGAAGAGCAGGCTCCAGCAGAAATCAAATTTACGATCAATTAGCAAGCAGTATCTGGCTAGCAGGGCAAAACACTGAAGCACCAGGGAATAGTAAAGGAGGGACTAAATACCCTCTGAGCAGCCAGCATTAGGTGGAGACTGATTACTGTGATCTGCTGGGAGGCACCCACAGGTGGACACCAGAACTACAACCTTCCATTCTGGGAATGACATTGCCACTAGCAGGTGATCTAGGTCCTGACAGGGAGCGAATGGTTCCTGCTGCAGTCAATAAAATCCTGTGAGGAGGGGGGCAAGTCTGAGCCATGCTTTTTATGTCTATGGACAGGAACACCAGAGTTCCGGAGCAAGCCTGCACGTATGCCATCATAGGAAGCGGCTTGCTATGGGGGTAGCTACAGAAGAGTTGAAGCGGACAGCATCAGTAGGGGACCCCAGTAGAGGATGTTCAGGGCCGCTCTGTGCAATACCATAACACAGAGCAAGTTACTATACCATGTTTTATTATTTTGATTTAAAAAAAAAAAACTTTTTAAGATACAATTGTAACATGCATTTGTAAGTTATTGATCATACTGTATCTCTGTTCTAACCATGAATTCTATGGTTTTGATTGATATTCATGAACAAAGTATCTCAGTGCCGCTGACTGAAAACATTTGAACATTTTTCTGCCTTGAATCTTAGATCAAGTCTAAATTGATCAGGAGGGAGGTTATGAATATTCAATTGTTTGCAGACTTGATTATTTTGATCGAACCAATGATATCGAAGAAAGTATGTCCACTATAACACTGATAACTTTACACATTGCATATAGGTTCTAATTACGTTTTTTAGGTGTAGTAGACATATAGCACATGTGGCTTTTTGTACCTACCCAGATAGCAAGCAATTTTGCTGCAAGTTTAAAAATGACTTGCTAAGCTATTGCTAGACTTGTCAGGCATCACAAGTTTGTTGAGCAATTGCAGAAAGTCCACATTGCATGACTCCAGATCAACGTTCTTTGCAAACATTCTGCAAGTCTGCTGCAAGTTCTGGTTCAGTAATGTTGTGCAATAGTCATCCCACCACAGAGGTCACTGTGGCTGAATTTACATGCTGTAGACTTGCAGAGCTCTTGCTATAGATTCACCATTGCAACTTTGATCTTCCTAGAGACTTGCCACGCAAATTTTCTACAAATTGGAAAAGTGTCAACTAGAACTTGTGCTTCAAGTGCTCTGTAAGTGTACAACTTGCCAGTGAAATGTGCAGCAATTTAACAGACTGAAGCCCCATACACACTATCAGTTTTTTTGCAGGTTTTTCTCTTCAGGTTTACCAAAACCATGTAGTGCAAGGGCCTGCCTGATTGCATACGAATTGAAACTCTTAAGGTTTGACCTCATATTAGATGGTTTTGGTAAACCTGAAGAGAAAAACCTGCAAGAAAACTGATAGTGTGTATGGGGCTTTATTACAATTCAACACTGCCACAAATTTGTGGCAAGTTATCCTTGCTATCTGGCTAAAATATGTGTGCTGCTTGATGCTTATCATGCCAAAAGTCCCACACCAAACAACCGTACTAATTTTCAAAAGAAGAAATGGTAACATACTAAACATACATTGCATTATATTACATGAGCCTTTGTGTGCGCTGAGATTGCCACCCATCAAACTGGCAACAAGGTTTGTCTATGTGTGAGTAGCTTTATGATTTAGAGTATGTATAAGTACATGAGTGATTGATGATCCTGATTGCTTGCACGACTTCTTACCGAGCATTTAGGGCTAAAATTACTGAGATGAGAGTTGTTTTCTAAAAACTGCCAGACAAGATTTTCCAAGGCGCCGTAAGTGAAAGTGACAGCGCGTTAATTATAATATATATTGTTATACTGCACATCCCTGTTGTTTGTCTCCCACATTGTACTGTGACTAATAAAGTAGCACCTAACAAATAAACGATAACAAGTATTGTTTATGATTTATTTATACAGAGGCATCATTTCCCGTGCCGTAGCAGGAAATGCGGATCAGAATGAAGAGAGAGTAACACGCATAATTATTCATGAATACTCTGACACACACAAATAAAAGGGGTGGAGAGGTCCCCGCTCTCGAGAGTTGACAATCTATGCTGATTGTCGGATATGGCTCTTAACCCTTTGTGTCTGCAGCTTCAGCCAGCGCACGCTCCCTATCCACAAGGCTCTTTTTCCTCGTAAGCTGGAAATTTACAGTTGCTCCCTCGCTAGCTGATAGCACCGCGTGCCAAGGTTAATTAAACTGGTAATTAGAAAGAGAGATGCTTAATCTATCCGATTAATAAAATTACCACTTCTCTCCACAGCCCTTATACATAATCCAAGAACCTGAACACATATACTTATTGTACAATAGATGCCAAGGTGTGCGTCTTCCCTAACTAGACAACCATGCTGGTGTACTCTGTATGACCTTCACTGCACCTAGTATATATGCGCTACGTAGGCTCTATTCTCCTGATGCAGCATGCATCTACTTCTCAGTACTACAAGATTTAATGACTTGTAACATATTGTACAATGCACATTTTCCAGACAGGCATTTTTTTTAGAGCGAGATTAGTTTATAAGTGTGATTGCAAGAGACACCAAAATACATATAATCAAATGGATGTCAAGTGACTTTGCTCTTGCTATCTTATCTTATTGCTCTGTGTAATAACTATCCAAATCACTTTCTACTGCAAGCAAAGCAAAAGCAGAGGAACATAACTGGCAGCACTGTATTACAGCACATAACAGATTAGTCCCCAACCCTTTTTTTTGATAGATTTTGATTCTTATCACTGTGTACCGTATATATATATAAAATCCTAGATCCTTTTTTTAGTGCTGGTTTTATTTTAATTTAGTGTCTGTGTCTAAAGCTATTAAACATGAAAGAACATTTAGGAAGAACTAAATAAAGCAATCTTTAATTGCAAGAAGCAGTACATGTCTGCATTGAATGTACTGTTTGCCTGGAGCACAGTTAATCATTCTGTCATTGTGCTATAGACAGATTTGTAGATCATAGTACGTTTATAATTATTCAGTCAATCCAATCATCTAATCAAGTTGGCACAGAATCTGCACATTGACTGTGGACATTTGCAGAATGAAGATGGCCAACTAATTGGTAAAAATCATAATGTAAAGGTACCCATACGCTGGCTGATTATACCTAATGGGACTGATTTACCGAAGTGTGAAGGGCAGTCGAGGGGTGTGAGGCGAGGGGTAGTGGAGAGAAGTGAAACTAGGCCAGATTTACTAAAGTGGAAAGTGAGCTGAAAGAAAACTTTGTTCACTTCAAGCATCCAGCCATATTTAAAGACAACAGCTCTATTTGTTAAAGAGGAGTTCCAGCCACCTGCGAAAAAATAAATAAAAGTAAGCAGCTACAAAAACTGTAGCTGCTGACTTTAAAAAAATAGCCACTCACCTGTCCCACGATCCAGTGGTGTGCTCACCCCAGTCGGTCTCACCAGCTGTCTTCGGTCCCCGGTGCTGGCATCTTCACTATGGGCACCCGGCTGTGACAGCTTGCGGCTTCACAGCCGAGTACCCACTGTGCATGCGCAGGTCGCGCTGTGCATCATGAGTGGTGCAGTCCTCTGGGGTTCTCGGAACGGAAGTGGGAAGCAGGTACCTGTCAAAATCAGGAACCTGCTCCCCCCGCTCCTGAAAAGTGCCAATTGAGTGGGGAAAGAGTCCTTGGGTGGAGCTCCGCTTTAACATTCCACTGCATGTTACTGGAAGTTGGAGGTAAAGACACACAGACCGAATATTGGCCTGTATTGGCTGGTTCAACAGAAACCAACCGACATTCGGCCCATGTGCACTGCAGCCTGTCCAACATAAGTGGTCCTAACATCCAGCTTCTGTCAACCAAACATGCTGGAAAAGCAGCAGCAGACCGGCATCCGATCAGCACTCACAGCCAATGGCTGTGAGCGATGACCGGGGTATTCTGGCAGGGGGGGCAGTCCCCCTGTCAGAATACAATAGCACAGCGGGGAGATCGCTCTACTAACATTGCATAGTTAGTACAGAGAGCTCCTTGTGAGCTCCTCAGTTTTTGTTCCATTCAGCCCACTGGGCTTAACCATCATAAAGGTTGTAGTAACCATAATGGCACTTGTGGGCTTATGCCTAAGGCAGCAGGCTCAGAGGGGGCTGCACCAAGCCTTAAAGCTGAACTAAACCCTCATATCCTTTACAGCCAAGGAAGCTGCCATGATCTGTAGCTGCCAAGGTGCTGCACACATTATCAGTTATGACACCAGCCATTTGATGGCTTGACAGTTTGGTTGAGAGCAAATGCAGCATTAATATGTACAGATAGCATTTACTTTTATTTCTCTCTTCTGACCAACCCTAGATTTTAGTGGCTTAGTAACAGAACTGTAGGGGGAAAAAGGTGCAAGGCATGTTGAGAAAAGTCTGAAGACTCTTTACTGTTCAGGTATCATAAAACTATCCCTTGTCTCTTTGTTTGGTGATCTGTAGAATTAAAAAGTAGTTCTGCATATAAGGTGGACCACATGCTGGCTCATGTGGATCATTCGAACAGTGATTTATACTACAATAATCAGGTGGCAAAAGAGGCAGAGCTTTGAAAAGAGGACGGCATCATTTAACTGTTCCCAGGACACTCCTGCCTGTTACGCATTAGGCCCATACACATGATCGGATTTTACGACAATAATTGTTTGATAGACGTGGTGTGTCGGATAATCCGACCATGTGTATGCTCCATCAGACAATTGTTGGCAGAATTAACGACAACAAATGTTGACTGTTCATGCTCACCAACTGTCTGACAATAAGTGTGTTACATCGGATTATCTGATCGTGTGTACACAAATCTGTCAGACTAAAATCTAAGGTACAAACACGCATGCTCCGAACCAATGCTAAACATCAGACAGCAATAGCAGAAGTTGCCCAAAGCGTGGCGGTAAAGAGCTGAAAAACCACGTGGTTTGATGAATGTTGGCTGAAAATGTTCTGCCGTCTGTATGCAGAACAAGTTCACGGACAACGCCCTTCGGAAAAAAATCCATGGATTCGTCCAATGGAAGTCCGATCATGTGTACGAGGCTTTAGTGAATCAGACCCTATGGGGGAGAATTACTAAAACTGGTGCACTCAGAAATCTGGTGCAGCTGTGCATGGTAGCCAATCAGTTTATAACTTCAGCTTGTTCAATTCAGCTTTGGCAATAAAATCTGGAAACTGATTGGTTACTATGCAGAGCTGCACCAGATTTTGCATGCTCCAGTTTTAGTAAATCCCATATATGTCAACAGTGGTCCAAATATTTGTTTGAAGTTACTTCAAACCATCTCAGGTAGCCAATATCGAAAATCGGTACATGCAATTGCTTTACAACTGTGTACATGCCTACATAGCCAAATCTGTTATATATGAGGTTTTCTGTTGCTTATGGGGTTTAATGGCCATAAAGTCAATTACTGCCTTAAGATTTTTGTAGCACATCTTGGTAAAGTCTAAAGCCATCCATGGATGGTTCGAATCTCGGCCGGTTCCTCGAACCATGTATAGGCAGGATGAATGTTCCCAAGTTAATTGATTGATCAACTTGGGTACAAGCAGCCTGCCAGATTTTACATGCAATTATCGCTCGTGAAAAAAATGAGACTCCCTTAATACAGATGTGATTGAGCATTTTGTTCAATTGCAAGATAGATCTATACAGGAGATGCCCACCATAAAACAAAACTTATCTCAAGTATAGTTAGATCAGCAGAGAATTTACAATCATATGGACTTACCTCTGGAATACCTTTCACCTCGCAAAACGCTGCTGATACTGGTGGAAAGTAGTTTCCTAGATAAATTAGGTTTTAGAAAAATAGGCAAAATAAATAAAAATATTAGCCAACTAGGGACTGCCTTGTCCAGGATTTACTCTTGCCTGGCAACCTGTGTTCCAGCCCCAAGAATAAAACAAGAAGGAGGGATATGCGATAGCAGGCCAGAACAAACTTCTGATTGTATTCAGAATGGGAAGTATTTATGTCCCAGATTCCATCAGCTTACTGAGGTCTTTGGGTCTGGCTGATTAGACAATGAGCCAAGTGGCAAGGTTTGTTTTTTCAGTTTTTTCTTTTTTGCTCATGTACATAGTGTACCTCATCTTTTTAAATTAAAGTGATTGTAAACGTTAACTTAAAAATAGGTTATTAAAAAAATAATAATAATAATAAACTGGTTATACTTAACTGCTCTTACACAAAGCAGCCCCAATCCTCCTATTCTGGGGTCCCCGCCAGTGCTCCTGGTTCCTTCCCCTTACCGAGTGCTCCCATAGCCGCTTGCTATGGGGGCATTCGTGCAGCCTCGCTCCTGAGCCGCACTCTGTGGGGTTGACTTACTAAAACTAGAAATTGCAAAATCTGGTGCAGCTGTGCATGGTAGCAAATCGGCTTCTAGTTCTAACATCAACTTGTTCAATTAAGCTTTGACAAAAAAAACTGGAAGCCAATTGGTTTCTATGCAGAGCTGCACCAGATTTTGCACTCTCCAGTTTTAGTAAATCAACCCCAGTGTGTCTCTGGACACTCAACCCAACTCCTCCTTACAGGTTGTGATTGACAGCAGCGGGAGCCAATGGCTCCCGCTGCTGCCTTCTTGACCAGCGAGGAATGAGAGACAGTGGAAGGAGCCACTGCTGTGGGGCACAGCTCTGGATCAGGGGTGGATCAAGAGTCTAGTCCTGGGAGGGGCACTGCCAAAAAATACGTTTTTTTGCAGGCAATTTATCAGGGGAATGACTGGTGTTGGCACTTCAATTATCATGGTACCATGGTTGATAAGTTGTCAGGATGATTGAAGCGCATTATTTTTATTATTACATTGTCATATAAAATGAAATAGTTCAACTCACCATAATGCAGAATCAGTGGGAGCCCTGAGTGTGTCCCTTGCCACGTCACCTGCCTTCAGATGCGGATTGTCACCTGCCACAAATTGCAGATTGTCACTTGCCTGCTACCAGATGCAGATTTTTTCTTGCCACGTCACCTGCCACACGTTTCGGATTGTCACTTGCCATGTCGCCTGCCACCAGATGCAGATTGTCACTTTCCACGTCACCTGCCACACGTTGCGGATTGCCACCAGCCACAAATTGCAGATTGTCACTTGCCACGTCACCTGCCACACGTTGCGGATTGTCACTTGCCACTTCACCTGCCACAAGTTGCGGATTGTCACTTGCCACGTCACCTGCCACATGTTGCGAATTGTCACTTGTCACGTCACCTGACACTCGTGGATTGTCACTTGCCACGTCACCTGACACCAGATATGGATTGTCACTTGCCACGTCACCTGACACCAGGTGCAGATTGTCACTTGCTGTGTCCCAGAGTGAAGGCAGGCAGCAGGTAGATGATGTAATCTCTCTGCTGCCCGCGGCTTTACAGTGAGGGCAGAACTGCGGTGATGCAGGGTGGGCGGTAAAATATGATGTCATCTCTCTGCTCCCCCACCAACCAACCCACTGACTGGCCTGCCCGCCCGCTCACCTGCCAACTGGCCTATTCGTCCACTCACCCACCGACCCTCAGACTGACAATGCTGCTCTTCAAAGGTGCCCCTGTGCTCCCTTATCCAGAGTGGGCACATGAGGTGTGTTAATGGCCAGATAACTAGGTGAAAACAGGGGCAAAAAAGACAAAAAAAAATAAAACTAATGACGGCACCATAGTTAAGGATTGGTAAGCTGCAATATATTATATTTTTGGTTTTGGGTTTAATACCACTTTAATATGTTCTACATACAGCATGGCTCCTGCACATATCTTTCAAACTTTGGGGGTATGGATGGGGGTGTGCCAGCTTAACCCGACTAAAGGACTACAGGCATGTTGTTCTTACTGTAGGTATGGCATCTTCTAGCTCCCAAATGAGTAGAGACTCAAAATGACCACACTACTTTGGATCTGCTTCTGCCACTAGCATGGTCAGATTGAAACAGCAATCCCAGGAAATTGACAGGATCACCAGGTGTTTAGTAAAAAGATAGAAAAAAAGACATTTAACCACTTGCCGCCCGCCCTATAACGGATTGATGTCGGCAAAGTGGTTTCAAAATCCTGACTGGACGTCATATGACGTCCTCAGGATTTTGAGCCGCTGCGCGCCCCCTGGGACGCGCATCGCGGCGATCGTTTTTGCGAGATGTCAGTCTGACAGCCCGCAACACCGATCTAGGTAAAGAGTCTCAGACGGAGACTCTTTACCATGTGATCAGCCGTGTCCATTCACGGCTGATCACGATGTAAACAGGAAAAGCCGGTCATCGGCTTTTCCTCACTCGCGTCTGTCAGACGCGAATAGAGGAGAGCCGATCGGCTGCTCCTCTGACAGGGGGGTTTGTGCTGATCCATTATCAGCGCAGCCTCCCCGAGGATGCCCACACTGGACCACCAGGGATTCCACCAGACCACCAGGGATGCCAGGGATGCCCACCTTAAGGTATGCCACCCTAGACCACCAGGGATGCCAATTAGAAATTACTAATGGATGCCAATCAGTGCCCACAATGGATGCCAATCAGTGCCCACAATTGGCACCACTGATTGGCAGCCATTATTGTTTGGCACTGATTGGCATCCATTAGTACAACACAATACAGTACAGTGCCACAGTACAGTGCCACCTATCAGTGCCCATCCATGCCACCTATCAGTGCCCATCCGTGCCACCTATCAGTGCCCATCCATGCCGCCTATCAGTGCCCATCCATGCCGCCTATCAGTGCCCATCTGTGTCGCCTATTCATGACGCTTATCTGTGCCCATCCGTGCCGCCTATCTGTGCCCATTCGTGCCTCCTATCTGTGCCCATCCGTGCCGCCTATGGGTGCCGCCTATCGGTGCCCCTCTGTGCCGCCTATCGGTGCCCCTCCATGTCGCCTCATCGGTGCCCATCAGTATCACCTCATCCGTGCCCATCAGTGCCGCCTCATCGGTGCCCATCAGTGCCGCCTTATCAGTGCCCGTCAGTGCAGGAGAAAACATACTTATTTACAAAGTTTTGTAACTGAAACAAAAAAAAACTTTTTTTTCAAAATTTTTTGTCTTTTTTTTTTTTTTTTTTGCAGAAAATAAAAATCGCAGAGGTGATAAAATACCACCAAAAGAATGCTCTATTTGTGGGAACAAAATTATAAAAATTTAGTTTGGGTACAGTGTAGCATGACCACTCAATTGTCATTCAAAGTGCAACAGCGCAGAAAGCTGAAAATTGGTCTGGGCAGGAAGGTGTATAAGTGCCCAGTATGGAAGTGGTTAATATCAAACAAATATATAACACAAGACATATATCTAATCTTATTTTGTTTGGGGGTAACATACACTTTATATTGCTATCTTTAATTTACATCAGCACCTAGAATAAGCATGCAGGACAGGGCTTCAGATTTTTCAGACTTTGCTTGCTGGCTACTAGGGATGAGCCGAACACCCCCGGGTTCGGTTCGCACCAGAACCTTCGAACGGACCGAAAGTTCGCGCGAATTTTCGAACCCTATTCGTTATAATGGACGCGAACGTTCGAAATCAAAATTGCTAATTACAACGGCCAATATGCATGTTAATGTTATAAAACAGGTTTGGGGACCCGGGTCCTGCCCCAGGGGACATATATCAATGCAAAAAGAAATTTTAAAAACTAAAGTTTTTTCGGGAGCAGTCATTTTAATGATGCATAAAGTGAAAAAAAAAAAGTGAAATTTTCCTTTAAATACGGTACCTGGGGGGTGTCTAAAGTATGCCTGTGAAGTGGCATGTGTTTCCCGTGTTTAGAACTGTCCTTGCACAAAATGACATTTGTAAAGGAAAAAAAGAAGCCATTTAAAACCACTTGCGGCTTTAATGTCATGTCTTGTCCTGGCCGCCATATGGCTGAAAATCCTTGAGAAAAATGGCATGGCTACCCCATCACCCCCCCCCCCACCCCAGCCCCTTTGGGTCTTGTATGGATACTAAGGGGGACCCCGCACCCAAAATAAAACCCTATACCTACAACCCTATATACTCTGAACAGCAGTATATAGGTGGTGCAAACAAGACATGGACTGTAGGTTTGTTCTTAAGTAGAATCTGAACAGGTACATTATGAAGTGTAGCTACATCCCAAAAAAATCAATTTTTAAGCTTTTTGGAGAACATAGGGAGGGGTTATCACCCCTGTAACATTTGCTGTCTTTGCACATCTGTTCAGAACATGTCACCTCACTTTCCGTCCCAATGACAAATGTTTTTGGAAAAGTGGGGTTTTAATTGAAACAAGGATTGGTGATAAAGCATCAGTAGAGAGGAGATACCTTTTTCCCAAATTAAATCTAACAGGATAGAATTTTCCTTCCTAGGGGTAGATTTCCTCTCACTTCCTGTTTTCTCTTGCCGTTTGCAAGTAGGAGTCGTTTGTAAGTTGGATGTTTGAAAGTAGGGGCCTGCCGTATATACTCTGCAGAAATTTGCCCTATTAGATGTTGGTGTAGCCACAAGACTGGTGGGCACAGGAATGGGCCCTGCTGTGAGTTAATAGATCAAGATTTGTACTTGCATGCACCTGTTGAACCGGGCAGAAAAATTGGGCCTTTGGTGGTGGTGGTGGTGGTGGTGGACGGTGTTGCCACAAGACTGTAAGCCCTCACAGTTACTCTTGGTGGGTGCAGGAATGGGCCCTGCTGTGAGTTATTAGATCAAGATTTGTAATTGCATGCACCTGTTGAACAGGGCAGAAAAATTGGGCCTTTGGTGGTGGTGGTGGTGGTGGACGGTGTTGCCACAAGACTGTAGGCCCTCATAGTTACTCTTGGTGGGCGCAGGAATGGGCCCTGCTGTGAACTATTAGATCAAGATTTGTAATTACACGCCCCTGTTAAACAGGGGCTGAAAAATTGTGCCTTAGGCATTGGTGCTGGTGCCACAACACTGCAACCCCTCACAGATACTGTACTTGGAGCACAGCAGTCACACCTGTTGCGAAGCATCTTTTTAAAAAATTGTAATTACACGCCCCTGTTATACAGGGGCTGAAAAATTGTGCCTTAGGCACTGGTGCTGGTGCCACAACACTGCAACCCCTCACAGATACTGTACTCTGAGCACAGCAATGAGACCTGTTGCAAAGCATTGCCTAAAAATTGTAATTACACGCCCCAACAGGGGCTGAAAAATTGTGCCTTAGGCACTGGTGCTGGTGCCACAACACTGCAACCCCTCACAGATACTGTACTCTGAGCACAGCAGTCACACCTGTTGCGAAGCATCTTTTTAAAAAATTGTAATTACACGCCCCTGTTATACAGGGGCTGAAAAATTGTGCCTTAGGCACTGGTGCTGGTGCCACAACACTGCAACCCCTCACAGATACTGTACTCTGAGCACAGCAATGAGACCTGTTGCAAAGCATTGCCTAAAAATTGTAATTACACGCCCCAACAGGGGCTGAAAAATTGTGCCTTAGGCACTGGTGCTGGTGCCACAACACTGCAACCCCTCACAGATACTGTACTCTGAGCACAGCAATGAGACCTGTTGCAAAGCATTGCCTAAAAATTGTAATTACACGCCCCAACAGGGGCTGAAAAATTGTGCCTTAGGCACTGGTGCTGGTGCCACAACACTGCAACCCCTCACAGATACTGTACTCTGAGCACAGCAGTCACACCTGTTGCGAAGCATCTTTTTAAAAAATTGTAATTACACGCCCCTGTTATACAGGGGCTGAAAAATTGTGCCTTAGGCACTGGTGTGGTGGCATGGATCATTGAGGAGGAGGAAGAGGATAGTCAGTGAACATAACAGGACAGTCACTCAGCATCAGCATAGGCAGTCTTGAAGGGATGTGACATTATAAATTATTCCGTTATATCCGCTTCAGGTGTCTGGTAGCTGGTGGTGATCCAAGACTGATTCATTTTTATGAAGGTCAGTCGATCAACCAAGTCGGTGGACAGGCGCACCCTATGATCGGTGACAAATCCTCCAGCAGCACTGAATGTGCGTTCGGAAAGAACGCTGGATGCAGGACAGGCCAGTAGCTCAATTGCATACTGTGCAAGCTCTGGCCAGTGATCCATCCTCAGGACCCAGTAAGCCAGAGGATTTTCGGTGGGAAAGGTGTCCAAGTCTGACCTTGCCCCTAGGTATTCCTGCACCATGTATATCAGACGCTGGCGATGGTTGCTGGAACCGATCATACCTTGGGGCTGCGGACTAAAAAATTGTCTGAACGCATCGGTCAGACGTCCACCTTCCCCACCGCTCCTTCTGCTACTGACCGAAGCCTCAGCAACTCGTCGTCCAGGACCAGGAGTTTGTAACCTCCCAGTTTCTGGGAACGCGTTGCACAGACCTTTCTGCAAGGCCTCCCTGAGATGTCTCATCCTCTGCTCCCTCTGCGACGGCAAGATAAGGTCCGCAACCTTACCCTTGTACCGTGGATCAAGGAGAGTGGCCAGCCAGTAATGGTCACTCTCCTTGATCCGAAGAACACGAGGATCCTTCCGCAGGCTTTGCAGGATCAGGGAGGCCATGCAGCGTAGGTTAGCTGAGGCATTCGGTCCGGAGTCTTCTGGGTCACTGAGGATGACATGATCGCCAGCCACCTCCTCCCAGCCACGTACAAGTCCACTGGTTTGTTGGGACTGTACATCATCCCTAAAAGACTGCTGCTGCTGATGCTGAGTGCCAGGCTCCACCTCCATGCTCACACAATCCTCCTCCTCCTCCTCCTCCTCCTCTTCCTGTGTGATGGGTGGGACAGAAGGAACATTGTCTGGATAAAGGGGGCCTTGAGAGACAAGGAAGTCCTCCTCTTCCTGCCTCTGTTCTGCCTCAAGTGCCCTGTCCATTATCCCACGCAGCGTATGCTCCAACAGGTGGACAAGAGGTACAGTGTCACTGATGCATGCACTGTCACTGCTCACCATCCTCGTGGCCTCCTCAAATGGTGAGAGGACAGTGCATGCATCCCTGATCATGCTCCACTGGCGTGGGGAAAAAAAGCCAAGCTCCCCTGACCCTGTCCTGGTGCCGTAGTCGCAAAGGTACTCATTGATGGCCCTCTGCTGCGTGTGCAGTCGCTGCAGCATGGCCAACGTTGAGTTCCACCTGGTGGGCATGTCACATATTAGGCGGTTCTTGGGCAGGTTCAGCTCCTTTTGCAGCTCAGTCAGCCGAGCACTGGCATTATAAGATCGGCGGAAATGCACACAGACTTTCCTGGCCTGCCTCAGGACATCCTGTAAGCCTGGGAACCTGCCCAAGAACCGCTGCACCACCAGGTTGAGGACGTGAGCCATACAGGGCACATGGGTGAGCTGCCCCTGTCGCAGGGCGGAGAGGAGGTTGGTGCCATTATCAGAAACGACCATTCCTGGCTTAAGCTGGCGTGGCGTCAACCACCTCTCGGCCTGCCCCTGCAGAGCTGCCAGAACCTCTGGCCCAGTGTGGCTCCTGTCCCCCAAACACACCAGCGCAAGCACGGCATGGCATCTTTTTGCCTGCGTACTCGCGTAGCCCCTTGTACGCCTACGGAGCACCGCTGGTTCCGAGGACAGAGCACTCAAAGAGGACATGGAGGAAGAAGAAGAGGAGGGGGTGGAGGAGAGAGGTGTGTCACAACCAGTAGTAGCATTTTGGAGGCGTGGTGGCGGAACAACCTCCAACACTACTGCACCTTGTCCTGCATCCCTCCCAGCTACCAATAGAGTGACCCAATGGGCCGTGAAAGAAAGATAACGTCCCTGTCCATGCCTGCTGGACCATGAGTCAGCGGTAATATGCACCTTACCGCTGACCGCCCTGTCCAGCGAGGCATGGACATTGCCTTCCACATGCCAGTAGAGAGACGGAATTGCCTTCCGTGAGAAAAAGTGGCGTTTGGGAACCTGCCACTGAGGAACCGCACATTGAACAAACTCACGGAAGGGGGCCGAGTCTATCAACTGAAAAGGCAGCAGTTGAAGTGCTAGCAATTTAGCCAAGCTAGCATTCAACCGCTGGGCATGTGGATGGCTGGGAGTATACTTCTTTCGACGGTCCAGCAGCTGGGGCAGGGAAATTTGCCTGCTACAATCGGACGTCGGTGTACTGCAAGTACTTGGTTGTGACACACCTAATTCTACACCTTCAGTCCTCTCAGAGCAGCTTTCAGAGAGGACTGAAGATATAGTGGGGATGGAGATCCCAGCTGATGAGGAGCAAGGAGAGGTCCGCTTTGTTCTTTGGTGTGGGTCTTTTATGTGTGCTTGCCAACGAGCTGCATGGCAGGTCGACATATGTCTGCTCATGCTTGTGGTGCCCAAGCGGCTGATGTTTTGGCCACGCGAGATACGCTTGAGACAAATATTGCAAATAGCAGTGGTGCGATCTGATGCACTCGTCTCAAAAAAGGCCCACACCAAAGAACTTTTGTGATAATGTGCAGAGGCAGCGCCCTGCACAGGCGGAGCTCTGCGGTGTGGTACAGTTGCTGTGCTAGCCTCTAGCTGGCCTCCAGGGGGCATCCTGCCTCGTTGGACATGTGACGCTGCATCCTCCTCCTCCTCCTCCTCTCTCCCTTCAGGCACCCACGTGGAGTCAGTGACCTCATCATCCCCTCCCTCTTCACCACTAGAGCAAACCTGGCAGTAAGCTGCAGCTGGTGGAACACTACTGCCAGATTGCTGTCCTTCAGCATCCCCTCTCTCTGCGCGCACACTACTGACTTCCTCAAGCTGGGTATCATCATCCGAGCCTTCGAATCGTTGGGCATCCTCCTGGAGCATGTACCCAACACTGTGCTCAAACAGTTCGGGGGACTCCTCAGGAGGACATGGTGGGTCTAGGGAAGGGGTGGCTGATGATGCCATTGAGTACGCATTGGCAGCTGCTCTGCCAGTACCCTGAGCCTGGGTGAGAGAGGATGAGGAGGATGAGGAGGGCTTGGTCATCCATTCTACCAAGCCTTCGGCATGATGCGGCTCCACATGTCCAGCTGCCGAAAACAAAGACAAGCGTGTCCCATGGCCACGTGCTGATGACGATGCACGACCACGTCCACGGCCAGCACTGTTGTCTCTAGAAACAGAGCCTGCCTGCCCTGTGTTCTTGCCTCGGCACGCTCTGCCTCTCCTTGGCGGTCTTCCAGCCATTGTAGTCGGTAGTGTATATAGTATAAAAAATAGAACTCCTATGTGTGATCACAACACACTGTAGGTCCTATGGGTGCTGACACTAACACACTATAGGTACTATGTGTGCTGCTGACAAGAAAATATAGGAGCTCTGTTTGCTGCCACTAACACACTAGAAGTCCTATGGGTGCTGCTGAGAAGAAAATATAGGAGCTCTGTTTGCTGCCACTAACACACTAGAAGTCCTATGGGTGCTGCTGAGAAGAAAATATAGGAGCTCTGTTTGCTGCCACTAACACACTAGAAGTCCTATGGGTGCTGCTGAGAAGAAAATATAGGAGCTCTGTGTGATGCCACTAACACACTAGAAGTCCTATGGGTGCTGCTGAGAAGAAAATATAGGAGCTCTGTTTGCTGCCACTAACACACTAGAAGTCCTATGGGTGCTGCTGAGAAGAAAATATAGGAGCTCTGTGTGATGCCACTAACACACTAGAAGTCCTATGGGTGCTGCTGAGATGAAAATATAGGAACTCTGTGTGATGCCACTAACACATTAGAAGTCCTATGGGTGCTGCTGAGAAGAAAATATAGGAGCTCTGTTTGCTGCCACTAACACACTAGAAGTCCTATGGGTGCTGCTGAGAAGAAAATATAGGAGCTCTGTTTGCTGCCACTAACACACTAGAAGTCCTATGGGTGCTGCTGAGAAGAAAATATAGGATCTCTGTTTGCTGCCACTAACACACTAGAAGTCCTATGGGTGCTGCTGAGAAAAAAATATAGGAGCTCTGTGTGATGCCACTAACACACTAGAAGTCCTATGGGTGCTGCTGAGAAGAAAATATAGGAGCTCTGTTTGCTGCCACTAACACACTAGAAGTCCTATGGGTGCTGCTGAGAAGAAAATATAGGAGCTCTGTTTGCTGCCACTAACACACTAGAAGTCCTATGGGTGCTGCTGAGAAGAAAATATAGGAGCTCTGTGTGATGCCACTAACACACTAGAAGTCCTATGGGTGCTGCTGAGAAGAAAATATAGGAGCTCTGTTTGCTGCCACTAACACACTAGAAGTCCTATGGGTGCTGCTGAGAAGAAAATATAGGAGCTCTGTTTGCTGCCACTAACACACTAGAAGTCCTATGGGTGCTGCTGAGAAGAAAATATAGGAGCTCTGTTTGCTGCCACTAACACACTAGAAGTCCTATGGGTGCTGCTGAGAAGAAAATATAGGAGCTCTGTGTGATGCCACTAACACACTAGAAGTCCTATGGGTGCTGCTGAGAAGAAAATATAGGAGCTCTGTTTGCTGCCACTAACACTAGAAGTCCTATGGGTGCTGCTGAGAAGAAAATATAGGAGCTCTGTTTGCTGCCACTAACACACTAGAAGTCCTATGGGTGCTGCTGAGAAGAAAATATAGGAGCTCTGTGTGATGCCACTAACACACTAGAAGTCCTATGGGTGCTGCTGAGCAGAAAATATAGGAGCTCTGTTTGCTGCCACTAACACACTAGAAGTCCTATGGGTGCTGCTGAGAAGAAAATATAGGAGCTCTGTTTGCTGCCACTAACACACTAGAAGTCCTATGGGTGCTGCTGAGAAGAAAATATAGGAGCTCTGTTTGCTGCCACTAACACACTAGAAGTCCTATGGGTGCTGCTGAGAAGAAAATATAGGAGCTCTGTTTGCTGCCACTAACACACTAGAAGTCCTATGGGTGCTGCTGAGAAGAAAATATAGGAGCTCTGTTTGCTGCCACTAACACACTAGAAGTCCTATGGGTGGTGCTGAGAAGAAAATATAGGAGCTCTGTTTGCTGCCACTAACACACTAGAAGTCCTATGGGTGCTGCTGAGAAGAAAATATAGGAGCTCTGTTTGCTGCCACTAACACACTAGAAGTCCTATGGGTGCTGTTGGGGTGCAATGCTGTGCTAACAGCACTGCAGTTGGTACTACTGCAATACTGTACTAACAGTAAGCACGCACCAGACTAATCCCCAGCAGCAGCTAATAACACACTAACTGTGCAATCAGCAGCAATGAACGATCAATGACTTAGGTAGCAATGGTTTAGCAAAGAAATAGCCAATGGTTTAGCAAAGAAGAGCAAATCTTTCAGTATCAAGCAAAGACAGAATCAGCAGACTAATCTCTCCTAAAGCCGGAACTCATGTGACCGGGGCCGATGGCGTGGCGGCCTTTTAAATGGTGGGGCGTGTACTAAAGCCCCTGAGCTGTAATTGGCTACAGGCGTCCTGCCTGTAGCCAATTATTGCTCTCCGAGTTTCGGGCGCTGTGATTGGCCAAGCATGCGGGGTCACAGTGCATGCTTGGCCAATCATCAGCCAGCAATGCACTGCGCCGGCCGCGCCGGCCGCAATGCATTGCGGGGCCGCTCGCATCACACGAATGTGATGCGAACGGCCCAAATAGTTCTGGGCTCGACGAGCGAGCGAACGCCCGATGCTCGATTCGAACATGGGTTCGAATCGAGCACCGGGCCCATCCCTACTGGCTACAATCTTGTTCTAAATTAGAGCACTCCTTGGTAATGAATCCAGAATCAGAATGGCGGCAATGGTAGCTCCAATATTTCTGTCAACACAGATGCCCTTTAAATAGGAGCATCAGGGCTACCTAAACCCAATCATCCCTGGTCGATTTTGTCCTTTAAGTTTATTGCATGGAAAGAAGAGTTTTAAAAAAAAAAAAAATGTTATGTTTATTACAAGTTCACGATGGTATTGGAATACTTATATCCAACATCTCTTTTGTAAGTATTCACTTCACTATCTCACAAGACAAAAAAATAAAGAAAAAAAAAATGACTGCCTACTAGTGTTGAGCGAACCCGAACTGTAAAGTTCGGGTCCGTACCGAACTTTAGCTTTTTCCCGAACCCGAACCCGGACTTTGGCCAAAAGTCCGGATTCGGGTTCGGCAATCTAATAACGCATTTAGAAATGCTTCAGGGGCCAGCCAATCACCTTTTGATTAGCTGGTGTGCCCTTAGAAGCCATCATAGCCATGCCTACTAATGGCATGGCTGTGATTGGTCAGTGCAACATGTGACCCAGCTTCTATATAAGCTAGAGGCACATAGCACACATGACACTCTGCTTCAGAATAGATAGGGAGAGGATCTAGTCTGCTGCTGCTGCTTTTAGGGAGAGATAGAAAGATAGAAGAGGTAGTCCTGATTCTACAATCTGAGGGAAAAGATAGAGAGATAGTGTAGTGTAGGGCCAGGTTCCTGTGTTGGTGCTTTCAGGGAGAGAGAATATTATATAGGAGTCCAGATTCAGAGATTAAAATCAGCGATCTGCATAGGTCTACCTATTTGTGTTGCAGTGCAGTCTTTTTACACTGCCATGAGCCCAGTGTCAGAGAAAATCTAACTTTTAGGGGGAAAAAAAAGGCACTTTATTGTTTTCTTTTCCAGAAGACCCATGGGGCAAAAAAAAAAAAAAAAAAAGCATTTTATTTAGCTCGTGCAACAAAAGACCCGTTTAGGGCAAAAAAAAATAAAAAATAAAAAATTTGCACTTTAATGTACGCTTGCAAAAAACGCAGTTTAGGGGCACAAAAAAAAATTTGCAGTGTGTTATACATATTTTGAGGTGTGTGAAATAAACAATTTCTATATAGTTTTCTCCTACTGTGCTATACTAAAAAAACAACATTTTTTTTGGAATAGCATTTTCTGCAGTTCTGTAGCTGTGCGATTCAGCGGTTACGTACTGTGGGTGTGTTCTGCTCTTCCAAAAAACGCCATTTAGTGGCACAAAAAAAAGTTTGCAGTGTTTTATACATATTTTGAGGTGTTTGAAATAAACAATTTCTTTATAGTTTTCTCCTACGTTGCTATACTAAAAAAACAACATTTTTTTTGAATAGCATTTTCTGCAGTTCTGTAGCTGTGCGATTCAGCGGTTACGTACTGTGGGTGTGTTCTGCTCTTCCAAAAAACGCCATTTAGTGGCACAAAAAAAAGTTTGCAGTGTGTTATACATATTTTGAGGTGTGTGAAATAAACAATTTCTATATAGTTTTCTCCTACTGTGCTATACTAAAAAAACAAAATTTTTTTTGAATAGCATTTTCTGCAGTTCTGTAGCTGTGCGATTCAGCGGTTACGTACTGTGGGTGTGTTCTGCTCTTCCAAAAAACGCCGTTTAGTGGCACAAAAAAAAGTTTGCAGTGTGTTATACATCTTTTGAGGTGTGTGAAATAAACAATTTCTATATAGTTTTCTCCTACTGTGCTATACTAAAAAAACAACATTTTTTTTTAATAGCATTTTCTGCAGTTCTGTAGCTGTGCGATTCAGCGGTTATGTACTGTGGGTGTGTTCTGCGCTTCCAAAAATACCCATTTAGGGCAAGATCCTAAATTTTGCAAATATGAGGAGAAGGTCAAAGGGACATGGTGGCCCCGGTCGTGGTGCTGCTGGTGGAGCTCCTGTTGCAGGGAGAGGACGTGGTGGATCTGTGCCAGATACACGCACAAGTGAAACACCTTCCTCAGGTGCGAGTAGGCGACCGAGCCTGCGGCAGTATTTTGTCGCGCCTAATGAGGCTGTACGAATGTTTAGGCCAGGACAAGTACAGGCGATAGTAGATTGGGTTCCTGACAGTGCCTCGGGTTCCTTCACATTGTCTCCCACCCACTCTTCTGATGAAAGAACAGAGTTGGCACCTGAAACCCATGTCCATCAGTCTTTCACCTCACCCCCTTGCAAATCAGCCAAGCAGTCTGAGCCCCAAATCATGCAGCAGTCTCTTCTGCTTTTCGATGACTCTGTTAGCAGGGTTTCCCAGGGCCATCCACCTAGCCCTGCCCCAGAAGTGGAAGAGATTGAGTGCACCGATGCCCAACCACTTATGTTTCATGATGAGTACATGGGAGGACCATCGCAGTACGTCTCGGATGATGACGAAACACAGGTGTCAACTGCTGCTGCTTTCGCAATTGTGCAGACAGACAAGGAGGGCAGGGGTGAAGACTGGGTGGAAGATGATGTGGAGGACGATGAGGTCCTCGACCCCACATGGAATCAACGTTATGCAGGTGACCAGTGTAGTTTGGAGGAAGAGGCGGTGGTCGCACAGAGCCACCAGCACAGCAGAAGAGGGAGCAGGGTGCAAAAGCGGAGCGTCTGTCAGCTAGACAGTATGTCTGCTACTGCCCAACGCAGCAAGGGACCGAGCACACCAAAGCCAGGTCCAAGGAGTTTCCCAGCGTGGCAGTTCTTCACACAATGTGCTGATGACAAGACACGAGTGGTTTGCACGCTGTGCAATCAGAGCCTGAAGCGAGGCATAAACGTTCTCAACCTGAGCACAACCTGCATGACCAGGCATCTAAGTGCAAAGCACGAGCTGCAGTGGAGTAGACACCTCAAAAAACAAGAAAGGTCTCTGGATCCTCCTGCTTCCTCTTCTGCTGCAGTCTCGGCCTCTTCATCCACCTCTGTAGTGACAGTGGCACCTGCCACCCCGCAAACAGAGCATCTGCCAGCAACACTACCACCTGGGTCACCAACCATCTCCACAATGTCCCATGGAAGCGTTCAGCTCTCTATCTCCCAAACATTGGAGCGGAAGAGGAAGTACCCCCCTAGCCACCCGCGATCCCTGGCCCTGAATGCCAGCATTTCAAAACTCCTGGCCTTTGATATGCTGTCATTCCGTCTGGTGGAGACGCAGAGTTTTAAAAGCCTGATGGCATTGGCTGTCCCACAGTACGTCGTGCCCAGCCGCCACTATTTTTCCAGGCGAGCCATACCTTCCCTGCACAACCAAGGGGGGGACAAAATCAGGTGTGCACTGCGCAACGCCATCTGTGGCAAGGTCCACCTAACTACAGATGCGTGGACCAGTAAGCACGGTCAGGGACGTTATATCTCTAGAAGTCCTATGGGTGCTGCTGAGAAGAAAATATAGGAGCTCTGTTTGCTGCCACTAACACACTAGAAGTCCTATGGGTGCTGCTGAGAAGAAAATATAGGAGCTCTGTTTGCTGCCACTAACACACTAGAAGTCCTATGGGTGCTGCTGAGAAGAAAATATAGGAGCTCTGTGTGATGCCACTAACACACTAGAAGTCCTATGGGTGCTGCTGAGAAGAAAATATAGGAGCTCTGTTTGCTGCCACTAACACACTAGAAGTCCTATGGGTGCTGCTGAGAAGAAAATATAGGAGCTCTGTTTGCTGCCACTAACACATTAGAAGTCCTATGGGTGCTGCTGAGAAGAAAATATAGGAGCTCTGTTTGCTGCCACTAACACACTAGAAGTCCTATGGGTGCTGCTGAGAAGAAAATATAGGAGCTCTGTGTGATGCCACTAACACACTAGAAGTCCTATGGGTGCTGCTGAGAAGAAAATATAGGAGCTCTGTTTGCTGCCACTAACACACTAGAAGTCCTATGGGTGCTGCTGAGAAGAAAATATAGGAGCTCTGTTTGCTGCCACTAACACACTAGAAGTCCTATGGGTGCTGCTGAGAAGAAAATATAGGAGCTCTGTTTGCTGCCACTAACACACTAGAAGTCCTATGGGTGCTGCTGAGAAGAAAATATAGGAGCTCTGTGTGATGCCACTAACACACTAGAAGTCCTATGGGTGCTGCTGAGCAGAAAATATAGGAGCTCTGTTTGCTGCCACTAACACACTAGAAGTCCTATGGGTGCTGCTGAGAAGAAAATATAGGAGCTCTGTGTGATGCCACTAACACACTAGAAGTCCTATGGGTGCTGCTGAGAAGAAAATATAGGAGCTCTGTTTGCTGCCACTAACACACTAGAAGTCCTATGGGTGCTGCTGAGAAGAAAATATAGGAGCTCTGTTTGCTGCCACTAACACACTAGAAGTCCTATGGGTGCTGCTGAGAAGAAAATATAGGAGCTCTGTTTGCTGCCACTAACACACTAGAAGTCCTATGGGTGCTGCTGAGAAGAAAATATAGGAGCTCTGTTTGCTGCCACTAACACACTAGAAGTCCTATGGGTGGTGCTGAGAAGAAAATATAGGAGCTCTGTTTGCTGCCACTAACACACTAGAAGTCCTATGGGTGCTGCTGAGAAGAAAATATAGGAGCTCTGTTTGCTGCCACTAACACACTAGAAGTCCTATGGGTGCTGCTGAGAAGAAAATATAGGAGCTCTGTTTGCTGCCACTAACACACTAGAAGTCCTATGGGTGCTGTTGGGGTGCAATGCTGTGCTAACAGCACTGCGGTTGGTACTACTGCAATACTGTACTAACAGTAAGCACGCACCAGACTAATCCCCAGCAGCAGCTAATAACACACTAACTGTGCAATCAGCAGCAATGAACGATCAATGACTTAGGTAGCAATGGTTTAGCAAAGAAATAGCCAATGGTTTAGCAAAGAAGAGCAAATCTTTCAGTATCAAGCAAAGACAGAATCAGCAGACTAATCTCTCCTAAAGCCGGAACTCATGTGACCGGGGCCGATGGCGTGGCGGCCTTTTAAATGGTGGGGCGTGTACTAAAGCCCCTGAGCTGTAATTGGCTACAGGCGTCCTGCCTGTAGCCAATTATTGCTCTCCGAGTTTCGGGCGCTGTGATTGGCCAAGCATGCGGGGTCACAGTGCATGCTTGGCCAATCATCAGCCAGCAATGCACTGCGCCGGCCGCGCCGGCCGCAATGCATTGCGGGGCCGCTCGCATCACACGAATGTGATGCGAACGGCCCAAATAGTTCTGGGCTCGACGAGCGAGCGAACGCCCGATGCTCGATTCGAACATGGGTTCGAATCGAGCACCGGGCCCATCCCTACTGGCTACAATCTTGTTCTAAATTAGAGCACTCCTTGGTAATGAATCCAGAATCAGAATGGCGGCAATGGTAGCTCCAATATTTCTGTCAACACAGATGCCCTTTAAATAGGAGCATCAGGGCTACCTAAACCCAATCATCCCTGGTCGATTTTGTCCTTTAAGTTTATTGCATGGAAAGAAGAGTTTTAAAAAAAAAAAAAATGTTATGTTTATTACAAGTTCACGATGGTATTGGAATACTTATATCCAACATCTCTTTTGTAAGTATTCACTTCACTATCTCACAAGACAAAAAAATAAAGAAAAAAAAAATGACTGCCTACTAGTGTTGAGCGAACCCGAACTGTAAAGTTCGGGTCCGTACCGAACTTTAGCTTTTTCCCGAACCCGAACCCGGACTTTGGCCAAAAGTCCGGATTCGGGTTCGGCAATCTAATAACGCATTTAGAAATGCTTCAGGGGCCAGCCAATCACCTTTTGATTAGCTGGTGTGCCCTTAGAAGCCATCATAGCCATGCCTACTAATGGCATGGCTGTGATTGGTCAGTGCAACATGTGACCCAGCTTCTATATAAGCTAGAGGCACATAGCACACATGACACTCTGCTTCAGAATAGATAGGGAGAGGATCTAGTCTGCTGCTGCTGCTTTTAGGGAGAGATAGAAAGATAGAAGAGGTAGTCCTGATTCTACAATCTGAGGGAAAAGATAGAGAGATAGTGTAGTGTAGGGCCAGGTTCCTGTGTTGGTGCTTTCAGGGAGAGAGAATATTATATAGGAGTCCAGATTCAGAGATTAAAATCAGCGATCTGCATAGGTCTACCTATTTGTGTTGCAGTGCAGTCTTTTTACACTGCCATGAGCCCAGTGTCAGAGAAAATCTAACTTTTAGGGGGGAAAAAAAGGCACTTTATTGTTTTCTTTTCCAAAAGACCCATGGGGCAAAAAAAAAAAAAGAAAAAAGCATTTTATTTAGCTCGTGCAACAAAAGACCCGTTTAGGGCAAAAAAAAATAAAAAATAAAAAATTTGCACTTTAATGTACGCTTGCAAAAAACGCAGTTTAGGGGCACAAAAAAAATTTTGCAGTGTGTTATACATATTTTGAGGTGTGTGAAATAAACAATTTCTATATAGTTTTCTCCTACTGTGCTATACTAAAAAAACAACATTTTTTTTGGAATAGCATTTTCTGCAGTTCTGTAGCTGTGCGATTCAGCGGTTACGTACTGTGGGTGTGTTCTGCTCTTCCAAAAAACGCCATTTAGTGGCACAAAAAAAAGTTTGCAGTGTTTTATACATATTTTGAGGTGTTTGAAATAAACAATTTCTTTATAGTTTTCTCCTACGTTGCTATACTAAAAAAACAACATTTTTTTTGAATAGCATTTTCTGCAGTTCTGTAGCTGTGCGATTCAGCGGTTACGTACTGTGGGTGTGTTCTGCTCTTCCAAAAAACGCCATTTAGTGGCACAAAAAAAAGTTTGCAGTGTGTTATACATATTTTGAGGTGTGTGAAATAAACAATTTCTATATAGTTTTCTCCTACTGTGCTATACTAAAAAAACAACATTTTTTTTGAATAGCATTTTCTGCAGTTCTGTAGCTGTGCGATTCAGCGGTTACGTACTGTGGGTGTGTTCTGCTCTTCCAAAAAACGCCGTTTAGTGGCACAAAAAAAAGTTTGCAGTGTGTTATACATCTTTTGAGGTGTGTGAAATAAACAATTTCTATATAGTTTTCTCCTACTGTGCTATACTAAAAAAACAACATTTTTTTTTAATAGCATTTTCTGCAGTTCTGTAGCTGTGCGATTCAGCGGTTATGTACTGTGGGTGTGTTCTGCGCTTCCAAAAATACCCATTTAGGGCAAGATCCTAAATTTTGCAAATATGAGGAGAAGGTCAAAGGGACGTGGTGGCCCCGGTCGTGGTGCTGCTGGTGGAGCTCCTGTTGCAGGGAGAGGACGTGGTGGATCTGTGCCAGATACACGCACAAGTGAAACACCTTCCTCAGGTGCGAGTAGGCGACCGAGCCTGCGGCGGTATTTTGTCGCGCCTAATGAGGCTGTACGAATGTTTAGGCCAGGACAAGTACAGGCGATAGTAGATTGGGTTCCTGACAGTGCCTCGGGTTCCTTCACATTGTCTCCCACCCACTCTTCTGATGAAAGAACAGAGTTGGCACCTGAAACCCATGTCCATCAGTCTTTCACCTCACCCCCTTGCAAATCAGCCAAGCAGTCTGAGCCCCAAATCATGCAGCAGTCTCTTCTGCTTTTCGATGACTCTGTTAGCAGGGTTTCCCAGGGCCATCCACCTAGCCCTGCCCCAGAAGTGGAAGAGATTGAGTGCACCGATGCCCAACCACTTATGTTTCATGATGAGTACATGGGAGGACCATCGCAGTACGTCTCGGATGATGACGAAACACAGGTGTCAACTGCTGCTGCTTTCGCAATTGTGCAGACAGACAAGGAGGGCAGGGGTGAAGACTGGGTGGAAGATGATGTGGAGGACGATGAGGTCCTCGACCCCACATGGAATCAACGTTATGCAGGTGACCAGTGTAGTTTGGAGGAAGAGGCGGTGGTCGCACAGAGCCACCAGCACAGCAGAAGAGGGAGCAGGGTGCAAAAGCGGAGCGTCTGTCAGCTAGACAGTATGTCTGCTACTGCCCAACGCAGCAAGGGACCGAGCACACCAAAGCCAGGTCCAAGGAGTTTCCCAGCGTGGCAGTTCTTCACACAATGTGCTGATGACAAGACACGAGTGGTTTGCACGCTGTGCAATCAGAGCCTGAAGCGAGGCATAAACGTTCTCAACCTGAGCACAACCTGCATGACCAGGCATCTAAGTGCAAAGCACGAGCTGCAGTGGAGTAGACACCTCAAAAAACAAGAAAGGTCTCTGGATCCTCCTGCTTCCTCTTCTGCTGCAGTCTCGGCCTCTTCATCCACCTCTGTAGTGACAGTGGCACCTGCCACCCCGCAAACAGAGCATCTGCCAGCAACACTACCACCTGGGTCACCAACCATCTCCACAATGTCCCATGGAAGCGTTCAGCTCTCTATCTCCCAAACATTGGAGCGGAAGAGGAAGTACCCCCCTAGCCACCCGCGATCCCTGGCCCTGAATGCCAGCATTTCAAAACTCCTGGCCTTTGATATGCTGTCATTCCGTCTGGTGGAGATGCAGAGTTTTAAAAGCCTGATGGCATTGGCTGTCCCACAGTACGTCGTGCCCAGCCGCCACTATTTTTCCAGGCGAGCCATACCTTCCCTGCACAACCAAGGGGGGGACAAAATCAGGTGTGCACTGCGCAACGCCATCTGTGGCAAGGTCCACCTAACTACAGATGCGTGGACCAGTAAGCACGGTCAGGGACGTTATATCTCCCTAACAGCACACTGGGTAAATGCAGTGGCGGCTGGGCCTGAGGCAGATAGCAGTTTGGCGCATGTCCTTCCACCACCGAGGATTGCAGGGCGCTTCCGTTTGCCTCCTGTTGCTAACTCCTCCTACTCCGCTTCCTCATCCTCTACCGCCTCCTCATCCGGTCAGCGTAACACCTTCACCACCAACTTCAGCGCAGCCAGGGGTAAACGACAGCAGGCAGTTTTAAAACTTTCCTGTTTGGGGGAAAAAACCCACACCGCGCAGGAGTTGTGGAGGGACATGGAACAACAGACCAATGAGTGGTTGCTGTCAGTGAGCCTCAAGCCCGGCCTGGTGGTGTGCGATAATGGGCGAAATCTCGTAGCAGCTCTGGGCCTAGCCGGTTTGACGCACATCCCTTGCCTGGCGCATGTGCTGAACTTGGTGGTCCAGAGGTTCCTTAAAAATTACCCCAATATGCCAGAGCTGCTGCAGAAAGTGCGGGCTGTGTGTGCGCACTTTCGGCGTTCTCACCCTGCTGCTGCTCGCCTGTCAGAGCTGCAGCGTAACTTCGGCCTTCCCGCTCACCGCCTCATATGTGATGTGCCCACAAGGTGGAACTCCACCTTGCACATGCTGGCCAGACTGTGCGAGCAGCAGCAGGCGATAGTGGAGTTTCAGCTGCAGCAATCACGCGTGAGTCGCTCTGCGGAACAGCACCACTTCACCACCAATAACTGGGCCTCCATGCGAGACCTGTGTGCCTTGTTGCGCTGTTTCGAGTACTCCACCAACATGTCCAGTGCCAATGACGCCGTTCTTAGCGTTACTATCCCAGTTCTATGCCTCCTTGAAAAAACGCTTCGGGCGATGATGGAAGAGGATGTGGCACAGGAGGATGAGGAGGAGGAGGAGGAAGCGGGATCATTTCAAAGGCTTTCAGGGCAGTCTTTCACAAGTGGCTACGAGGGTGTGTTGCTGCACCAACAAATGCCAGGTACACAATTGTCCGGCAGAAAGGGAACAGTTCTGGAGGATGACGAGGTGGAGGAGGAGATGGAGGAGGAGGAGGAGGAGGCATTTTCACAGCAGGGTGGCACCCAGACCAGCTCGTGGCCATCACTGGTGCGTGGCTGGGGGGATACAGAGGACACAGACGATACACCTCCCACAGAGGACAGCTTTTCTTTGCCTCTGGGCAGCCTGGCACACATGAGCGATTACATGCTGCAGTGTTTCCGCAATGACCGCCGAGTTGCCCACATTTTAACTGGTGCTGATTACTGGGTGGCCACCCTGCTGGATCCCCGTTACAAGGACAACGTACCGTCCTTAATTCCCTCACTGGAGCGGGATCATAAGATGCGCGAGTACAAGCGCACGCTGGTAGACGCGCTGCTGGTGGCATTCCCACCTGACAGCGGGCGTACGGTGGAAGCACAAGGCGAAGACAGAGGAGGAGGAAGAGGTCGCCAACGCAGCCGGGGCACCGGCAGCACCTCAGAAGGCAGGGTTAGCATGGCTGAAATGTGGAAAAGCTTTGTCAGCACGCCACAACAACCAGCACCACCAGCTGAGATGGAACGTCTTAGCAGGAGGCAGCATTTCACCAACATGGTTGAGCAGTATGTGTCCACAGGCCTACACGTACTGGATGACGGGTCTGCCCCCTTTAACTTCTGGGTCTCCAAATTGGGCACATGGCCTGAGCTTGCCCTTTATGCCTTGGAGGTGCTGGCCTGCCCTGCAGCCAGTGTATTATCTGAACGTGTATTTAGCACGGCAGGGGGCGTTATCACAGACAAGCGCAGCCGCCTGTCCAGAGCCAATGTGGACAAGCTCACGTTCATTAAAATGAACCAGGCATGGATCCCACAGGACTTGTCCGTACCTTGTGCAGAATAGACATGTATACCGGTGTTGTGACAAAAACTGTCCGGCCATCGGATTGTGTCCGGCCCATACTGCGAAGGCGCAGCGCTTGCGCAGTACAGAGGACAAGGAGATTCACAAAATCTCCGAAGATGAACGGCGCCTGCGCTGTGAGTGCAGGTTCAAGCCCCACCATCCAAGTGGACATACGGTAGCACATAGTAACAGGGCCCCTCACGGGCTCGGTTCGATCGCCACGCTTCGGGCACGGCCTCACTTGGCTCGTCTTGAACCACGGATGGTGTGGCCTTCACCTGAACTCACCACGCAGGCGCCGTTCGTCTTGGGAGATTTTAGAAATCCCCTTGTCCTACATACTGAGCAAGCGCAGTACGGGGTGGATCTATTTGACGGGGGACAGAATTCGACACATCACCGGCATTACACAGCCATTGTTGTATTTTTGAATCAGTGTTGGCTACCTCGTCCTCCTCCACCGCCGCTTCCACCTACACAGCCACATCCACCGCCACTTCAACCTCCTACTCCATATGGACCTCGTCCTCCTAGGTCAAGATTATTATTTTTTATTTTTATTTTTTTTATGTTATTTTAAGTTATTTCCCTATCCACATTTGTTTGCAGAGCACTTGCCATGCTCTTAACAGCATTTTGCTGCCATTTTCAGCCCTCTAGCCCTTTCCATTACCTTTTTAGAGCCTTTTTAGTCCTTAGAAGTCCGGGTCCCCATTGACTTCAATGGGGTTCGGGTTCGGGTCCGGGTTCGGGTTAAAGTTCGGTCCCGAACCCGAACTTTTTTCCGAAGTTTGGCCGAACCCGTCGAACCCGAACATCCAGGTGTCCGCTCAACTCTACTGCCTACTTGTTTAGTTCAAATCGATAGGGATAATACATAGTTAGCAGAAATATAACTGTTCTATGTTTGATAGCTGACATCTGCTCTAAGAAAGTGTATACTAATAATCTCACTTTATTTAGAATGAAAAATGTTGTATGGTGAATTATTAAATAAGGATCACTGGTATTTTGAAGGCTCTGACAGCACACCGATTATTATTTCAAGTTCTGAGTTATAGATTTACATATTGAACCTGGCACTTCTTCTGATTTTGTTGAAAGCTTTTACACCTCACAAGCGGGTTTGAGTGTGGACGTAGGATTTGTGACACTTATCAGACATAAAATTTTACTGCCTTTGGTAATTTATTATGTATGCTAAATACAGAGAATTACATTGCAGTATGAAGGGATCCCTAGGACTTTCTGAGCTGGGTTGGATTAAAGTGATACTTGCTATTACATTCCCAAGCTCTGAAACCTGAATTGTCCTATGAAAACAGATATTTGTGGACCAACATTTCATGCAAGATGAGTTGTTAAAAGGTTTTTTTTTATTTTATTCAATCACTTCAAGTCCTGGCCAATTTTCTCACATAGGTGATAAAATCAGCATTATTTTGCTAGAAAATTACTCAGAACCCCCAAATATTATAAATTTTCTGAAAGCAGAGGCTGTGGAGAATAAAATGTTGGTTACTGCAATTTTTTTAAGTCACACGAAATGTGGGCAGCCATTTATCAAAGGCAAATTTTCAGGGAAAAAAAACACATAAAGAGGTTCTAAAGCCTAAACATTTTTTACCTTAACCACTTGCTTACCGGGCACTTAAACCCCCTTCCTGGCCATGGGTGGGCATTATTGCTGGCCATGGGTGGGCATCCCTGGTGGCTGGAGAAATGTTTTTCTTTCTGTTTCAACCTTTCAGGAATATATAAAAAATAAATAATATAATAAAACCTCAGGAATATATAAAAATAAATATTATAATAAAACTTTTACATTATAGGCAATATATAAAAGATACTGTAGTATATAAAATAAACATATATACATACATACATAGTAAATAAAACATACAAATATACTGCCAACCTACTGCTAGGTATATGGACTTTTCTACAAATCCAGGCATGGTTGCATCTACAGTATATATATTTTGTCAACCTAAAAGTAAACCTGTAATTCCTGGCTGACAATAGACAGCCTTTGGTGTCAAGTCCAGAGGTCCATATACATCTTCAGAGTCTAGAACCATTGACACATCTGTTCCGTCTTATGTTGCAGCCTCTTCACATTGAACCTAGTGTCCAGTCTTCTATTCGCTTTTAATCACTGTTCAGTTCACTTCTTACTTGACATATTCTTTTTATAGCACCACAGGAGAAAATGGAGAACCTTTCTGAAGATTTCACATTTGCAGAGCATAATAGCATCTTAATCAGTAGATGTAATGGAAGTAAAGTCACACTTTATTGGTTGATACATTTCCTTGTTGCTTAAAAGCCTATCTATTAAAGAGTCTATTGGAAGCTTTCTAGAAATCCCTGAGGAAACACTGTCCCAGACCCTCCAGGACAAAAGAACTGCTTAATATCCTCAACTGGTAGGTTTCAATTACAATTTATTTTCAATCGAAAGGTGTTTCTTCTCTGACTGTCGCTGCAGAATAACCTTCAACTCCTGCTATAGAATCCCTTTCTCTAGATTAAAAGACCATTTCAACAAAATAGAGAAACAAAACCTCTGTCACCATACTACAGTGAGAAAATAGTGTCAGTTAAAGACCCTGTTACACCTTCTTACTAGAGATGGGCCTAACCACCCCCCTGTTCGGTTCACAACAGAACTTTTGAACATCGTAAATGTTCGGAACCGAATAACAAACCCTATTGAAGTCTGTGAGACCCGAACTGGAAAAATCAAAAGTGCCCATTTTGAAGGCTTCTATGCAAGTAATTGGGCATACAATGGTTATGGGGATCTGGGTACTACCCTGGGGGACATTTATCAATGAAAAGTTTGAAAAAAAACATAATTTTTAAATGAGCAGTACCGCTTACTGGAGCCTTTCACCTCAGTGGCATGGAGACGAGTGAGGGGAAGATGGCCCCCCACTGCAGGACGGAAGCGACGTCAAAACCTCACTTCCGCCCAATGCTCTTAAACAGACTTTTTTTTTTTTAAATGACATTACATTTTTTTTTATTATTGCATTTTAGTGTAAATATGAGATCTGAAGTATTTTTGACCCCAGATCTCATATTTAAGAGGTCCTGTCATGCGTTTTTTCTATTACAAGGGATGTTTACATTCCTTGTAATAGGAATAAAAGTGACACATTTTTTTTTAAAGAACAGTGTAAAAAAATAAAACAACAGGTAAAATAAAAATACATTTTTTTTTTAAATGCGCCCCGTCCCGCCGAGCTTGCGTGCAGAAGCGAATGCACACGTGAGCAGCGCCCGCATATGAAAACGGTGTTCAAACCACACATGTGAGCTATCGCCATGATCGTTAGAGCTCCTCTGTAACTCAAAACATGCAACCTGTAGAATTTTTTAAACATCGCCTATGGAGATTTTTAAGGCTAAAAGTTGGTCGCCATTCCACAAGCGGGTGCAATTTTGAAGCGTGACATGTTGGATATCAATTTACTCGGTGTAACATTATCTTTAACAATATAAAAAAATGACTGTTGTCTTATTTTTTAATTCCAAAAAGTCTGTTTTTTTTTTTTAAAAAAGCGCTTGTAAGACCGCTGCACAAATACGGTGTGACAGAAAGTATTGCAACGACCGACATTTTATTCTCTAGGGTGTTAGAAAAAAATATATATAATGTTTGGGGGTTCTAAGTAATTTTCTAGCAAAAAAAATGTTTTTAACTTGTAAACACCAAATCTCAGAAAGAGGCTCGGTCCTTAAGTGTTAAATATCGTGCCTGGGGGGTCCCCCTAGTCTGCATGTACAGTGGCGCATCTGGGCGATGTATAGAACATGCCACAGCAATAATGACATTTCTAAAGAAAAGGCCAGGAAAGGGGGGGGAGATGAGCGAGCGTTCCCCCCCCTCCTTAACCATGCCAGGGCGATTGTCCCCAAAACACCTTGTCCCCATATTAATGGGTACAAGAGCCTCTTCCCGACAACCCTGGCCGGTGGTTGTCAGGGTCTACGGGTGAGGGGCTCATCAGAATCTGGAAGCATGAGGGCACCTAGATCCTGGCCACCCACCCCCATGTGGATGGGTATCGGGTACATCGTACCTACCAAAAAAGTGTCAAAAAAGTTAAAACCACAAGAGACAGTTTTTGACAAATCCTTTATTAAACACTTGTCCACTAAGCACTTATACCCCCTTCCTAACCAGACCAGTTTTTAGCTTTCAGTGCTCTCACAATTTGAATGACAATTACTCAGTCATGCACCACTGTGCCCATACAACATTTTTGTATTTTTTTCCCAGAAATATTATTTGGTCTGTATGAAAGTTATAGAGTCTACAAGCTATGTTGCCAATCACTGAAAATTGATCACAACCGATGTACTGACAGCTTATGTCATTTCTTGAGGCCCTGAAATGTTAGGAAAGTACAAATACCCCCCAAATGACCCTTTTTGGAAAATAGACATTTTAAGGTATTTAGTAATAGGCACAGTGAGTTTTTTGAAGTTGAAATTTTTCCCACAATTCTTTGCAAAATAAAAAAAAATTGATTTTTTTTTCACAAAATTATGAAGTTATTTTTCACACACAGGATATGCATATTTCCAATTACACCCCAAAACACATTCTGCTACTCCTCCTGAGTATGGCGATACCACATGTGTGAGACTTTTTCACAGCCTGGCCACATACAGAGGCCCAACATGCAGAGAGCACCATCAGGTATTCTAGGGTAGGGTGAACAGACATCCACAGTTTCAGGGGACAGTCCCCGGATTGAGGACACTGTCCCCGGACCAAATCTGTCCCCGGTTTTGTCCCCGGGTTGGATTTGAACAGGGGCTGGGGCAATTTCAAAGACAGTCAGTGCAGAATAAAAAAAAAATCGGAATTACACACCCCGCTCTTCCGCTCCTACTAGCTTAGGGGGGTGTATTTTTTCCATTGTCTGTGCCCCTTTCTGATGATCATGTGCTGGTCGGAGCGGAGGGAATATTTCTTCAGTTTGGGGTGCAGGTCCATTTAGCTCCGCTCGCATGTTCTTCTGCCTTGGCTCAAGTGCGGGCAGCCGCCTGCCTGCTTATCTCCTTGCCTTCCCTGGAGGAGTGATCTTCCTCCGCTCCCCACCCAGTAGTAGCCGGGGCCCGGAGAGTATTACTTGACAGGCTGATGGGCAGAGAGTCGCTGATTGCCGCCATTACTAGTAAAAAAAAAAATGTCCCCGGATTTCATTTTAAAAATCTGGTCACCTTATTCTAGGGACATAAATTGCACATTTATTTTTTGACTAGCTCTTACACTTTGAAGGCCCTGGAGCATCAGGAGAGTGGAAAAGCCCCAAAAATTACCCTATTTTGGAAAGTAAACACCCCAATGTATAATCTATGAGGCATAATGAGTCTTTTGAACATGTCATTTTTTTCCACAAGTTTTTGGAACATGTAGAAAGAAAATAAAAACACATTATTTTTTTCACACAAAGTTGTCCATGTATAAGATATTTCTAACACATAGCATATACATAGCAAAAATGACATCCCAAAATACATTCTGCTACTCATCCTGAGTATGGAGATACTGCATGTGTGAGACTTTTCCACAGTCAGGCCACATAGAGGCCCAACACGCAGAGAGGACCATCAGATGTTCTAGGGATATACATTTCATCCAATTTGACTACCTATTACACTTTTGTGAGGCACTGTAGTGGCATGGACGTGACACAGATAAGCACTTATGTGTCATGGATGTGGCACGGATGTGGCATGGATGTGGCATGGATGAGAACTGATGTGGCATGGATGTGTACTGATGTAGCACAGATGTGTACTGATTTGGCATGGATGAGTACTGATGTGGCACGGATGAGCACTGATGAAGCACGGATGACCACTGATGTAGCACGGATGACCACTGATGTAGCATGGATGAGCACTGATGTGGCAGGGCTGGGCATGGATGAGCATTAATGAGGCATGGCTGGGCATGGATGAGCATAAATGAGGCATGACTGGGCATGGAGGCATGGCTGGGCATGGGTGGGCATGGATGAGCATGGCTGAGCTTGGATGAGCATGGCTGAGCAGGGCTGGGCATGGATGAGCACGGATGAGCATGGTTGGGCATGGCTGAGCACAGCTGGGCATGGATGAGCACGGCTGGGTATGGCTGGGCATGGATTAGCATGGCTGGGCACGGCTGGGCACGGATGAGCACAGGTGAGCATGGCTGGGCACGGATGAGCATGGCTGAGCCAAGATGAGCATGGCTGGGCATGGCTGAGCACGGCTAGACATGGCTGAGCATAGACTTGCGCACTGCCAAAAAAAATGTGTATGTTTTCACTTCTTTAGTTTTTTTTTTTTTTTCATAAATTCGTAAATTCGAAAATTCGAAAATCCGAAAATTAGAAAGAAAATCAGAAAATTAGAAAGAATAACTAAATAATAATTAACTATTAAATTATAGGTATTGGAATTTCCTTTAAAATTTGGCTGTTACTGAACGAATACAAATCTATCCTAAGTTATGAATTATCCAAAATAATAAATGCAGCATCTAAACAAATGGAACGGAACAAATAAATAATAAATAATAATAATAAAACGTTTTTATTATTGTTATTGTTATTCGTTTAGATACAGCATTTGTTTTTTCGGATAATTCGTCATTACAGGATAAATTCGTATTCGTTACGTTCACTAACAGCCAAATTTTAAAGGAAATTCCAATACCTATAATTTAATGGCTAGTAATAGTTAAGTTATTATTACTTCGTTTTTATTTCAGATTTTCAAATATTTGGGTTTTCGGATTTTCACATTTTTGGGTTTTCGTTAATTCTGATATTTTCCGAATGAACTAATTTGTCGAAATTTGTTAAAAAACTAATTCGTAACAAAAAAAATTGCACATATCTAGCTGAGCATGGATGAGCATAGCTGAGCACGGCTGGGCATGGCTGAGCATGGCTGGGCATGGCTGAGCACGGCTAGATATGGCTGAGCATGGTTAGGCACGGATGAGCACGGCTGGGCATGGCTGGGCACGGATGAGCACAGCTTTGCATGGATGAGCACAGCTGTGCACAGCTGAGAATTGATGAACACGGATGAGCATGGCTGGGCATTGATGAGTATGGCTGAGCCATGGATGGATGGATAAGCATGGCTGGGCACGGATCAGCACGTCTGGGCACAATTGATCATGGCTGGGCCATGGATGGATGCAGGCCCGGACTGGCCATAGGGCATACCGGGCATATGCCCGGTGGGCCGCGGCGGCCTGCGGGCTGCCGGGTCCTATGTCACGTCTCCCCCCAGTGCACTCTCAGCTGTGAGTCGGAGCTGCACTCGAGTGACAGTGACACCCATCGGCACATCAGGGGGCCGGGACCCTCAACGATCCCCTTCTCTCTGGCAAGGTGGCCGCGGCACTGATGATCTGATCAGTCTTGGCTCAGCTGTCTCAAACAGCCGAGCAGAGTGAAGCCTCCTCCCCCTCCTCCTTTATGTCTACACAGGGGGAGGGGACCCGACATGCAGTCCCGCGCTGATCTGAGGTACATTATGGGTCTGAAGGGGGGGTATGTATTGTAGGGGGGGTTCTGTATTGTAGGGGTGGTCTGAAATGTAAGGGGGTTCTGTATTGTAGGGGTGGTCTGAAATGTAGGGGGGTTCTGTATTGTAGGGGGTCTGTAATGTAGGGAGGGTTCTGTATTGTAGGGGGAGTCTGAAATGTAGCAGGGTTCTGTATTGTAAGGGGGTTCTGTATTGTAGGGGGGTCTGTAATGTAGGGGGGTTCTGTATTGTAGGGGGGGTCTGAAATGTAGGGGGTTCTGTATTGTAGGGGGGTCTGAAATGTAGTGGGGTTCTGTATTGTAGGGGGTTCTGTAATGTAGGGGGTTCTGTTTTGTAGGGGTGGTCTGAAATGTAGGGGGGTTCTGTATTGTAGGGGCCGGTCTGAAATGTAGGTGGGTTCTGTATTGTAGGGGGGTCTGTATTGTAGGGGGGTCTGTAATGTAGGGGGGTTCTGTATTGTAGGACGGGTCTGTATTGTAGTGGGGTCTGTAATGTAGGGGGTGGGGTCTGTATTGTAGGGGGGGTTCTGTATTGTAGGGGGGTTCTGTATTGTAGGGGGGTCTGTATTGTAGAGGGGGGTCTGTAATGTAGGGGGGTCTGTATTGTAGAGGGGGTCTGTATTGTAGAGGGGGTCTGTAATGTAGGGGGGTCTGTAATGTAGGGGGGGTCTGTACTGTAGGGAGGGGGTCTGTATTGTAGAGGGGGTCTGTAATGTAGGGGGGTCTGTAATGTAGGGGGGTCTGTATTGTAGAGGGGGGCTGTATTGTAGAGGGGGCTGTATATGTAGGGGGAGTCTGAAATGTTGCAGGGTTCTGTATTGTAAGGGGGTTCTGTATTGTAGGGGGGTCTGTAATGTAGGGGGGTTCTGTATTGTAGGGGGGGTCTGAAATGTAGGGGGGTTCTGTATTGTAGGGGGGTCTGAAATGTAGTGGGGTTCTGTATTGTAGGGGGGTTCTGTAATGTAGGGGGGTTCTGTTTTGTAGGGGTGGTCTGAAATGTAGGGGGGTTCTGTATTGTAGGGGCCGGTCTGAAATGTAGGTGGGTTCTGTATTGTAGGGGGGTCTGTATTGTAGGGGGGTCTGTAATGTAGGGGGGTTCTGTATTGTAGGATGGGTCTGTATTGTAGTGGGGTCTGTAATGTAGGGGGTGGGGTCTGTATTGTAGGGGGGTTCTGTATTGTAGGGGGGTCTGTATTGTAGAGGGGGGTCTGTAATGTAGGGGGGTCTGTATTGTAGAGGGGGTCTGTATTGTAGAGGGGGTCTGTAATGTACGGGGGTCTGTAATGTAGGGGGGTCTGTACTGTAGGGAGGGGGTCTGTATTGTAGAGGGGGTCTGTATTGTAGGGGGGTTCTGTAATGTAGGGGGTTCTGTTTTGTAGGGGTGGTCTGAAATGTAGGGGGGTTCTGTATTGTAGGGGTGGTCTGAAATGTAGGGGGGTTCTGTATTGTAGGGGGTCTGTAATGTAGGGAGGGTTCTGTATTGTAGGGGGAGTCTGAAATGTAGCAGGGTTCTGTATTGTAAGGGGGTTCTGTATTGTAGGGGGGTCTGTAATGTAGGGTGGTTCTGTATTGTAGGGGGGGTCTGAAATGTAGGGGGTTCTGTATTGTAGGGGGGTCTGAAATGTAGTGGGGTTCTGTATTGTAGGGGGGTTCTGTAATGTAGGGGGTTCTGTTTTGTAGGGGTGGTCTGAAATGTAGGGGGGTTCTGTATTGTAGGGGCCGGTCTGAAATGTAGGTGGGTTCTGCATTGTAGGGGGGTCTGTATTGTAGGGGGGTCTGTAATGTAGGGGGGTTCTGTATTGTAGGACGGGTCTGTATTGTAGTGGGGTCTGTAATGTAGGGGGTGGGGTCTGTATTGTAGGGGGGGTTCTGTATTGTAGGGGGGTTCTGTATTGTAGGGGGGTCTGTATTGTAGAGGGGGGTCTGTAATGTAGGGGGGTCTGTATTGTAGAGGGGGTCTGTATTGTAGAGGGGGTCTGTAATGTAGGGGGGTCTGTAATGTAGGGGGGGTCTGTACTGTAGGGAGGGGGTCTGTATTGTAGAGGGGGTCTGTAATGTAGGGGGGTCTGTAATGTAGGGGGGTCTGTATTGTAGAGGGGGGCTGTACTGTAGAGGGGGCTGTATATGTAGGGGGAGTCTGAAATGTTGCAGGGTTCTGTATTGTAAGGGGGTTCTGTATTGTAGGGGGGTCTGTAATGTAGGGGGGTTCTGTATTGTAGGGGGGTCTGAAATGTAGGGGGGTTCTGTATTGTAGGGGGGTCTGAAATGTAGTGGGGTTCTGTATTGTAGGGGGGTTCTGTAATGTAGGGGGGTTCTGTTTTGTAGGGGTGGTCTGAAATGTAGGGGGGTTCTGTATTGTAGGGGCCGGTCTGAAATGTAGGTGGGTTCTGTATTGTAGGGGGGTCTGTATTGTAGGGGGGTCTGTAATGTAGGGGGGTTCTGTATTGTAGGATGGGTCTGTATTGTAGTGGGGTCTGTAATGTAGGGGGTGGGGTCTGTATTGTAGGGGGGTTCTGTATTGTAGGGGGGTTCTGTATTGTAGGGGGGTCTGTATTGTAGAGGGGGGTCTGTAATGTAGGGGGGTCTGTATTGTAGAGGGGGTCTGTATTGTAGAGGGGGTCTGTAATGTACGGGGGTCTGTAATGTAGGGGGGGTCTGTACTGTAGGGAGGGGGTCTGTATTGTAGAGGGGGTCTGTAATGTAGGGGGGTCTGTAATGTAGGGGGGTCTGTATTGTAGAGGGGGGCTGTATTGTAGAGGGGGCTGTATATGTAGGGGGAGTCTGAAATGTAGCAGGGTTCTGTATTGTAAGGGGGTTCTGTATTGTAGGGGGGTCTGTAATGTAGGGGGGTTCTGTATTGTAGGGGGGGTCTGAAATGTAGGGGGGTTCTGTATTGTAGGGGGGTCTGAAATGTAGTGGGGCTCTGTATTGTAGGGGGGTTCTGTAATGTAGGGGGGTTCTGTTTTGTAGGGGTGGTCTGAAATGTAGGGGGGTTCTGTATTGTAGGGGCCGGTCTGAAATGTAGGTGGGTTCTGTATTGTAGGGGGGTCTGTATTGTAGGGGGGTCTGTAATGTAGGGGGGGGTTCTGTATTGTAGGACGGGTCTGTATTGTAGTGGGGTCTGTAATGTAGGGGGTGGGGTCTGTATTGTAGGGGGGGTTCTGTATTGTAGGGGGGTTCTGTATTGTAGGGGGGTCTGTATTGTAGAGGGGGGTCTGTAATGTAGGGGGGTCTGTATTGTAGAGGGGGTCTGTATTGTAGAGGGGGTCTGTAATGTAGGGGGTCTGTACTGTAGGGGGTTCTGTACTGTAGGGAGGGGGTCTGTACTGTAGGGAGAGGGTCTGCACTGTAGGGAGGGGGTCTGTACTGTAGGGATGTCTGTGTAACATTCAGGGGGTCCAGAAATGTTAGGGGGGTGTCTGGGTAACAAACTGTGGGGGGCTGTGTAATGTAAAGGGGTCCAGAGGTGCGGTGCTATGTAATGTAAAGGGGTCCAGAGGTGCAGGGTGCTGTGTAATGTAAAAGGGTCCAGAGGTGCAAGGTGCTGTGTAATGTAAAGTGGTCCAGAGGTTTAGGGTGCTGTGTAATGTAAAGGGGTCTAGAGGTGCAGGGTGCTGTGTAATGTAAAGGGGTCCAGAGGTGCAGGGTGCTGTGTAATGTAAAGTGGCCCAGAGGTGCAGGGTTCTGTGAAATGTAAAAGGATCCACATGTGCGGTACTATGTAATGTAAAGGGGTAAAGGGTGCTGTGTATTGTAAAGGGGTCCAGAGAAGCAGGGTGCTGTGTAATGTAAAGGGGTCCAGAGGTACAAGGTGCTGGAACCCCACATCCCATCATTACCCGCCTATTTTTTGTCCCAGTCCGGGCCTGGATGGATGGATAGATGATCCAGAAGGGGCACAGATCAGCGCTGTGGGCACTTTGCATCCGGCCCACAAGCGTTGCTGCACCTGACTCCCTCCTTTCCTAGCACACTGTACCGATCAGTGCGAGGAGAGGGGGGAGCTGAACCGGACATGCGTTGGGTTGTTGACAAGAGATCGTTCCGTCATTGGACAGAATGATCACATGGTAAAGGGCCGCTGTCATTGGCCCTTTACCCCGATCCATGACGCGCAGGGTCTGGAAGACTCAATGGTCACGGACATTCCCGGGTGCGCGCCCCAGGGGGTGTGCGGGAGCGTGATTCTGGGAGGACGTCATATGTTGGCATCCCAGAGTTATCCGACCGCACTGTAGCCGTCACTCAGCTATGGCCCGGTCAGCAACTGGTAAAAAATTATGTCACATGACGTCAGAAGGGGGCGGGGTCACCTGGTTATGTCACTGGGTGGCCGAGGCCTTGGATATATAAGAGCTATCAAAGTGAAGAGAGAGCAGTCGGTGGGAGGCGTAGCGTTTTCATTTTTGCTATTATTTGGTTCCGTCAGGCGGCGTAATTGACATTGCGGGACACTTTTTTTTATTTTTTATAAAGGATTTGTCAAAAACTGTCTCTTGTGGTATTTATTATTTTAACACTTTTTTGGTGAATGGGTAGGGGTACGATGTACCCATTGACATGGAGGGGGGCGGCATCTGAGGGTGGGATCTGAGGGTGTTAAAGGGGGCTTCCAGATTCCGATAAGCCCCCTGCCCACTGCCCCAGACAGCCACCGGCCAGGGTTGTCGGGAAGAGGCCCTTTTCCCCAAAGCACCCTCTCCATGTTGAGGGAAAGCGGCCTGGTATGGTTCAGGAGGGGGGGCGCTCGCTCGTTGCCCCCCCTTCCTGTCCTGCCAGGCTGCTTGCTCGGATAAGGGCCCAGTATGGAATTTGGGGGGGTATCCCACGCCATTTTTTTTTATAATTTAATAATTCGGATCCAAATTTGAGAAAGGTATTTTTTGCTTTTTAAATTCATCAGAACGAATGTTCGGAATTGTTACGAAAAGTTAACGAATCCAAATTGAATACGAACTAACGCCCTGGGCTACAATACCTTTCTCAATATGGCAGTCGTCGACTCATTATGCTCATTATGAGGGGCTCCCACAATCCCCGTGCTGTGCTGACCTCCTCCTGGGGCTGTACCCCTGCTGTGCTCATTATGAGGGGCTCCCACCATCCCTTTATCCACAAGCTGCTGTCCTTGTGGTCCCACCGTATCCCACCGTAGTGCAGGGCGGACGGCTTTCCGTCAATGAAATTGTTAGTCATACCGAAGCCACCCCGACCCCCATAAACCCGTTGAGCCTTCCCAATGGCATCCAAGTAACAGAAAAGCGCTGAACAGTTCTCAGGCTGATTTTCACTAATGCCGCTTGCCTGCAGTCAGTTACCAAAAGTGTGGGGAATCAGGCAATAATAACGCTTTTCCTCATCTTCGATTTTTGATTCATTCAGTTTAATCCGGTCCAAGTTGAACTTCTCTAGTAGCTGAAGGGAGAAAATTTCAACATACTCACCCTTCCATATCTTGTCTTGTACCTCCGTCTTGAGATGTGCCCTCAACGGGCTCTCAAAGCAGACGTACTCCTCACACTTAGCTACGTCAGCCAAGCGCATGGTGTCAGAACCCTTCTTCGACTCCTTCGCTGTATCAATCTTGTCGGAAACTCCCGACCCCGCCTGAGCCCCCGACATCACCACCTATGCCGTACCCGTAACCTTAGCCACTCCAGACCCAGAAGCAGGTGCAGAAGATTCCCCCGAGACCCCTGAAAGAGTTGCACCAATGTGCGGAAGCCCACCAAAAGGTTCTGCAAATCAGATCCAGTGCCCAACGCATCAGGCACCCGTTCCGCTATGTGAGGTGTGGGAGGAGAGGACAACACCGGAGGGGGGATACACCCTAACCCCGCGCTGCCCCCCACCCCTCTGCCCAAAAGACCACCCAACACAGCTTATAAAGAAGAAAGGGGTTTAGTAGGTTAGTATTGCACTCACCAGGCTGCACATGAGAGGATCCCACAGCCACACATCCCGGATCCACCACTGCAAATCGATCAGGCACTTCACCATCTTCTGAGTTGGACAAATCCCCTTTAGACCTTGTGAAAATCGCATCCAGGCAACTCACTGCAGAGGGAACATTCTTCAGGGATGCACCGGCCCCAGATGCAGGAGCACCTGTCCTAGACTCCAGGCCGTGCTGCACTCCAGCCCCAGCAGCGCTGTCCGAACACCGAGTCCTCCTTCTCCCTGGTGTTCTCCAAGCAACCCGGGGGGGGGGGGGGCGTGCGTTGCCCTGCTACCTAGTCATGCCAGACCCACACTTATTTGTTATTTTTTTGCTTAGGACTTATCTTGAGACTGGGGCGGAGGTTCACCTTCCAGCAGGACAAGGACCCTAAACATAAAGACAGAGCTACAATGGAATGGTTTTAATCAAAGCATATTTATGTGTTAGAATGGCCCAGTCCAGACCTAAATCCAATTGACAATCTGTGGCAAGACTTGAAAATTGCTGTTCACAGAGGCTCTCCATGTTGTGCAAAGCTGGCAGAGACATACCCAAAAAGACTTTCAGCTGTAATTTCAGCGAAAGGTGGTTCTACAAAGTATTGACTAAGGGGGGCTAAATACAAATGCACGCCACACTTTTCACATATTTATTTGTAAGACATTTTGAAAACCATTTATCATTTTCCTTCTACTTCACAATTATGTGCCACTTTGATGTTGGTCTATCACATAAAATCCCAATAAAATACATTTACATTTTTGGTTGTAACATGACAAAATGTGGAAAATTTCAAGGGGTATGAAAATCTTAAATGTAAAAGTTTTTTTTTTTGCTCCCCATTTATTTCTGTCATGTAGTCATGCAAAATATACAAATACATTAATATTTAAAGGCTACCTACTGTAATAATATTAATCCATATTTCCCTACCTTAACTCTGTATATTCTCATATTGCTGTAAGGTTTGTGCATCTGTATGGTATGTGGGAATGTTGTATAGCAACCCCTATTGTGTTTGTTTATGGTCAAACCCTTTCAAGTATGTACATCCTGTTTTCCCTTAGGCAATTAGCTTAGATTTATGACTAAATGACCAGGTTTCCATCTTCTAACTGTTTATAGATAACAGAACTTGTTTTGTTCCTAGTCATGTAACTAAACCCCCCCCCCCCCCCCCCCATTTCCTTTCTTCTGTATTCAATATAAGCTGTATGCCTCCTCAGTAAAGACAGACATTTGGTGAATTCACTTTCTTTTTCATTGTCTTCATTGAGTGTCTCCGGTACCGAAGGGCTGTGGTGGCTTGCTGAATTTAACTCAAAAGGGTGGTCGTTCAAAAAACCAATTCCTATCACCTACCTAATTCTGTTTTTTATATTACTTTTCTCTTGTCCCTAGCAAAGTAGGACTAAGGGAGAAGGACAGTTGGAATCTACAGCATTGCACAGTGCTGAAAATGTATTTGAGTATGCCAAATGAAGAAGAGAGCAGCGTATTGACCTCATCAGTGTGGTGATGCATCTTCATTGTCCAATCCGCACAGACTTGGGATGGGCTGGTGGCTATGTTGTATTGTTTAACTGCATTTACCAGAATTAAAAATCTTTTGGCAAGTACACCAGTTCTATCTGTATATTTAGATATCTTTTTTATGTTCCGCTTCATGCTTTAACCATTTTAAAACCAGCCGCCACAGTTATACTGCCGCAGGTTGACTCTATTGCGCGAATCGTCATAGCTTTGTGCAATAGATACAGTGGGCGCGCGCATGGCACAACGCCGATGAAAGTGACCGGCGACCGTGATTTCCGCCGGCCACCCCCAGTACGGGGATCTGTCAATGTAAACAAACAGATCCTTGTTCTGCCATGGGAGTAGAGAGTGATCCTCTGTTCCTAGTGATCAGAAATAGCGATCTCTCTCCTCCTCCAGTCAGTACACTCCCCCCCACAGTTAGAAACACCTCCCAGGGAACACATTTAACCCTTTGATCGCCACTAGTGTTAACCCCTTACATACCAGTGTAATTTATACAGTAATCACTGCATTTTTATAGCACTGATCGATATATAAATGTCACTGGTCCCAAAAAAGTGTCATACAGTAAGGCCTCGTACACACAGCCGAGATTCTCGTCGAAAAAAAACATGTCGTTTTTTTCGACGAGATTCTTGGACAAGAAACTTGTCCCGGCCGAGTGTACAGACGCTCGATTCAAAGAACCCGCGGTTCTTTGAATCGAGCGTACGCAGTGACGTCATCGACTACGACGAGCATGCGCTCGTCACATTCAATGCCGTCGCCGCCATCTTGGTATACCCTACGTATGCCTAGGAAGCTACCGCGCATGCGTCGAATTCATTTCGAACATGCGCGGGCTTCCGGGAGGACAGGTAAGTGTACACACACTCACTTTTCTCGTCGAGAAACATGCCAACGAGAATCTCGACGAGAAAATAGAGAGCAGGATCTCTATTTTCTCGTCGAGATACTTGTCGCTTTTCTTGACGAGAAACCATACACACGAACAAATTTCTCGGCAAAAAATCTCTGCCAGCAAGTTTCTTGCTGGTTTTTGCCGAGAAACTCGTTCGTGTGTACGAGGCTTAAGTGTTCGATCTCTCCGCCGCAATGTCTCGGTACCTCTAAAAATCGCTGATCACTGCCATTACTTGTAAAATAATTAAATAAAAAAATCAAATAAACCTATTCCCTATTTTGTAGACGCTATAACTTTTGCGCAAACCGATCAATATACCCTTATTGCAATTTTTTTTACCAAAAATATGTAGAATACATATTGGCCTAAACTGATGAAGAAATTAGCTCTGTTGTTTTTTTTCAAAATTGTCATTCTTTTTTGTTTATAGAGCAAAAATAAAAACTGCAGAGGTGATCAAATACCACCAAAAGAAAGATCTATTTGTGGGGAAAAAAAGGACATACATTTTGTTTGGATACAACATTGCACGACTGTGCAATTGTCAGATAAATCGACGCAGTGCCGTATCGCAAAAAATGGCCTGGTCATTAAGGAGGTAAATCCTTCTGGTCCTTAACCACTTAACGACCGCCCACTGTAATTATAAGTCAGCAGAATGGCACCGACAGGCAGAATCACGTAGATCTACGTGATCGCCTTTGTATAGTTGGGGGGTCCGATCAGACCCCCCTTCTTTACAGTGAGCGGCCGGTATTCGTTTGGGAGCGATCAGGGATGAGGGGACGGCCGTTCGATTCCGGCCACCCCCTCGCGATCGCTCCCGGTGAATGAGAGAGCTTCCCCTGCCTGTGTAATGTAAACACAGGCAGAGGAAGTGATGTCATCTCTCCATGCGGCGGTCTTTTCGATCCGGCGCGAGGAGAGAAGACATCACATAGTAAGTGCACCAACAGCCCACTGACACCGGTACACGTAGGCACACTTACACCCCCCAGTCAACCCCAGATCACCCCCCAGAACACCCCCAGTACCCCCAGTCACAGTGCACCGTTTGCAGTGGTCATTTTCTTTACTAATCACTGAAATCAGTGTCATTTGTGACTGTAAAAAGTTGCAGGGCAGTTAGGTTTAGGCCCCTTTAGGTCCAGGGTAGCCCCCTAACCCCCCCTAATAAAGGTTTAACACCTTGATCGCCCCCCCCTAGGTAACCCTTTTACCCCCTAACGCCAGCGTCACTAAGCGATTGTACTTCAGATCGCTGTATTTAGTGCCGGTGGTGCCCTAGATAGCCAGTTATTTATTTTTAGTTTCGTCGCAGGTTTTTATAGCGTCAGGTACCCCTATATATTATTTTAACCCCCTGATTGCCCCTAGAGTTAACCCTTTCACCAGTGATCCCCGTACAAGTTTTTCTGGTAACACTGGTTAGCCAGTTAGTTATTTAGTTATTTAGGTTACCCGTCAGGTTTTTATATGGCGTCAGGTACCCCCATATATAACCTAATAAAGGTTTTAACCCCCTGATTGCCCCTAGTTAACCCTTTCACCAGTGATCACCATATAAGTTTTACGGGTGACGCTGGTTGGTTAGTTTGCTTTTTATAGCATCAGGGCACCCGCCGTATATAACCCAATAAAGGTTTAACCCCCTGATCGCCCGGCGGCTGATATCAATTAGGTTTTAGCGCCAGAGAGGGTCTGCGTCGCCCCAGGCAGCGTCAGGTTAGTGCCAGTAACGCTAACACCCACACGCAAAGCATATACCTCCCTTAGTGGTATAGTATCTGATCAGATCTATACTAGCCTCCCCAGCGGTTTAGGGTTCCCAAAACTGCAGTGTTAGCGGGATCAGCCCAGATACCTGCTAGCACCTGCGTTTAGCCCCTCCGCCCAGCCCAGCCCAGCCCACCCAAGTGCAGTATCGATCGATCACTGTCACTTACCAAACACAACACACATAACTGCAGCGTTCACAGAGACAGTCCTGATCCCTGCGATCGCTAACAGTTTTTTTGGTAGCGTTTGATACATTTGCTGACAGTCGGGTGCTTTTTTTACCTGTGAATCTTACTAGTGTACCCCTAAATTTTGAGCCCAAAATGGCAAGACGAAGGTACACTAGTAAAGAGGCCTACGAGATTCTGAGCATGACAGATATAGTGAAGAGGAGGTCACGCATCTGTCAGATTCAGGCTCAGAATATCTTCCCGTAGAAGACAGTGACGTCAGTGGCCCCACGTCAGATAGCTCTGACGACGAAGTTGAGGTCCCTGCTAAGGTCAGGCGTACCCGATCCCGATCTTCTGAGGTTGTTGAGGAGCAAGAACCGCAGGTCTCTCGTATCATGGAGCAGAGTAGTACTAGCGCCGCTATTCTTTCTGGTGAATTGGCAAGCACCAGCGGCCTAGTACAGCCTGGGCGTACATCCAGCACTGCAGTATCACGTGGTGACGTGGCGAGTCCCATAAGTGCAGTTCAAGCTGGCGAGGTGGCAAGCACAAGTAGTGTCCCGCTGCCACCAAGAAGACAAAGGCAGGCCCATCGTGCCCATAGTGCCCTTCCTGCAGAATTCGCCTATCCTGATTGGGTCCCCACCACTTCTGCTGAACCCGTACTTCCCCCATTCACTGCCCAACCCGGTATTGAGGTGGAAACAGCTGATTTTATGCCAATTGATTTTTATTCGCTGTTTTTCACGGAAGGTCTCTATAGATCTATTGTGGACCAGAGTAATTTATATGCTGGTCAATTCATCGCCACTAACCCCCAGTTGCCTAAAATTGCCAAAGATTGGAAACCAATTACGGTTTCCGAATTTAAGACCTTTCTGGGCCTTTCCCTCAACATGGGCACACATAAATTCCCGTCATTGCATGCTTATTGGTCCACGCACCCAATTGACCACATGCCCGTGTTCTCTGCCTCCATGCCCAGGCCAGGACACGATACAAGCAGATTTTGCGGTTCATGCACTTCAACGACAATGAACTTTGTCGTCCACGTGGAGACCCTGAATACGACCGGCTCTATAAAATTCGGCCCCTCATAAACCACTTCAACGAACGTTTTGCAGCCTTGTTTATTCCCGATCAAGTTGTCTGCGTTGATGAGTAGGGATGAGCTTTGTGTTCGAGTCGAACATACGTTCGACTCGAACATCGGCTGTTCGATCGTTCGACGAAGATCGAACGATTTGGGCCGTTCGCGCCAAATTCGAGTGACGCGAACGGCCCACAATGCACTACGCCATCGCAGTGTCATCCAGGCGCTGTGATTGGCCAAGCATGCACTGTGACCCCGCATGCTTGGCCAATCACAGCGCCGGCAGCGAGGAGAGCAATGATTGGCCACAGGCAGGATGCCTGTGGCCAATTATTGCTGAGGGTGTTTAGTACACGCCCCACACTATAAAAGGCCGCCAGCACGGCGGCCTAGTGTAGTGTGTTCCGGAGCAGGGATAGAGCAGCATAGGCAGGGACAGTGACTGTTATTTCTTTCTTGCTTAACCTGGATTCCTTTAGTTTAGGGAAAGAGAAGGATAGGTAGGGAGAGTGTCAGTGTGTTTTGTGCTTGTGCTATAGTGTGCTTAAAAAAAACATTTATTCTAGGGACAGAAAACTGTAGGTAGGGACAGTGTCAGTTTCTTTCACTCTGCAAGTCCTTGTTTCCAGGGACCTGGAAGGACAGTGAGTGAATTGTCCTTGTGCTATATTGTGCTTAAAAAAACATTTATTCTAGGGACAGAAAACTGTAGGTAGGGAGAGTGTCAGTTTCTTTCACTCTGCAAGTCCTTGTTTCCAGGGACCTGGAAGGACAGTGAGTGAATTGTCCTTGTGCTATATTGTGCTTAAAAAAAAACATTTTTTCTAGGGACAGAAAACTGTAGGTAGGGAGAGTGTTTTTTTTTTTCACTCTGCAAGTCCTTGTTTCCAGGGACCTGTAAGGACAGTGAGTGAATTGTCCTTGTGCTATATTGTGCTTAAAAAAAACATTTATTCTAGGGACAGAAAACTGTAGGTAGGGAGAGTGTCAGTTTATTTCACTCTGCAAGTCCTTGTTTCCAGGGACCTGTAAGGACAGTGAGTGAATTGTCCTTGTGCTATATTGTGATTAAAAAAAACATTTTTTCTAGGGACAGAAAACTGTAGGTAGGGAGAGTGTTTTTTTTCTTTCACTCTGCAAGTCCTTGTTTCCAGGGACCTGTAAGGACAGTGAGTGAATTGTCCTTGTGCTATATTGTGCTTAAAAAAAACATTTATTCTAGGGACAGAAAACTGTAGGTAGGGAGAGTGTCAGTTTATTTCACTCTGCAAGTCCTTGTTTCCAGGGACCTGTAAGGACAGTGAGTGAATTGTCCTTGTGCTATATTGTGATTAAAAAAAAACATTTTTTCTAGGGACAGAAAACTGTAGGTAGGGAGAGTGTTTTTTTTCTTTCACTCTGCAAGTCCTTGTTTCCAGGGACCTGTAAGGACAGTGAGTGAATTGTCCTTGTGCTATATTGTGATTAAAAAAAACATTTTTTCTAGGGACAGAAAACTGTAGGTAGGGAGAGTGTTTTTTTTCTTTCACTCTGCAAGTCCTTGTTTCCAGGGACCTGGAAGGACAGTGAGTGAATTGTCCTTGTGCTATATTGTGCTTAAAAAAAACATTTATTCTAGGGACAGAAAACTGTAGGTAGGGAGAGTGTCAGTTTATTTCACTCTGCAAGTCCTTGTTTCCAGGGACCTGTAAGGACAGTGAGTGAATTGTCCTTGTGCTATATTGTGATTAAAAAAAACATTTTTTCTAGGGACAGAAAACTGTAGGTAGGGAGAGTGTTTTTTTTCTTTCACTCTGCAAGTCCTTGTTTCCAGGGACCTGGAAGGACAGTGAGTGAATTGTCCTTGTGCTATATTGTGCTTAAAAAAAACATTTATTCTAGGGACAGAAAACTGTAGGTAGGGAGAGTGTCAGTTTATTTCACTCTGCAAGTCCTTGTTTCCAGGGACCTGTAAGGACAGTGAGTGAATTGTCCTTGTGCTATATTGTGATTAAAAAAAACATTTTTTCTAGGGACAGAAAACTGTAGGTAGGGAGAGTGTTTTTTTTCTTTCACTCTGCAAGTCCTTGTTTCCAGGGACCTGTAAGGACAGTGAGTGAATTGTCCTTGTGCTATATTGTGCTTAAAAAAAACATTTATTCTAGGGACAGAAAACTGTAGGTAGGGAGAGTGTCAGTTTATTTCACTCTGCAAGTCCTTGTTTCCAGGGACCTGTAAGGACAGTGAGTGAATTGTCCTTGTGCTATATTGTGATTAAAAAAAACATTTTTTCTAGGAACAGAAAACTGTAGGTAGGGAGAGTGTCAGTTTATTTCACTCTGCAAGTCCTTGTTTCCAGGGACCTGTAAGGACAGTGAGTGAATTGTCCTTGTGCTATATTGTGATTAAAAAAAACATTTTTTCTAGGGACAGAAAACTGTAGGTAGGGAGAGTTTTTTTTTTCTTTCACTCTGCAAGTCCTTGTTTCCAGGGACCTGTAAGGACAGTGAGTGAATTGTCCTTGTGCTATATTGTGCTTAAAAAAAACATTTATTCTAGGGACAGAAAACTGTAGGTAGGGAGAGTGTCAGTTTATTTCACTCTGCAAGTCCTTGTTTCCAGGGACCTGTAAGGACAGTGAGTGAATTGTCCTTGTGCTATATTGTGCTTAAAAAAAACATTTATTCTAGGGACAGAAAACTGTAGGTAGGGAGAGTGTCAGTTTATTTCACTCTGCAAGTCCTTGTTTCCAGGGACCTGTAAGGACAGTGAGTGAATTGTCCTTGTGCTATATTGTGATTAAAAAAAACATTTTTTCTAGGGACAGAAAACTGTAGGTAGGGAGAGTGTTTTTTTTCTTTCACTCTGCAAGTCCTTGTTTCCAGGGACCTGGAAGGACAGTGAGTGAATTGTCCTTGTGCTATATTGTGCTTAAAAAAAACATTTATTCTAGGGACAGAAAACTGTAGGTAGGGAGAGTGTCAGTTTATTTCACTCTGCAAGTCCTTGTTTCCAGGGACCTGTAAGGACAGTGAGTGAATTGTCCTTGTGCTATATTGTGATTAAAAAAAACATTTTTTCTAGGGACAGAAAACTGTAGGTAGGGAGAGTGTTTTTTTTCTTTCACTCTGCAAGTCCTTGTTTCCAGGGACCTGTAAGGACAGTGAGTGAATTGTCCTTGTGCTATATTGTGCTTAAAAAAAACATTTATTCTAGGGACAGAAAACTGTAGGTAGGGAGAGTGTCAGTTTCTTTCACTGTGAAAGTCCTTGTTTCAAGGGACAGAGAAGGACACCTGAAGGTAGCCCTTATTGCTTTTTTCCCATCTCCCTGCAGGCCATCTATTAGAATGTCTGGAAGGCAAACAAGGAGAGGCAGACAGTCAGGAGGCAATAAAAGAGGGCAAGCAGGCTCTGTGTCTGGGGGCAACAGTGCTGGTCGTGGACGCGGTGCATTGTCATCAGCACATGGCCATGGGACACGCTTGTCCTTCTTTTCGGCAGCTGGACATGTTGAGCCACATCATGCCGAAGACTTGGTAGAGTGGATGACCAAGCCCTCCTCCTCCTCCTCATCCTCTCTCACCCAGGCTCAGGGTACTGGAAAAGCAGCTGCCAAAGCGTCGTCTTCCCTGGTATCAATGTCAGACAAATCATCAGTCACTCCTTCCCTAGACCCACCATGTCCTCCTCCTGAGGAGTCCCCCGAACTGTTTCAGCACAGTGTTGGGTACATGCTCCAGGAGGATGCCCAGCGTTTCGAAGGGTCTGATGATGAAACCCAGCTAGAGGAAGGCAGTAGCGTGAGAGCAGACAGAGGGGATGCTCAAGAAGGACACCAATCTGGCAGTCATGTTCCAGCAGCTGCAGCATACTGCCAGATTGGCTCCAGTGATGAGGAGGGAGGGGATGATGAGGTCACTGACTCCACGTGGGTGCCTAATAGGAGAGAGGAGGAGGAGGAGGATGAGGAGGAGGCACATCTCCAACGAGGCAGGATGCCCTTTGGTGGCCAGCGTAAGGGCAGTACACCGACGGAATCACACCGCAGAGCTCCGCCTGTGCAGGGCGCTGCCTCTGCCCGTCATTCAAAAAGTTCTTTGGTGTGGGCCTTTTTTGAGGCTAGTGCATCAGATCGCACAGCTGCTGTTTGCAACATATGTCTCAAGCGTATATCGCGTGGCCAAAACATCAGCCGCTTGGGTACCACATGCCTGACCAGACATATGTTGACCTGCCATGCAGCTCGTTGGCAAGCCTACCTCAAAGACCCACACCAAAGAACAAAGCGGACCTCTCCTTGCACCGCATCAGCTGGGATCTCCAACCCCACTATAACTTCAGTCCTCTCTGAAACATGCACTGAGAGGAATGAAGGTGTAGAATTAGGTGTGTCACAGCCAAGTACTTGCGGCCACTCTGCTAGCAGTACACCGACGTCCGATTCTAGCAGGCAAATTTCCCTGCCCCAGCTGCTGGACCGTCAAAAGAAGTTCACTCCCAGCCATCCACATGCCCAGCGGTTGAATGCTAGCTTGGCTAAATTGCTAGCACTTCAACTGCTGCCTTTTCAGTTGGTAGACTCGGCCCCCTTCCGTGAGTTTGTGCAATGTGCGGTTCCTCAGTGGCAGGTTCCCAAACGCCACTTTTTCTCACGGAAGGCTATTCCGGCTCTCTACCGGCATGTGGAAGGCAATGTCTTGGCCTCGCTGGACAGGGCGGTCAGCGGTAAGGTGCATATTACCGCTGACTCATGGTCCAGCAGGCATGGACAGGGACGTTACCTTTCTTTCACGGCCCATTGGGTCACTCTTTTGGCAGCTGGGAAGGATGCAGGACAAGGTGCAGTAGTGTTGGAGGTTGTCCCACCGCCACGCCTCCAAAATGCTACTACTGGTTGTGACACACCTCTCTCCTCCACCCCCTCCTCTTCTTCTTCCTCCATGGCCTCTTCCTGTGGTTTGTCCTATGAACCAGCGGTGCTCCGTAGCCGTTCACGGGGCTACGCAAGTACGCAGGCAAAAAGATGCCATGCCGTGCTTGCGCTGGTGTGTTTGGGGGACAGAAGCCACACTGGGGCAGAGGTCCTGTCTGCTCTGCAGGGCCAGGCCGAGAGTTGGTTGACGCCACGCCAGCTTAAGCCAGGAATGGTGGTTTGCGACAATGGCACCAACCTCCTCTCCGCCCTCCGACAGGGACAACTGACCCATGTGCCCTGTGTGGCTCACGTCCTTAACCTGGTGGTGCAGCGGTTCTTGGGCAGGTACCCGGGCTTACAGGATGTCCTGAGGCAGGCCAGGAAAGTCTGTGTGCATTTCCGCAGATCTTATAATGCCAGTGCTCGCCTGGCTGAGCTGCAAAAGGAGTTGAACCTGCCCAAGAACCGCCTTATATGTGACATGCCCACCAGGTGGAACTCAACGTTGGCCATGCTGCAGCGGCTGCACACGCAGCAGAGGGCCATCAATGAGTACCTGTGCGACTACGGCACCAGGACAGGGTCAGGGGAGCTTGGTTTTTTTTCTCCACGCCAGTGGGGCATGATCAGGGATGCATGCACTGTCCTGGCACCATTTGAGGAGGCCACGAGGATGGTGAGCAGTGACAGTGCATGCATCAGTGACACTGTACCTCTTGTCCACCTGTTGGAGCACACGCTGCGTGGAATAATGGACAGGGCACTTGAGGCAGAACAGAGGCAGGAAGAGGAGGACTTCCTTGCCTCTCAAGGCCCCCTTTACCCAGACAGTGTTCCTTCTGTCCCACCCATCGCACAGGAAGAGGAGGAGGAGGAGGAGGAGGAGGAGGATTGTGTCAGCATGGAGGTGGAGGCTGGCACTCAGCATCATCAGCAGCAGTCTTTTAGGGATGATTTACAGTCCCAAGAAACCAGTGGACTTGTACGTGGCTGGGAGGAGGTGGCTGCGGATCATGTCGTCCTTAGTGACCCAGAGGACTCCGGAGCGAATGCCTCAGCAAACCTACGCTGCATGGCCTCCCTGATCCTGCAAAGTCTGCGGAAGGATCCTCGTATTCTTCAGATCAAGGAGAGGGACCATTACTGGCTGGCCACTCTCCTTGATCCACGGTACAAGGGTAAGGTTGCGGACCTTATGTTACCGTCGCAGAGGGAGCAGAGGATGAGACAACTCCGGGAGGCCTTGCAGAAAGGTCTGTGCAACGCGTTCCCAGAGACTGGGAGGTTACAAACTCCTGGTCCTGGACAACGAGTTGCTGAGGCTTCGGCCAGTCAAAGAAGGAGCGGTGGGGAAGGTGGCCGTCTGACCGATGCGTTCAGACAATTCTTTAGTCCGCAGCCCCAAAGTATGATCGGTTCCAGCAACCATCGCCAGCGTCTGATAAACATGGTGCAGGAATATCTAGGGGCAAGGTCAGACTTGGACACCTTTCCCACCGAAAATCCTCTGGCTTACTGGGTCTTGAGGATGGATCACTGGCCAGAGCTTGCACAGTATGCAATTGAGCTACTGGCCTGTCCTGCATCCAGCGTTCTTTCGGAACGCACATTCAGTGCTGCTGGAGGATTTGTCACGGATCACAGGGTGCGCCTGTCCACCGACTCGGTTGATCGACTGACTTTCATCAAGATGAACCAGTCTTGGATCACCACCAGCTACCACACACCTGATGCTGATATAACAGACTAATTGATTTTAACATGTCACATCCCTTCAAGACTGATGCTGATGCTGAGTGCCTGTGCTGTTATGTTGACTGGCTATCCTCCTCCACCGAGTCCTCAATGATACGATTGATGATGATAGCTTGGAAGATCATTTTTGTTTATGGGTGCCGCCACCAGTGGCTAAGGCCCAATTTTTCAGCCCCTGTTTTACAGGGGCGTGTAATTACAATTTTTTTAGCAATAATTTGCCATAGGGCTCATTGCTGTGCTCCAAGTACAGTATCTGTGAGGGGTTGGAGTGTTGTGGCACCAGTGCCTAAGGCCCAATTTTTCAGCCCCTGTTTAACAGGGGCGTGTCATTACAATTTTTGAAGCAATACTTTGCAACAGGGCTCATTGCTGTGCTCCAAGTACAGTATCTGTGAGGGGTTGTAGTGTTGTGCCACCAGTGCCTAAGGCCCAATTTTTCAGCCCCTGTTCAACAGGGGCATGCAATTACAATTCTTGATCTAATAATTCACAGCAGGGTCCATTGCTGCACCCACCAAGAGTAACTCTGAGGGCTTACAGTCTTGTGGCAACGCCACCACCACCACCACCACGAAAGGCCCAATTTTTCAGCCCCTGTTCAAAAGGGGCATGTAATTACAATTCTTGATCTAATAATTCACAGCAGGGCCCATTGCTGCACCCACCAAGAGTAACTGTCAGGGCTTACAGTGTTGTGGCACCAGCACCACCATCAAAGCCCCAATTTTTACTACCACTGTTCAACAATTATATGTAATTAAAATTCCTGATATAATAGTTGACAGCAGGGCGTTCCAGCACCAACCAAGAGTAACTGAGTGCTTACAGTGTTGTGCCAACACCAACAACTAAGGGGCCTATTTCTGCAGAGTATATACGGCAGGTCCCTACTTTCAAACATCCAACTTACAAACGACTCCTACTTGCAAACGAAAGAAGACAACAGGAAGTGAGAGGAAATCTACCCCTAGAAAGGAAAATTCTCTCCTGTAAGAATAAATATGGGAGAAAGGGGTCTCATCTGTACTGATGCTTTATCAGCAATCCTTGTTTCAAGAAAAACACCACATTTCAAAAACAGTTGTCATTGGGACGGAAAGTGAGGTGAAATGTTCTGAACAGGGGCACAGACAGCAAAACAAATGTTACAGGGGTGATAACCCTTACCTATGTTTCCCAAAAAGTTTAAAAATAGATTTTTGGGCTGGAGCTACACTTCAACAATGTACCTGTTCAAAATTACAAACACATTCTACATAAGAACAAACCTACAGTCCCTGTCTTGTATGCACCGCCTGTATACGGCTGTTCAGAGTATATAGGGCCTTTTTTATTTTATGTGCGGGGTTCCCCTTAATATCCATACAAGACCCAAAGGGGCTGGTAATGGGCTGGGGTAGGGGGGGGGGTCATGGGGTAGCTATGCCATTTTTCTTAAAGAATTTCATCCATATTACCGGGACCAGACATTACATTAAAGCCGCAAGCAGTTTTAAATGGCTTTTTTTTCCTTTAGAAGTGTCATTTTGTGCAGGGACAGTTCTAAACACGGGAAACACGTGGCACTTCACAGGCATACTTTAGACACCCCCCAGGTACGATATTTAAAGGAATATTTGACTTTTTTTTTTTCACTTTATGCATCATTAAAATGACTGCTCCCGAAAAACGACCGTTTTTAAAACTTCTTTTTGCATTGATACATGTCCCCTGGTGCACAACCCGGGTTCCCAAACCCTATTTATGACAATAACATGCATAATAGTTGTTATAATTAGCACTTTAGAATTCGAACGTTCGCATCCATTGTATTTAATAGGGTTCTAATGTTCGTTCGAACTTTCGGTCCGTTCGCGGGTTCTGGTGCGAACCGAACCCGGGGGTGTTCGGCTCATCACTATTGATGAGTCCCTGATTAAATTTTCTGGCCGCTTGGCTTTCAAGCAGTACCTTCCCAGCAAGCGTGCCAGATACGGGGTGAAGCTCTATAAGTTCTGTGACAGGGCAACAGGCTATGTATTGAGCTTTACGGTTTATGAGGGAAAAGACAGTCAGGTTGAGCCGGTCAACTGCCCGGATTACATAGGGAGCGCTGGCAAGATAGTGTGTAACTTGGTGTCACCCTTATTCGGAAAGGGGTACCACTTGTATGTGGACAATTATTACACGAGCGTGCCACTGTTTAGTCACTTGTTTGATCATCAGATTGGAGCATGTGGCACCGTGCGACCTAATCGCCAGGGCTTTCCCCAGCGGCTTGTAGATGCCCGTCTTAGGCTGGGGGAGAGAGCCTGCTTGAAGTGTAATAACTTGCTCGCTATGAAGTGGAGGGACAATAAGAATGTTTTCCTTCTTACCTCCCTTCATGCAGACACGACAGTCCAAATTCGTACGGCGACTGGTGTTGTGGAGAAACCCCTCTGTGTCCACCAATATAACCAAAATATGGGAGGGGTGGACCTCAGCGACCAGTTGTTGGCGCCGTATCTAATTGACCGTAAGGCGAGACGCTGGTACAAAAAAGTGTCTCTATCCTTATTCCAATTGGCTTTGCTGAACGCTCATGTGCTATACAGAGCTTCAGGCGGGACGTTATCTCTTCTAAAATTCCAGAATGAGAGTCACAGAACTCCTGTATCCAGGCGGTTCTGCACCTCACCATTCCCAACCAAATGCAGTAAGCCGGCTGCATGAGAGGCATTATCCGTATGCCCTCCCGAGTACCCCTACCCAACGAACCCCCCAAAAAAGATGTTGTGTCTGTAGCAAGCGCGGATTTAGGTGTGACACCCGTGTTTTTTGTCCACTCTGTCCTGACAAACCTGGTCTTTGCCTTGGTGAATGTTTTGAACGCTACCACTCAAAAGTGAAGTTTTAGCGTAGGGTACAGCATTTCACAGACTAGGACACACTTACACAGGGTCTCCCAAGATGCCATTACATTTTGAGAGACCCGAACCATTACAGTTGTTAAAGTTACAAAAAAAAGTGTAAAAAAATAAAAATAAAACGTAAAAAACAAAACACAAAAAAAATATAAAATAAAAAATCCAAAAATAGTTGTCGTTTTATTGTTCTCTCTCTCTCTCTCTCTATTTTCTCTCTATTGTTCTGCTCTTTTTTACTGTATTCTATTCTGCAATGTTTTATCATGCTTGCTTTTCAGGTATGTAATTTTTTCTTTTCAGGTGCGCCATTCAGCTGCAGCGCGGAATTATTTATCTTGACAGCAACAGCGTTTGCTCCCACGATACATAAAGCCGTGACTCCAGTGCTGTAGGAGGTGATTTCACCACCACAGTTAAAAAAAAGAGCATATATGCCGAAACATGGGGGAAGCAGGGGTGGAGGAGCGATTTTGCTCCTAATGCCGCGTATATACGGTCGAAATTCCGACGGAGGCTTGCCCGTGGAAAAGTCCGACCGTGTGTACGCGGCATAACCTTTTATGTCGCGTACATACGGTCGAAATTCCGATGAAGGCTTGCCCGTGGAAAAGTCCGACCGTGTGTACGCGGCATAACTTTTTTGCGGGAGGATGCTCCCATGCTTCGGCATATATAAATGGTGCATGTATGCCCATCATTAGAAGTGGGTGGATGAAGGGAGGTATTCTAATGGTGGGCATACCCACCAATCAATCTCTTTTTTTCGTTCAGCCAACAGGCTGCATGAAAAAAAAGATTACAATACATGTCCAACAAGGACCAGCAACGTACTGGTATGTTGCTGGACTTTGAATGTTTATACCAGAATGATGCCTGCAGGTTTAGGTATTATCTTGGTATCATTCTTTTCAGCCAGCAGCCGGCTTTCATGTAAAAGCAATTCTAGCAGATAATTAGCCTCTAGACTGCAGTGGGAGGGAATGTCCCCCCCCCGAGTATAAACAGCGCCATTGGGAAAATGGGAAAGCATTTTATCACACCGATCTTGATGTGGTCAGATGCTTTGAGGGCAGAGGAAAGATCTAGGGTCTAACCCCCCAATTTTTTTCAAAAAAAGAGTACCTGTCACTACTTATTGCTATCATAGGGGATATTTACATTCCCTGAGATAACAATAAAAATGGTAAAAAAAAATAAATATGGAAGGAACAGTTTAAAATAAAATAAAAAAGCAAAATAAATAATAAAAAAAAAAAAGCACCGCTGTCCCCCCTACTCTTGCGCAAAGGCGAACGCAAGCATCGGTCTAGCGTCATATGTAAACAGCAATTGCATCATGCATGTGAGGTATCACCGCGAAGGTCAGATCGAGGGCAGTAATTTTAGCAGTAGAACTCCTCTATAAATCTAACGTGGTAACCTGTAAAGGCTTTTAAATGCTTTTAAAAATGAATGTAGTTTGTCGCCGCTGCGCGTTTGTGTGCAATTTTAAAGCATGTCGTGTTTGGTATCCATGTACTCGGCCTATGATCATCTTTTTTATTTCATCAAACATTTGGGCAATATAGTGTTTTTTAGTGCATTAAAAATAAAAAAAGTGTGTTTTTCCCCCAAAAAATGCGTTTGAAAAATCGCTGCGCAAATACTGTGTGGAAAAAAAAACCACCCACTATTTTAATCTGTAGGGCCTTTGCTTTAAAAAAATATATAATGTTTAGGGGTTCAACATAATTTTCTTGCAAAAATTTTTTTTTTTCATGTAAACAAAAAGTGTCAGAAAGGGCTTTGTCTTCAAGTGGTTAGAAGAGTGGATGATGTGTGACATAAGCTTCCTAATGTTGTGCATAAAATGCCAGGACAGTTCAAACCCCCCCCCAAATTACCCCATTTTGGAAAGTAGACACCTCAAGCTATTTGCTGAGAGGCATGTTGAGCCCATTGAATATTTTTTTTTTGTCCCAAGTGATTGAATAATGACAAAAAAAAAAAAAATGTACAAAAAGTTGTCACTAAATTATATATTGCTCAAACATGCCATGGTTATATGTGGAATTGCACCCCAAAATACATTCTGTTTCTTCTCCTGAGTACGGGGATACCACATGTGTGAGACATTTTGGGAGCCTAGCTGCGTACAGGACCCCGAAAACCAAGCACCGCCTTCAGGATTTCTATGGGTGTAAATTTTTGATTTCACTCCTCACTGTCTATCACAGTTTCGGAGGCCATGGAATGCCCAGATGGCACAAAACCCCCCCAAATGACCCCATTTTGGAAAGTAGACACCCCAAGCTATTTGCTGAGAGGTATGTTGAGTATTTTGCAGATCTCGCTTTTTGTCACAAAGTTTTGAAAATTTAAAAAAGAAAAAAAAAAAAATGTCTTTCTTCATTTTCATAAACAAATGAGAGCTGTAAAATACTCACCATGCCTCTCAGCAAATAGCTTGGGGTGTCTACTTTCCAAAATGGGGTCATTTGTGGGGGTTTTGGGCTATCTTGGCATTTTATGGCCTTCAAAACTGTGATAGGTAGTGATAGGTAGTGAGGAGTGAAATCAAAAATGTATGCCCTTAGAAACCTTAAAGGCGGTGCTTGGTTTTTGGGGTCCCGTACGCGGCTAGGCTCCCAAAAAGTCCCACACATGTGGTATCCCCGTACTCAGGAGAAGCAGCAGAATGTATTTTTGGGGTGTAATTTCACATATGCCCATGGCATATGTGAGCAATATATCATTTAGTGACAACTTTGTGCAACAAAAAAAAAAGTTTGTCATATTCCCGCAACTTGTGGCAAAATATAAAATATTCCATTAACCCAACATGCCTCTCAGTAAATAGCTTGGGTTGTCTACTTTCCAAAATGGGGTAATTTGGGGGGGGTTTTGTGCTATTTTGGCATTTTATGGCCTTCAAAACTGTGATAGGTAGTGAGGAGTGAAATCAAAAATTTACGCCCTTAGAAATCCTGAAGGCGGTGCTTGGCTTTTGGGGCCCCGTACGCGGCTAGGCTCCCAAAAAGTCCCACACATGTGGTACCCCCGTACTCAGGAGAAGCAACAGAATGTATTTTGGGGTGCAATTCCACATATAACCATGGCATGTGTGAGCAATATATCATTTAGTGACAACTTTTTGTAATTTTTTTTTTTTTTGTCATTATTCAATCATTTGGGACAAAAAAAAATATTCAATGGGCTCAACATGCCTCTCAGCAAATAGCTTGGGGTGTCTACCTTCCAAAATGGGGTCATTTGGGGGGGGGAGGTTTGTGCCATCTTGGCATTTTATGGCCTTCAAAACTGTGATAGGTAGTGATAGGTAGTGAGGAGTGAAATCAAAAATTTATGCCCTTAGAAACCTTGAAGGCGGTGCTTGGTTTTTGGGGTCCCGTACGCGGCTAGGCTCCAAAAAAGTCCCACACATTTGGTATCCCCGTACTCAGGAGAAGCAGCAGAATGTATTTTGGGGTGTAATGTCACATATGCCCATGGCATGTGTGAGCAATATATCATTTAGTGACAACTTTGTGCAAAAAAAAAAAAGTTTGTCATATTCCCGCAACTTTTGGCAAAATATAAAATATTCCATGAACCCAACATGCCTCTCAGTAATAAGCTTGGGGTGTCTACTTTCCAAAATGGGGTCATTTGGGGGGGTTTTGTGCTATTTTGGCATTTTATGGCCTTCAAAACTGTGATAGGTAGTGAGGAGTGAAATCAAAAATTTACGCCCTTAGAAATCCTGAAGGCGGTGCTTGGTTTTTGGGGCCCCGTACGCGGCTAGGCTTCCAAAAAGTCCCACACATGTGGTATCCCCATACTCAGGAGAAGCAGCAGAATGTATTTTGGGGTGCAATTCCACATATAACCATGGCATGTGTGAGCAATATATCATTTAGTGACAACTTTTTGTAATTTTTTATTTATTTTTTGTCATTATTCAATCACTTGGGACAAAAAAAAATATTCAATGGGCTCAACATGCCTCTCAGCAATTTCCTTGGGGTGTCTACTTTCCAAAATGGGGTCATTTGGGGGAGTTTCGTACTGCCCTGCCATTTTAGCACCTCAAGAAATGAGATAGGCAGTCATAAATTTAAAGCTGTGTAAATTCCAGAAAATGTACCCTAGTTTGTAAACGCTATAACTTTTGCGCAAACCAATAAATATACGCTTATTGACATTTTTTTTACTAAAGACATGTGGCTGAATACATTTTGGCCTAAATGTATGACTAAAATTTAGTTTATTCGATTTTTCTTATAACAAAAAGTAGAAAATATCATTTTTTTAAAAATTTTCGGTCTTTTTCCGTTTATATTGCAAAAAATAAAAATCGCAGAGGCAATCAAATACCATTAAAAGAAAGCTCTATTTATGGGAAGAAAAAGACGCAAATTTCGTTTGGGTACTACATTGCATGTCCGCACAATTTACAGTTAAAGCAGCGCAGTGCAAAATTCTGAAATCACCTCTGGTCCTTTAGCTACCAAATGGTCCGGGGCTTAAGTGGTTAAATGGTCTAAAAATGTAAATTAAAATTAAAACAGATACACCATTATATTGCTTTATTTATATTGCAAAGTACAATTTAATTTACTTACACCTGGCATTACACTACCTATTATTTTAAAAGCAGTAACAAATTTAAACCTTTAGTGGGTTTCCCTGCTGTTTCCTAAACTTGCGGGATGAATCATTGAGTTCACTTTGATAAACTTACTTCTTACATTTGATTGTCCAGAAACAGAACGCCTGCCCTGACAAAGGTTGTATGCTATTTTTAGTTGAAATATTTCTGGCTTTTAAGGCTGCTTTGTGGAATGGAACATTATGAAGCTTTGCTGAATGTTCTCTTTTCATAGCATTTATCGTGCACAGGTTCTCTGTGTTGCATTAACTCATTTTGTATCAGATGGGGCTGAGCAAGTTGTGTACTGATATTGGCTGGTGGTGGGATAGCAAGATTTTAAGTCCCTCAGGCCCAGAAAGTTGAGTTAGGAATTTATTTTTCCAAGTGATATAACCAATAATTATCATGAGGAAAGCAAGCGGGCAGATATCCAGGTAGAAAAGACAGGAAAATAGTAGAAACGAAAAAAAAAGATGAGCACAGTCAACAGGATAAATACAGTGAAGGTAAAGAACATGCTGTACTAAAAAAACACTATAAACGAATAGACAGTTCGAAATAAGTAGCAGATAAAAACAATGCAGACCTGAGAACACTGACTGCCTTTCATTAAATGTGTGCTATGAATTTCCACACATATGTGGTTGTTCTCATATATACAATAGCAGGCCACTGTATGTGAAAAGCTATTTCCTCCATCTGTTTACCATAGTATAAGGTGACCAGATTTTTAAAATGAAATCCGGGGACATCTTTTTTTTTTTTTTTACTAGTAATGGCGGCAATTAGCAACTCTCTGCCCATCGCTGCTGCCGCCCGCCTCACAGCCTGTCAAGTCTTACTCTCCGGGCCCCCACTACTATTGGGTGGGGAGCAGGGGAAGATCACTCCACCAGGGAAGGCAAGGAGATAAGCAGGCAGGCGGCTGGCCGGGACTTGAGCCATGGCAGATGAACATGCGAGTGGAGCTGAATGGGCATGCACCCGAAACTGAAGAAATATTCCCTCCGCTCCGACCAGCACATGATCATCAGAAAGGGACACAGATAATGGAAAAAATACACCCCCCTAAGCTAGTAGGAGTGGAGGTGTGTAATTCAGTTTTTTTTTTTACTAATTCTGCACTGACTGTCTTTGAAATTGCCCCAGCCCCTGTTCAAATCCAATCCGTGGACAAAACCCGAGACAGACTTGGTCCGGGGACAGTGTCCTCAATCCAGGGACTGTCTGGTCACCCTACCATAGTACGAAACCTGTAATCTATTATTTTCTATTAAGATATCCATTAACATGGTGATTCATAGTTGCCAGTAGTCTAAAATGATTTCCAGGACATTTTGGTGTGCAGCCATCATAGCTAAGTTTGTCATGCATAGTATTGGCTTCAGTGGTCACAAATCACTACGTACCAATTGTGGTTTATTAAAGCAATGTAAAAGGACTAGGGATGAGCTTCGAGTTCGAGTCGAACTCATGTTCGACTCGAACATTGCCTGTTCGCCCGTTCGCCGAACAACGAACAAATTGGGGTGTTCGCGGCAAATTCGAAAAATCTATGGGAGAAATCTAAAGTGCTAATTATAAAGGCTTATATGCAAGTTATTGTCCTAAAAAGTGTTTGGGGACTGGGGTCCTGCCCCAGGGGACATGTATCAATGCAAAAAGAAGTTTTAAAAACGGCCGTTTTTTCGGGAGCAGTGATTTTATTAATGCTTAAAATGAAAAAATAAAAGTGAAATATTCCTTTAAATTTCGTACCTGGGGGGTGTGTATGATATGCATGTAAAGTGGCGCATGTTTCCCGTGCTTAGAACTGTCCCTGCAAAAAATGTCATTTTTGAAAGAAAAAAATGCATTTAAAACTGACTCGCGGCTATTAATGAATTGTCGGCTCCCGGCAATACATACAAAAGTCATTGATAAAAAAAAAAAAAAAAGCGTGGGGGTTCCTCAGAATTCAATTACCAGGCCCTTCAGGTCTGGAATGGATATTAAGGGGAACCCCGCCGCAAATTTAAAAAAAAATTGACGTGGGGTTCCCCCAAATATCCATTCCAGGCCCTTCAGATCTGGCATGGATTTTAAGGGGAACTCCACCCCAAATTTTAAAAAAAAATGGCGTGGAGTCCCCCTAAAAATCCATACCAGACCCCTTATCCGAGCACGCAACCTGGCCGGCCGCAGGGGAAAAGGGGGGGACGAGAGAGCGACCCCCCTCCCTCCTGAACCGTACCAAGCCACATGCCCTCAACATGGGGAGGATGTCCCCATGTTGATGGGAACAAGGGCCTCATCCCCACAACCCTTGCCCGGTGGTTGTGGGGGTCTGCGGGCGGGGGGCTTATCGGAATCTGGAAGACCCCTTTAACAAAGGGGACCCCCAGATCCCGGCCCCCCCCATGTGAATTGGTAAGGGGTACATTGTACCCCTACCATTTCACGAAGAAAGCGTAAAAAAATGTTTAAAAAAACACACAAACACCTTGAAAAAGTCCTTTATTAAAAAAAACAAAAAAAAAACATTCCAGCGGTGAAATCCAGTGTCCCGTGGCGATCCCGATGTCCAGCGCTGTCCTTCATTGGTTGTGCCTGAGCGGACCTGATGGGGAACTCCCTCTCAGTATTTTAAATGTATAGACCCGCCCCTTCTGAAGTTCCCCATCAGGTCCGCTCATCGGACCAGATGCGGAACATGAGAAGGGGCGGGTCTATACATGTATTACCAAAGTGAGAGCAGTTCCCCATCAGGTCCACCCCTCGGTATGTCGGACCCGCCTACGTCATTGGCTTGAGCGGGGAACTTCCTTCACTGTGTAATTTAAATTTACATAGTGAAGGAAGTTCCCCGCTCAAGCCAATTACGTAGGCGGGTCCGACATACCGAGGGGGCGGACCTGATGGGGAACTGCTCTCACTTTGGTAATACATGTATAGACCCGCCCCTTCTCATGTTCCGCATCTGGTCCGCTTAGCGGACCTGATGGGGAACTTCAGAAGTGGCGGGTCTATACATTTAAAATACTGAGAGGGAGTTCCCCATCAGGTCCGCTCAGGCACAACCAATGAAGGACAGCGCTGGACATCGGGATCGCCGCGGGACACTGGATTTCACCGCTGGAATGTTTTTTTTTTTTAAATAAAGGACTTTTTCAAGGTGTTTGTGTGTTTTTTTAAACATTTTTTTACGCTTTCTTCGTGAAATGGTAGGGGTACAATGTACCCCTTACCAATTCACATGGGGGGGGGCGGGATCTGGGGGTCCCCTTTGTTAAAGGGGTCTTCCAGATTCCGATAAGCCCCCCGCCCGCAGACCCCCACAACCACCGGGCAAGGGTTGTGGGGATGAGGCCCTTGTCCCCATCAACATGGGGACATCCTCCCCATGTTGAGGGCATGTGGCTTGGTACGGTTCAGGAGGGAGGGGGGGCCGCTCTCTCGTCCCCCCCTTTTCCCCTGCGGCTGGCCAGGTTGCGTGCTCGGATAAGGGGTCTGGTATGGATTTTTAGGGGGACTCCACGCCATTTTTTTAAAAAATTTGGGGTGGAGTTCCCCTTAAAATCCATGCCAGATCTGAAGGGCCTGGAATGGATATTTGGGGAAACCCCACGTCAATTTTTTTTTTAATTTGCGGCGGGGTTCCCCTTAATATCCATTCCAGACCTGAAGGGCCTGGTAATTGAATTCTGGGGAACCCCCACGCTTTTTTTTTTTTTTTATCAATGACTTTTGTATGTATTGCCGGGAGCCGACAATTCATTAATAGCCGCGAGTCAGTTTTAAATGCATTTTTTTCTTTCAAAAATGACATTTTTTGCAGGGACAGTTCTAAACACGGGAAACATGCGCCACTTCACATGCATATCATACACACCCCCCAGGTACGAAATTTAAAGGAATATTTCACTTTTATTTTTTCATTTTAAGCATTATTAAAATCACTGCTCCCGAAAAAACGGCCGTTTTTAAAACTTCTTTTTGCATTGATACATGTCCCCTGGGGCAGGACCCAGGTCCCCAAACACTTTTTAGGACAATAACTTGCATATTAGCCTTTATAATTAACACTTTAGATTTCGAACGTTCGAGTCCATTGTATTTAATAGGGTTCTAAAGTTTACACGAACATTTTGTCTGTTCGCAGGTTCTGGTGCGAACCGAACAGGGGGGTGTTCGGCTCATCCCTGAAAAGAACATGTCAGTTAAAAAATGAAAATACAATTTTCATAGCTAACTTGCTTAGTATTTCATTTTTTCATACAGACATTGCTAAATGATACCAGTCTATCGCAAGTCAGAATTGCCTGCAAGTTGGTAATCCTGGAATACACCTTCTGGTGATGCTGGAACACCCTATTTACCCTATTTACTGCCACTCACATACAAAAAGCCCAATTTAAGACCACTTTCACACTAAGACAGTTTTCAGACGTTTTAGCACCAAATAGCACCTGTAAAGCGCCTGAAAACTGACTCTCATGCCTCCCCAGTGTGAAATCCTGAGTGCTTTCACACTGGGGCGGTGCGCTTGTGGGACGGGAAAAAGGTCCTGCAAGCAGCATCTTTGGGGCGGTGTAGGAGTGTGTATACATTGGAATGAATGTAAGGTGCTTTGGAAAAACTGCAACACAGGCGGTTTTAACCCTCTCTTCGGCCACCAGTGGGGGTTAAAAGTGCTCCGCTAGCGGCCGAAAAGCGCTGCTAAAACAACGGTAAAGCGCAGCTAAAACTAGTGCTTTACCACTAACAGACCTACCGCCCCAGTGTATAAGGATTCTAAGAAATGTCATCAATAGGAAGTTTCTCATACCCATTAATCCACTTCAAACCTGAACTGGAAGTTTAGATGTGATCAGTTGGTCAGGGAGAGAGTATTGCTTTAAAAATTAACAACATTTTAGGTGACCTGACTTGTTTTAAATTGCAGTATTTACTGTACTTGATACCATTAGCAGCTTCAAAGAACTGCTCTTTAACCACTTGCAGACCAGCCGCCGCAGTTTTACTGTGGCAGGTTGGCTCGGCTGGACAAATCGACGTTACCTTGCGTCGCTTTTTCTTTTGGCCACTTGGGGCACGCGATCGCTCGTGACGGAGCAAGAACTGGAATCTGTATGTGTAAACACACAGATCCCAGTTCTTTCAGGGGAGTAGTGACAGATTGTGAGTTCATACTAAGTATGAACACCTATCTATCTTTCCTCTTAGACAGTCCCATCCCCCTACAGTTAGAACACACACTAGGGAACACAGTTAACCTCTTGATCGCCCCTAGTGTTAACCCTTCCCTGCCAGTGACATTTATACAGTAATCAGTGCATTTTTATAGCACTGATCGCTCTATAAATGTCAATGGTCTCAAAAATGTGTCAAAAGTGTTCAATTTGCCCGCCACAATATCGCAGTCCCGATAAAAATCGCAGATCGCCACCATTACTAGTAAAAAAAAAAAAAAAACATAAATCTATCCCCTATTTTGTAAACGCTATAACTTTTGCGCAAACCAATCAATATGCTCTTATTGTGATTTTTTTTTACCGAAAATATGTAAAAGAATACATATCAGCCTAAAAAATGTGGGATATTTATTATAGCAAAAAGTAAAGGATTGTGTTTTTTTTTTTAAATTGTCACTCTTCTGCTGTCAATGGTCAAAGATACCAGTGGCTGCAGGGTCAGTTGAGTCCTTAACAACCCAGGATATCACCAGCCACATTCACTCACATGGCCAGGAATCCCAGACCGTGAAAAATAAAGGGTTCCCCTCTATAATTCATACCAGGTATAAATTTAGTGGGGTCTACATGCAAAGGTAGAATTCCATACACAAATTAAGAATAAAAGCTTGAGGGCCCCCCAAAAACTATACGCCAAACCCTTATCAAAGCATGCAGCTTTGCAACCCAGGAAAGAGGGGGTGGTGAGTGTGCACCCCTTCCCTCCTAAACAATACAAAGCCACATGCCTTCAACATGGCAATGAACCTTGTCCCCATGTTGATGAGGTCAAGGGCCCAGTAGTTGTGAGGGTCTGAAGGCAGGGGTTTAGAGGACCCTAACTTATTCACAAAACAAAATGTAGAGTGTAAATAAAAACATAGACACAGTTTTTGACAAGTTCTTCAATAAAAAAAAAAAAGGCCCACTATGTACATCCATCATCAATTACAGGCATCCCAATAACATCCTTGTCCCTTGTAAATAATATGTCATCAACTAGGCCTCTCATTCAGTAACAAGTCAGGACCAGACATGCTGGGTCTGCAGGTTGTTTTTTTCACAGGTCAACAGGCATCATGCATTTTTATGGATCTGCATCACTGAACAATGTAACTGACAATAAATGCACATTGTGGAAATGTGTGTTTAAAAAAACTTTACCTTTTTTCTTGAATTAGTAGGGCTACTAGAGGTGAGGGTTTCTGGGTGCACTCTTGTTGTTAAAGGGGTTTGGGTTTTCAGGTTCCTCCCTAAAGTGATTGCAAGGCTTAATTATTTTTTTTAAATAACAATCATATCATACCTACCGCCACTGTGCAGCTCGTTTTGCACAGAGTGGCCCTGATCCTCGACTTCTGGGGTCCCTCGGCGGCTCCACCTCGTATCAGATAACCCCCTAGGAGAAGCGCTCTCCCGGGGGGTTACCTTGTTGGTGAGCTCCCGAGTCCAGCATTTGACTCAGCCCCGACCCCTGGCGCCCGCGTCATTGGATTTGATTGACAGCAGTGGGAGCCATCTATATATTCAATCAAGAGCCAGGACCCCGTGCACAAAGGGAGAGCGTGTCTCCGCCGAGTGAATGAAGGGGCTCTGGTAAGTAAAACGGGGGGGCTGGGGGGCCAATCACTGCCAGAAGTTTTTTCACCTCAATGCATAGGATGTATTAAGGTGAAAAAACAACCCCTTTTAAAGTCTAAATGTGTAGAAAAATTCATATGTTTTTTTTTGTGTGGGCTCCCCCTTAAAATTCATAAAAGGCCTGGTAATAATTGGGGAGGGTGGGGCGGACCCCATACTGTTTTTTTTGTGAGGTTCCCCTATTCACATCTACTGTGCCTTGAAAAAGTATTCATACCCCTTGAAATTTTCCACATTTTGCCATGTTACAACCAAAAACGTAAATGTATTTTACTGGGATTTTATGTGATAGACCAACAGAGTCAATACTTTGTAGAACTACCTTTTACTACAATTACAGCTGCAAGTCTTTTTAGGGATGTCTCTACCAGCTTTGCACATCTAGATAAAATAGCTCAAGCCCTGTCAGATTGGATAGAGAGCTTCTGTGAACAGCAATTTTCAAGTGGAAAATTTGAAGATAATACCTATCACCTGTATCTCATAGGCACCACATCCCTTAATTTGTAAACTAAGTATAGGTATGGAGAGTATGGGACTTTTAAGGTGCAACAACTACACAATGTTCTATTTAAAATATGATTTTATTACAAAGACATTTTCATAGAAAGATATATTTTCTCATATGTACATTAAATACATGAGCCATCGAATAAACATATTTAAAATTTCCAACATGCATATAGACAGATTAACTCAACATGTTTCGCCAGTTTTTGGCTTCTTCAGGAGTAGTGTCATGCAATTGCTGAGAATAAAAAAGGAAAATAAATACAACATAATTTGTTCAATCTATTATCAAAGTTAAAGACACAAAAAACACAAAAAATATAGTTGTATTTAGAGATGACTGAAAACCAAATCCACCCAGAAGGATATTTCCAATCTCAGTTCAGTTTTACCCCATATTATATATATATGCTTTACCTGTAAATTTGTTGGTATGATCATAAAGAAAGGGTAAAAGACGGATAACCAGTAAGTTGAGCCACGTAGGGAGACCTCAAAAGGAAAGATTATTGGTGTATCATAGAAGGGAGAATATACTGGCACGAGTAGCCACCCGAAGCACACCAACAAAAGAACAGAGGATCATCTGGGGGAAACTATGAAAAGGAGTATTGGTCAGAACTTATAATATCTTTTATATTGACTTACTTCGTCTTATATCTTATATTTCCCATCCATATTTACCTTTCTATATATCAAACTGATTTCAAAACAAGCAACCGAAGAGATGGATGAGGGGGAGAAAAAGGAGTGGTAGAGAAGAAAAAGGGAAATTATCCCAATCTCTCCAAATCACCCCTTGTCGCCCCACTTCTATCCGCTCTATGGAGACACATAGAAAGGGAGAAGAAAAAATTATTAATTATAAGGATGTTAAATAACCTTATTTTATTATGTTTTAATTTTTATTTTTTATTTCTATATATAGTCAAAAATTGCCATATATTTATGACTATTGATTACCTATTGTTTTCCCACATCTGGGTTAGATCCACCTTAAGATATTTTTACCGGTATAAGCAACCAGTTCCTAAGAAAATTAAAAAATAAAAAATATATATGTATGTATAAAGATTGCTACTTTGAATTAACAGCCTATTAGACCAAAAAGATAGGATAAGAACAATAATTCAGTATCAAGTCATTAATTACCTTAGCCTAGCAATTTTCAAGTCTTGCCACAGATTCTCAATTGGATTTAGGTCTGGACTTTGACTGGGCCATTCTAACACATGAATATGCTTTGATCTAATCCATTCCATTGTAGCTCTGGCTGTATGTTTAGGGTTGTTGTCCTGCTGGAAGGTGAACCTCTGCCCCAGTCTCAAGTCTTTTGCAGACTCTAACAGGTTTTCTTCTAAGATTTTAGCCTGCATTTGGCTCCATTCAGCTTCCCCATCCCTGCTGAAGAAAAGCATTTCCACAACATGATGCTGCCACCACCATCTTTCACGGTGGGGATGGTGTGTTCAGGGTGATGTGCAGTGTTAGTTTTCTACCACACATAGCATTTTGCTTTTAGGCCAAAAAGTAAAATTTTGGTCTCATCTGACCAGAGCACCTTCTTCCATATGTTTGCTGTGTCCCCCACATGTCTTCTTGCAAACTGCAAACGGGACTTCTTATGGCTTTCTTTCAACAATGGCTTTTTTCTTGCCGCCCTTCCAAAAAGGCCAGATTTATGGAGTGCATGACTAATAGTTGTCCTGTGGACAGATTCTCCCACCTGAGCTGTGGATCTCTGCAGCTCCTCCAGAGTTACCATGGGCCTCTTTGCTGCTTCTCTAATTAATGCTCTCCTTGCCCGGCGTGTCAGATTAGGTGGACGGCCATGTCTTGGTAGGTTTGCAGTTGTGCCATACTTTTGCATTTTCGGATGATGGATTGAAGAGTGCTCCGTGAGATGTTCAAAGCTTGGGATATATTTTTATAACCTAATCTTGCTTTAAACATCTCCACAACTTTATCCCTGACCTGTCTTCAGGATGCTGTTTGTTCACTAAGGTTCTCTGACAAACCTCTGAGGGCTTCACAGAACAGCAGTATTTATACTGAGATTAAATTACACACAGGTGGCCTCTATTTACTAATTAGGCAATGTCTGTAGGCAATTGGTTCTACTAGATTTTAGTTAGGGGTATCAGAGTAAAGGGGGCTGAATACAAATGCACGCCACACTTTCACATATTTATTCATAAGAAATGTTGAAAACCATTTATCATTTTCCTTCCACTTTACAATTATGTGCGATTTTGTGTTGGTCTGTCACATAAAATCCCAATAAAATACATTTACGTTTTTGGTTGTAACATGATAAAATGTGGAAAGTGTCAAGGGGTATGAATACTTTTTTAAGGCACTGTATATCAGAGCATCATCTAGAATAAGGGTTTGGTATAGATGAACGGAATCCCCAGCTGTTCTGTTTGCAAACAGAACAAAGTGGCTGAGAGATGACATTTTTCTGGCAATTTAAACACACTTTTTCCTTTTGTAAATATAATTTTAATGTAGCATGTTGGATACATCATACAGATGTGCCAGGCAGGGCCAGAGCATCCCTCGGGCATGTTATTTAATGAAATCTTGCATTTTTAATGTTTCACTTTAAGCATTACAAAAATTGCTGCTCCCACCAGGCAGAATAAAAATAAATAAAAAAGATTTGGCTTTGGTACATGTTCTTCAGGACAGTTCCCAGCTCAAGGTGTCATTTGTCTGACAATATTTTGCCTATTATTCCAGAAAATGGCCATTACTGCTTTTTACATTTGGCTCCTATTGACTTCAATAGGGTTTGGATTTGGCACCCGAACTGTAGTGACTTTTGCCGAACCTGCCCCAAACCGAACCCAGGTATGTTCGGCTCATCACCATTGCTTATTTCCGCTATCATTTTTCAGCTGCTTTCTAGCTGCATGCACTCACTTTGGTGTCAGCTGCAACTTAAGATTAGCCAGGATCACTAAATGGAATATATTAGAACTGGAGCAGACAGAATCTGGAGCAGCTGTGCATGGCACCCGATCAGTTTCCAACCTTAGCTCGTTCAGCTAAGCTTTCAAAATGAAAGATAGTAGCCGATTGGCTGTCATGAACAGCTGCTACAGATTCTGCCTTCTCCAGTTTTGATACATTTCCCTATAAGTATTGTCATTCTTTTAATGAAAGCTGCAGATTTAAAAAGATTGAAAACCCTTTACAATAGCATTATTATGCTAAAACTTTGCATAAGATTTGAATGATTGGGTTCAGATCTATTTTGCTTAAAATGAAAACATTTACGGAGGACAGGAATTACATTTAAAATCCAGACAAAATGGTACAACCTTGCTAAATAACTGGGGCAGTAATGGAATACCCTGAACAAGTAATTCAACAGCAATTACAGGAAAACCTATAATGCTAAATGCAGGCATCAATTAACAATGAATTTTCAGCTAGGAGTAAGAGCCGGTTCACACATGGGCGACACGACTCTGGCCAAGGCGACCTGAACACGACCTGAGCGCGCAGGACAGGAGGCTTTCCAGTGGCCAATCAAACAACAATAAACTCTGTGGGAGGGAGGGGTTTGCCATGGAAAACTATTTTCTCTTGCTGTATTGTTGCTTCAGTTAAGACAGGGGATCCGACTTGGAGTCGGATTGAAGTAGTAGAGGAACCTTTTCTGAAGTCGGAGCGACTTCAGTAGTGTACATTAAAGTGGCTGTAAACCCCTATAATTTTTTTTTTTAAACCACCTGTAAGAGAAAGGCATAATGAGCTAATATGACTAGCATAATAGCTCATTATGCATCACTTACCTTAGATCGGGGCCCCCGAAGCCGTCCTCATCTCCCTCTTCAGCCGCAGCCATCGCTGTGGCGATAGCCGGAATGTTACTTCCGGGTATCGCCACTCCAGCCAATCACAGCGCCGCTCCAGCGCTGTGATTGGCCGGAGCGGCGAAGACGTCACTCCACGCATGCGCACGGGAGCCGTCAAATTCGGCTAAGCCCAAGCATTGCTGGGACTTAGCCGAATTTGTGAATTGGATTAACCCCATGAATGCGCCGTTGTCTACGGTGCACATGCGCCGTAGACACGGAGCAATATCATTTTTAGCAAATATCTCCTAAACCGTGTAGGTTTAGGAGATATTTCTTGCACCTACAGGTAAGCCTTAATCTAGGCTTACCTGTAGGTGCAAGTTGCAAAAGTGGGTTTACAACCACTTTAAGACGGCTCCATTCACTTACATTGAGTTTCTCAACTGCGCGACTTGGGGCGACTTGAAGTCGGATCCCAGGACGCCCCTGTGTGAACCGGCTCTTAGGATGAGCAAAATGAAAGAGTCTTAATTTTACCAAAATATTGGTAAAATTTTGGAGGTTTCAACAAAATTTGCAATTGTGACAAAATGCATTGGAGTCATTTGGGAAGGTGAAATTATAATAATTTTCCTGTGCCAAAATAGAACCACTATTTATTCACATTTTTATCCTGTTTTCACTATAAAATAAAAACAGACAGCAAAAAAAGTAAAAAAAATTAAACGTACACAAAAAAATTAAAAAGAACATAAATTCAAAGAACATTACGAAATAAGTTAGGCTGCCCTTAATAAACCACCTAAAAAAAGGACTATCTAAATGAAGAAAAAAAAGCAGATTAGGTACTCTAGCTCAAAAAGTAAAACTGGGGGATTCTGTTATGGTGAAATTTCATCCATTGTTTAAATGCCAGAATCAAATTATGACCTACTATATTTAACAGGCACACATGGCAGGTAAACGTGCTCTGTACCTGTCTGTCAGTACACCTAAGCCCAAAGAGTTAAGGGTCTGTTAAAAGCAGAACTTATATCTGCAGGATGGAGGTGGGCGCTTGCAGGATGGAGGTGGGCGCTTGCCGGATGGAGGTGGGCTCTTGCCAAAATGTAAACGTATATCAGATTGTGAGCTTATGAAGCTGCTCCTCCCACTGACATGGGATGGCAACTGATTATGTAACTCCTGTACATGTGCATAGGGATTACATTGCCCCCGCCATCCAGCTGAATTGTCTGTATTTAACAGATGCAGGAATAAGCTGTGAATGCTCACTGCATTGAGCATGCCCTATGCAGTAAACACAACTGCTAAGGAAAAGAGGAACAATATTCTGGGTATTACAGACCTTGCATATCCTTTCTGCCAGGAAACCATGCCTCTTAGCAATTTTTTGTGGACTTTATATCCACTTTAGGACTCCTTTGGTCTTTGTTGAAAGTGTCAATAGCATTGTAAGATGACAAGTTAGAATTTTTATGCAATTGTAATGTAGCGGGTGTCTCTTTTCTTCTGTGACCCCGCCAAGAGAGCCACCGTAATGTACACAAGCTTTCCAGCCTGAAAGAGGGAGAGAGCTTCCTGTCATGTCTGCAGGGGATTTCTTCCCCTCTCCTTCTCCCTGTTTCACTGACTCACTGAATCTAATGTAATGCGAGCTGACCCATACAGAGCTGTTCATTCTGTAGACTCCCCTGTGTCCATATAGGTAGTAGGAAGAAAGCCAATACAAGGAGCAGATACAGGGGAAAATCAGAGGGACTGTAACCACTCCCCGACCGCCGCACGCCGATGTACGTCGGCAGAATGGAACGGGCAGGCACATTGGCGTACAGGTACGTCCTTTTAAATTTGCCGCCTAAATTTGCAGCCGCAGGTCCCGGGAACTGGATGTTCCCGGGCGTCCCGCGATTGCGGTCGGCAGAACTTTGTAAACAAGGCATTCCCCTATTCTGCCTAGTGACACTGTCACTGATGACCGTTCGCCGTGATCGGGAATGGTCATCAGTGACATGTCACGTGTAGCCACGCCCCCTAACAGTAAGATTCACTCCCTAGGAAACACTTAACCCCTGCAGCGCCACCTGGTGGTTAACCCCTTCACTGCCAGTGTCATTTTTACAGTAATCAGTGCATTTTTATAGCACTGATTGCTGTAAAAATAACAATGGTCCCAAAATGGTGTCAAAAGTGTCCGATGTGTCCGCCATAATGTCGCAGTCACGATAAAAATCGCCGCCATAACTAGTAAAAAAAAATTATTAATAAAAATTCCATAAAACAGTCCCCTATTTTGTAGAAGCTATAACTTTTGCGCAAACCAATCAATAAACGCTTATTAATAATGCTTATTGTGATTTTTTTACCAAAAATATGTAGAAGAATATGTATCGGACTAAACTGTGGAAAAAAAAAATTATATATTTTTTGGGGATATTTATTATAGCAAAAAGTTAAAAAAAATGTATATTTTTTTCAAAATTGGCGCTCTATTTTTGTGTATAACGCAAAAAATAAAAATCGCAGAGGTGATCAAATACCACCAAAAGAAAGCTCTATTTGTGGGAAAAAAAGGACGTCAATTTTGTTTGGGAGCCACGTCGCACAACCGTGCAATTGTCAGTTAAAGCGACGCAGTGCCGAATCGCAAAAAGTGGCCTGGTCTTTGACCACCAAAATGGTCCGGGGCTGAAGCGGTTAACAAGCTGCAGGAAGCAGCTGCAAAGGACTCTGGAATATGAAGTTCCAGCACAGAGCGGCCCATAGCTTTGTATAGTGAGAGAATATACCAGCATTCTCTGTGAGCAGGAAAGTAAAAGACTCCATTTTAATTCCTGAAGAGATTCTCAGTCACCATGAGGCCGTGAAAGAGATCAGACCGAAAGATGAGATGCTGTCTCTCAGATGATCTCCCCACCCGATTCAGGCCTCTACCGCCAGTCGGGACATCCAGCCTGAGAGAGGGGATTCTAGGTGCATACCAACGGTGAAGCATTCCAGTGTGAGGTGACTAGTCGGGTCACCAGGAAAGCCTGCTGTTCCAGGATGTTCGTTTTGGGCCTTGACCACAGGATTTGGTGAGAGGGCATTTTGCCCATCTGCAGGGAACAGAGGCACTGCACCATAAAAGGAGTATGAACCCTGTATACAGACATCATTGCTGGTAGTCATCTTGCTGACTTGTAGTGCCACAGGGATAAGGGGTCAGGCTATCCATTTCTGGGACACTGTATACAGACATCATTGTCCTCTAATCTTGCTGAGGAGGATCCTGCCTGTTTCACTTGATAAGCTGGGCCAGTTGTGTCGTTTGGGCCCTGCTATCCAGGCGTTTAAGTGCACCAACGAAAGTGGCTAGCTGAAGACACCAAATCTTTTCTTTTCTTGAAGCTACTAGTGCCATACGGATCCGCACACACATATTCCGGGCTCTGCATATGCGTCGAGAGTTGGGCCTGTGGTGTCAGGGGACAGAAGAGAGAGGCCTGATACAAAGGGAGTCATTCCTCTGCTCTCCTCCTGCCTGGACTCATAGAGCCAACCTGAGTAAAGGTAACCAGACCAAATAAAACTGTCATATTGTGCTTTATTTAACATTTAAATGTGCCTCTGCTCTTGAGGACATTCTCAGGTTTGGAATCCCCTGAAAGCAGCTTGAACATAGGATTGAGAGCTATATTGCTCTTAAATCTCCGTTATTGCTCTCTAGTTGATTACTTGAATATATATTGTTATTGTCTGTTATTCTTCCACATAAATATTGCAGTAAAGACAACTTCTGTGTTTTATCATAACGTGTGTGTTTCTCATTGGTCATTGCACTTACACTATTGCCAGGTGTGCCAGAGGGGGCTGAGGCTGTTATTATGGTTGAAAGGCAGAGTAACGGACTGAACATACAAAAGCACCTCCTTCGGGGGTATCACTAGAGTAGTATTTTTAAAGAACCACAACCACCAAACCAATTAATAAAAGACACATTTTATATATTTTTAATCAAAGTTAAAAACAGGCATGCAGAGATAAAGGGTAATATAAATGATAATGATACACTTTAGTATTCAGAATAATAAGCAATAAGAACAAGGCATAGGCTGACACTTGCTGCCCAGATCAGCATAAACAGTAACAACATAAGCTGAAGTACAGCAGTGGGAAGTAAAAGAGTCTTAAACTATGAACTATGAACCACTGGAGCTATATTGCCAGTGGCTATGCCAGGTCCATTACCGTCTATTAAGCACTGTTAGAGCTTAGAAGGGTCAAAAATGGGGGGAAAGGAGATGGGACGGGATTGGCTGGAAGCTTATATGACAGGAACAGTCCCTAAGATGTTTCTTCTGCTGGGTATTGTTGGAGTCCTTTAAGAAGTGTTGGCACACTTAATTAAAGTACTGAAGTACCTGCATACAGTTAATGTATTCTGTAGGGGTGGTATAGTCTTTGCACGGTTACAGGTTATATACAGGTCTGAAACAGTGATAGTTTAGTACAGCGTTGGTATAGGGTTGGTATGAATGCAGTAGGGTTTTGTAAAGGTGCTGTGTAAAGATGGAATTGATGCAGTCCATGATGAATGTGTTTAAGGTCCTGTCCTCAACAACTCAGTCTCTGCCAACAGTGTAAGCCAGCCTTCAATAAATACAGGACCTGGACTGAGTGATGCTTCTGTCCCAACATCAGCCCGCTAGTCTGCAGGGCTAGATCCCTGCTGCACTACTGTCATTGGTTGCTAGGACTGCTTGTGTCCTAGCAAACAATGAGGCCATTTGTGTGCCCCACCCTTTTCAGCAAGTTGTCTGCCCATCTTCTGTCCCCTGCAGCATGCTTCTTCTTCAAGCTCCCACTCCCACCCATACCTTCCTGGCTACAGGGACTTATCCATCAGGTACTCTGTTCTACCCATCTGCAGGTGCACTGTGATGGTTCAGAACTATGACAGGGACATCTGCTCTCTAATAGAGACACTCTGGGGGGGGGGCACCTGCTCTATGGGGGCACTTTGATGGGGACACCTGCTCTATGGTGACATTCTGGTGGGGATACCTGTTCTATGGGGCTACTCTGATGAGGACACCTGCTCAATGGGGGCACCCTAATGGGGTCACCTACTCTATGGGGTTACTCTGATGGGGACATCTGCTCTATGGGGGCACTCTAATCGGGTCATCTGCTCTATAGGGTCACTCTGATGGGGACACCTGCTCTTTGGGGTCACTCTGATGGGGACACCAGCACTATGGAGTCACTCTGATGGACACATCTGCTTTATGGGGTCACTCTGATGGGGATATCTGCTCTATGGGGCACTCATATTGGGACACCTGTTCTATAGGGACACTCTGCTAGGGACACATGATGTAGTGGCACTCTGATGGGGACATCTCATCTATGGGGGCACGCTGATGGGCACTCTGGGGGCATTTTGATGTAAATTATATGTAGCACTACCCCCGTAGGAGCTGCTGGTTTAGATTTGGGCCTTGCACGTTACCTCACCATTCGTTGTCTAGGGAATGAGAGTCTATAGGAACTTCAATGTCCACACAAGTTATAAATCCTTTTCGTTAGGCTTTATTTCACACAAACTTGCACAGGTAGAGGGATGGAGGGTTGGGGGAAAGTTCAGGCAGATGATGCAGATCACTGGGGAAACTTCTAAGCTTCAAAAAAGTCACACTCACCACTCTATTTTAAGTGGGTATTGCCCACCCGGATAGGCCCCTCTCACTAGCCTAGCAGCCGGGATGATGCACAAACAAAATGAAGAACAACAGTCTCTGCCACAGACTTTAAGACGATAAAGATGAGCTGTTCAATAATCCTATGCCACAGGATTTAGCATCCGGAGATCCAGCCTTACAGTTTTAGAGCCTTTAAGCCAACCCAACACACTGTAAGGTGAAATAAGCTACGGTACATCCTCCAATAAGGTCACCAGGCCTTCCCCGAGACACCAGCCTTCCGCTTGGTCCTCTCCAGGACAGGTCCTCCCCTGGTTTCCTCCATTGAGCGGCTTCCTCCCGAAGGACAGACAGCACAGGATCACCTTCAAAGTGCAGGTCCCAGTCAGGACAACTGGGCAGAGATGCAGCCTCGGGCCAACATGGCTCCGCGGCTGACATTTGACTATCACATACCTCGAGCCAGGAGGTCCACAAGGCAAAGAGCCCCAAAGAAATGGCGTCTGCCCCTTAAGTATGCTTCCCCAGCATGCCCAGCGGGAGACCACTCCCACTGAGCTGTTCCCGGGGAAAAATACCCAATACACTCTGGCCTGCCTGTGTTCCAACAATGGCCTGTGGTGGTAATGCCACCTTCAGGCAAACAATGGGAAATCCCTCAAAGCACAGCCATAGCCGGAACAGAAGCTGATTTAGCCTTAATCATCAAAGTCTGAGCTAACTACCAGTTCAGACACCCACTAAATTTAAACATAGCGCCTGGTCATCAGGAGCAGGACGCTACATACTCCCCCCACTACAACAAGACACTGTCCCCAGTGTCTGGGAAAGAAATATGGCCCTCAATCCTGAGGACTAGTGTTGAGCGGACCCGAACTGTAAAGTTCGGGTCCGTACCGAATTTTGGCGTTTTCCCGACCCCGGACCCGGACCCGGATTTTGCGCTAAAGTCCGGGTTCGGGTTCGGATTCGGGAATTTAATGGCGCAGTTAGAAATGCTTCAGGGGCCAGCCAATCACCATTTGATTAGCTGGTGTGCCCTTAGAAGCCATCATAGCCATGCCTACTAATGGCATGGCTGTGATTGGTCAGTGCAACATGTGACCCAGCATGTGACCAGCTTCTATATAAGAAAGAGGCACACAGCACAGATCGTCACTCTGCTTTTAGACAGTGTAGGGAAAGGATCCTGGCTGCTGTTGCTGTGAGGGAGAGAATTATATGATAGGAGTTAGTCCTGATTCTGCAATCTACTGATAGAAAAGATAGGGAGACAGTGTAGTGTAGTGTAGTGTAGGGGCAGGATCCTGTTTGTGCTTTCAGGGAGAGAGATTTAGATAGGAGTCCAGATTGAGAGATATAATAGCTCAGCGATCTGCATAGGTTTATCTGTTTGTGTTTGCACCAGCACTGCATTACGTTGAGTGATACACCTATTCCATACTGTGGCTGTATTGTGCTCTTGCTAAAAGACCTATTTCGGTCAGAAAAAAAAAAAAAAAGGCACTTTATTGTGCTTTTGCTAAAAAGACCCATTTTTGGGCCCCAAAAAAAAAAAAAAGGCACTTTATTGTGCTGTTGCAAAAAAAAAAAAAGGCACTTTGTTGTGCGCAAAAAAGACCTATTTTTGGGCAAAAAAAATATTTTGCAGTGTATATCTCTAGTTGTGTGAAATAACCAATTTCTATATATTTTTCTTGTACTATGCTATACTAAAAAAAAACAAAACACTTTTTTTTGAATAGCATTCTCTGCAGCTGTGCGATTCAGCGGTTATATACTGTGGTTGTGTTGTGCTCTTCCAAAAAACGCCATTTAGGGCCACAGAAAATATTTTGCAGTGTGAAATACACATGTGGAGGTGTGTAAAATAAACAATTTCTTTATATTGTACAGTGCTATACTAAAAAAAACAACATTTTTTTTGAATAGCATTCTCTGCACTTCTATAGCTGTGCGATTCAGTGGTTAAATACTGTGGTTGTGTTGTGCTCTTGCAAAAAACGCCATTTAGGGCCACAGAAAATAAATTGCAGTGTGAAATACACATGTGGAGGTGTGTAAAATAAACAATTTCTATATATTGTACAGTGCTATACTAAAAAAAACAACATTTTTTTTGAATAGCATTCTCTGCACTTCTATAGCTGTGCGATTCAGTGGTTAAATACTGTGGTTGTGTTGTGCTCTTGCAAAAAACGCCATTTAGGGCCACAGAAAATATTTTGCAGTGTGAAATACACATGTGGAGGTGTGTAAAATAAACAATTTCTATATATTGTACAGTGCTATACTAAAAAAAAACAACATTTTTTTTGAATAGCATTCTCTGCACTTCTATAGCTGTGCGATTCAGTGGTTAAATACTGTGGTTGTGTTGTGCTCTTCCAAAAAACGCCATTTAGGGCCACAGAAAATATTTTGCAGTGTGAAATACACATGTGGAGGTGTGTAAAATAAACAATTTCTATATATTGTACAGTGCTATACTAAAAAAAACAACATTTTTTTTGAATAGCATTCTCTGCACTTCTATAGCTGTGCGATTCAGTGGTTAAATACTGTGGTTGTGTTGTGCTCTTGCAAAAAACGCCATTTAGGGCCACAGAAAATAAATTGCAGTGTGAAATACACATGTGGAGGTGTGTAAAATAAACAATTTCTATATATTGTACAGTGCTATACTAAAAAAAACAAAATTTTTTTTGAATAGCATTCTCTGCACTTCTATAGCTGTGCGATTCAGTGGTTAAATACTGTGGTTGTGTTGTGCTCTTCCAAAAAACGCCATTTAGGGCCACAGAAAATAAATTGCAGTGTGAAATACACATGTGGAGGTGTGTAAAATAAACAATTTCTATATATTGTACAGTGCTATACTAAAAAAAACAAAATTTTTTTTGAATAGCATTCTCTGCACTTCTATAGCTGTGCGATTCAGTGGTTAAATACTGTGGTTGTGTTGTGCTCTTGCAAAAAACGCCATTTAGGGCCACAGAAAATATTTTGCAGTGTGAAATACACATGTGGAGGTGTGTAAAATAAACAATTTCTATATATTGTACAGTGCTATACTAAAAAAAAACAACATTTTTTTTGAATAGCATTCTCTGCACTTCTATAGCTGTGCGATTCAGTGGTTAAATACTGTGGTTGTGTTGTGCTCTTGCAAAAAACGCCATTTAGGGCCACAGAAAATAAATTGCAGTGTGAAATACACATGTGGAGGTGTGTAAAATAAACAATTTCTATATATTGTACAGTGCTATACTAAAAAAAACAACATTTTTTTTGAATAGCATTCTCTGCACTTCTATAGCTGTGCGATTCAGTGGTTAAATACTGTGGTTGTGTTGTGCTCTTCCAAAAAACGCCATTTAGGGCCACAGAAAATATTTTGCAGTGTGAAATACACATGTGGAGGTGTGTAAAATAAACAATTTCTATATATTGTACAGTGCTATACTAAAAAAAACAACATTTTTTTTGAATAGCATTCTCTGCACTTCTATAGCTGTGCGATTCAGTGGTTAAATACTGTGGTTGTGTTGTGCTCTTCCAAAAAACGCCATTTAGGGCCACAGAAAATATTTTGCAGTGTGAAATACACATGTGGAGGTGTGTAAAATAAACAATTTCTATATATTGTACAGTGCTATACTAAAAAAAACAACATTTTTTTTTGAATAGCATTCTCTGCACTTCTATAGCTGTGCGATTCAGTGGTTAAATACTGTGGTTGTGTTGTGCTCTTGCAAAAAACGCCATTTAGGGCCACAGAAAATAAATTGCAGTGTGAAATACACATGTGGAGGTGTGTAAAATAAACAATTTCTATATATTGTACAGTGCTATACTAAAAAAAACAACATTTTTTTTGAATAGCATTCTCTGCACTTCTATAGCTGTGCGATTCAGTGGTTAAATACTGTGGTTGTGTTGTGCTCTTCCAAAAAACGCCATTTAGGGCCACAGAAAATATTTTGCAGTGTGAAATACACATGTGGAGGTGTGTAAAATAAACAATTTCTATATATTGTACAGTGATATACTAAAAAAAACAACATTTTTTTTGAATAGCATTCTCTGCACTTCTATAGCTGTGCGATTCAGTGGTTAAATACTGTGGTTGTGTTGTGCTCTTCCAAAAAACGCCATTTAGGGCCACAGAAAATATTTTGCAGTGTGAAATACACATGTGGAGGTGTGTAAAATAAACAATTTCTATATATTGTACAGTGCTATACTAAAAAAAACAACATTTTTTTTTGAATAGCATTCTCTGCACTTCTATAGCTGTGCGATTCAGTGGTTAAATACTGTGGTTGTGTTGTGCTCTTGCAAAAAACGCCATTTAGGGCCACAGAAAATAAATTGCAGTGTGAAATACACATGTGGAGGTGTGTAAAATAAACAATTTCTATATATTGTACAGTGCTATACTAAAAAAAACAACATTTTTTTTGAATAGCATTCTCTGCACTTCTATAGCTGTGCGATTCAGTGGTTAAATACTGTGGTTGTGTTGTGCTCTTCCAAAAAACGCCATTTAGGGCCACAGAAAATATTTTGCAGTGTGAAATACACATGTGGAGGTGTGTAAAATAAACAATTTCTATATATTGTACAGTGCTATACTAAAAAAAACAACATTTTTTTTGAATAGCATTCTCTGCACTTCTATAGCTGTGCGATTCAGTGGTTAAATACTGTGGTTGTGGTGTGCTCTTGCAAAAAACGCCATTTAGGGCCACAGAAAATATTTTGCAGTGTGAAATACACATGTGGAGGTGTGTAAAATAAACAATTTCTATATATTGTACAGTGCTATACTAAAAAAAACAACATTTTTTTTGAATAGCATTCTCTGCACTTCTATAGCTGTGCGATTCAGTGGTTAAATACTGTGGTTGTGTTGTGCTCTTGCAAAAAACGCCATTTAGGGCCACAGAAAATAAATTGCAGTGTGAAATACACATGTGGAGGTGTGTAAAATAAACAATTTCTATATATTGTACAGTGCTATACTAAAAAAAACAACATTTTTTTTGAATAGCATTCTCTGCACTTCTACAGCTGTGCGATTCAGTGGTTAAATACTGTGGTTGTGTTGTGCTCTTCCAAAAAACGCCATTTAGGGCCACAGAAAATATTTTGCAGTGTGAAATACACATGTGGAGGTGTGTAAAATAAACAATTTCTATATATTGTACAGTGCTATACTAAAAAAAAAAAAAATTTTTTTTGAATAGCATTCTCTGCACTTCTATAGCTGTGCGATTCAGTGGTTAAATACTGTGGTTGTGTTGTGCTCTCGCAAAAAACGCCATTTAGGGCCACAGAAAATATTTTGCAGTGTGAAATACACATGTGGAGGTGTGTAAAATAAACAATTTCTATATATTGTACAGTGCTATACTAAAAAAAACAACATTTTTTTTGAATAGCATTCTCTGCACTTCTACAGCTGTGCGATTCAGTGGTTAAATACTGTGGTTGTGTTGTGCTCTTCCAAAAAACGCCATTTAGGGCCACAGAAAATATTTTGCAGTGTGAAATACACATGTGGAGGTGTGTAAAATAAACAATTTCTATATATTGTGCAGTGCTATACTAAAAAAAAAAAAAATTTTTTTTGAATAGCATTCTCTGCACTTCTATAGCTGTGCGATTCAGTGGTTAAATACTGTGGTTGTGTTGTGCTCTTGCAAAAAACGCCATTTAGGGCCACAGAAAATATTTTGCAGTGTGAAATACACATGTGGAGGTGTGTAAAATAAACAATTTCTATATATTGTACAGTGCTATACTAAAAAAAACAACATTTTTTTTGAATAGCATTCTCTGCACTTCTATAGCTGTGCGATTCTGTGGTTAAATACTGTGGTTGTGTTGTGCTCTTGCAAAAAACGCCATTTAGGGCCACAGAAAATAAATTGCAGTGTGAAATACACATGTGGAGGTGTGTAAAATAAACAATTTCTATATATTGTACAGTGCTATACTAAAAAAAACAACATTTTTTTTGAATAGCATTCTCTGCACTTCTATAGCTGTGCGATTCAGTGGTTAAATACTGTGGTTGTGTTGTGCTCTTGCAAAAAACGCCATTTAGGGCCACAGAAAATAAATTGCAGTGTGAAATACACATGTGGAGGTGTGTAAAATAAACAATTTCTATATATTGTACAGTGCTATACTAAAAAAAACAACATTTTTTTTGAATAGCATTCTCTGCACTTCTATAGCTGTGCGATTCAGTGGTTAAATACTGTGGTTGTGTTGTGCTCTTCCAAAAAACGCCATTTAGGGCCACAGAAAATATTTTGCAGTGTGAAATACACATGTGGAGGTGTGTAAAATAAACAATTTCTATATATTGTACAGTGCTATACTAAAAAAAAACAAATTTTTTTTGAATAGCATTCTCTGCACTTCTATAGCTGTGCGATTCAGTGGTTAAATACTAGACATGTGCATTCGTTTTCGTCCGAATGCATTTTCGTCCGAATTTCAGCTATTTTCGTTATCGTTTTAACAAACGAAAACGAAAGCACAGAATCCGAAAACCGAAAGATCCGACATAAACAAATGCTTTATTTTCGTTTTCGTTGCTACAACAGTTCGATATAGATAGGAGATTCGACGTGACGCTGACAATAACAATCTGTGTCTATCGAACCTGTGGTCGAATGTGCCTAACCTTAACTCTATTAGTCCAAGATTATTCTACATAGGAGAGAAAAGATTCGACATTATAGAGAGAAAAGATTCGACATAGGAGAGAAAGATTCGACATAGGAGAGAAAAGATTCGACATAGGAGAGAAAAGATTCGACATAGGAGAGGAAAGATTTGACATAGGAGAGGAAAGATTCGACAAAAGAGAGAAAAGATTCGACACAGGAGAGGAAAGATTCTTCATAGGAGAGGAAAGATTCGACATAGGAGAGAAAAGATTTGACATTATAGAGAGAAAAGATTCGACATAGGAGAGAAAAGATTCGACATAGGAGAGAAAAGATTTGACATTATAGAGAGAAAAGATTTGACATTATAGAGAGAAAAGATTCGACATAGGAGAGAAAAGATTCGACATTATAGAGAGAAAAGATTCGACATAGGAGAGAAAAGATTCGACATTATAGAGAGAAAAGATTCGACATAGAGAGAAAAGATCACTGCTTGTGGGCGGAACATTCGACCGGAAATGTATGATTGCAGAGTCGTACAGTTTCGCTGCTCCGTCGAATCTTCTTTGAACATTCGACAGACACCATAAGCCTTCAATGACAGATTCGACCTTAATTAATTCAGATTTTCGGACGAATGCAATTTTTAACGAAAAACGAAATAAATAAAAACGAATTTCGGGAGTAACTTAATAAATTTATTTTTCGGACGAAAACGAAATTCCGAAACGAAATATTTCAGTGTGCACATGTCTATTAAATACTGTGGTTGTGTTGTGCTCTTGCAAAAAACGCCATTTAGGGCCACAGAAAATAAATTGCAGTGTGAAATACACATGTGGAGGTGTGTAAAATAAACAATTTCTATATATTGTACAGTGCTATACTAAAAAAAACAACATTTTTTTTGAATAGCATTCTCTGCACTTCTATAGCTGTGCGATTCAGTGGTTAAATACTGTGGTTGTGTTGTGCTCTTGCAAAAAACGCCATTTAGGGCCACAGAAAATAAATTGCAGTGTGAAATACACATGTGGAGGTGTGTAAAATAAACAATTTCTATATATTGTACAGTGCTATACTAAAAAAAAACACATTTTTTTTGAATAGCATTCTCTGCACTTCTATAGCTGTGCGATTCAGTGGTTAAATACTGTGGTTGTGTTGTGCTCTTGCAAAAAACGCCATTTAGGGCCACAGAAAATAAATTGCAGTGTGAAATACACATGTGGAGGTGTGTAAAATAAACAATTTCTATATATTGTACAGTGCTATACTAAAAAAAACAACATTTTTTTTGAATAGCATTCTCTGCACTTCTATAGCTGTGCGATTCAGTGGTTAAATACTGTGGTTGTGTTGTGCTCTTGCAAAAAACGCCATTTAGGGCCACAGAAAATAAATTGCAGTGTGAAATACACATGTGGAGGTGTGTAAAATAAACAATTTCTATATATTGTACAGTGCTATACTAAAAAAAACAAAATTTTTTTTGAATAGCATTCTCTGCACTTCTATAGCTGTGCGATTCAGTGGTTAAATACTGTGGTTGTGTTGTGCTCTTCCAAAAAACGCCATTTAGGGCCACAGAAAATATTTTGCAGTGTGAAATACACATGTGGAGGTGTGTAAAATAAACAATTTCTATATATTGTACAGTGCTATACTAAAAAAAACAAATTTTTTTTTGAATAGCATTCTCTGCACTTCTATAGCTGTGCGATTCAGTGGTTAAATACTGTGGTTGTGTTGTGCTCTTCCAAAAAACGCCATTTAGGGCCACAGAAAATATTTTGCAGTGTGAAATACACATCTGGAGGTGTGTGTAAAAAAACAATTTCTATATATTTTCCTTGTACTGTGCTATACTAAAAAAAAAAACCTTTTTTTTTAATAGCATTTTCTGTAGCTGTGCGATTCAGCGGTTACGTGCTGTGGGTGTGTTGTGGTCTGGCAAAAAACGCCATTTAGGGCCACAGAAAATATTTTGCAGAGTGAAATACACATCTGGAGGTGTGTGTAAAAAAACAATTTCTATATATTTTCCTTGTACTGTGCTATACTAAAAAAAACAACCTTTTTTTTTGAATAGTATTTTCTGTAGCTGTGCGATTCAGCGGTTACGTGCTGTGGGTGTGTTGTGGTCTGGCAAAAAACGCCATTTAGGGCCACAGAAAATATTTTGCAGTGTGAAATACACATCTGGAGGTGTGTGTAAAAAAACAATTTCTATATATTTTCCTTGTACTGTGCTATACTAAAAAAAACAACCTTTTTTTTTTTGAATAGCATTTTCTGCAGTTCTGTAGCTGTGCGTTTCAGCCATTACGTACTGTGGGTGTGTTGTGGTCTTCCAAAAAACGCCATTTAGGGCAAGATCCTAAATTTGGAAAATATGAGGGGAAGGTCAAAGGGACGTGGTGGCCCCGGTCGTGGTGCTGCTGGTGGAGCTCCTGTTGCAGGGAGAGGACGTGGTGGATCTGTGCCAGCTACACGCACAAGTGAAACACCTTCCTCAGGTGCGAGTAGGCGACCGAGCCTGCGGCGGTATTTTGTCGCGCCTAATGAGGCTGTACCAATGTTTAGGCCAGGACAAGTACAGGCGATAGTAGATTGGGTTGCTGACAGTGCCTCGGGTTCCTTCACATTGTCTCCCACCCACTCTTCTCCTGAAAGATCAGAGTTGGCACCTGAAGCCCATGTCCATCAGTCTTTCACCTCACCCCCTTGCAAATCAGCCAAGCAGTCTGAGCCCCAAATCATGCAGCAGTCTCTTCTGCTTTTCGATGACTCTGTTAGCAGGGTTTCCCAGGGCCATCCACCTAGCCCTGCCCCAGAAGTGGAAGAGATTGAGTGCACCGATGCCCAACCACTTATGTTTCATGATGGGTACATGGGAGGACCATCGCAGCACGTCTCGGATGATGACGAAACACAGGTGCCAACTGCTGCTGCTTTCGCAATTGTGCAGACAGACATGGAGGGCAGGGGTGAAGACTGGGTGGAAGATGATGTGGAGGACGATGAGGTCCTCGACCCCACATGGAATCAACGTTATGCAGGTGACCAGTGTAGTTCGGAGGAAGAGGCGGTGGTCGCACAGAGCCACCAGCACAGCAGAAGAGGGAGCAGGGTGCAAAAACGGAGCATTCGTCCCCTAGACAGTACATCTGCTACTGCCCAACGCAGCAAGGGACCGAGCACACCAAAGCCAGGTCCAAGGACTTCCCTAGCGTGGCAGTTCTTCACACAGTGTGTTGATGACAAGACACGAGTGGTTTGCACGCTGTGCAATCAGAGCCTGAAGCGAGGCATAAACGTTCTCAACCTGAGCACAAGCTGCATGACCAGGCATCTAAGTGCAAAGCACGAGCTGCAGTGGAGTAGACACCTCAGAAACCAAGAAAGGTCTCTGGCTCCTCCTGCTTCCTCTTCTGCTGCAGTCTCGGCCTCTTCATCCACCTCTGTAGTGACAGTGGCACCTGTCACCCCGCAAACAGAGGATCTGCCAGCAACACTACCACCTGGGTCACCGACCATCTCCACAATGTCCCATGGAAGCGTTCAGCTCTCTATCTCCCAAACATTGGAGCGGAAGAGGAAGTACCCCCCTAGCCACCCGCGATCCCTGGCCCTGAATGCCAGCATTTCAAAATTCCTGGCCTTTGAAATGCTGTCATTCCGTCTGGTGGAGACGCAGAGTTTTAAAAGCCTGATGGCATTGGCTGTCCCGCAGTACGTCGTGCCCAGCCGCCACTACTTTTCCAGGCGAGCCATCCCTTCCCTGCACAACCAGGTGGGGGACAAAATCAGGTGTGCACTGCGCAACGCCATCTGTGGCAAGGTCCACCTAACTACGGATGCGTGGACCAGTAAGCACGGTCAGGGACGTTATATCTCCCTAACAGCACACTGGGTAAATGCAGTGGCTGCTGGGCCTGAGGCAGATAGCGGTTTGGCGCATGTCCTTCCACCACCGAGGATTGCAGGGCGCTTCAGTTTGCCTCCTGTTGCTAACTCCTCCTTCTCCGCTTCCTCATCCTCTACCGCCTCCTCATCCATTCAGCGTAACACCTTCACCACCAACTTCAGCACAGCCAGGGGTAAGCGACAGCAGGCAGTTTTAAAACTTTCCTGTTTGGGGGAAAATCCCCACACCGCGCAGGAGTTGTGGAGGGACATGGAACAACAGACCGATGAGTGGTTGCTGTCAGTGAGCCTCAAGCCCGGCCTGGTGGTGTGCGATAATGGGCAAAATCTCGTAGCAGCTCTGGGTCTAGCCGGTTTGACGCACATCCCTTGCCTGGCGCATGTGCTGAACTTGGTGGTCCAGAGGTTCCTTAAAAATTACCCCAATATGCCAGAGCTGCTGCAGAAAGTGCGGGCTGTCTGTGCGCACTTTCGGCGTTCTCACCCTGCTGCTGCTCGCCTGTCAGCGCTGCAGCGTAACTTCGGCCTTCCAGCTCACCGCCTCATATGTGACGTGCCCACAAGGTGGAACTCCACCTTGCACATGCTGGCCAGACTGTGCGAGCAGCAGCAGGCAATAGTGGAGCTTCAGCTGCAGCAATCACGCGTGAGTCGCTCTGCGGAACAGCACCACTTCACCACCAATAACTGGGCCTCCATGCGAGACCTGTGTGCCTTGTTGCGCTGTTTCGAGTACTCCACCAACATGGCCAGTGCCAATGACGCCGTTCTCAGCGTTACTATCCCAGTTCTATGCCTCCTTGAAAAAACGCTTCGTGCGATGATGGAAGAGGATGTGGCACAGGAGGATGAGGAGGAGGAGGAGGAAGCGGGATCATTTCAAAGGCTTTCAGGGCAGTCTTTCACAAGTGGCTACGAGGGTGGGTTCCTGCACCAACAAACGCCAGGTACACAATTGTCCGGCAGAAAGGGCACAGTTCTGGAGGATGACGAGGTGGAGGAGGAGATGGAGGAGGAGGAGGAGGAGGAGGAGCCATGTTCACAGCAGGGTGGCACTCAGACCAGCTCGTGGCCATTACTGGTGCGTGGCTGGGGGGATACAGAGGACACAGACGATACACCTCCCACAGAGGACAGCTTTTCTTTGCCTCTGGGCAGCCTGGCACACATGAGCGATTACATGCTGCAGTGTTTCCGCAACGACAGCCGAGTTGCCCACATTTTAACTGGTGCTGATTACTGGGTGGCCACCCTGCTGGATCCCCGTTACAAGGACAACGTACCGTCCTTAATTCCCTCACTGGAGCGGGATCGTAAGATGCGCGAGTACAAGCGCACGCTGGTAGACGCGCTGCTGGTGGCATTCCCACCTGACAGCGGGCGTACGGTGGAAGCACAAGGCGAAGACAGAGGAGGAGGAAGAGGTCGCCAACGCAGCCGGGGCACCGGCAGCACCTCAGAAGGCAGGGTTAGCATGGCTGAAATGTGGAAAAGCTTTGTCAGCACGCCACAACAACCAGCACCACCAGCTGAGATGGAACGTCTTAGCAGGAGGCAGCATTTCACCAACATGGTTGAGCAGTATGTGTCCACAGGCCTACATGTACTGGATGACGGGTCTGCCCCCTTTAACTTCTGGGTCTCCAAATTGGGCACATGGCCTGAGCTTGCCGTTTATGCCTTGGAGGTGCTGGCCTGCCCTGCAGCCAGTGTATTATCTGAACGTGTATTTAGCACGGCAGGGGGCGTTATCACAGACAAGCGCAGCCGCCTGTCCAGAGCCAATGTGGACAAGCTCACGTTCATTAAAATGAACCAGGCATGGATCCCACAGGACTTGTCCGTACCTTGTGCAGAATAGACATGTATACCGGTGTTGTGACAAAAACTGTCCGGCCATCGGATTGTGCCCGGCCCGTACTGCGCAGGCGCAGCGCTTGCGCAGTACAGAGGACAAGGAGATTCACAAAATCTCCGAAGATGAACGGCGCCTGCGCTGTGAGTGCAGGTTCAAGCCCCACCATCCAAGAGGACATACGGTAGCACATAGTAACAGGGCCCCTCACGGGCTCGCTTCGATCGCGGCCTTGCTTGGCTCGGCTTGAACCACGGATGGTGTGGCCTTCACCTGAACTCAACACGCAGGCGCCGTTAGTCTTGGGAGATTTTTGAAATCCCCTTGTCCTACATACTCAGCAAGCGCAGTACAGGGCGGACACTATTCGACAGGGGACAGAATTCGACACATCACCGGCCTTACCCAGCCATTGTTGTATTTTTGAACCAGTGTTGGCTACCTCGTCCTCCTCCACCGCCGCTTCCACCTACACAGCCACATCCACCGCCACCTCAACCTCCTACTCCATATGGACCTCGTCCTGCTAGGCCAAGATTAAAAATTTTATTTTATTTTTTTGTAAGGCACACCGCACTACCAGCCCGTATCCTCCTATATAAAGAGGTTGAGCGGTGTACTTGACGGGCCGTGTCCACAGCCGGAGTCAAAACTCCTCCAGAGGATGATTCTCACCTCTACTGTAGGTAGAGGCAAGTCCTTTAATTGCCAGTAAAGTCAATGTCCACACCAGCTGAAACTCCAACTCTTATTCTCTCATGGCAAAATAAACTGTACTCAGATAGAAAAGGTTAGAGCAAAGAAACAGGACAGCTTAAGGTGTGGAGGAGGTCCAGGCACAAACGTAGCACATTCACTTCACTGCTTAGGTTTCTCAAACAGTTTTTGGCGCACGGTCTCTGCCACAGACATTGAGGTTGGTCTCTGCCACAGACCGGGTGTACAAGGCCCCTGCCACGGGCCTGGAGAACTTTGGTCTCAGCCACAGACCAGGGTGTATAAGGCCCCTGCCACGGGCCGGTTGAATAAGGCCTCTGATACAGTCAAGGTGACCTTGAGCTTCTCCTTCTACGAACCTAGCCCATATCAAGGGGAAGACATCTCTCCAGGGAGTCAACAGACCATTCCTTCACCGTGACTCCCGCATCGGTCCATCAGAATGATCCTCCCTTCCCTGGAACAGGGTCCCCTACACGAGGCGGCTCTGGACTCCAGGCTTTACTCCTGCCCCTAGGCCTCCATACCCAGGGCAGCAAGAACTCCAGGATAGTACCTCACCCCGGGCTAAAGGTGCCCGAGATGGAACAGGAACACATGCACCCAGGCCGAAGGCACCTGGGCGCGGACCCCACTGGACATCAGCCCCCAGGCCAAAGGTCTGCCCCTTTTATATGCTCTCCCGGCATGCACAGCAGGTTCCCCGCCCCGCTGTACTACTGCCAAGAGGGGACACAAAAGGCGCCACCTGTAGGCCGCAGGGAACTGCACACCAATACTGTCCCCCGAGGACAAAATGGTCCATGAATCCTACAGAATTAGGGTATTTGAGCCTATTTACCACTCAAACACTTTCCTTAAATTTAGCACCCCGCTATATTTTTATTTCAAAGTATTTTATTTTCCCACTAGCTTATCCATTAAATTAAATAATTTATTCCAGAAAGGGCGTATTCTGGGGCATTCCCACCATATGTGTGGCATCGTGCCGTTGAGTTTCTGAGGTTCTTAATGACTTCCTGTACCTCTTCTGCTGAAAAGGGGGCCTCCAGCATATTTTTTTGTTTTTTAATCTTTTTTATGTTCTTTTAAGTTATTTCCTATCCACATTTGTTTGCAGAGCACTTGCCATGTTCTTAACAACATTTTGCTGCCATTTGCAGCCCTCTAGCCCTTTCCATTACTTTTTTAGAGCCTTTTTAGTCGTCAGAAGTCCGGGTCCCCATTGACTTCAATGGGGTCCGGGTCCGGGTCTGGGTTCGGGTTAAAGTTCGGTCCCGAATCCGAACTTTTTTCCGAAGTTCGGCCAAACCCGCCGGACCCGAATATCCAGCTACCCGCTCAACTCTACTGAGGACCAGTACCTGAACCTCCAAAAAAAACCTGGATGGGGAAGGAAAGGGTAAAATAGTACAAGAAGACATAAATTCTAACATGTTACACACACAATAACATCACATCAATGTACCTCCCATCTCTCTATCTAACCCACCCACTCTCCGGTGGCTTGATAGAAGATCCAATCATACCTGAAAAATAAAACAAACAAACATAGACAATGGTATAAAATGTCTCTCTATACAAATGAGAAGCAAAGCCTCACTTCCGGAGAAATGAGCCTATACACATGTTACTAGTGCAAAAAAAGAAAAATAATCTAGTTTTGTTTAAATGAAACCCCACCACCGGGTGGCAGAAATACAGTATGTCAGAGTCCTCAATTTTTAAGTGCTGAATCCGGGTCTTGACTCCGACATTTTTCCTGGTAACCTAGCACTAACTTAGCTAGATGCCCCACAGTCCTTTAATAGAAAGCAAGGGGTATCTTCTTCTTTGATAAAAGTGACAACCAAAACCATCACTATGAATGATCACCAGTAAAATCTGGGGTCAAGCAGAGTCAGTGGCTTCCCCTTTTTGTCCACAGTGGTGATAAAATAAACGTAGTTGTCCTTTCCAGGCCGGCAGATAACCACTTTGTCAGTGTGGATATGTCTACCATAACTCCAGTGCAGTAGGCATCCCTTGAAACGTTCATCCATAGTAAAGGAATGGCCTGTTTTCCGGAACGGCTTAGGTACTTCAAGGTAGTCCCAAACAGCTTCACCGTTCCATTCCTCTCTGTTGGCCTCGATCTCTTGCATGACTTCCCTGGGAATGTAAGGGAACTCGTATCCGTATTCAGTGGCCACCCGCTTGTTTAAAAATCTTTGTGACCGAGCAAGCCCAGGCAAAGATCTGGCACTTCCATATCCGGGAGGTATACAAAAAACTGGGGACTTGTGCACCATAGGAATCACAGACAGTTTTTCCTGACCCATACGAACTAGTGACTTTGGGCAGGATTTTATTAACAGCAACCGGGGCTTCCACACTGGGTGTTGTTTCCCCGGAATCCATTGTTGTCAACTCCGAAAAACTATGCACTGAGTCTACATTCTCCATGTTGCTCCACAACAACTCCTGAGACATGGTCTCGAACAAGTCATCATCTCCAGTGTCTGACAGGGAGTCTAACTCAGAGTCCCCCCACTCCTCCGCCGGCAAACAGTTGCGCACAGTCCCAGGTACTTTTTCCCCAGATGTCTTACCAGTTCCTGACGTGGACTTCCCGGGGATATTACCTCTCTCGGGGTCTGGTGGTCTCTGGGGTAGGCCTCTACCGCGGCTGCAGGAGGCCTTCACGTATCCCACCTTCTTCTGGACAGGTGCAGCGAAGACAGGTGCAGCAAAGGTGGATACGGTTGAAGTAACAGTGGTAGTGGTGTCCCCTGGCGACCCACTCACAGTGGTAACAGCAACATTCCCTTCAGGATTACTCACAGCAGCAGATGTGGCAGACATGGTCCGGACGATTTGGTTGAAGGCAGCAGCTTCATCTGTTACGTTGCCCGTGGCCCAAACCACTTTGTAGGGTGACATGATGGGTTGCTCCACAGAAAACAGGTACTCCCTGCATCATAGGCATCAAACAAATGGATGGGGGTGCATAGCCAGTCCATCACACCTGTTACACAACAAACCCAACGCCTACACATCACTGATCGTGTAGAGTATGAACCGCCCATGCAACTTCAATCGAATGCCAGTGTCCTTCAGCACATTTCCCGGCACCATGGCACTTGTAGCGGTACCCACAGGAAACATCCTGGGACCAAAAGCAGACTGTAATGATAGCACCGAAGACATGGTGGTGCTCCATTTCTCTGGGTGCTGGACACACATGTGGCGTCTCACGCAGCAAGCAGGCGGGAACTCCTCCCACTCACTTCTTTAGTAACGTAGTTTGCAGGTTTTTCCTTTCTTGGCCCCATCCACAGTCTAAGAAGTGATCCGCAAATTAACCCCCCTCTTTAAAGAAATACACAGTCCAGAGACCTCTTTGTAGCACAAACTCCCGGTGAACAGTTTCTTGAGTTGTGAGAGGTAACGGCAAATCCCGGACTCGAGCCCCCACGTGTAGCACTACCCCCGTAGGAGCTGCTGGTTTCGATTTGGGCCTTGCGCGTTACCTCACCATTTGTTGTCTAGGAGATGAGAGTCTATAGAAACTTCAATGTCCACACAAGTTATAAATCCTTTTCGTTAGGCTTTATTTCAAACAAACTTGCACAGGTAGAGGGATGGAGGGTCGGGGGAAGGTTTAGGCACACGATGCAGATCACTGGGGAAACTTCTAAGCTTCAAAAAAAGTCACACTCACCACTCTCCTTCAAGTGGGTATTGCCCACCCGGATAGGCCCCTCTCACTAGCCTAGCAGCCGGGATGATGCACAAACCGGCAGAGATGCAGCCTCGGGCCAACATGGCTCCGTGGCTGACATTTGACTATCACATACCTCGAGCCAGGAGGGCCACAAGGCAAAGAGCCCCGAAGAAATGGCGTCTGCCCCTTAAGTACCCTTCCCCAGCATGCCCAGCACTCCCACTGAGCTGTTCCCGGGGAAAAATACCCAATACACTCTGGCCTGCCTGTGTTCCAACACTGGCCTGTGGTGGTAACGCCACCTTCAGGCAAATAATGGGAAATCCCTCCAATCACAGCCATAGCCGGACCAGAAGCTGATTTAGCCTTAATCATCAAAGTCTGAGCTAACTACCAGCTCAGAAACCCACTAAATTTAAACATAGCGCCTGGTCATCAGGACATAGCGCCTGGTCTACAGATACATTTCTCATGTTTTGATAGACTCATAGAACAAACTTGAGATTCGGACCTCGGCCAGAAGAAAATTTGAGTGACCAAACCTACTTACCCTTGTGTAAGTGATAGGCTGAGAGCCCTTTCACCATTCCCAAGGGTACTGTTGTGACCAGTGGCGGCTGGTGCTTGATAATTCAGGGGGTGCGGCAAATCAGCGCCATCCCCCTCGGCGGAAGACAAGGCTGTTCCACACCCCCGGGGGAAGTAAATGCAGTGAACACCCTGCGCGCAAGACGAACGGCCTCATTACCTGCCCGGGATGACTCCGATCTCCCCTCCTCTTCGCTCCCCTGTCCGAGCCTGGGAGTGCTTGATGGCATCCATGTCACAGTAGCGACTGGTGGGTTGGTCGGTCTTCTCCTCTGGCCGTGCTCTCCTATCTCCTCCTCCTCTTCCTCCTAAGCGTCCAATAGGATCGCCTGACGTTTTGGACAAATGGGAAAAGGGTCTCACGACCCGCTTCCTGATTGGCAGGGAGGAGATTAAGTCTGAAAATAGCGAATATTCATTCGCTATTGTCACACAACTGGGTGGGCTCGGAGCAGAGTGCTTTACGCCCCGAGACCACCCTTTTTTGAAGCCTATCAAATCCTCTTTTTTGTCATTTTTCAGACATCTCTGTACAAGGCAGCAGTCCTCCTGTAAACTACACTTCCCAGTGTGCAATGCAGCAACCCAAGTCCCCTTTCCTTTGCTGCTGATGGACTCTTGGTGCTGCCAGGGATGAGCTTGGGAATCCACACAGCACCTGCATGGCTCACAGCATGCACGGCAGGGAGAAGAAAGGAGAGAGATAGCTGGCAGGGAAACACACATCCTGCTCTGTCTTTAACATGCCACTGTCCTGGTCCCCATGTGGAGAAAACATGCCACTATGGAGAAAAAGAGGCACAGCACACCAACATCAAAACCTCATCCCAACTGTGAAGTATGGTGGTGGGGGCATCATGGTTTGGGGCTACTTTGCTGCCTCAGGGCCTGGACGGATTGCTATCATCGAAGGAAAAATGAATTCCCAAGTTTATCAAGACATTTTGCAGGAGAACTTAGGACCATCTGTCCACCAGCTGAAGCTCAACAGAAGATGGGTGTTGCAACAGGACAACGACCCAAAGCATAAAAGTAAATCAACAACAGAATGGCTTAAACAGAAGAAAATACGCCTTCTGGAGTGGCCCAGTCAGAGTCCTGACCTCAACAAGATTGAGATGCTGTGGCATGACCTCAAGAAAGCGATTCACACCAGACATCCCAAGAATATTGCTGAACTGAAACAGTTCTGTAAAGAGGAATGGTCAAGAATACTCCTGACCGCTGTGCACGTCTGATCTGCAACTACAGGAAACGTTTGGTTCTAGTTATTGCTGTCAAAGGAAGTTCAACCAGTTATTAAATCCAAGGGTTCACATAGTTTTTCAACCTGCACTGTGAATGTTTACATGGTGTGTTCAATAAAAACATGGTAACATTTAATTCTTTGTGTGTTATTAGTTTTAGCAGACTGTGATTGTCTATTGTTGTGAAGATCAGATCACATTTTATGACCAATTTGTGCAGAAATCCATATCATTCCAAAAGGGTTCACATACTTTTTATTGCAACTGCATATGTAAAATGTGTTTTGCTCCATTCTGATGTTGTGGGTGGGACTGTGTTTACATCATACCAGCCCACCTCGAATGGGGTATACATTATTTGTTGGTTGTGGTTCGTGTTTTTTTTTAGTCGGCCCAGGGATCTTTTGAAATACAGCAGTACTCTAATGGGGAAGACGAGTAGCCCAAATTCTAGCGGAATTATGGTGAACTATGGTACTCTAAAACACCTCTTGCTATTTACTTGGAGATAATTGGCATTTTTGCATAGATTGAATGTGCTTTTACCTGCTGAAATAGCTTCCACTAATGTTTCACCTTTTGCTGACTGGCGGGAGGAAAAAGCATCTTTTAAAACAGCATGTTTGTGAATGCTTGTTTTCATTCTTTCTATGTGTTCTGTTTTCTTCTTTTTTTTGAGTGAAATGCAAAAAACTCTGTGTATAGGTACTATAGTTACTATAATTATACTGAATAAACATGCATGCAGTTCTGTTTGCAGATCTTTCATTGCATACATATAATTTCAATACATCCATAATGTCAGCACAATGTGTACATAAAAGCAGTACTCTACACTGCCTTCTATAAATAATTACAGGACTGCACATTTTGCTAGCGCAGACACAAAACACACAAACCAGAGATGCTTTTTTTTATTTTGTTATAAACTCTACAAATAACATATGTAAATGTGAAGTTTTGGTTAAATATTCGTAATAATAAGGTTAGTGATATGACCCAATTGTGCCTGAATGTAAAAAGCAAATCTTATTGCACGTGGAGTTTTTCTTAGTAGTTGGCAAATATTCCTGCCGCCCTGTGATCTTTTCTCTGGGGTAAGTAGGAACTTAACGACATGTGCCACGTCTGTCCTGCTGGGTGAGTGCATGATTTAAGTCACACCCATCATTCTTTCCCTATTATTCTTGGGGATACGTGTTTGTCTTTGGCTAAGCAAAGAGTGTGGCCATGAGACCCTCTTTGCTGAGATCGTTCGTAGCCTAACACTGGGATTATGAAGTCACTTTGTCACAAAATGTTAATGCTTTTGCTCCTAGGAGGTGCCAAAGCTTTGCATATCAGGATGGTCCATTTGGGAAAAGCTGCAGGGTTCAGAAGCAACTGTAGGTATGTACAGTACTGGCACCTGTAGAAATCTGCACTTGATACCTGACAGCATTTTTTTTGTTATACTAAAGTTGCTTGAAAAAAATTTTTTTAGGTTTAGGAACACCTTTACATGTTGGGGAAAGAATAGGTGTTAAATGTAAATTGTTATGGGTTAAGGTGGAACTAGCTCTGATGATAACAATATGATCCCACCTCTGTCACAAGAATTGGATGATTGCACCTTTAGTCTTAACCTGCACAGAGATTTCCAGCTCTTAGGACAACAATCTAAGCACCAGCATGTAGGCAGGTGTTGGGCTGCAGTTTATCTCCTGACCTGAAGGTGAAACTGTGCCATTTCTTTACACTGGCAGGAGACCATTGGGAATGTATTTAGGCTGTAGGCATCTCCTATTGAATACCAAAATATGGGAGACCATCTTGACAAAGAAGTGCTTAAACATCAGGTTCTGCATGATTTGATGTGCCGACAGTAAGGTAGTAGACCATGGATAGAGCCCCACTAGTTAGGGAGAGAGTAGGAGAGGTGATGGGGATAGATACTCGGCGAGGAAGGAACAAGTATGTTTTCCCTTACAGGGTGTCTCTTCTGCAGACTTCTTAGGACTGTCTCCCACTGGTAGCCGGATAACTGCTAGGATTTTGGAGATTGATGGGTGACCCAGTAATCTGATACCTCCTCCAAGAAAAGTGCTCATTAGGCACTCTGTGGTCTGTAAGCTTATGGTCTATGACCATTGAAAAAGTGCATTGTTGACAAACATTACCTCTTACGCCTGAAGAAGTGCAACATATGTAGTACTATTGCTGTAGACTGCCTTATGTCTGTGATTTTTTTAAATCTACAATATAAATAACATTAAAGCAGCCTGAGTTGACTCCTCCCAATTCTAGGGTACACTAGATGAGTCCCACCCACAAACAGACTAAGTGTATTCATTACTGAAGTTGGTTAACTCCGCAGTTAACCCTTTAAACAAACAATAGCTGACACCACATGTTTTACGGGAAACACACAGCATTCATGGCATCTGCTGCAGCAATTCCGAACTTCAAGAAATGTCTGTGACACTCACGACCACCATGCGCAGACATAGACAATCCTCCACAATCCTTACAGTTATCCTGCTACCAGTGATAGACAGTCCTAAGAAGTTGGCAGAAGAGACACCCTACAAGGGAAAACTTACTTGTTCCTTCCTCGCCAGGTATTCCTTCCTCCCCAACACGTCTCCTACTCTCTCCCTACCCAGTGGGGCTCTATCCATGGCCTACTACCACGCTGTCGGCACACATGCAGAACCTGATGTTTAAGCACTTCTATGTCAAGCTGGCCTCCCAAATTTTGGTAATCAATAGGAGATGCCTAGAGCCCAAATACATTCCCAATGGTCTCCTGCCAGTGTAAAGGAAAGGCACAGTGCCACATTCAGGTTGGTAGATACACTGCAGCCAGACATTGTTATTACAATTCATTGGTGATTTTCATGTGCAAGTTGTATAAGGTGCTCTCTCAAGGTCTCTGGCACTGCTAGTAATGAGATCAATGGGCAAAAGGGCTATCAACTAAGGATAGTGCATGTCTAATTCTGTAGTAAGGTCATAGAACAAGGCTCAATTTATTTTCTGAGTTTGGCCATTAGCTTTGTAAATTGTCCCATAAATGTTCTTTTACTGTGCATTCAAGACAAGCTTGTTTGAACTGAGATGCCATAACTGCATCTATATCAGTAAATGTGATTTCATGCTCCTCGTATGTACTAGGAGCTGCTGTGCTGATAAGGAAAACTGTGATAAACAGCAGTAACATTTTTTATACACAATTTGTATTGTATTGTGTAGTTAGAATTTATTAGCCTTGCTGACCATATGGCCAGAAGCATTCCTGTTCACCCTCGCTCTTTGTAGTTAGTAGTATTGGCTACAGGACTAGGGACAGTCTGCAAGGTAAATTGTTGACCCCACAGGTATGTTTTTAATTTTAGCATACACAAACCAACAGTTTCTCTACTTAGTCTGCAAGGCCCTGTGTAAGGACCGCACCAAGGCCAAATGTGAAAGCTTCTGGTAACAATAGCAGGTAGAGAAGGATCACATCCTGGACTGCTTACAATGGGCTGTTTAACTGTTTTAACACTGTGCTGGGTATTCTCTAATAAGTCAATGCTTGCATTTCCATGTAGTAAAAGGCTTCCAAAATTAGGCATAATTAGGAACAAACTTGGTATAATACCATGAAATAGGATCGAAGAAAGCACAGATGGACCAGGTGCTTGCATCACAGTTTTCACATGCTGAGGAATAGGCCACAGTCCCTCTTGTGATATACTGTAATCTATAAATGACTGCTGAATTTGTCTAAAGCAGCAGTTAGAAAGGCTCAGTTTCAGTCGTAAAAGATTGTTTTAGAGCATTTGTAAAGTATTTTATGTGAATATCCAGAGTTAAACCATACACAATTATGTCATCCAGACCGATACTGAGGATTGAAAACATCAGACTTTGAAAACAACTGTGTGCTACTGCTAATCGATAAAGTACACACATAAAATGGAACAGGCCCTCATGGGTAATAAACAGAGGGGGTTCTCTACTTTCCTTACCCAGCTAAACTTAAAGTTATGCACCTTAAAGATTCAGGATAGAAAATAGTGACTATCAAACACAAAAGCTTTATTTGGTTCACAAAGGTTAACGTACAATCTAATTCCTCCTATTTACTTCATTTTCAGTCGAAAAGGAGATCATTTTCAGATGCGTAAATTTTTTTCTCATTCACATCTTGTTCTTTTAGTTTCTTAAGGTCTTGTAGAGAAATAAACTAAGCAGAATATTCTTATTGCACAATTTCCTGGAATGGCTTGAAGCATGTGGTTGTTGTACCAACTATCAGCTAAGAACCAATGTTAACACAAGTCAAAGCATTTATTGCCATCACACCACGGAGCTCAGAATTTATTAGTAGTAAGTTTTGGGGCCACCCAGGACCCCTTCATCAGGCATGTGGTAAGTGCAAGGTGCAATAAAATGACATTCAATGACATTCAAAGTAACATTCAAAGTACCATTCAAAGAAAAGCATAAAGGGTGGCTGCCTCCTGACCTCGGACAACATAGTGATGCCACAAACCTGCCAAAATGAGTAAATACGTAACATCCTGTTACAAAATATGTCATAATTACTGTATTTATTGGCGTATAACACTCACTTTTTTACCCTGAAAATAGAGTGTAAACTGTGCCTACGTGTTATACGCAGGGGGCTGTGGAAAGTTTTTTTCCTGAAACTTCCCTCTTAAAGTTAGGGTGTGTGGTATACGCCTGTGCGTGTTATACGCCGATAAATACGGTAAATACCAAAATTATAATTAAAATTATTGCAAACACAAGTTGTATTATAAATATAGGAATAAAACACACAATAAGCACCCATATGATTATAATTAAGTGCCTTTCTTGCAGCTTGCAATGGCACCATCACCTCATCGGGCACATTTGTTAGATGTGGCCAATCAGGGAGGCGTGAGCTAATCCTACAAGAGAGAAGATTTTGGCTGGGCAACTGAAAATCAAATTAGCACCACATCCCTAGGTACATAGTAGCATATAAAGAAGGATTTTTTGTGTGATTTTTAAGGTGCAAGAAATACAAAAATATAGAAAAATATATAAATTTAATAGATTCAAAATTATTTTTATAGGAATACAAGAAATACATTCAAAAATTATCTTGATATATAAACAGAAGGTGCAAACTGAGTAGATCTCTACATGTTTTGCCATTTCAATGGCTTCTTCAGGAGAATTTTAATATCAGGCACTGCATATATGATCACTGTGTATTCAGTAGAAAGATGAATTGCAAAATTAGGATGGATAAAATTGGATCAACTGGTAGTACCATAGAGAGGGATATTAGAGTAGAGGGGAATGCCCATTAATGGTCCATCTCAATGGACCAACAAAAATAATTAGCAGCTCCCATATGTTTCACCACCATCAAAAGAAGGTGGGGGGCGGAGAAGAGTTGAAACGGAATCTCCCCAAAGGGGCCCCAATTCATAAAGAGGCGTCCCACGATGGGAAATCGTCTACAGAGCTCTCTCTTTCCCAAACTGGACCAGACTCACGTCCTGTTGCTGAATAAGCTAGACTTGAATGGTGATAAATGCTTTGATTCTTACAGAGAAGGGTAAATGGCTTAATTTTTGACACACTGGTTTCACATCCGATAGCACTTTAATTCTGTGTACAGCAAAAAGACCCCTGCCCGGTATAGCAATCTATTTCTTTACAGTGTAGACTACAGCTTGCACGCTACTTGATTACAATTTTAGAGTTACTTACAAGAAACCAAGCACAGGAATAGGGGTCTCCAAGATAACTATCCAGTAGGAATGACCAAATTGGTCTGGATTTGGTTCATGGACCTTTTATTAAACCCATTGAAAAATCCACAAATGACAAACTTTACCCACTTCCATACTGGGCACTTATACAGCTTCCTGCCCAGACCAATTTTCAGCTTTCTGCGCTGTTGCACTTTGAATGACAATTGCGCGGTTGTGCTACACTGTACCCAAACTAAATTTTTATCATTTTGTTCCCACAAATAGAGCTTTCTTTTGGTGGTATTTGATCACCTCTGCGATTTTTTTTTCTGCTAATTTTTTTTTAAAAAGACCAATTTTTTTAAAAAAAAAACCATATTTTTTTGTTTCAGTTACAAAACGTTGTAAATAAGTACGTTTCTCCTTCACTGATGGGCACTGATGGGGCTGCACTGACGGGCACTGATAAGGCGGCACTGATGGGCACCGATGAGGCGGCACGGATGGGCACCGATAGGCAGCACCGATAGGCAGCACGGATGGGCACCGGTAGGCGGCACGGATGGGCACAGATAGGCGGCACAGATGGGCACAGATGGGCACAGATAGGCGGCACGGATGGGCACAGATAGGCGGCACGGATGGGCACCGATAGGCGGCACGGATGGGCACTGATAGGCGGCATGGATGGGCACTGATAGGTGGCACGGATGGGCATGGATGGGCACTGATAGGTGGCATGGATGGGCACTGATAGGTGGCACTGTACTGTAATGTGTTACTAATGGATGCCAATCAGTGCCAAACAATAATGCCTGCCAATCAGTGATGCCCATTGTGGGCACTGATTGGCATCCATTGTGGGCACTGATTGGCATCCATTAGGGGCACTGAATGGCATCCCTGGTGGTCTAGGGAGGCATACCTGGTGGTGGGCATCCCTGGTGGTATCCCTGGTGGTCCAGTGGCATCCCTGGTGGTCCAGTGTGGGCATCCTCGGGGGGGCTGTGCTGATAATCGACAAACCCCCCCTGTCAGCAGAGCAGCCGATCGGCTCTCCTCTACTCGCGTCTGACAGACGCGAGTGAGGAAAAGCCAATGACCGGCTTTTCCTGTTTACATCGTGATCAGCCGTGATTGGACACGGCTGATCACGTGGTAAAGAGTCTCCGTCGGAGACTCTTTACCTAGATCGGTGTTGCGGGGTGTCAGACTGACACCCTGCAACAACGATCGCCGGGGGCGCGCAGCGGCTCAAAATCCTGAGGACGTCATATGACGTCCAGTCAGGATTTTGAAACCACTTTGCCGCCGTCAATCCGCTATAGGGCGGGCGGCAAGTGGTTAATCTTGAAAACCAATTCTGGGCATTTTCAAGGCTAACAGGCAAGGGATTGTCAAGCAAAGGGGGAGCTAAGCACTGCTCTGGTCAACATGTACCAATGCAAACAGAAAAAAATAAAAAGTAGGGTTCAGTGGGTAGAGGGTCCTCCTTTTTATAAGACTTTAAGGGCAACAATGAGCCAGCAGTCCTTTTAATCACATGCTTAAAAGAGGCCTTTAAAGTGTTACTAAACCCAGGACCCTGCACTCACTATATCTGGTCTCCCACAGTGCACAGAACATGGAAATCCAATTATTTTAGTAAATATACACTGCTAAATACCTTTTCTCATCAGCAGATAGAGCAGTCTTGTGACTTCTATCAGTGTCCAGCCAAGCATTGGTTAAAGCTTGTAGGAGGAGTTTTCTGACTGCCCTATGAGACTGGAAGAGCCCTGACCCTCTGTCTGGACAGTGCTGATTGGCCCTGTGCTGATCACATGTACTCTCCCAAAAAAAAAAAAAAACCTATAGCAATACACACCAAACTGAGCATGTGCAGCCTGACTCCATAGGCTCTGTGTTATCAGTAAATTGTCAGGGTACAGTGGAAGGATGGAAAGATCTGTACATATAGGATCAAACATCCTTTTACACAATGCAAGGGTTTAACTCCTTAGGTTCCTCGGTGAATATAACAAGCATGCTTTACTGCATATACAGACTGATTTTACTTTTGTGGGTTTAGTAACACTTTAACCCCTTAAAGACCGCCCACTGTATATATACGTCGGCAGAATGGCTCGTACAGGCACAATCACGTACCTGTACGTCCCCTTTAACTGCCCGACGTGGGGGTCATGCACGCGCCGCCGCCGGCGCGCTCGCGACCCCCCTGCCTTCCTCCGTGAGTTGGACCGCGGGTCCCGCGGACTTGATCGCCGCGGGGATCCCTGCGATCGTCTCACGGAGGTATGGAGCAGGGAGATGCTTGTGTAAACAAGCATTTCCCTGCTCTGCCTAGTGAGAATGACACCGATCTTGGCTCCATGTACACGGAGCGGAGATCGATGTCATGTGACACATAGCCCAACCCCCCCTCAGTAAGAATCACAATGCAGGGAACATTTAACCCCTACAGCGCCACTTAGAGGTTAACCCATTCACTGCCAGTGTCATTTTCACAGTAACCAGTGCATTTTTATGGCAAAAATGTGTCAAAAGTGTCCGATGTGTCCGCCATTATGTCGCAGTCACGATAAAAATCGCTGATCGCCGCCATTACTAGTAAAAAAATAAAATTATTAATAAAAATGCCATAAAACTATCCCCTATTTTGTAAACGCTATAACTTTTGCGCAAACCAATCAATACTTTTTTACTAAAAATATGCAGTAGAATACGTATCGGCTTAAACTGAGGAAAAAAATAGTTTCTTTATATATTTTTGGGGGATATTTATTATAGCAAAAAGTAAAAAATATTGCATTTTTTTCAAAATTGTCGCTCTATTTTTATTTATAGCGCAAAAAATAAAAACCGCAGAGGTGATCAAATACCACCAAAAGAAAGCTCTATTTGTGGGAAAAAAAGGACGTCAATTTTGTTTGTTTGTCAGTTAAAGCGATGCAGTGCCAAATCGCATTAAGGGGCATGGTCTTTATGCTGCGTATTGGTCCGGGGGTTAAGTGGTTAAGCTTTATATGATATTATGGAACAATATGATTCTCATGGACAGCATGAGTGACACCACAAGCTGGTATCACATACTTTGCATGTGTAATCTGTTGTACATTATCGTAATGCTTTAATAAAGCATCAGCAGCAACACAATCTTATACAGTCTTATAAGTAGAAAAAAATAGCTTTATCAGTTGGCTGTGGATGTAACACCTGATTTCTTTGGCCAGACTGTAACAGGCATGAATTAACTGGTGGGATTAGCAAGCAGCCAACAACAGATCTAAAGCCTATAGAAAATTGCACTCTTTAAAATATAAGCCTTCAACTTCAGCTGTAAATTAGTTCTGTAGCATAGGTTTCAGGTGTTATCCTTTTGGGACCTTCCCAATTCATTGCCTATGTTGCACCGAAGAGGCAGAACCCCCATCATCCATTGCAAAATCTTAAAATCAACATTATATTGAAACATTTCTAGACAGAACATACAGATTAGAACACCTGTCACATTACTGTAAAGCCCTGTACACACGATCGGTTTAACAGATGAAAACCGTCCGATGGATTGTTTTCATCAGACAAACTGATCGTGTATGGGACCCATTGGTCTTTTTTCCATCGGTTTTAAAAAATAGAACATGTTTTAAATTTTTCCGATGGATAAAAAAACGATCGAAAACTCTGATCGTCTAAGGGCAAGTCCATCGGATAAAAAATCCACGCATGCTCAGAATCAAGTCGACGCATGCTCAGAAGCATTGAACTTCATTTTTCTCAGCTCATCGGAGTGTTTTACGTCACCACGTTTGGAACGGTCGGTTTTTGGACTGATGGTGTGTAGGCAAGACTGATGGAAGTCAGCTTCATCGGATTTCCGATGGACAAAACCATCGGATTAGAAACCATAGGAAATCCGATCGTGTGTACGAGGCTTTAGGGAGATTCACCCTCTCTATTTGTCCTGGTGACTAATATCACCAAAAGTGAAAGAAAATTGCAAACTTCGAATGTTCACCAGAACTGGAATAGAGAGGAAATGTTCCAATGGGGAAACTTGTTTTGGTGATCCTGTAACCACATGGGGTTTCTCTTTGCTTTGGAGGGATTTCCTTTTGTTCTACGAAACAGGAATTGAAGGAAGATCTCTCCAATGGGACACATATTGCAATAAAAAATAAATAAATGGCAGGAGATATAACCATCTCTTATTCTATATCCAAAGTAAATAAAAAAAAAGTTTTTCTTTCAGTTCCACTTTAATCTTTTATAGATAGACATACAGCACACAGACTCTTTTGCTTCACCTTCCTCCATTGCAGTCAGGCACACCTGCTACTTGCCCGTTGTCCCCCCCCCCCCCCCCGTTGTGTGGAGGGGCGAGCGGTGTTGTTGTTTGGGCCTTGTGGCAATTACCTCTCTCGGGTGGATTCTCCTTCTCTGTTGTCTAGGCGGAAGTCCCTTCAAATAAAACCAATGTCCACACAGGAGTAAAACCTAAGCGGTAAGGTTTGATTCTTTTGCTTTTGCCGAGGAAAAGAGTGGAAGTAGGGGTAGTTTCAGGCACCCAACACTTAACCACTTGGCGCCCGGGCCATCGTCAAAAGACGTCCACAAAGCGGCTCTCAATTGCTGAGAGGACGTCCATGGACGTCCTCCTATTTACTTCCGCAATGCGCGCCGCCGCGGGCGCGCATCAGGGAAAAGCTGTGCCCGCCGTGTCAGGCGGGTTCCGAAGCGCGTGCCTGGCGGCCGCGATGTCCGCCAGGTACCCGCGATCGGCTGTCACAGAGCCAGGGACGTGGATCTCTGTGTGTAAACACAGAGATCCACGTCCTGCTAGGGAGAGGAGACTGATGGTGTGTCCCTTGTACATAGGGACAACCATCGGTCACCTCCCCCAGTCAGTCCCCACCCCCCACAGTAATAATCACTCCCAGGGAACATATTTAACCCTTTCCCGCCCCCTAGTGGTTAACCCCTTCACTGCCAGTCACATTTATACAGTAATCAGTGCATATTTATAGCACTGTTCGCTGTATAAATGTGAATGGTCATAAAAAAGTGTCAAAAGTGTCCGATGTGTCCGCCATAATATCGCAGTCACAATAAAAATCGCAGATCGCCGCCATTACTAGTAAAAAAATAAATAATAAATAATAAAAAAAAAATCATAATTCTATTCCCTATTTTGAAGGCGCTATAACTTTTGCGCAAACCAATCACTATACGCTTTTGTGTTTTTTTATTTTTTTACCTAAAATATGTAGAAGAATACGTATTGGCCTAAACTGAGAAAAAAAATAGTTTTTTTTTTTAAAAATTGGGATATTTATTATAGCAAAAATTTAAAAATATTGTGTTTTTTTCAAAATTGTCGCTCTTATTCTGTTTATAGCGCAAAAAATAAAAACCGCAGAAATGATCAAATACCACCAAAAGAAAGCTCTATTTGTGGGAAAAAAAGGACGTCAATTTTGTTTGGGAGCCACGTCGCACGACAGTGCTGAAACCTGAAAGTTCGCCTGGGCAGGAAGGGGGTTATGTGCCCAGTTGTCAAGTGGTTAAGACACAGTATCGTCGCCACTCAAGCCTGAGTGGGTATTGCTCACCCGGATAGTCCCTTTATAAGCGGTCCTAGCAGCCGGAGTGGAGCATGAATCAATCTTTCCTTTAGTAATAGGGATGCGATTAGAAATCCTCTGCCACAGGATTATCAAAGTCCCAAACCTCCCAGCCAAGCAATAATGAGAGAAACCTTTAGCGTATTTCAGGGCTTATATTAAACGATGATGGATCCCTCTTTAGGTGAGTTTCCAGGCCTCTTCCTGAGACAGCAATACCGTCGCTAATCTCCTCAGGGACTGATCCTCCCCTGGTCTCCTTTCCCAAAGGTGAACTCCCTAACGGAGGGCAGCCTGGGATTTTTCTTTGAGGTGTAGGTCCTAGCCAGCAGAGCTGGGCCTACCAAGAAGCGATGCGGCCTCGGGCTGAAGGTGCCCCAGACAGAAACACATGCACGCACCCCTGGCCATGAGGGCCACACGAGGTGGGGTACGTGCCGAAGACTCCACGCTAATCGCGTCTGCTACTTATGTACCCTCTCCCAGCATGCACAGCGGGTTAACCATGCCCACTGCATGGCTGCCGAGAGAGGACATCCAATGGTGCTGTGATACCTCCTGTGGTTCAACCTGAGTCGGCGGTGACAGCGCCACCCACAGGCAACAGGGAACTTTACTGCCAGGCAGTATCACACCCAGAGCAGAAGTAACCTATATCAATCAATTGGTCTGAGCCCAACTACCGTCTCAGACTACCCTTAAATTTGTACACAGCGCCCCCAAATATTGGGGGGGGGGCGCTACAGACACATTTTGAAAAAACATAAAAAAATCAATATTACTTTGCACACCATTTTGGTGGATTATCCAGGCTGCATTTTCACAAACAGAGAGCAGGGATGATCTATATGAAAAAAAATTACAGTTTATTGTATACTGTACTAGGCACGGTAAGTGGTCCAGACTGCAAGCCCTCCCCCCCCCCAATAGTCTGAGGGGTCTTCTACTAATTTCAGAGAGTGAATCATATATGGTTTAGGAACTTCTTTTTCATTTGCTGATGATGATAAACAATTTTTAGCCTTTCTAGCTGCATGGGCATAACCTCTTGTCATGTGCACGTTATGTACATTGTATTGAATCACTTGTATTATTTTAAAGAGGACCCCCAATAGCCATTTTAACATTTAGAAATCCACATTAGAGTGCTATTTATTCCCCCCCAAAAAGCCCACAATAACAATATTTTACCTACATTTGCAGTATAAAATGTATTAGTACCAGGCCCCTATTTTTAAGGGGACCCTAAACAGCCATTGTAAAATCTAGAAATCCATACTAGAGTGTCATTTATTCTAAGAAAAAAACTAACAAAAGTTTGTATTGCCTAAGTTCTAGTTTTAACATATTTGTGCTCCAACCTCAATTTGAATTGGACCCCCAACAGCCGTCTGTACATTTCCTTTTGAAAGCAACATTACAGTATAATTTATTCCCAAGAAAAATATTGTGAGTACTTTACCAGTATTAATTTATGTGCACTCAATCCCCAGTTTGAACAGGCCCCCTACAGCCAATTTTAAATGTACAAAATAAACACTAGAGTTTTATTTATTTAGAGAAAATACACCCCACATATTGTAGTGAGCATGTTCACAGATTTGATTCATTTGTGTTCTATACTCAGTTTCAATAGAACCCCCAAAAGGCATTTTTTAATCTAGAAATCAATTAATTTGAAGAGTCATTTATTGGCAGAAAAAAAATACCCCAAAAGATTGCATTTACGCTTGCAGTATTAAAGGAGTGATATGGTCACAGCATACAGTTTTGTTTTATAACGTCAGCATTATAATGGCAAATCTAATATAAGATTACTTGAAAAATCTCATTTTATGTTCTGCCCACTGGTCTTCTCTTTCCGCAACTTCCTGGATTCTCTGCAGGCTTTGCAGATTTTCCTCTGCTGTTTACTTTACATTTCTAAGGACTATATATCCCATGGTACCTTGCTGCCTTCAAGCTGTGATTCCTGTACTGCCTCCTGAAACTCCTCCTCTCAGCACCTATGCAGGTCAGAAAGCAGACTCGGTGAAATGTGTGACATAGCAGTGCTACTCACAGGGCATTGCAAATAGGTGTCACAGTATTCAAGGAAGTAAATGTGTGGGGATTTACAAATTGCAGTGATTTTCCCTTACAAGTCATCTGAGTATGTACCTTATGAAAGGCAGATTGTGAATTCACAGCCTATATGGTGCCAGTAGTCCCCTGACTGAGGGTTTTTGCCTTAGTCACAGTAGTTTAAATTTGGTTTTCAATTGTAATAGCCTTTGCTACAGTTAAATCATGTTCCAAGAGCAATTTTGTATTTTTATATTACTTGGTTTCATTTCATTTGTTAAAGCTGTATCAAACTCTGCTTTTTATCTTGTATCTGCCGGAAAGCCTATAATAAGGCTTATCCATAGATAGTAAATATCTCCTAAGTGTGCAGTGTTTAGGAGATATTTACATATGTAGCAGCCAGTGATGACACCGGCGCATGTGCACTTCCTCTTTAATGGATGGCATACTCGAGTAGTATGCTGTCTATTGAAAGAGCTGTGCCACGACCATTTTTTAGGTAAGTCTGTCATACAGTGCCAATATGCAGTGCATACCAGCACATTATGACACTACCTGTTTTTCTTTTTTTTTTTAACGCGGTCTACTACTGCTTTAAAGCACCAGACTCATGGGTGAAATAAAACCCTCTCAACCTTTATAAATTGTATTGTGGATTTGCAGTTATGCTGTTTATGTTGCCAGAATTTACAATTTGTGACCCTGGCAAATTCAGCTCAGCTTATCGTGTTTGACAGGCAGCACCACCTGTCAAACTCACCCATTGGGGTAAGTTGAGATCAATCTCTAAAAATTACAACAAAAAAAAAACCTTCATTCAGAAAGTGGCAGGATTTCCTCCTGAATGCCTAGAAGCTGCTGCTCTATCACCTTTTGAAATGCAATCCACCACTTTTCAGAGGGCTTTAGACTGCTGCCCATGTAAATATATAGAAATGATTTCTGTCCTGCTCCCATGCAGTAATTAAAGTGTTTGTTATCCCAACATTTCATATTCCTGATATGAGCCTGCTGTACCATGTACTTGTATGAAAAAGTATCTTTTTCTCTTTGTATTGCTTCCTTTGCATGAAATCCCTGGTGTTCCTGTCAGGTCCCTTTGCTTTCCTATTAAAAACCACACCGTGATTAGTTCTCTAGCCATTAGGCTTGTGCACAACGGAAAAATTTGTTCCGTTTCGGTTCGTTTCTTTCCGGTCCTGTTGATTCGTAATCATTCGTAATTTTGCTAGACGGGATTTTCCGTGTTCGGACTCATTCGTATTTTTGCAAGCGACATTTTTCGTTGAATTTTTTGTTGCTTTATAATTCGTACTTTCGGTAGAGTACGTTGTTTTTCGTTGATTCTGGACACAACTCCTACTTTCGTAACTTTTTTTGGGTTCGTTGATTCGTAATTTTCTGTGTCTCTCTCACGACGACGCTGACTATTATGCCTAATGTGCTTCGAATGGATTTGTACTTTTCGAAATACATAGCGGTTATTTGTAACGATTCGAAATCTCGTATTTTACTTTCGTTTTTTACATGCGGCTATAGCCTCCGCCCCTGTACACCATTTTGAGAGGGTTCAGCACGGTGAGGGAGAAGCAGAGAGCAGAGCAGAGTGTTATTGTGCTTCGAATGGATTAGAAATCTCGTATTTTACTTTCGTTTTTTACATGCGGCTATAGCCTCCGAACCTGTACACCATTTTGAGAGGGAGTTCAGCACGGTGAAGGAGAAGCAGAGAGCAGAGCAGAGTGAGTGTTATTGTGTTTCCAATGGATTTGTACATTCGTAAGTTTTTTCATAACGAATTATGCCGAAGACATTCGGGCATTCGCTATTTTGCGGTATAATTTATTTCGGATTCGGTTTTATTCGTAATTGCTTTGTTCGGAAATTCGAATGCTTCCGAATGTCCGAAAGTTGCTAAATTCGGACGAATTTCGATTTGTTACGAAACGAATTGCACAAGCCTACTAGCCATGCTGGAACTATGCTCCACCAATGATCAGACCTGTCCTGATATGCCTCCCCTGCACAGCCTATCACTGGGAAGCTCAGTGTACTGTTGCTTCTCCTCTCCCCAGCTCTTATGCAGCTGAGAACAGAGGGAATGCAATCACTTATAAAAAAGGGTAAAAAAGGTATTTATAATGTTTTTTTTAAATATATATATATATCTATATTGTACACATATGTTTTGCCTTTCGTTTCTATTTTAAACTGAATGGATTGTTTTACAAGGTGATTGTTTAAACTGTAAGTAAATCATGCTTTCTATAGTAGAGAAGTCCTCATACGCAGCAAGGTTGTAATACTTCATACCTCTTAACATTTTAAGATGGGAATGAGGGACACCTTCCAGCAAACGTATGTAGAAGTGGGACACGCCCCTGCCACACCCCCTTAAAGGAGAATTAACCCCCAAAAAAGGTTCATTAAATCCACAAGGGCTTTTTTTTTACCACTACTATTCCTTTATATTGGCTTTTAAATTGTACAAATGCAGAAATTTAGAATTTGGAAGAAAGGTTTAGCACCGGGAAACACTTTTTGAAAGATAAAAAGTGCATTTTATATACAACTATATGGATCAGACCAAAATGAGGGACAAATGAAGGGGAAAGATGGACAGAGGGACATTGCTCCAAATCAGGGACAGTCCCTCCAAATCAAGGACAGTTGGGAGCTATGATACTTAAGTAGTAAAAGGTTCACCAGGTTGTAAAGGAAAAGGTGCAGACTTCTGTAGAGATAGAAGAGACATCTTTGTTGCCAAACTTGTTGTGTCCTGTAGTCTAGAGGACAAAGTAGTGCTTTCTTTTTCAGGCATTCGCATATACAGTATCATATCAGAAACAGAGACTGGAACGAACTTGTCAGGGTATAGAAAGTACTAAACATAAAAAAGTTCTGGAAGGAAATTTTCCTCATGCTATCTAAAATATTTAAGATAGCTATCATTCCAGACACGACTATTGCGCTTTTAAATATAAAACCAGTTCATATTTCTTACACTCAATTTAGGCTCTTTCTCTAGATCACCACAGCCGCAAAGCAAACCACTGCCAAAGCTTGGAAAACCAATACATTAATGATCTCTGAAGCTAAAAAAAGAATAAACCAAGCAATGATCCTTTCCATATTAGAAGCCATAACCAACGATACTGTACAAAATTTTGAGAAAATATGGAATCCTTGGATGATGTATTTTCTTCCTACGATCCCTGACAATTCCCTATTAAGACCTTGATATACTATAATACTATAATATTATACAAAAATATGAGTGGAAACAAGTACTAAACATGAACATTTATCTTCTGTACTAACTTAATAATATTCTTACAATATAGATGCTCCAGAGAACTTTCTTACCCTAGACTCTTTTCTCTCTTTCTTACTTTCATTCTTTCCCTTTTACTATTAATCTGTCCTTTTTTTTCAATTTCCCTATTTTTTGTATTACCATATTTAAATGGTAATGTATTATACATAAATACTATATTTAGTTATTAGGATAAGGGGGTGACCTGTCCCATCCTGAAACTCTACACCGACCATAATCATCTGATCACTACTTCTGACTCAAAGCTACCTTTATATGTGGAAAAATGGGAGAAAGAACTTGGAACTAAAATCAACATTTCCGACTGGAATAAAGTCTGGACCAATACAAAAATGTCTTCTCAAAATATAATTGCTTTGGAAACAAACAATAAAATAATCATACACTGGTACTTGGTTCCTGTTAAAATTACAAAATATGCTCCTCAATGCTCCCCATTCTGTTTTCGTGGCTGTGGTGGTATGGGAACGCACTTACATACATTATGGGATTGTTCGATTGCAAAAAAGTTCTGGAATGAAATTTTCCTCATGGTATCTAAAATATTTAAGATAGCTATCATTCCAGACACGTCTATTGCGCTTTTAAATATAAAATCAGTTCATATTTCTTACACTCAATTTAGGCTCTTTCTCCAGATCACCACAGCCGCAAAGCAAGCCATTGCTAAAGCTTGGAAAACCAATACATTAATGATCTCTGAAGCTAAAAACAGAATAAACCAAGCAATGATCCTTTCCAAATCAGAAGCCATAACCAACGATACTGTACAAAATTTTGAGAAAATATGGAATCCTTGGATGACGTATTTTCTTCCTACGATCCCTGACAATTCCCTATTAAGACCTTGATATACTATAATACTATAATATTATACAACAATATGAGTGGAAACAAGTACTAAACATGAACATTTATCTTCTGTACTAACTTAATAATATTCTTACAATATAGATGCTCCGGAGAACTTTTTTACCCTAGACTCTTTTCTCTCTTTCTTACCTCCATTCTTTCCCTTTTACTATTAATCTGTCCTTTTTTTTCTATTTCCCTATTTTTTGTATTACCATATTTAAATGGTAATGTATTATACATAAATACTATATTTAGTTATTAGGATAAGGGGGGTGACCTGTCCCATCCTGAAACTCTACACCGACCATAATCATCTGATCACTACTTCTGACTCAAAGCTACCTTCATTTGTGGAAAAATGGGAGAAAGAACTTGGAACTAATATCAACATTTCCGACTGGAATAAAGTCTGGACCAATACAAAAATGTCTTCTCAAAATATAATTGCTTTGGAAACAAACTATAAAATAATCATGCACTGGTACTTAGTTCCTGTTAAAATTGCAAAATATGCTCCTCAATGCTCCCCATTCTGTTTTCGTGGCTGTGGTGGTATGGGAACGCACTTACATACATTCTGGGATTCTCCGATTGCAAAAAAGTTCTGGAATTAAATTTTCCCCATGGTATCTAAAATATTTAAGATAGCTATCATTCCAGACACGTCTATTGCGTTTTTAAATATAAAACCAGTTCATATTTCTTACACTCAATTTAGTCTCTTTCTCCAGATCACCACAGCCGCAAAGCAAACCATTGCCAAAGCTTGGAAAACCAATACATTAATGATCTCTGAAGCTAAAAACAGAATAAACCAAGCAATGATCCTTTCCAAATCAGAAGCCATAACCAACGATACTGTACAAAATTTTGAGAAAATATGGAATCCTTGGATGACATATTTTCTTCCTACGATCCCTGACAATTCCCTATTAAGATCTTGATATACTATAATATTATACAACAATATGAGTGGAAACAAGTACTAAACACGAACATTTATCTTCTGTACTAATTTAATAATATTCTTACAATATAGATGCTCTGGAGAACTTTCTTACCCTAGACTCTTTTCTCTCTTTTTTACCTTCATTCTTTCCCTTTTACTATTACTCTGTCCTTTTTTTCTATTTTCCTATTTTTTGTATTACCATATTTAAATGGTAATGTATTATACATAAATTATATATTTAGTTATTACTTACAATAATTATACATTTTTGATGTTTTTATTGAATTAGTTGATTTCCAATTAGCTTTCTTTCCATAGTGGCTATATATTAATTGAATATGCCTGGAACTAAGTGTATTAGCACATATTTACATATTACATTTTTCATATGTTTATATTAACTTAACATTTAATTTTCGAGTTGATTACCTGTTTATGTAAAATATCTAATCTTCAGATATGTATAATTCCATCCAATTTATTATCATATTACCATTTGTTGTAACTATTTATTACTAATTGTAACTGTCTTTATTATTTAATATTCAATAAACAAAATTGACAAGGAAAGAAAGTACTAAACATGTAAATACTTTAAATACTTCAATACAGGGCACTTATACACCTTCCCGCCCAGACCAATTTTCAGATTTCAGCGCTATTACATTTTGAATGACAATTGCACGGTCATGCAACGTTGTATCCAAACAAAATTGTTATAATTTCCCCCCCCCCCCCCACAAACAGAGCTTTATTTTGGTGTTATTGGATCACCACTGGGGTTTTTATTTTTTTCACAAATAAACAAAGACCGAAAATTTTGAAAAAACAAATGTTTTCTTTGTTTCTGGTACAAAACTGTAAATAAGTATGTTTTATCCTTCACTGATGGGCACTGATGAGGCTGCACTGACCAGCACTGATGAGGCAGTACGGATTGGCACTGATGAGGTTGCACTGATGGGCACTCATGATGAGGCATTTATATGCAGCACTGATAGGCGGCACTGATAAGCAGCACTGACGGGCACTGATAGGTGGCACTGATATGCAGCACTGATGGGCACTGATAGGTGGCACTGATGGGCACTAATAGGCAACACTGATATGTGGCACTGGGCACTCATAGTTGGCACTGATGGGCACTGATAGGCACTTATAGGTGGCACTGATGGGTGGCACTGATAGGCACCACTGATGGGCACAGTGCCATCCCTATTGGGTACTGATTGGCATAGCTGGTGGTCATGAGTGGGCATCCCTGGTTGTCCTAGATGGGCATCCTCAGGGGGGCTGCACTGAATCAATCATTGCAGACCCCCTCGTCAGGAGAGCAGCCGATCGACTCTTCTCTACTCGTTCCTGTCCGCGCGAGTAGAGGAAAAGCCGATATAAAGCTCTTCCTGTTTACACTGTGATCAGCTGTGATTGGACACAGCTGATCACATGGTAAAGAGCCTACGTCAGAGGCTCTTTACCGGGATTGGAAATGTGGTGTGTCAGACCAACACACCACACCACCGCTAGCCATGCTGCATGCCCCCCGCGGGCACACGCTAGCGGCTTATCCTGTTGGACGTCATATGACGTTCAGTCAGGGTAATGCAACCACTTTGCGCACGTCATATTGTTATGTGGCGGGCGGGAAGTGGTTAAATATGGACATCTTGCTGTGCTTTGTGTCTTTAAGGGCCTCTGCTGTAAACCCAATAAAAGCAATAAAACCTCTGCAGTGTATTAACCACTTACAGACCGGAAGGATTTACCCACTTCCTGACCAGACCATTTTTTGTGATACGGCACTGCATCTCTTTAACTGAAAATTGCGCGGTCGTGCGACTTTGTACCCAAACAAAATTTACGTCCCTTTTTCCCCAGAAATATAGCTTTTCTATTGGTGGTATTTAATCACCTCTGCGGTTTTTATTTTTTGCGCTATAAACAAAAAGATATATTTTTTTAATTTTTGCTATAATAAATATCCCCAAAAATGTTTTAAAAAATCGCATTTCTTCATCAGTTTAGGCCAATATGTATTCTTCTACATATTTTTGATAAAAAAAATCGCAATAAGCATACATTGATTGGTTTGCGCAAAACTTATAGCGTATACAAACTATGGAAAAGATTTATGGCATTTTTTTTTTACTAGCAATGGCGGTGATCTGCGACTTTTTGCGGTACTGCGACATTGCGGTGGACAGATCGGACATTTTTGGGACCATTGACACTTATACAGCGACCAGTGCTATAAAAATGCACTGTTTACTGTGTAAATGTCACTGGCAGGGAATGGGGGGCAATCAAGGGGTTAAATGTGTTCCCTCGTGAGTGTTTCTTACCGTGGGGGGATGGGATTGACTGGGGGAGGAGACATATCGCTGTTCCTAATTACTACTAACAGCACATGTGTCTCTTCTCCCCTGTCAGAACAGGGATGTGTGTGTTTACATACACAAATCCCCATCCTGGCTCTCGTGCCAATGATCATGTGTGGCTGGCGGCGATTGTGCCCGCCGGCCACGCGCATCGGTTCCCTCGCCATGCAGCAGGCACGCGAGTGCCTGCTTCAGCTCTTAAAGGGGCAGGGGTACGTCGATTTGCGGTGACGAACCACTTTGCCGACGTAAATATGCATGAGCCGGTCGGCAAGTGGTAAATGTGCTTTTACTAAACAAAATGCTGTGCATACAAACTGTTACAGTTATAGGAATATAATACAAGACTGACAGATATTACAAAATACGCCTACAACATGCACACGCTATCTTCTTTCTAACAAATAAGCATGTGCAATGTATGTAATAAGTATACTAAACAGCTCCTTTACTTGGGTTTTCCTGACGATGCTGCTCCCTCCTTTTCAAAGTCCTCCAGCACAACTGTTCCTTTGTCTCTCATCACATGGAATGCTCAATTCCTCTTTCCCCTACCCTACTTCCTGTAGCATCATTTCCTGTCCTGAGCTTCATCAACCAGTCCAATAGGTTCGTTTGAATAGGGGAGGCATAGCTTCCAAAAAGCAACACATTTAGCAAAAATATTTTTCAACATATCTATGCTATAAAAATCACCAAAATCAATCATAGCACACATCTACAGGCCAGAGGTATGAACACTGGACCTTTGCCAAGTTCTTTGTGCTGAGATCTAACTTACAGTAAAAATCTTATTGATCTACAAGTAGAACAAAAGTGTAGCTGCAGGAAGACAGTGCTTAAAAAAAGAATTTAAATAGCAAATGTCTAAGTGTATCCAGACTGTACACTTTAAGGCATTGAAGCAAATGAATGAATTGCCTTCCTGCATGCTCCTCTTGTCAATGTTATAGCTGAATGCTAGGAACACAGCTGAGGCGAAGAGATAAAATCACCACTTTGTGGTATTATGGGTCTGTTACAGACGTGTGAAATGTGCTTTAGAGCCTAACCAAAATCTTGACCACTGTAAGCTGTATAATTAAGTCACTAGCAGTCCTGTACTGGAAGTATAAGTTGCGGAATAATGCATTAAATATTCATTATCTGCACTGCATGTGCTTACATATTGGTAGACATAACATCATGTCCAGTCTTTCGAAATGCACATCTAGACTCAATACCATACTTTCTAAAGAAGCAAAATTTGTGTTGATCCACTTTATGAGTCAAATGTGACTGAATTTGTGTGCTTGCTCTGAAGGTTCACGATGACCCATAATTGTGCTTACACAACATATTTATTATAATGGCACAATCACGCTGACATAGTTATAGGCTGACCAGCTGTTTCCTGTTGTAACCCTCATTTCCAAAGCTTTTAACACAAGCTACGAATAAGATTAGGCATTTTTTTGTTACTGCCCCGGCAATATTTTTCTGTTAGGGAGAAGAAGCTTAAGTAGTCTATTCAGAGGAATACGGTTTTTGGTTTTAAAAAAAGATAACAAAAAACAAAATATATCTATATATTTATTAAAGGCATTTACTGTATACATATAGCAGGCAATTTATGTAGCACTTTAGATAAACTGCACATTAACATAAGTCCCCACCCTCAAGGAGCTTACAATCTAAGGTCTCTATCGAAGGTGCATACACATACTAGGGCCAATTTAGGCAGGATCCAATTAATCTACCAGCATGTCTTTGGAGGAAACCAGAGTACCCAGAAGAAATCCACGCAAGCACAGGGAGAGCATAAATGCTCAATGCATAGTTCTAACAAAAATTTGAACCAGGGATCCTGTTGATGCAAGGCAGACATGCTAATCACTCACTGTTTACTATGCCAATGTTCCCCTTCCACTTAGTTTGCCATTGTGAGCATTGAGTGAAACCCTATGTAAGCTTTATATTGGTCTATGTTGGCATTTACACAGGTTTAATGAACTTCTCCCCTTCCGCCGCTAACAGTGTTATAGACTGATATTTGGTCACTTAAGTCTAAACACTGCATCCTGGAAGTAAAGGGACAATAGAAATGGAGTGGCAAGGGAACATGGCAAAAGTATAAGTATGTGGGAGGTACCCCAAAAAGAGAACTTGTCATTTTGCCTTTAATGGGCAAGGAGGCAGCTTATTTTAAGAAAAATGGTGTACATATATCTGGGATCGTGTAGCCCGCAACTAACCAGATTGCATGATTGAATTATCCACTGCTTATAGTATTAAAGATAAAACTGCACTGGCTGCTACAGGCAACAACCTCTTATTTTCTTTTACTACCCTCCAACATGCACACACTTCATAGATGGCATTTGGTAAAAGCTTTTAATTCAGATTTGAAAACGTTCAGATTCAGTAAAAAGTTCAGTAATGATTGATAACTTTGTCTTTTATTAGTGGGGGAGCTATGGCTAGCAATCTATTTGTCGTTATTGGAGAAGTTATTGTGGAAACTCACTAAAACAATAGGAGCAAATAATAGGAAACATCTGAATACTTGCATTCACAAAGTGTTAGTGGTCTGTTAAGAATTCTAAAACACTGCAAAAATAAGTGAGCTTATAGGAGCACTATTTCCTTATAGTGCTCTTGCGTTGTCATCCTGTCATATGAGCTTCCAATGGAGACTACAAGTACTGTTTCTACTCACATTGAAGAGAGAGAGTCCACTGTAGGAAACCAAACAAGCTCTAAGAAATGATGTGTAGCAGTTCCCGGAGTACATGGATTTAGACAGAAAGTGGTGCAAAGCGGGAGGCAAAAGGAGATCAGAATTAGGCATAAGCTTTGAGTTGAACATGAGTTTGAACCAAACCTAGCCTGTTCGCAGTTCGGTAAACAGGTGAGCAAACTGGCATATGTTTCTCTAGACCAGTGTTTCTCAACTCCAGTCCTCAAGGCGCCCCAACAGGTCATGTTTTCAGGATTTCCCATAGATGAAACGGCTGTGGTAATTACTAAGGCAGTGAAACTGATCAAATCACCTGTGCAAAATAATGAAAAGCCTGAAAACATGACCTGTTTGGGCGCCTTGAGGACTGGAGTTGAGAAACACTGCTCTAGACATTGAATTGAAGTTGGTTTTACTTTGGATTATTTACTTATCATTTATTTTTTATAACAACTTTTTCATGATGTGGGTGTTTTTACTTACCTTAACAAGGAGTACTATGTGCCCCATTCTCGTTCACAGAGTGGGGGTTTGAAGCCCCCTTTATTCTAAAGGGATCTTTCTTATTCAGGTGACCCCCACAAACTGCCACATCCACAAACTGTTTGCTGGGGGATTCCTCTTTGGAAATTCGAATTTCAGAAGATGGTTATATCCTTTTTATTTTATTCAATTATTTTTTTATTCTATTAATTTCTATTCCATTCTCTTCTGTTCTTTTATTTTCAATGTTGTTCTGTTTTACTCTATTATATTATATTCTTTTATTTCCTGTTATATTCTTTTCTATTCTATTCTATTTATTTTCTATTCTATTCCTTTATTTTCTATTCTATTTTATTCTCTTTCGAAATTCGAAAACAATTCTAATTTGAAAACTATTCTAATTCAAATTTGAAAATGATTCAAATTTGAAAACAATTTTAATTGATTAGAAAACTATTCAAATCAATTTGAATTCGAATTCCATCCGAATATTATTTTTGTTATTTTGGATTCATTAAAATTTGGCACTATTGTAATTCGAATACTTTTGAATTTCCAAAAAACTAAAATTCATCCGAATTTCAATTCGGAACGAAATTAACTGCAATTGTCTAGTGGCTTGTACAGCTGCTTCATCCATTCACAGATCCCTATAAAGTCCCATCTTCTACTGTGGCAGAGGGATTAAGATCACACGGCACAACGTAGCTTTATGTTTACTACCTCCAGCCCCATAACTGTAGGTCTGTACCTCCATACAGACCTAGGCCTGGAATGTAAACAATTCAGGAGCCTGTGCATTGCATCCATGATACACTGACTGCAGTTGCTTTAATGCAAAAAATGTAATAAAAGCACTTTTTTTATTTTAATAATGTAGGAACATTTATTTACATGGCTGCAAAATGTGGACTATAAGTTTACATGGTCTGTATATATATTAATGATGTAAATGAAAAAATGTGATATGACAGAGGCTTCTAACTTACAGGAGCTCTAGAATACAATGGCCACAGACAACCCGCAGCTGCCTATCCCAGGCAAAAAATAATGAACCTGCAGGTGACTTCAACTAAAAATTAATGTAAGTCACCAGTAATAAATACATTTCACAAACTAATTAGGTTCAAGAAATATAAATAAATAATTACCTTTCTATTGCCACAGTCAAATGTCTGCTTTTTGTTTTCTTAGGATAAACACTGGCAAAATATATTGTTATTTATACAATATCTTCTTATAATTAAAGAAAAAAATTATATTACATGGAAAAAAAATAGATTTTTTTTTATTTATTTTTTTAGTTTTGGATAGCTTAGACCTGTCAGGTTTTTAATTGCTGTTTGTCCCTGTTTGGGCGATTAGCCCCCTCGTTTTGTCCTGTTTACTGTTATCCCAGAGAATGGAAGTGAAATAAATTGCAAAATGTTGGGTTGTCACCCCAGTACAGAACAGTAATAGAAGGGAAATCTTCCAACAGGGACGTTAGTACTGGTGGTGACCCTGGTGATGGATAGGGAATTCCTCTCACTTCCTGTTTTAGCTACGAGACAGGAAGTGAAGGAAAAGCTAGAACAGAGATGGCAAAAAAAAAAAACAACTGAAAAGCGTTATAACCCTTCCCTAATCTATCCAAAATTTAAAAAAGTCTTGCTTTAGTTCTACTTTAAGCTGGCCATACATACATTTAGTTTTCTCTTTTTGGTCCCCTTGGGATTCACAAGAATTGGCCACAATTTCAGCAGTATTAGTATGAAGTTTCCAAAGTGCACATTTTTCTAATGAATTAAAGGGGAACTACAGCTACTTTTTAGCAATATGTGAACAAGAAGCATTTCTACTGCATTCCTGTTTGCATACTTCTTTTGCATGTATCCTGAGTGTGCAGTGTGTGCTCATGTGTAGGAGTTCTGTCATCCCAGTTAGGCCTAAGCCAATGGAGATGGCCAAAGATGCTGAATAAAGAAGAAACCATGTAGAAGATTTTGGCGCTGGTGAGGGGGCTCCCAGATATAGCATCCCTGGAGAGAAGGTGAGTATGATTCCACTTTCAATTATTAGTAGTGTCTCTGCCACCCACTACATTCTGTGTTACTGCTGGGTATATATTTGTCATACTTTCAGAGGAAATACATGACTCTACCCCAGTCCTCACACAATGCAGTGCTCTGTGCTTAAAAGAGGGTATTCGACATGTCCAGCTGGTATATGGGGGAGGGGGGGTGCCTAGCAATGCTAAAGGAATTGACTTTTAGAAAAGGGACCAATGGACTGGGCTTACTAGTAAATGAAAGAGTACCTCCACTTTTGTTGATAAAAAAACAATCCCCTCTGAGTGATCAATCAATGGTACATTGTCAGGATTCTGACAAAGTTTGTTGCAGATTCCTACCTGTTTGTTCCATTTTGTGTCTTCTGAATGGGAGTGACTAATTTATACAATGTTATATAAGAGAACCTGAGGGTGGAGTCCTGTCCAACCAAATGCGTATGTGAGTGAGTGAATAACTTGTATAGCGCTACAAATGCGAACTAAATCGCCTCAAGGCGCTTTGCATCCAAATGACGTCCTGAATCTTCAGAAGAGGTGGGTCTTGAGTTTTTTCCAGAAGGCCTGATGGTTTTCTTCCATACGGATGTCCGTGGGTAGAGCATTCCATAGCCGTGGTCCTTGGACTGCAAATCTTCTTTCTCCCTTTGATTTGTAGCAGGCCTTGGGGATGTGGAGGAGGTTTTGGTTGCTTGACCGGAGAATGCGATTGGGAATGTAGTGTTTTATCTTCTCGCATAAATATCGAGGAGCGTTTCCTTGTCAGAGGGTTTTGAATGTGATCCGATCCTTTACGGTTAGCCAATGCAGGATCCTTAGTGAAGGGGTGATGGATTCCCAGGGTTTTTTCCCTGTTACCAGTCTGGCTGCCGTGTTCTGGATGACTTGTAGGCGCAAAATCTGATATTTAGGTAGTCCTATGTAGAGGGAGTTTGCGTAGTCGAGTCAGGAGTTGATGATTGTTCCCACCACTACTGCTATGTCCTCTTCCGGGATGAAGGGGATGAGTCTCCATAGCAGGCGGAGGAGATGGTGCGATCCACTGACTACTGATCCTATTTGTGCATCCATCGAAATCTCTGAGTCAAAGATGACTCAGAGACTTTTGACTTTGGTGCTCGGGGTAATGATCTGTCCGAGAATGGTGGGTGGTGTCCAGGACGTCTTTGTTTTTGTCTTTCGGTTTGCATGGAGGAGAAGAAGTTCTGTTTTGGATCCATTGAGTTTGGGGGAACTCTCAGTCATCCAATCATCGATCTGTGTGAGGCAATTTTCCAGTCCATGATATTGGTCTTTTTTTCCGGTAATCCGAAAGTAGAGTTTGGTGTCGTCAGCGTATGAGTGGTAGCACAAGTCCTGTTTGCTGATGATTTTAAGGAGTGGGCGGAGGTAGATGTTAAAGAGCACGGGTGACAGTGGTGATCCTTGAGGGACTCCGCAAGAAATTGCCCGAGTTTCAGAGGTGAAGGCTCCTAGTTTCACTGTCTGATAGCGATTTTCTAAGAAGGATGCGAACCAGGTTAGGTCAGGGTCTGCGACTCCTGCTACTTCTTTAAGGCGGATGAGTAGAGTTTTGTGGTCTACTGTGTCGAATGCTGCACTGAGATCCAGCAGCACCAGGAGACATGACTCTCCATCATCTGCAGCTTTGAGGGCGTCATCCCAGATTTTGAGAAGGGCAGTTTCTGTGCCATGGCCTGGGCGGAAGCCTGATTGTAGTGGATTGTAGTGGATCCAAAAGTTTGTGGGAGTCTAAATGGAGTTGTAGCTGTTGTACAACTGATTTTTCCATGATCTTTGCGATGGTGTTGAGGCTTGTTATCGGTCTGCGGTAGTTTGGGTCTTTTGGGTCAAGGTTGGTCTTCTGTAGGAGGGGTTTGACAATGCCTTGCTTGAGGGAGCTCGGAACAATGCCTTTTTTGAACGATTGATTTACGAGATGTGTTATGGTGGGTGCCAGAATGTCGGTACATTCTTTCAGGAGTTTTGTAGAAATAATGTCATTTGGTGATGTGCTGTCTCTGAGACTTCTGATGATATTTTTGGTAATGTCGACTGTGATCGGGACCAGCGAGAATGTACTCGGTTGTATATTGGTTTCCTCTTCTTGTTTAGGCTGAGATTGGTTGCTTATTTCTGTTGAATTTTTTCTTGAATGTTTTAGATTTTGGCGATAAAAAAATCAGATAATTAATTGCAGAATTCTTGAGTTTCGTTTGCTGGGGGCTCTAGGCAGGTGGGGTTCATAGTTTTAGCGACAAGTTTGAAGAGTTCACGAGGTCGATTTAGGGCTTTTGAGATGGTGTTTGAGAAATGTTCTTTTTTTGCTTTAAAAATTGCTTTGTGATATTTCTTGGTGAGTGCTTTGTAGTTAGTGTGGTTTTCCTTTGTTGGGTTTCTTCTCCAGGCTCCCTCAGCTCTTCTGCGTTCTTGCTTCAGTAGAGTCAGAGTGTCATTAAACCAGCCTGAGTTGTTTTTGCGGATGAGTGCTCTACGTCTCGGCGCGACTGTGTCTGCGGTTTGTAGTAATGTTTTGTTTAAGTAGTTGAGTGTTTGTTCCTTTGAGTGGTTCTGATTTAGCGTTCCAATTTTTTTTGATAGTGTTTGAAGAGTTCCGAGTGTAGTTTCTTCTGAGATCTTGTCCAGTGTGTGGTTATTGAGTGTTTGTGTTTTTGGGCGATGGAATTGGTGGTGATTTTAAATTTAATAGCGTGGTGATCCGTCCATGGTAACGGCATGTTGTCCAGTGTGTTGATGTCCATATTTTGTTTGAAGATGAGGTCAAGAGTATGACCCGACCCATGTGTGGGGGCATTTATCAGTTGCTACAGACCTAGTTCTTCAAGTTGGTTGATGCAGGAGGTGGCGATGGGGTCCTGAGTGGAGTTAGCCCAGAGGTTGAAGTCACTGAGTAATAGAAAGTTTTTGGTTTTCAAGGTGTATGTCGAGATGAATTCGGTGAACGGTGTGAGGAGATTTGTCTTTGGTCCTGGTGGTCTGTAGCATAGCAGTATGTGAATGGTGTCTTGAGGTGTTGTTTGAAGATGGAGAGTGAGTGTCTCCATGAAAGGCAATGAGTTCTGTAGCTTCGGTTTGATGAGAGAGAGGTGAGATTTGAAGATCACTGCCAGGCCTCCTCCTCGTTGTCCTATTCTATGCTTGGTTAGGATGGAGTAGTTCTCAGGCACCAGTTCTGTTAGGATGGTGTTACAGTCGGATGTTAGCCAGCTTTCCGTGATTAAGAGGCAGTCTATGTTGTTTTGGGTGATAAAGTTGTGGATTTCTTGTCTGTGCTTGACTGCAGATCTCGTGTTGATCAGGGCGCATAATATTTGTTGTAGTGGCAGTGGTCCCTTCGTGTTTTTGATAGTTGATTGTCGATTGATCCTTAGTAGTGTTGAGCGAACCCGAACTGTAAAGTTCGGGTCCGTACCGAACTTTAGCTTTTTCCCGAACCCGGACTTTGCCCAAAAGTCCGGGTTCAGGTTCGGCAATCTAATTACGCATTTAGAAATGCTTCAGGGGCCAGCCAATCACCTTTTGATTAGCTGGTGTGCCCTTAGAGGCCATCATAGCCATGCCTACTAATGGCATGGCTGTGATTGGTCAGTGCAACATGTGACCCAGCTTCTATATAAGCTAGAGGCACACAGCACACACGTCACTCTGCTTCAGAATAGATAGGGAGAGGATCTAGTCTGCAGCTGCTGCTTTTAGGGAGAGATAGAAAAATAGATGAGGTAGTCCTGATTCTACAATCTGAGGGAAAAGATAGAGAGATAGTGTAGTGTAGGGCCAGGTTCCTGTTGGTGCTTTCAGGGAGAGAGAATATTATATAGGAGTCCAGATTCAGAGATTAAAATCAGCGATCTGAATAGGTTTACCTGTTTGTGTTGCAGTGCAGTCTTTTTACACTGCCATGAGCCCAGTGTCAGAGAAAATCTAACTTTTAGGGGAAAAAAAAAGGAACTTTATTGTGCTCTTTTCCAAAAGACCCATAGGGCAAAAAAAAAAAAAGCATTTTATTTTACTCGTGCAAAAAAAGACCCGTTTAGGGCAAAAAAATAAATAAATAAAAAATTTGCACTTTAATGTACGCTTGCAAAAAGAGCCATTCAGGGGCACAAAAAATAGTTTACAGTGTGTTATACATATGTGGAGGTGTGTGAAATAAACAATTTCTATATAGTTTTCTCCTACTGTGCTATACTAAAAAAACAACATTTTTTTTTAATAGCATTTTCTGCAGTTCTGTAGCTGTGCGATTCAGCGGTTACGTACTGTGGGTGTGTTCTGCTCTTCCAAAAAACGCTGTTTAGGGGCACAAAAAATAGTTTGCAGTGTGTTATACATATTTGGAGGTGTGTGAAATAAACAATTTCTATATAGTTTTCTCCTACTGTGCTATACTAAAAAAACAACATTTTTTTTGAATAGCATTTTCTGCAGTTCTGTAGCTGTGCGATTCAGCGGTTACGTACTGTGGGTGTGTTCTGCTCTTCCAAAAAACGCCGTTTAGGGGCACAAAAAATAGTTTGCAGTGTGTTATACATATTTGGAGGTGTGTGAAATAAACAATTTCTATATAGTTTTCTCCTACTGTGCTATACTAAAAACACAAATTTTTTTTTGAATAGCATTTTCTGCAGTTCTGTAGCTGTGCGATTCAGCGGTTACGTACTGTGGGTGTGTTCTGCTCTTCCAAAAAACTCTGTTTAGGGGCACAAAAAATAGTTTGCAGTGTGTTATACATATTTGGAGGTGTGTGAAATAAACAATTTCTAAATAGTTTTCTTCTACTGTGCTATACTAAAAAAAAAACATTTTTTTTGAATAGCATTTTCTGCAGTTCTGTAGCTGTGCGATTCAGCGGTTACGTACTGTGGGTGTGTTCTGCTCTTCCAAAAAACGTCGTTTAGGGGCACAAAAAATAGTTTGCAGTGTGTTATACATATTTGGAGGTGTGTGAAATAAACAATTTCTATATAGTTTTCTCCTACTGTGCTATACTAAAAAAACAACATTTTTTTTAATAGCATTTTCTGCAGTTCTGTAGCTGTGCGATTCAGCGGTTACGTACTGTGGGTGTGTCCTGCTCTTCCAAAAAACGCCGTTTAGGGGCACAAAAAAAAGTTTGCAGTGTGTTATACATATTTGGAGGTGTGTGAAATAAACAATTTCTATATAGTTTTCTCCTACTGTGCTATACTAAAAAAACAACATTTTTTTTGAATAGCATTTTCTGCAGTTCTGTAGCTGTGCGATTCAACGGTTACGTACTGTGGGTGTGTTCTGCTCTTCCAAAAAACGCAGTTATGGGGCACAAACAATAGTTTGCAGTGTGTTATACATATTTGGAGGTGTGTGAAATAAACAATTTCTATATAGTTTTCTCCTACTGTGCTATACTAAAAAAAAAAAAAATTTTGAATAGCATTTTCTGCAGTTCTGTAGCTGTGCGATTCAGCGGTTACGTACTGTGGGTGTGTTCTGCTCTTCCAAAAAACGCTGTTTAGGGGCACAAAAAATAGTTTGCTGTGTGTTATACATATTTGGAGGTGTGTGAAATAAACAATTTCTAAATAGTTTTCTTCTACTGTGCTATACTAAAAAAAAAAACATTTTTTTTTGAATAGCATTTTCTGCAGTTCTGTAGCTGTGCGATTCAGCGGTTAAGTACTGTGGGTGTGTTCTGCTCTTCCAAAAACACCCATTTAGGGCAAGATCCTAAATTTGGAAAATATGAGGAGAAGGTCAAAGGGACGTGGTGGCCCCGGTCGTGGTGCTGCTGGTGGAGCTCCTGTTGCAGGGAGAGGACGTGGTGGATCTGTGCCAGATACACGCACAAGTGAAACACCTTCCTCAGGTGCGAGTAGGCGACCGAGCCTGCAGCGGTATTTTGTCACGCCTAATGAGGCTGTACGAATGTTTAGGCCAGGACAAGTACAGGCGATAGTAGATTGGGTTGCTGACAGTGCCTCGGGTTCCTTCACATTGTCTCCCACCCACTCTTCTGATGAAAGAACAGAGTTGGCACCTGAAACCCATGTCCATCAGTCTTTCACCTCACCCCCTTGCAAATCAGCCAAGCAGTCTGAGCCCCAAATCATGCAGCAGTCTCTTCTGCTTTTCGATGACTCTGTTAGCAGGGTTTCCCAGGGCCATCCACCTAGCCCTGCCCCAGAAGTGGAAGAGATTGAGTGCACCGATGCCCAACCACTTATGTTTCATGATGAGTACATGGGAGGACCATCACAGTACGTCTCGGATGATGAAGAAACACAGGTGCCAACTGCTGCTGCTTTCGCAATTGTGCAGACAGACAAGGAGGGCAGGGGTGAAGACTGGGTGTAAGATGATGTGGAGGACGATGAGGTCCTCGACCCCACATGGAATGAACGTTATGCAGGTGACCAGTGTAGTTTGGAGGAAGAGGCGGTGGTCGCACAGAGCCACCAGCACAGCAGAAGAGGGAGCAGGGTGCAAAAGCGGAGCGTCCGTCCACTAGACAGTATGTCTGCTACTGCCCAACGCAGCAAGGGACCGAGCACACCAAAGCCAGGTCCAAGGAGTTCCCTAGTGTGGCAGTTCTTCACACAATGTGCTGATGACAAGACACAAGTGGTTTGCAGGCTGTGCAATCAGAGGCTGAAGCGAGGCATAAACGTTCTCAACCTGAGCACAACCTGCATGACCAGGCATCTAAGTGCAAAGCACGAGCTGCAGTGGAGTAGACACCTAAAAAACCAAGAAAGGTCTCTGGCTCCTCCTGCTTCCTCTTCTGCTGCAGTCTCGGCCTCTTCATCCACCTCTGTAGTGACAGTGGCACCTGCCACCCCGCAAACAGAGGATCTGCCAGCAACACTACCACCTGGGTCACCAACCATCTCCACAATGTCCCATGGAAGCGTTCAGCTCTCTATCTCCCAAACATTGGAGCGGAAGAGGAAGTACCCCCCTAGCCACCCGCGATCCCTGGCCCTGAATGCCAGCATTTCAAAACTCCTGGCCTTTGAAATGCTGTCATTCCGTCTGGTGGAGACGCAGAGTTTTAAAAGCCTGATGGCATTGGCTGTCGCACAGTACGTCGTGCCCAGCCGCCACAATTTTTCTAGGCGAGCCATCCCTTCCCTGCACAACCAAGTGGGGAACAAAATCAGGTGTGCACTGCGCAACGCCATCTGTGGCAAGGTCCACCTAACTACGGATGCGTGGACCAGTAAGCACGGTCAGGGACGTTATATCTCCCTAACAGCACACTGGGTAAATGCAGTGGCGGCTGGGCCTGAGGCAGATAGCAAGTTTGGCGCATGTCCTTCCACCACCGAGGATTGCAGGGCGCTTCAGTTTGCCTCCTGTTGCTAACTCCTCCTACTCCGCTTCCTCATCCTCTACCGCCTCCTCATCCGGTCAGCGTAACACCTTCACCACCAACTTCAGCACAGCTAGGGGTAAACGACAGCAGGCAGTTTTAAAACTTTCCTGTTTGGGGGAAAAACCCTACACCGCGCAAGAGTTGTGGAGGGACATGGAACAACAGACCAATGAGTGGTTGCTGTCAGTGAGCCTCAAGCCCGGCCTGGTGGTGTGCGATAATGGGCGAAATCTCGTAGCAGCTCTGGGCCTAGCCGGTTTGACGCACATCCCTTGCCTGGCGCATGTGCTGAACTTGGTGGTCCAGACGTTCCTTAAAAATTACCCCAATATGCCAGAGCTGCTGCAGAAAGTGCGGGCTGTGTGTGCGCACTTTTGGCGTTCTCACCCTGCTGCTGCTCGCCTGTCAGCGCTGCAGCGTAACTTCGGCCTTCCCCCTCACCGCCTCATATGTGACGTGCCCACAAGGTGGAACTCCACCTTGCACATGCTGGCCAGACTGTGCGAGCAGCAGCAGGCGATAGTGGAGTTTCAGCTGCAGCAATCACGCGTGAGTCGCTCTGCGGAACAGCACCACTTCACCACCAATAACTGGGCCTCCATGCGAGACCTGTGTGCCTTGTTGCGCTGTTTCGAGTACTCCACCAACATGTCCAGTGCCAATGACGCCGTTCTTAGCGTTACTATCCCAGTTCAATGCCTCCTTGAAAAAACGCTTCGGGCGATGATGGAAGAGGATGTGGCACAGGAGGATGAGGAGGAGGAAGCGGGATCATTTCAAAGGCTTTCAGGGCAGTCTTTCACAAGTGGCTATGAGGGTGGGTTCCTGCACCAACAAACGCCAGGTACACAATTGTCCGGCAGAAAGGGCACAGTTCTGGAGGATGACGAGGTGGAGGAGGAGATGGAGGAGGAGGAGGAGCCATTTTCACAGCAGGGTGGCACCCAGACCAGCTCGTGGCCATCACTGGTGCATGGCTGGGGGGATACAGAGGACACAGACGATACACCTCCCACAGAGGACAGCTTTTCTTTGCCTCTGGGCAGCCTGGCACACATGAGCGATTACATGCTGCAGTGTTTCCGCAATGACCGCCGAGTTGCCCACATTTTAACTGGTGCTGATTACTGGGTGGCCACCCTGCTGGATCCCCGTTACAAGGACAACGTACCGTCCTTAATTCCCTCACTGGAGCGGGATCATAAGATGCGCGAGTACAAGCGCACGCTGGTAGACGCGCTGCTGGTGGCATTCCCACCTGACAGCGGGCGTACGGTGGAAGCACAAGGCGAAGACAGAGGAGGAGGAAGAGGTCGCCAACGCAGCCGGGGCACCGGCAGCACCTCAGAAGGCAGGGTTAGCATGGCTGAAATGTGGAAAAGCTTTGTCAGCACGCCACAACAACCAGCACCACCAGCTGAGATGGAACTTCTTAGCAGGAGGCAGCATTTCACCAACATGGTTGAGCAGTATGTGTCCACAGGCCTACACATACTGGATGACGGGTCTGCCCCCTTTAACTTCTGGGTCTCCAAATTGGGCACATGGCCTGAGCTTGCCCTTTATGCCTTGGAGGTGCTGGCCTGCCCTGCAGCCAGTGTATTATCTGAACGTGTATTTAGCACGGCAGGGGGCGTTATCACAGACAAGCGCAGCCGCCTGTCCAGAGCCAATGTGGACAAGCTCACGTTCATTAAAATGAACCAGGCATGGATCCCACAGGACTTGTCCGTACCTTGTGCAGAATAGACATGTATACCGGTGTTGTGACAAAAACTGTCCGGCCATCGGATTGTGTCCGGCCCATACTGCGAAGGCGCAGCATTTGCGCAGTACAGAGGACAAGGAGATTCACAAAATCTCCGAAGATAAACGACGCCTGCGCTGTGAGTGCAGGTTCAAGCCCCACCATCCAAGTGGACATACGGTAGCACATAGTAACAGGGCCCCTCACGGGCTCGGTTCGATCGCCATGCTTCGGGCACGGCCTCACTTGGCTCGGCTTGAACCACGGATGGTGTGGCCTTCACCTGAACTCACCACGCAGGCGCCGTTCGTCTTGGGAGATTTTCGAAATCCCCTTGTCCTACATACTGAGCAAGCGCAGTACAGGGTGGACACTATTTGACGGGGGACAGAATTCGACACATCACCGGCCTTACCCAGCCATTGTTGTATTTTTGAATCAGTGTTGGCTACCTCGTCCTCCTCCACCGCCGCTGTCAGGGTCACCTGTGGCCAGGTGACAGATGCACACCGTAGGGGGACAGGAGTGCACCGCGAGGTAGTGAACCCTATGGCTGGCTTCTGTGGATAGGAAACTGGGTGGTTGTGGAAAGCGGGACCAGAGGAGCACAACCGGGATCCCAACGGAAGCGAGAGCCAAGATTCCCCAGGGCGCGGAGTCTAAGACCCAGCTGGTCTTCTCCAGGGCCTCTAGTGGTGAGGATGTTACGCTGCAGGCTGGGACCAGGTCGCGGCCCCTGGAGTTTCCTAGCTCACGCCCCGTAGGATAAGGGGAAGCAGCAGCACACGATAGAGAGAACCGAATAACAAGCCGAAGGTCAGGGGCCACAAGCAGACAAGGATAACGAAGAACGAGCCGAAGGTCAAGGGTCACGAGCAGACAGGGATGGTCGGGGACAAGCCAATAACGTAACAGAGAGACAGACGTAGCACACGGCAGGCAGGAACCCAAACACACAATGCCTAACAAACACGTTGATCAGCCAAGCAGGCTTGCAGTGCACAGGTTAATATAGTGTTCAGTGATAGGGCCTGGGGTGGAGTCAGGCTGGGAGGAGATTATAAAGGAAGCCAGGTGAAGGAGGTCTGGTCTCTAGATGAACACATGAGGAGGAAGGTAAGATGGCAGACAGACATTAATGCATATCCATGACAGTACCCTCCCTCTTATGGGCCCTCCCCCGCCTGGACCCAGGCTTAAAGGGAAATCTCTGATGAAACCTTCTCAACAGATGAGGTGCAGCGACATCAGATGCAGCGATCCAAGACGCCTCCTCAGGACCAAAACCTCTCCAATGCACAAGGTACTGAAGAATGCCTCTGCAGAGCCGAGAATCCAGAACTTGTCTAACCTCGTACTTAAAATTATCCTCAGAGACCGAAAACGAGGTAGGGAGATGACAAGAAGATCTATTGAGGACCAAAGGCTCTCTAGGAATAAGCAAGGGCATGAGAGGATCAACAGGAATCTGAGGAGGGTCCCCTAGACCCTTAAAGGGGAACTGGTCATCTTGCACAGGGCCATCAGACTGGGCAGATGTCAGTGGAACCCTGAAGTCAGGTTGGTTAGAAGGTGACATGTCGCCGGAGTCAAGCTGAATAGCTGAAGGACAAGCAGAATGTCCCGAACAAGAAAAAGTAAGAGGCTCACTGGGCATGGGCTGGACTGGCATAACTAGTACAGAGGCAGAGTGAATAGCTGAGTCAGGTGTAGCGACTACCTGAATCGCATCGCAAGACGTAGCGACTGCAGGACTTGTAGACAAGCTAGCCTGGCTGTGCGTCCAAGGGTGGTTAGGGACAGAGAAATGTAAATGGTTATGCAACCTGGAATGAATGACCGGCTCAGATTCACAGGGGGCAACCTTGGGTAGGCAGGACGAGGAACAGGAGGGACCCCAAGCCAGGATCTGTCCAGTAGTCCAGTCCACATGAGGAGAATGGAGCTGTAACCATGGGAGACCCAAAATTATAGGCGTTGAGGCCTTGGGTAAGATAAGGAAGGATATCCACTCCTGGTGGAGTGTACCCACCGACATCTTAACAGGGAGGGTCTGGAAGCGGATAGGTCCCCCTGGGAGAACAGTACCATCAATCGCCAAGACCACCAATGGCGTGGTGAGGGGCAAAAGAGTAAGTCTCATGGACGATGCGATTTCCCAGTCCATGAAATTACCAGCGGCTCCGGAATCCAGATATGCTGAGACCGAATGAGAAGAAGCACCAACATGAAGGAACACAGAAAGCAGAAGACGAGAAGGGGAAGGTGATATTTCTGGGTCCAATACTCCACTTTCCAGATGAAGTGGACCCAAACGTTTTTCTGGACAAAGAGAGCAAGTGTCACGAAAATGACCTTTGCCCCCACAGTAGAGACACAGGCCTAGATTTCTGCGCCTAGCACGTTCCTCTGGGGATAGCCTGGTCCTGCCCAGCTGCATGGGTTCCTCAGCTGGCAGGAGATGCTCCACGGGTCGAGGAGAGGGGAGCTCAGGCTGACTAAGGACCAAGGAGTGCTGGCGCCGCTTTTCTAGGGTCCTTTCCTGAAAGCGAATATCGATCTGGTTACACAAGGAGATAACTCCGTCCAGATCAGTGGGGATGGTTCTTCCTGCTAATTCATCCTTCACTCTATCAGAAAGGCCATGCAAAAAGGTTGCGACTAAGGCCTCATTGTTCCAGCTCAACTCAGCCGACAGTATGCGGAAATTAAGGGCGTACTGTCCCACTGAAGCAGACTCTTGGCGGAGACGTAGAAGGGCGCTGGCCGCTGAAGAGACACGAGCCGGTTCTTCAAAGATATTCCGAAAAAGTTTCAAGAAGCCAGACAGGCTAGAAACCACTGGATCATTCAGTTCCCACAGAGGGGCTGCCCAGGCTAAAGCTTCACCGGAGAGGAGGGAAATGATATAGGCTACCTTTGCCCTATCAGACAGAAAGTTTTGAGGCTGAAGCTCAAAATGAATCGTGCATTGGCTAAGGAACCCTCTGCAGGCCTTGGAGTCCCCAGAGAAACGGAACGGAGCTGGCAGTATTAGTGAGTGTGTGGCTGCGACTGGTGCGATAGGTACCACCGCTGGTTGTACTTGAGGTTGCGGATTCGGGGTTCCCAAGGAGGCCTGAAGCTGCTCGAATCGAGAAGCCAGATCCTGGAGGAATCGCATCACCTGAGTCTGATTCGATTCCTGGGTTTCAAGTCTGTGGACTATGCCCTGCAATGGATCATCCGCGGGGATCGGGATGTCAGCCGGGTCCATGGCTGATCAAACTGTCAGGGTCACCTGTGGCCAGGTGACAGATGCACACCGTAGGGGGACAGGAGTGCACCGCGAGGTAGTGAACCCTATGGCTGGCTTCTGTGGATAGGAAACTGGGTGGTTGTGGAAAGCGGGACCAGAGGAGCACAACCGGGATCCCAACGGAAGCGAGAGCCAAGATTCCCCAGGGCGCGGAGTCTAAGACCCAGCTGGTCTTCTCCAGGGCCTCTAGTGGTGAGGATGTTACGCTGCAGGCTGGGACCAGGTCGCGGCCCCTGGAGTTTCCTAGCTCACGCCCCGTAGGATAAGGGGAAGCAGCAGCACACGATAGAGAGAACCGAATAACAAGCCGAAGGTCAGGGGCCACAAGCAGACAAGGATAACGAAGAACGAGCCGAAGGTCAAGGGTCACGAGCAGACAGGGATGGTCGGGGACAAGCCAATAACGTAACAGAGAGACAGACGTAGCACACGGCAGGCAGGAACCCAAACACACAATGCCTAACAAACACGTTGATCAGCCAAGCAGGCTTGCAGTGCACAGGTTAATATAGTGTTCAGTGATAGGGCCTGGGGTGGAGTCAGGCTGGGAGGAGATTATAAAGGAAGCCAGGTGAAGGAGGTCTGGTCTCTAGATGAACACATGAGGAGGAAGGTAAGATGGCAGACAGACATTAATGCATATCCATGACAGCCGCTTCCACCTACACAGCCACATCCACCGCCACCTCAACCTCCTTCTCCATATGGGCCTCATCCTCCTAGGTCAAGATTATTATTATTTATTTTTTTTTAGGTTATTTTAACTTATTTCCCTATCCACATTTGTTTGCAGAGCACTTGCCATGCTCTTAACAACATTTTGCTGCCATTTGCAGCCCTCTAGCCCTTTCCATTACTTTTTTAGAGCCTTTTTAGTCCTTAGAAGTCCGGGTCCCCATTGACTTCAATGGGGTTCGGGTTCGGGTCCGGGTTCGGGTTAAAGTTCGGTCCCGAACCCGAACTTTTTTCCGAAGTTCGGCCGAACCCGTCGAACCCGAACATCCAGGTGTCCGCTCAACTCTAATCCTTAGCAGTTGTTCTTTTTGTAGTATTTTTTGGGTGGAGGTTGGTAGTGTTGAGGCGGTATTCATTAGCCTCTGAAGGGTGTCCGCTGAGTATTTAAAATTGCACATGATGGGAAGGAACAAGAATTTATGGCGATAGTGAATCGGGCCCGATTACCTAAACCACCAGAGGTCCAGAGGAAGGCGAAAAACCCAGACTGAGCCTGGCCAATTGCTATAGCAATGGAAAATTCCTTCCTGATCCCCGGAGGCGATCGGATGGCCCTGAATCAATTACCTACTGGTTGGAGAATTGGGGAGAGGATGATGCGTTGGCCGGGGCAAGCCTGCAGCCGCGGTCTGTCCTGCAGGTCTAGCGGTCTAGAGGCAGGTGCTCGGATGGCGGCAGGCGGCGGCTGCGGATGGTGCGATGGTGAGCTGGGGGGAAATGAGCTTGGGGAGAGCGGCACCCCGGTTACGTTGAGGGGTGGGGGGGGGATTCAGTAGAGGTAGAGTAGGAATTAGAAGAAAGAAGAATAAAACTTTTTTTTTTCAGTGTTGTAAAGGGTGCCTGGGTGTACCAAAATGGCCGCTCCTTGGTTTCGAATCCATGGTTCCTCTTGCAGGCAGACAACTCTGGTGGCCCAGAGGGGGTTGCAGGACAGTCAGCCTACAACGGTAGGGTCCTATGTTTTGTTTTTCTTCAATAATCCCTTTGGAGGGTGAGGATGGTCCTGGAGGCCGAGGCCGGGTGTACCAAGATGGCCGCTGCGGCCGGAACTAGGCCAGAGCCGCGGCCTGTCCTGGGGGACCCAGCAGCTACTTGCGGCAAGGGGAGGCCTGCTGAACGGCTGGGGGGGGGGCTCCGGAGAGCAGCCGCAAAAACGGCCCGAAAGACAAGATGTGATGACTGTTTATGGACCTTGCTTTTCTGCACTGGTCCAAATCATTTGGTGGAGGAGGGATGATGGTGTGGGGTTGTTTTTTAGGGGTTGGTATTGGTCCCCTAGTTCCAGTAAAGGGAACACTTAAGGCATCAGCATACCACATTTTGGACAATTTCATGCTCCCAACTTTGTGGGAACGGTTTGGGGATGTCCCCTTCCTGTTCCAACATGACTGCACACCAGTGCCCAAAGCAAGGTCCATAAAGACATGGATGAGTGAGTTTGGGGAGGAACTTGACTGGCTTGCACAGAATCCTGGCCTCAACTCGATAGAACATCTTTAGAGAAGAGACTGCGAGCCAGGCCTTCTCATCCACATCAGTGCATGACCTCACAAATGCGCTTCTGGAAGAATGGTCAAACATTCCCATAGACACACTCCTTAACCTTGTGGACAGCCTTCCCAGAAGAGCTGAAGCTGTTATAGCTGCAAAGGGTGCCCCAACGCAATATTGAACCCTACGAACTAAGACTAGGATGCCATTAAAGTTCATGTGTGTGTACAGGCAGGTGCCCCAATACTTTTGGCAATATAGTGTATGTGGAGAGTGGGACTTTTGTACACTTTTAGTAGAACACATATAAAACAAATATTTATTACAAAAATAAAAACAAGATGATCCACATTAAAACCATATAGATTTTTTCTTTCCTCTCTATACAGTGCATTCTTCTATTTTGGTAAGGTTCCACACTCCACATATATACACCTTCTCCCCCATTAGTTTGGGGTGGGGGAAGCTGTCCTTATTTAACTCAGCTGATGCACTTTCTGTGTTCAGATGAGAAAAGTTGCAGTGTCAGCATTAATTTTAGAAGTGATTAATCTTCAGGAAGCGTTTCTCCAAAAATGACATTTTTGTTGGAGAGGATGCCTCAAACCAGGAAATGACATAATTCCCCCCCAGACAGAATTGACTCTCTGCTAGAGTAGGTCAGTCAGCGCTTTCCCCCAAGGAGTTAATCATACAAGGTAATACTACTCCTTCTTGACTGGTGAGTTCTCATATGTGGTGGTTCCTTATTGCTGATCACAAGAGCTTTTTTTGAAGAGCATTTTATGATCAATAGAATTTTGTTTGCACAATCTGCACAGAGCACTTTTTTGGACAGTATTGCACAAGATAAATGATAGCTGCTAACAGCACTTGAAGGATGTTTTTCATTAAAGTGGTTGTAAACCCTTTACAACCACTTTTTACTACAGGTAAGCCTATAGCTACCCTGGATATCGTCTAAACCTGCACGGTTTAAAAGATATCCCCTGTATCATCGGCACATGCGAACTGAAGCAATGGCTCGTTCGTGCTGTTGCTTCAGCTAGTGTGCAGTTACTGGCGGCTCCCGAACGCATGCGTGGGAGTGACGTCATCGCGGCTTCGGCCAATCACAGCACCGGAGCCCCCGATACCCGGAAGAAACTACGGGAGCGATGTTGCTGGCTGGAGCGGTGTATGAGGACCGCTGCAGGGGCTTCGATCTAAGGTAAGTAATTCATAAGGAACTAGTATGCTATGCATACTAGTTCATTATGCCTTTGTCTTGCAGGTTGTTGTTTTTTGTGGGTTCACAACCACTTTAATGGACTTTCTCTTTAAGCTGCACTATATAGGTTATGTACTATGTGGGAAATTATCATTTTATCATTTATTATTATTTGGTATAATTTGTGGTTGATGGATTAAGCGCTGTGTTACACACAACAATATTTTTTGGTCACTGAGCGCATGTGTTTTATAGGTATTCAAAAGAAGAAAAAAAAAACACTGCAAGTGCTGAAAAAGAACTGTTGATGTGCCAGAAATATAGGGTTATCCCAAATTCCTCTTTGACAAGACAACACAGTGGGGTTAATTTACTAAAACTGGCGAGTGAAAAATCTAGTGCAGCTGTGCTTGGTAGTCAATCAGCTTCTAACTTCAGCTTGTTCAATAAAGCTTTGACGAAACAAAAAAAACCACTAAAAGCTGATTGGTTCCTATGCAGAGCTGCACCAGATTTAACACTCTCCAGTTTTAGAAAATAAACCCCTGTGTATTTTTGGTGCTTAATTCCAAAGCATGTGGTGTCAGCCCTGCCTACTTTATTGCTGATGGATTACAAAGAACAAAGACCTCTGATCCTTCCTCTTTATCTGCATAACCCCTCCTTCCCAGATAGCAAGCAATTGTGTTTCAAGTTTGAAAATGACTTGCTAAGCTATTGCTAGACTTGCCAGGCTTCAAAGGTATGTTGCACTAATGCAGCAAGTCCACATTGCATCCAGATCAAATTTCTTTGTAAACATTCTGCAAGCCTGCTGCAAGTTCTTGTTCAGTTATGTTGTGCAATAGTCATCCCACCACAGGGGGCACTGTGGCTGAATTTGCATGTTGTAGATTTGCAGAGCTCTTACTGTAAACTCACTGCTGCAACTTTACTCTTGCTAGAGACTTGCCACGCAAATTTGCTGCAAATTGGAAAAGTGTAAACTAGAACTGGTGCTTCAAGTGCTCTGCAAGTGTACAACTTGCCAGTGGAAATGTGCAGCAAGTTAACAAGACTTACAATTCAACACTGCCAAAAATTTGTGGCAACATATCCTTGCTATTTGGGTTGTGCACAGGCTGAACACAGGAAGTTGTCAGCTTTGCAAGATTTCTAGCAAAGTCAACAGGTATTTTTTGCACTTACTGAACAGATATAACAAAAAAAAAAAAAGTTCAATGGTGTACTTAGAACATCAAATAAGCAGATAAGAGGATTTCATTTTTAGTGTTTACTTACACTTTAAGTCTTGAGTAATTTATAACACACCATCAAATGCTGTGATGGTGTAATATACAGTTAATACCCACAGCTTTATGTGTGCCAATTCTATACATCCTTAGTATGTGTTTCCCAGTTGTATTTTGCATGGCCACCTATTTATTTTTCTCCCTCGTTTTGTCTCAATTTCAATTTTGTGTGTGTTTTTTCACTGGATAAAGGGCTTGCCCTGACATCTAGGAGGGGGATGTGTGGCCATCAGGTTCCTTCCTCCCCTGCCACTGGGGGGGCGTGTCTCTCTTCAGGAGAGCCCCTCGACCAAGTATTCGATGGTCAGCTTCGGCTGACCTAGAAGAACGGGGTCTGCCAGGCCTTCTGGATAGGCAGACCATGGAAACACTTTGTCCCTGTCAGGAGCCTTGCGGATCAGGGTAGAGGTCCTACTTTTTCAGGGGGTGGACTAAAGCACACCCTTAAGTGCACTTTTTAGTGTGTGTTTCACATGCACGTTTTTTGTTCACTTAATGGTTTTTCCATTCCAGGTTTTTTGCGCCGCTGCAGACTTAAGAATTTTTTTTTTTTACTCATTTAGGTAGGTTAAGATGCAAGCTCCCCTCTGTCTCTAGGACTATGTACTAATACTATACCAGTGAAGTTAAACTTATTTTGTTTTGTTAACCGTTATATCACTGAAACTACTGCACAGCTCCATATATGGCTTCACGTACAGTTATTTAGCTTTAAAACATATTCCCTTTAATGCAGAGCTTTTCAAGCTTGGAGGAAAAAGTTTGCATCATAATGTTATACTTTAAGCTGTTATCTATGTTGCATTAATATAAGGGCATGAATATACATGGAGAATGTGGCAAGCCTCTGCCATAATGGGGTATTCTTCAACTCAGGTCTGAATGAAGAGCTATTTCCAAGTGTCAATAAGGCTGCCCGGTAATTATCTAATTTATAATTCAAATGTCATGAGTTTAATTGTGTTGAATTAAAAATATAATGACTTAGGCAAGGAGGACAGTGGAGATAATGACATTGAGTGCAGACAGTGTAGCTGGAGATGGACTAGATGGGTGATTGCTTGAAGAGGAATAGGTGCTGTTAATGCTGAACTAGATGTGGGAAAGAGTTGGGAATTTGTAACATACTTTTTTTATTTTATGCTGATGTTTAGGGCTGAAACATGAATTTTCTTAGTCCCATAGTACTTACCTCAACTGGGTTCAGGAGTTACTAGTGATGGAAAGAGATGTCGCTAAAACCCAATTTAGTTCAAGTACTGAAGAAAGACAGCGGGTGTAGCGGGTATGTACTTTTCTATGTGTTTAAAACTGGCAGAGACACCAGTGATGTATAGTTCCCTGTGGCCCAGCAGGTGGCGCTGTCCCTGTGGGCTGGGGTTGAACCATCGCTGAGTGCCGTACCCCTTTTTGGCCTCTCTCAGCGGTTGTATGGTGGGGCGGGGATACCCGCCGTGCTTGCTGGGAGAGGGTATAAAGGGGCCAGCCATCTTTGTCACGGGGTCTTCGAGTCCCAGGCACCTTTAGCCTGAGGGCTGCTGTCCGTGGTCGGTGTCCAGGCGGCCTAGGCCTGGACACCAGGAGTTCGGGAGCCACCCCAGACACCCTTAGTCTGGGGTGAGGTACTTTGTTCCAGGCCTGGGGCCCAGCTACTTCCACTGGGTTCCGCCCGGGAGGGATCGTCCTAAGGTACCCAACGGACCGGTTACCTGAATCTAAGACGCAATGGACCGCGCAGGTGACCTTCCCGTAGATCTGGTGCAGCATATTGCCAGTGCCAGGACAGGGCCTCCGGAGACCGTCTGGATGGATGCCTTCACCAAATAGGGGCCTTATTCACACGGAAGGTGGTTCATGTTCCATGACCGGTGGCAGCGGTTCAGCTGGTCAGCTCGGGTCAGTGGCAGAGGCCTGCAATTGGGCCGGTGGCAGGGGCCTCAACGGTTCACCTGGTAGGTGGCAGCTACCAATTCATGGTCGGTGGCAGAGACCGTGCGCCAAGCCTATTCGCTAAAAAGGAATAGGAGAGTTCGTTGTGCCTGGGCCTACTCGTATCCACACCCCCTGTCTGTCTGTTGAGGGAGTCCAACTGATTGTGTTTCATCCTGACATTGGAAAATAAAGGAGTGTTGGACTTTTATTGGTGTGGGGCTCAATTACTGGCAGACACTGTTCCACAGAAGAAGCGGAGGCTCCAAACACCAAACACCGACCCGAAGGTAAAGAAACTTTGCTCACACCACACAAACATCTGCGGTGAAAGCTTGGCGTGGTGACCCCGCACTCTCTCCTCCAAGGTACCCCTAGACAAAAGCCAGAGAGAAAGAAACCGGAGAAAGAGAGAGAGAGTGGAGGGCGCTACACTAGGATTAGCTTTTATTAAAACAATCGCATGACTTTGTACAAAAGGGCATCAACATTCAAGTGTGCCTAGGACAGTATAATGTTTATGTAGCCACACTGTTGTCAGAGATTTCTATTAATTTTAGCCTTCCTTGGCAAGACATTGCACTTTGCTCAGGCTAACTTGTAGTTTTTCTCATCTGGTTTCTCCCCTAGGTCCAAGATTGCTGCAGTTCTCCACTGCTGCCACTGGCTTTCAGGGCATTTGTTATGGGGGCGGTGATAATCTTGTGCTAGTGAACATTTGTGGTGTCCTCTCTGGCAGCCACTAGGAAGTTCCTGGCCTGTGGGGCATGCCGAGGGAGGCTATAAATGTTTGGGGAGTGGCTTGGTGGGTTCTTTTTCCCCGGGCTGTAGACTGGGTAGGTGTGTGTAATGATTTATGCTGTGTAGGCCTGGGACCTGTATGGGACCCAGCACAGAATTCCTCAAGTTGCCCTGTCTGGTCAAGGAGAGTGTAGCTTTCATGGTGGAAGATCCAGAGGATGAAACTTCTGAAGACACTAACTACTGTATATACTCGAGTATAAGCCGACCCGAATATAAGCCGAGGCACCTAATTTTACCACAAAAAACTGGGAAAACTTATTGACTCGAGTATAAGCCTAGGGTGTCCATCTGCATGCCTCACTGTGCCTCACTTTGCCTCACTGTGTCCATGTGCATGCCTCACTGTGCCTCACTGTACCCGTGCCTCACTGTGCCTTACTGTGGCCATGCCTCACTGTGTCCATGCCTCACTGTGCCCATGCCTCACTGTGCCCATTCCTCACTGTCACTGTGCCCATGCCTCACTGTGTCCATGCCTCACTGTGCCCAATCTCCCAAACCTGATCTCCGGCGCTGTGTGACTAGACTGACTTTTAACATGGGAGTCTATGGAAGGGGTACCCCCGGCTTTGAAAAATCGGTGCTCCCCGGCCGTAGGTCCCCTGGACACCAAACTTTGCACACTTGTAGAGGAAGAGTGGGGTTATATGTGTGCCAGTTTGGGGTCCAGGGGACCTACGGCTGGCCGGGATCAGGCGCACAATGTTGAAGTCGGACACAGACTTGAGTATAAGCCGAGGGGGGCATTTTCAGCACAAAAAAATGTGCTGAAAAACTCGACTTATACTCAAGTATATGGTACTTTAAAACTTCTACTGTTTTAAAGTAGTTAATCACAAAATGATAGACTGTTCTGCATAAATATACCTGTAATGCCATACTGTACATCCAGTGCACACCTACAATAGGTTTGCACCACTGGAAAATAGGGGGCCGGATTATGGATACTATGAACAGAATAGAAATTACTATCCACCTAGACCCCCACGTGGATCTTTTAGAGGCAACTTTAGAGCAAGACCGGGTCCCTACCAGAATCCCCACCAGGGGGGGGGAATGGAGAGACTAGAAGGGACCTTACCGTATCCCATCCAGCACTCCACAGGTCCCCAAAGACCCCATAGACAAAGAGGGCGACGAGGAGGAAAGAGAAAAGAAAAGAAAAAGGAACAGATAAACGGAGGAATTTACAATTTAGCGGGGGGTAACTCTCACTGATCAATAATGGGAAGTGTTAAATCAATGGCTAAAATTTGCACCTGATAAAAATGTGGACAAATTCGAGTTGTTCATAGATATTGAAAAATATGTGCGCAAATTGAACATAAAAAAACACTATGCCAATTTAAGATCTGGAACAGGAGGGGACACCACTGACCAGCAGTATGTGCATAGTGGGCTAAAAAATAATTCAGTGTTCAACCCTGGTAAAGGTAAAAATCATCACATAGAAGTTTTTAGGAATATGGTGCAAGATGAAGCCAGGGAACTAGTTATTCAAAAACATGGATCCAATAAAAATATTTGGGAAGGAATTAAATTATTGGAAGAAAATAAACAAATAGTGGTGAGACCAGCAGATAAGGGGGGAGGTTTGGTGATACTTGCTTGCGAATATTATTACCAAGAAATTGAAAGATTACTTAACGACACAGCTACTTATAAAAAGCTAAAAGGAGACCCTACAATCAGATTAAAAGAATAATTGAATCTTTGGGTAGAGGAGGGAATATCCAAGTCCCTGCTAAACCCTAAGGAAGCAAACTATATTAAAATACAGGCACCAAAGGTCCCGGTACTTTATATAGTGCCCAAAGTACATAAGAACAAAGAGTTTCCACCGGGCCGACCTATTATCAGTGGGCTGGACTCCTTGTTCTCTAGGTTGGGGGAGTACCTTGATGGTTTCTTCAAACCCCTAGTGTCACAAAGCCCTTCCTACTTGAAGGATAGTAAAGATCTCATGGTTCTTTTGAATGAAATCAAAGCCACAGAAAACACAATTATGGTTACAATAGATATTGAATCATTATATACTAATATCAAACATAAGGATGCCCTGTCAGCTATGAAATGGGCTCTTTATAGAGAATCCAAACTCAAAAAGGCCCAGATTAATTATCTGGTTAGGGGCCTAGAGTTAGCTATGGGCAATAATAAAAAAAAAAATCTAGGGATGACTTCTACAACCAGACTGGAGGCGTGGCCATGGGGGCACGGTACGCCCCTAGTGTGGCTAATGTGGTTCTCAATAAGTGGGAACTTGAGACCATCTTTAAAGACCAGAATAGATCATTGATCTTTTATAAAAGATATATTGATGATGTCATCTTGCTATGGGATGGACCTATGTCAAGTTTGACATCTTTTTTAGAAAAAATGAATACAAATGAATATGGTCTAAAATTCACAGCAGAATTTAATCTTAATAGTGTGAACTATCTTGATTTAACTATAACCAAGAACCATGAGATCTATGAGACAAAAACTTACTTCAAGGCTACGGATAGAAATGGGTTTGTCCCAACCCGCAGCTGCCACCATCCCCAATGGATAGGGGCAGTGCCTAAGGGACAGTTCATGAGACTTAGGCGCAATTATGCTAATGATGCTGATTTTCATGAACAAGCCGAAATACTTAAAGCAAAGTTCCTAGAAAAGGGATATCCCATGGGGGCACTCACCCAGGTATTAACACAAGTATCCGCCATGGATAGAAAATCCTTCCTAGAAACTAAGGTAAAATCTGAATTTAAAGGGGAAGTAGCTTTTGTGTCAGGATTCAATAGACAGTATAAGGAGGTCGAAGCTATTATTAAAAAACATTGGCCAATCCTGCTTAAGGATCCTGATCTGAAATCCACTATTCCTGTAAAACCCAAATTTATCTATAGAAGAGCCCCAGGGCTCAGAATAAAAATTGCAAAGAATGTACCGGATCCCCCCCAAAAAAACTCCACTTTCCTTGATAGTGTAGGCTTCCATTACTGCACTAGGTGCAAAGCCTGTAAAACGACTAGAAAAGCAGGGGCACCTAAAAAAAAAATCTCAAATTTTCAGTCCAAAGTTACTCAAAAAAATGTTGATATTAAGTTCTTTATCACGTGCAATTCAGATCATGTGACATATGTGCTAGAGTGTCCTTGCTCCCTTCAGTACGTAGGCCGCACTACCAGAAACCTGAGAATTAGAATCAATGAACATCTTAAAAATATAAAAAACGGCTATCCTAATCATAGTGTTTCAAGACATTTCAAAATGTTTCATAATAGTGACCCCTCGTTGTGTAAATTCTATGGGATCGACAAAATTGCTAGACACTGGAGAGGCACACATATGACCAGAGAGGACTCAAAAAACGAGACCAAGTGGCTCTATAGACTAAAGTGTATGCATCCGCTTGGTATGAATATAGAGCTAGATCTCAATTGTTTCCTCTCCAATGATTAGCAATTTTTTATATATATATTTTTTTTATATAATTTTTCTATTTTATATATATTATTTGTCATTTGGTCTTATCACCTTTGATCCATTTTTACTGCAAATGTATCTTTAATAAGAGACTGATGAAGTTTATCTCGTCTCTATATATGCAGTTTCTCTGTGGTGTTTATTGGCACCAATGTGAAGAGAAAGGGTAACCTCTAGTTTTTTATCCTAAGGTATCAATATTTCTGGTATTTGTCAGATAATATCTAGATTATCCACCAAAATTCATATATATATATATATATATATATATATTTTTGTGGAAAGAATTTCTATATATACCATCTTCCTTTATATATAATTTTTTTCAAATGGCTATATGAGGTAGCACACTTCTAACAATTTGTCTTTGGGCGAAGTTTGTAATACCTACACTAGGGGACACTAGAGCACCTATCGTGTCCTGTGGTTAAAAAATAATGAGCCTGAATATTCTCTGAGGGGAGTGTTCGGACTACAAATCTTTGTTATATCATATAATAATAAATGTTTGGTTTAGGTTGGGTATGTTGTCAATTCATATTTATATATCCAGTATACCTATCCATGTAAACACGATCTTTGTTTTGTTCAGTCTAAACCGAGACTGAGGCTGCGCAATTCAATTTGGTTTTCCCGGGTATTTTATTAAACACAATATAAATTACGTGACCTCTAGTGACCAGATACGCTTCCTGATGACGTAGTATCCTACGAAACGTACGCCGAGGCGGTATCTGGTCACGTGTTTTTACGCCCACATCCGGCCTGTGTGGTCAGCGGAAGGAGGGAGGTGGAACGCACGACGTCCATGGAAGTGGACTGATCATAGCGGACTTTCCTATTCAATTCCTCTGAGAGCCTGCAGTCCCAGTGCCGGGATTAGGCACCTGTATATGTGAGTAGCCATTTGGCTCATTTTATGTTTCTTTTAACGGAATAATAAATGGTTTTACACTATGGAATGTTTCCATCTTAATTTTCCGGTCATGGCACTATGAGGAGGAAGGATTTTTTCCAGGTCCAATCCATGTGAACAGGCACTACCCTGTACAAGCGATTTTGACCTACTTTTTAGTTAAAGTGGTCAACTAGTTCTGGTAAGCAGGATTTACTACAGCACTTTGGGTGTATGTTTTTCCTTGGTGAAGGAGCACAATCCACATCACTTCAAGTTATTGGTTGTCAGCACTGAGTTGTCAGCACTGAGTATTGGAGTCACATGAAAACTTGAGGATTTATTTTTCAGCAGCAAACTTTGGACATTTTTTCTGTTGAACTTTTGTCTATATAATATATTGGGACACCTATTTACAGTATTCAATATTGCATTTATATTAATTGACATATTGGTACACGCACAACTAATTTATCATTATTGGTTTTTCACTTGCACTTATTAGCGCCCCCTATATATATATTTTTTTTTTCTACACTTCACTGGGAGTTATTCACTTTTCAGGGGAGCAGCTTTAGTTTAGTTTTGAGGTCAATTAATTTGACCTGGTGGTTTTATACTTATTATTTAATATTTTTCTGTCGCGGAGTTTACTTAAAAATTACATACTGTACATACACCTCGTCTTTGCATTATTTTATTTCTTTATCTTTTTTTTCCCTTGTGTGTGTATACTTTAACTGTTACAGCTTTAAACCCTAATGTGCAACTATGATGGAGGCTTAGGGCAGTAGAGGAATAGTATAATATAGCTGTTACAATAATGTGTGCTGAGTTTTTTTTTATAAGTTTTTTTAAATTAATGTATGTAATAAAAAAACAAACATTACAATAAAATCACCATGAAATGGGCTAATTAAAAATAATAAATCGAGGGGAATATAAACTAATTATAATTAAAGTCTAAGTTCACCTTTACAGAAAAAATATAAAATGCACATATTTTTGCAGAAAAAATTGTGCATTAATATTTTTTCCTGCAGGAGCCTGAAAAGCATTAGAACCGTGATCAGTAGATTGCGGATACAATGTAGGCTCCTGCAGACATGTCCTCCGGCTTTCAGCACACATCTCTGTACAGACTTTCTGTTTGAAAGCTGGACATGTAAGTGGACTATGAGAGTAGTCCCTATTGGGGACCATAAGCTGAGTCACACAGAGGTACTTGTAGTTTATTCATTCACAGGAAATTGTTTTAAAAAGGTGAAAGTGGATCCCCTGTCTGCTGTCCCATGCAGGGCGGAGGGGGGGGGGGGGGGTAGAGGGGACAGAAGCTGCAATATGTTACATATACTACCCTAAATATGGGTGAAACATGTAACATGCTCCAAAGGTGAACTTATCCTCTAAAGCAGTGGTCTCCAAACTGCGGCCCGAGGGCCGGATGTGGCCCTTTGCTTGCCTTTATCTGGCCCTTGGAGCACTATCCCTCCCAATGATACGAGACGCTATTCTGCCATCTGACACCGACAATGGAGCACCGTTTCTCCCACTGACACCGCTAATGGGGCACTATTTCTCTCTATGATACCAGCAATGGGGCACTATTCCTCCCCCTAATACCAGATGTTTACTCCCACTGATGCCAGGAACATTTTCACTCCCGCTGGCCAAAGTTCGGCCCTCCAAGAGCCTGAAGGACAATAAACCGGCCCTTTGTTTAGAATGTTTGGAGACCCCTGCTCTAAAGTGACTCTGTCAGGAGAAATCTTATACAGGACATCAAAGAGGATTATTCATTGCTGAAGTGTGCCAACATTCCCATACAGTAAAAACCTGGGACTTTATAGGCACCTTAAGAATTAAATAAGTGTAGTAAAATACATACCAAATCTTAAAATCACAGGAATTTTACTTAGCACTTATTGAAAACGTATTATATCATGCCTGATCAAAATTTTATGATCCTTATTACAATAACTTGCAAACAATGTAAAAATACTTTCAATATACATCAACTGCAAACAAATCTTGCTTTTACAGTAAGTGACATTTTTCATGTGGAGTGATCCAATGCATTCTGGCAAATTGTCTTCTACATATTCTTTATCATTGACAACCCTATTAGATGATTTTACCATAATCCAAATGTTTATATGCATGATACAAGGACTGAGGGAAACATCAGCCATGTCGATTACAATGTAAAACATATACAGTATATTGATGCTTTCACCTAAACCCACACAGAGAAATTCTGCTAAGGGACCGTCACAATGGTTTTTATTGGTGTGGGGGAGTGTAAACATAATTTCCTCCTAGGTGATGGGTAGTCTATGCATGTTCCATATTCTTAATTGACACAGGTGCATAGAAGAGATTTTCATCATTTGGGCTGGTTCAGAATTATGTAATTGTTTGTCTCACATGAATTCAAACACATACTGTATAATCTCAAATTTACCATGTCATGCTACCCTGAATGCATTACCTTCTTAGACATAGAACTACAATTTATGTCATCTGGACGTTTAGGTAAGTACCATTTTTAGGGAACCTACAGCAGGTAATACCATCTTGCAGACAAACAATTTCCATCTTAAGCCCCTGGTCATAAAAACTTTGTTTGACAAGCCATGATATATCCTTTTTTTTTAATAAGTGCTAAATAAAATTCCTGCGATTTTTAATTTTGGTATGTATTTAACTACATTTATTCAATTCTTAAAGTGTTACTAAACCCACAACAGTAAAATCAGTCTGTATATGCAGTAAAGCATACTTGTTATATTCACTGTGGAACCTAATACACACGGTCGGAATTTTCCGAGGAAAAAAGTCAGACGGAATTTATTCATCGGATATTCCGACCGTGTGTATGCCCCATCGGACTTTTTCCATCGGAAATTCCGACGGAGTTAGAAAGAGAACATTTTCTCTTTTTTTCCGACGGAAACAATTGATATCAGAAATTCTGTTCGTCTGTATGTAACTGTGACGGAGAAAAAAACACGCATGCTCAGAATCAAGTCGACGCATGCTCGGAAGCTTTGAACTTAATTTTTCTCGTCTCGTCGTAGTGTTGTACGTCACCGCGTTCTTGGCGGTCGGAATTTGGTGTGAATATGCAAGACAGCTTGAACGGAATTCCGTCTGAAAAATCCGTCTGAGTTTATCCCGATGGAAAATCCGACTGTGTGCGCAAGGCATAAGTGGTTAATCCTTTGCATTGTGTATAAAGGCTGTTTTATTCTGTCTCTCTGATCCTCCTCTTCTTGCACTGTCTCAAAAAATAACCTGATATTTACAGAGCCAGGGGACAGACTGCACATGGTCAGTTTAGTGTGTATTGCTAGAGAGTTTTTTTTTTTTCCTTGGGAGGGTGCATGCTGGTCCAATCAGCACTGTCCAGACAGAGGATCAGGGGAGAATGAAAACTTCTTCTGCAAGCTTAAGGCCCCTTTCACACTAGCGCGACTTCAAAGTTGCGCGATTTTTCTGTAATTTTGGGGCCGCGATTTTGACGCAATTCGCGGCCGCGATTTCAGGGAATGCCTGTGTAAGTGGCATCAAAATCGGACCAAAGTAGTGCAGGGTCTACTTTGAAGTCGGAATGACTTAAAGTTGTACTAATATGAATGGTTGTCATTGGAAATCATGGGAAACGACTTGTCATGCTACTTTGCCATCACAAATCGTGGGACAAGTCGTATAAGTGTGAAAGGGGCCTAAAGCAGAGACTGATACCAGTCACAAGATTGCTATATGCTGTGGATGAGAAAAGGTATTTATCAGTTTATATTTACGAAAATATTTGCATTTCCATGTTCTGTGTACTGTGTGAGACCAGATATAGTGAATGCAGGTTCTGGGTTTAGTAACACTTTAAGTTAACTTGTCAATACACTGCACTATTTATCATAGAGGTGCGAGTCTAATTATTGGGTGCCCATTAAAGTGCATAAAAGGAATTACTTTACATTGGTTGTTAAGGTAAAGTGGTGGTGTCAGTGAGATTATGGCCTCTAATAGGGTTGAAACAAGAGCAGAGGACCTGATTCAACCAGCGGCTCCTGTGGGGAGCAGTGTTACATAAGTAGCTCAGCTGAGTCTGAGTAGGAGGTATGGAAATTAAATAACTACATGACCTTTGCAAAATTACACTTTTTTCTGCCATTTCTTATAAACCTGGTCTTACAACAGAAGACAAGAAGCTATATGGACATTGGAAATTCTGTATTGTAAATGCAAATAAGTATAATGCGAGGCACACAGAACATCTAAAAACGATTAGTACTGGTAATGATGGTGTTCTTGTCAACAGTTGTTGCAATGCAAAATATGGTATTTCGTATTCACTACATTTCTAGCTGTTGAGAACTGTGAAGAAGGGATTTGAATGGCAAGTTGTCTGCTCTTTGTGTTGAGTATTTCAGAGTATGTTTGATGGATCGAGACATTGCTTATGCATAGCTGTTGCAGTCATGCAGCTACATTATTAAAATTAGATTTCTTATGCTATGTGTACAAGATATTAAAATGAGAGATTACAGTTCTGAGATCAAATGAGATGCCATTCTAGATTGTGCTCAGTGTTGCAAATACTAGAGACTACATCATAAAAACACTTGAAATAAAGAAAGCCAGGAGCTAGCTATCCATGCTGTTATGTTTTTCAAATTTCAGGCAACTAGCCCAGTGTCATAGAGTGTTACAAGACAAATAGAATCAGCTAATTATCCGAGTAGATGTTGATAAACATAATCCTGGATGTTGGGATGGAATCAAGAGATGTCTGGTGTCCAGCGCTGGTCTGTGTATGCCATTGATTTCTCCTCAAAAATTAAATATTAAACAACTTAAAATCTCCCCAGTAATACAACCCTGGTATTAGGTTTCTGTTGGAAACATAATACCAGGGTTTGCATTGCCCTCAGAACTTATATACTGTATTTACATGCTTCTAGTGACTTTCTATTCTGGCATGCTCATTTCCACTTTATTTCCATTAAGGGAAATCAGCCATAACTTTGTTAAATATCGTTTAAAATGATCATTTGCAGGTTATGTATTGTGGTGCACAGCACATGCAGGCATCACACTTTTGATGATATTCATAGTATATCTGAACTGTAATCTCTATTGTACTGTTATGTCAGTTACACCTATTCCTGTCAGAGTGGTAACTGTTCTTCATTATATTGCATTACAGACTGTTGTAAGGGGATTTTGCATTTTATCTTCAGAGACTCTCTGTGTCCGGAAAGAAGGACAGTTCAAGACTTTGTACATAGGGAAGAAGTTGTCCCTGTTTTTTTTTTTTTTTTTTATTCAAGTTGAGCATCCCATATATCCCTTCACCCCATCCAAGTTGTTACCCCTAATAAAACATAAAAACAAAGCCAAGGAACTGACTTCTTGTGTTTGGATGCAAGCAGAGAATGCGTGTTGCCTAGGGTGACCACGTGTCCCGGATTGCCCGGGACAGTCCCGCATTTTGCAGGTCTGTCCCGGGCACATTCATTCCAGGACAATACAGTGTCCCGGAATGAAACTGACACAGCCACCCGCCGCGCCAATCTGATGCCCCCAAAAAAGGCCGCCACATCACCGCTTTACTCACTGACAGTACTTGTCCTGGCCAGGAATGCCTGGAGGATGCCTGGAGGAGCACAATCCCGCCCCCCGCTTGCGATTGGAGAAATCAGAAATCCTGCCTCTTGTGTCCAATCACTGTGCTGTGATTCATTACAGCACAAGCTGATTTTTGGGAAGGGGGGTGTCCCTGAATGATAGTTTGGAAATGTGTTTACGCTAGTGTTGCCTGGCTGTGTAGAAGTAGGGGAAACAGTTACTAGCGGCCCCTGTGGGGGTAGTACTACATATGGGGGCTCGTCTGGGAGTCTCCTATAGTAACCTGCAAGGCCACTGCCCATAGCAACCGGCAACCAACAAGCCAAAGAACCGTCAGAGAGGAAAAGCTGGTCTGTGCTATTGCTTCTGGAACTGTGCAATCTGCTGAAGTATGCCATTGTTTGTGTCGTTACCCATAGCAATCATGCTGACCTCTTGCAAATGTCAAGTTTTAAAAGACTGGATACATCTGCTGTCACCCATAGCAACCGGGGCGAGTCACTGTATTCTTGTGATCTTGCTGTGTCTCTCAGTTTTCCAGCCATGGCTGAGGTTATAGACTGTTCAAAACAAAATCCTGCTCAAATCAGTGGGACATGTGTTACACTCTTCACTGTTGCCTTCACTGTTGCCTGTAGCAACTGTTGAAGGCCTTCACTATTATCTTCACCCGGTTATCCAACCATGGCTAGGACCAAGTACCATGTCCTAACAAGTTCTGCAAACATCAGTTTGTGTAAATTGACTGTGTATGTAAAGACTGCTCCTGCAGGTTTCAGTCTGGTCATAAAGGAGTTACAGTGTGCGCGGGAACAGACCCGCTCAAAGTTGCAAGATAGCAAACAACCTATGATAATAAATGAAAACTGGAAATGGCGGTTCATCACTTCCTGAAGATGGCAAGTATGGTGACCCGTACATCGGACCGGGTCCCATGTGACTTTCCATTTGGCCTGCCATTGAGAGCGAGGCGTGGATCACCCGCCAACGCTGGAACAACAGGCATTATCTGCACATGCTATACACACCTAGTGCCGGGCACAGACACAGTGACATGTGAGTACAAGTACTTTTTTACCTTTTTTATCATCACCAAAAGACCTTACTACACGATAGAATCTTTTTAATTGTGTCTGTAATTTCACCTATCCATGCCAAACCTTGAGGGAACACTGGAGTGTAGTGGTTAAAGCTGAGGAACCAATCTGGTTTTCAAAAGCGATCTTTGACCTTCCTGTAAAAAGGGGTCAAACACCTCTGGTGAATTGCCATCCATTACTTGAGTACCAGTGGAGAAAGAAATAGAAGACCTCTCCATACTGAAGCACTTATTTGGTGTTGGGAATTGTCACATTGGACTTTCTTTTTATTACTTTATTCATTCATCACTGTTTATACTTTTATGTTCATCACCAAGCAATAACATCACTGTTTGTCTTCATGGTCACATGAAGTCTTATGATGTATTGCACTTATCCGATATTGTGAGCTCCATTCTTTACTTTGATTCAGTGGCCGTGCGTCTATAAGTGCGCACGGGCACCCCCCCTCTCTCCAGCCTCCCCCTCTATGACCAATGAATCCATGGCCACCGCTGCCACCAGCCCTATTCAGCCACCCGGCCCCTTTTTGGGCTCTGGGCGCCTGAATTACAGTGGCAGGGGGGTGTTTTTGAAGCACCTGATTAGAGTCATAGGCTCTAATAGGCGTCAAAAAAGGTGACCTGCGAGCACCACGCTTGGTACTCACAATTCACCCAGGTGTGTTAGAACAGCGAATGAATATTCGCTTTCCTAACACTGAACCGCCTCTCCACCAATCAGGTGCTCGGGTCTGTTACCCGTCACCTGATTGGCTGAAATAAGAGGCACTGTGATTGGACGCCTATCAGGCGTCCAATTGACTATAGGAGAGGACGGGAGGAGAGGACAGGAGGAGACACATGGAGGACACCGCTCGGAGGACACCGCTTGCCGCTGTCACCCGCTGCCCCACCGAGACAAGGTTAAGTGCCGGGCAGACGGTGAGCGGGCGGGGGGGTTACAGTGGAGGCATTCGATGACACAGTGGGAGCATTCAATGGGCACAGTGGGAGCATTCGATGGGCACACTGAGAGAATTTGATGGGCAGAGTGGCAGCATTTGATGGGGCACAGTGGCAGCATTTGATGGGGCACAGTGGAAGCATTCGATGGGCACAGTGGGAGCATTTGATGGCAGGTTTTGATGAGCACAGTGGCAGCATTTGATGGGCACAGTTGCGGCGTTTGATGGGCACAGTGGCGGCGTTTGATGGGCACAGTGAAGCTGCAATTGATGGTTTTTTTTCAGAATTTTTGAGTTTGTTTGCAACCCCCCAAAAATTTGGAGCACAAGCCACCACTGCTTTGATTAATATATATGTTTGCAGGTGATGCTTCAATGCTGCTTCCCTGATGCTTGTGTGATGTTTTTTTGAAGCTTTAATAAAGCTTTGCAAATGCCCTGTGTGTGTGTGTTAATTTTTGATTTGTTTTTAAGGGGCCCAGTAGAATCCCAGCTCAGTAGTACCCAGGATCAGCAGATCCAATGGTAGCTGCTGATACCCCACTCAGTAGTAGCCCGAGCTTTGCTCATCCCTTGCTTGGTAGTAATCCTCACCTCTGCTGATCTCCCGCTCAGTAGTAATCCTCAGCTTTGCTGATGCCTTGCTTAGTAGTAAACCTCAGCTCTGATCCTCTGGTTTGTCAAGCCTCCTCTCTCTCAGTTCCCTTCTCACTTCCTGCTCTATTGCTCCCAAGCTGTGCACCACATGTGACATTGCTACTATCTCCTGCTCTGGTCCCCCAGCTCTGCTAATCCTCTGCCACTGAGTCCGCTCACTGCGGTCCCTGCTTACTTTATGCTATAGTGTTCCCATGTTGCACACCACTTGTACTATATGCTAATTGCTCCACTCCAATCCAGACCCCACTCAAATTCCTGCTACTCCTCGCTGCACACCAGATGTGATGTCTGCACCTGACACTTCCAGACTATATACATGTGAATCAGAAGTTACTGCTGGTGCCATCTTCTGGGTTCGCTTGTTGGTTTCCCAGTGCATCCTGGGATATCTCATACCTGCAATACCTCCAAAACAAAGAAAAGCTAAAGCTTAAAAACCTCTCAAAAACTGTGAGCTTTGTCATAGACTTCAATGGAGGCTTTGGAGACCCTTTGAAGCACCATGAAAGTGACATGGGTATACTTTTTTTTAATTTATTTTTTTACTTTATATTTTATTGAGTTTTATCTTGCACATACATAGTAAAAACAAACACATTTCCCACCCATGTGGAAATATACTTTAACATATTTACCCGTGACCTTTTCTATCCCGTCTCCCCCCAACCCCCCACTAGCCTATACCCCCCATCCCTCTGTTTACTGTCCCCCTAAACCCTTTTCCTACTCCTCGCTACACACTCTTGATTTCACCATATTTCTTCATTAATTTTAACTTTTTCCACTCTTCCCATCTCTTAGAGAACCCCTCTCTTGTGTCTTCATAGCAGTGTGTTAGATATTCCATATTCCGTATCTCTTCTATCTTATTGAACCATTCACCTATCTTTGGGCTTTCTACTTCTTTCCAATTTTTCGGTATCAAGCTTTTTGCAGCGTTCATCATGTGTATTATCATTGAGTTTTTATATTCCTTTATCGGAATATTTACTCCATGAAATAAACATGTCCAAGGTTCCTCAGGTAAGTCTATCTTAGTAATCTCTTTGATATAACTTAGTACTTCCTTCCAGTAGATCCCTATCTTAGGGCATCCCCACCATATATGAGCCATAGTTCCCACCTGTCCGCACCTCCACCAGCACTCCGTTGTTTGTCCTATTTGGTACTTCCCTAGGATGTCAGGGGTTCTGTACCACCTAGTTATACATTTATAATTCATTTCCATCATCTTATTATTTACTGATGATCCATGTACAAGTTTCAAGATTTTGCCCACTTCTTGATTCCTTCCTCGTTTCCCCAAATCTTTCTCCCAGTTTTTTATGAATGTTGGTACACATGGGTATACATTTTGAAACTAAGCAATGCAAAGGTGTAAGCTTACCGTTTTATTTAGTGACAGATGCTTTGATTGGCATTCGGAGTGCTTTAAATAAGTGTGTTTAATGCCACATTTTGAAGCAAGTGTAAACAAGCCCTAATTGTGTTGCTTCTGTTGTAAATGATAGTATTACTGGTTATGGCAATTTTTAGATTCCCAACTTATCTAGCCAGATATTCCAAAAACCAACATCTTTGGCCTTGATAATAGGCATGGCCCAGGTGTATATTGACAAGTATTTTATTCTAATCTTGCTGATTAGAACAAGATTAAAATACATTGATTTAATTCATTATTTTACTTAATAAAGACATACCCCATGATGATGAGGTGCTTTGTTCTTTTCTCTGTTTATCTAGCTAGATAACATTGAGGAACCAGATCAATGAATGTCAGATGACTGTTATGTGCTGTCAGATTCTGTTATGTGCTGGATTTATGATATTGGTGCCCATGAAAACCAAGGTTTAAGAAAAGTGATGGTGGTCAATGAATACTTGATACTACAAGTTCAGTTACATTTTCTAAAAATATGTAATTCCCCCTCCCTGGGCTGGCTAAATTTAGTGTTTTGGCTGAGCCAACTAAGCTGCAATCTGCCTTTTAGTTTCTCCCTAAACCTGGTGGCTGAATACTCCTGCCTGATTTTTGAAGAATGTTACAGCAATAGTGTGGGAGGGCCAGTCTCTGGGGTTATGAATGTTTATATGTCCCTAACCAACCTCTGGGAGTCTGACCCAGTAGGCATTGCTGTGGAAAAGATAAATATTTGGGAAGAGCTGATCAAAGGCTCTCCCCTGGGAGTAGGCATGTGTGTTCCAGAGAAAGTACTACTAGGCCTCAGCAGGTGTCCTGGGGGCATGAGAGATGTTACCTGTTGAGAGGGAGAAGGAAACCTTCATGGAAGAATGTTTCAAGGGAGTTGGGCAGAAGCTGTTTCCTGAACAATGTGAGTAGGACCTTTTGCCACAAAGGTCTTACTCACATTGTTCAGATGCCAGGAAGCTGGCATTTAGGACTATAACCTTCCACAAGATATCACCAAATGAACAAGTTGTCCAGAGACAGGACTATTCGGGGCACCTCTGGAACCAGTGATGCTGTTCTTGATTCTCATTGGCATGGTGTCATGACAAGTTTCAGGTGGCAGGAGTTCAGGGAGTAGTGGTTACTTTGTATAAAAATCTCTGCTTTGGAAACATTGCCAAGATATACAGTGTGTAAAATCTAAGCCTTAGTTTTCTAGGCACACCCTTTAAGGTCTCCACAATGGCCAACAATGGTGAGCTAATTTTTTTCTACTCATAGTCATAATCATTATTCCATTTACCCATTCAAACACCAAACTACAGTGCATCCGAAAAGTATTCACAGCACGTCACTTTTTCCACATTTTGTTATGTTACAGCCCAAAATGGATTAAGTTCATTATTTTCATCAAAATTCTACAAAAAATACTCCATAATGACAATGTGAAAGAAGTTTGTTTGAAATCTTCGAAAAATTTATGAAAAATAAAAAATGAAAAAAATCCCATGTACATAAGTATTCACAGCCTTTGCTCAATACTTTGTTGAAGCACCTTTGGCACTAAATACAGCCCCAAGTCTTTTTGAATATGATGCTACAAGCTTGGCACACATATTTTTGGGCAGTTTCTCCCATTCACCTTTGCAGGACCTCTCAAGCTCCATCATGTTGGATGGGGAGCGTCGGTGCACAGCCATTTTCAGATCTTTCCAGAGATGTTCAATCAGGTTCTGGGCTGGGCTGGGTCTGGGCTCTGGCTGGGCCACTCAAGGACATTCACAGAGCTGTCCCATAGACACTCCTTTGTTATCTTGGCTGTGTGTTTAGGGTCGATGTCCTGTTGGAAGATGAACCTTCACCCCAGTCTGAGGTCCAGAGCGCTCTGGAGCAGGTTTTCATCAAGGATGTCTCTGTACATTGCTGCATTCATATTTCCCTCAATCCTGCCTAGTGTAAGGGTATATGTACGTACCGAGGCCGAGATGCCGAGAGTGGTTCACCTTTGCGACTTGACGCACTCCACCCCCTGGAGTTGAGACAGGGAGTGGATGGCGAGAAGCGGCACCGGCTACCGGCAGGTGGTGGGTACTTGTAGACGGTCCGGTAGTGCTGAGTAGACTGAAGAAACAGGCTTCAAGCAGGAACTAGCCGGATTGGTAAAGTTCAAACAGCAGGAGATAATGGAAGCCGGTGCAGGTTGAGTCCGGGTTGCAATTGCAAGGTAACAGTCCCGGCTGGGGGTCTAGCACAGTAAAAGGCAACAAGTCCAGAGAATACCGGGAACCAGGCAGGAGTTCAAAGGAAACGCGGAAGTCCAAAAGGTACAAGCAGGAGGTCAAGGATTGTAGACAGGCAGCAGATCCGAGTCACAGACCGAGGGTCAAACACAGGAGAAGGCAGAAGTCCGTATAGCAAGCCGAGGGTCAGGTCCAGGAGAGAGATCAGAGGAGTCAAGCCAGTCCGGGTCACAAGGAGATTTTCAAGATAGTTTTCCAGAGTCTTGGGTATACAGGAAAGCTGACAAACCAGCAACTTGTCAGTGCAACTGGGTCTCTTTAAATAGGCCCGCCTGGATTCCTATTGGTGCGCCGCCGCGCATGCGTGCGCGCCGCTGCGTCGGCGCGCGCACCCGAGGACGTAGAAGCGCCGTCCCGCGCACGCGCCGAAGCATCATTCCGCCGCGCGTGCGCATTGGGCGCTGATTGGCGCCGTTGGACGGATTTCCCTGACAGTGCCCCCCTCCTAGGGGCGGACTCCGGACGCCCAGACTAGACATCAACTCGGGATGTTCCTGGTGAAAGACTCTAATTAGGCGGGGAGCATGTAGGTTCCTAGATGGTTCCCAAGAGTTGTCCTCTGGGGGATACCCCTTCCATTTGATTAAATACTGCAACTGCCTGCCTCTTTTCCTGCAGCCCAAGATAGATTCCACCACATACTCATCTTCACCATCAACCTCCACAGGTGGAGGAGGTGGCTCATCCCTTCCCGGGAAGGAGCTGGAGACTACTGGTTTCAACAGAGACGTGTGGAAGACCGGGTGTATCCTGTAGGAGTCGGGCAGTGCCAATTCAAAGGCCACAGGGTTGATTACTCGCTTGATTTTAAAAGGGCCTATAAATCTTGGTCCCAATTTCCGTGAAGGGATCGGCAATTTGAGGTTGGTGGCGGAGAGCCATACTTCCTCCCCAACTTTGAAGACTGGATTTTCCTTCCTACCCTTGTCATAGTGTCTCTTGTAAGACTCCTGGGCGTTTTGCATCATTTCCTGGAGTCTCAGAAAATTAGATTGAACAAAGGCTATCCGATCTTGAACAGCAGGAACAGAGCTCTCCGGAATGTCATCAGGGAGGAAGGAAGGATGGAAGCCAAAGTTGGCCCAAAAAGGAGTTTGACTGGTGGCTGAATGCACCGAGTTGTTATATGCAAATTCAGCGTAGGATAATAGGGAGGACCAATCGTCTTGTGAGGCTGAGCAAAAACAACGGAGATATTGTTCTAGGGTTTGATTGGTTCTCTCTGTCTGTCCGTTGCTCTGGGGGTGATATGCCGATGATAGGCAAATCTTGACTTCTAAAGATTTGCAAAGTTCCTTCCAGAATTTCGACGTGAATTGAACGCCTCTGTCAGAGGTGATGCTCTTAGGCACCCCATGGAGCCTGATTATCTCCTGAAATAAGGCTTTGGCTGTATCTGCAGCAGAGGGGGTACCGATCATGGGCACGAAGTGTGCCATTTTGGAGAGGCGGTCAATTACGACCAGAATCGTGGTAAAACCTCCAGAGGGCGGTAGATCTACAATGAAGTCCATGGACACATCTGCCCACGGACGTTCAGGGATAGGCAAAGGTTTGAGTAGTCCCCAACTCTTGGTTTTGGGTCCCTTATACCGTTGGCAACGGGTACAGGAGGCAACATAGGACTTGCAATCTTGTCTCCAACCAGGCCACCAGAAGGAGCGAGAGATTAGTTCCATGGTTTTTTTGGTTCCAAAGTGACCAGCTAGTTTGTGGTCGTGGAAAGTTTTCAGAATCAGTTGCCTTGTTTCCAGAGGGACGAAGACTTTACCTTGGGACCAGAGCAAGTCATTATGCTTCTCTAGGGAAGAGGTTACTTGGTCAGGACAATGCTTAGAGGCGGCTTTTATGGAGGTTAGTAGATCAGCCTGTGGGATGAGCAGAAAGTTTTGTGCTGATAGGATGGTACTTGGTTCCTCTGCTTGAGGGGTCTCGGGAAACATCTTAGAGAGTGCATCCGCCTTCACGTTCTTGGAACCGGGCCTATAAGAGATATGAAAGTTAAACCTGGTGAAGAAGAGGGCCCATCGGGCTTGTCTGGGTCGAAGACGTTTTGCTGTTCTCAGATATTCTAGATTCTTATGATCCGTGAATATCATGACAGGATGAGGGGCTCCCTCCAGAAGGTATCGCCATTCTTCCAGGGCGAATTTGATAGCTAATAGTTCCCGGTCTCCGACGTCATAATTACGTTCTGGAGAAGTTAGTTTACGAGAGGCAAAGGCTACTGGATGAAGAAGGGATTTGGGGCCCTGCCTTTGAGAGAGGATGGCCCCAGTGGCTGACTCTGAAGCATCTACTTCCAGAGTAAATGGCAGTAGCGGATCTGGATGCTTCAATACAGGTGCCGATGTGAATGCATTTTTTAGTTTATCGAAGGCATCCTGAGCTTCCGGTGACCAGTGAAAGCGGTAGCCCTGGCGTGTCAGTTGGGTTATAGGTGCCACAATAGAGGAGAACCCCACAATGAACCTCCTGTAGAAGTTGGCGAAACCTATAAACCGTTGTACCCCTTTCTTGTCTGTTGGGGCTGGCCATTCCTGGATAGCTTTGACTTTCTGCGGGTCCATTGCGACCCCATTAGTAGAAATAATAAATCCCAAAAATTGCACAGTGGTTTTCTCAAAGTCACATTTCTCGGCCTTGAGGTAAAGTCTATGTTCTCGGAGAATAGTGAGGACCTTGATGACATGGATTCGGTGCAGTTGAAGGGAGGACGAAAAAATAAGAATATCGTCTAAGTAGACTACTAGGAAGTCGTCCAAGTGTTCACGGAAAATGTCATTGACCAGGTGCTGGAAAGTAGCTGGGGCATTGCAAAGCCCGAATGGCATGACCAAGTATTCAAAATGACCGAACCTAGATCTAAAAGCCGTCTTCCATTCGTCTCCAGCCCTGATCCGGATGAGGTTGTAGGCCCCTCGAAGGTCCAGTTTAGAGAAGATCCGAGCTGATCGGAATCGTTGGAACAACTCCGGGATGAGAGGAAGCGGGTATCTATTTTTAATAGTAATTTTATTTAATTCCCTATAGTCGATGCAGGGCCTCAGAGTCCCGTCTTTCTTTTCAACGAAAAAGATTCCGGCACCGGCTGGGGAAGAAGAGGGGCGAATGAATTTCTTTTCCAGATTTTCCTCAATGTAAGACTTGAGGGCCTTCAACTCAGATTCGGACAAGGGAAAGATGCGGCCGAATGGAATTTTGGAGCCAGGCAGAAGGTCAATGGGACAATCGTAGGGACGATGTGGAGGTAGGCGGTCGGCCTGCTGTTTGTCGAAGACGTCCTGGAATTCTAAGTATGCTGATGGAACATGTGGTAGGTTATCCGGTTGAGGGGTTAAAGTAGCACAGACAGTTGGAAGTGCGGGAAGACAGTGTTGGGAACAATACGAAGAAGTGAAGTTAACTTCCCTTTTGGCCCAGTTTATATGAGGCTCATGTGCTTGTAACCAGGGGAGGCCCAGGATGATGGGAAACATGGGAGATGGGATGAGGTCAAATCGAAGGTATTCTTGGTGGCCTGAATCCGTGATAGCAAGGACGGGTTTTGTTTCTTGCATAATTACCCCTGAACGAGGCAGGGATCCATCCGCCAGACGAACCTGAAGATAACGGTCCTTGGTTTGCAGAGGAAAGTGAAGTTGGGAAGCAAGTGAAGAGTCCAGAAAGCAGCTGCAGGCTCCTGAATCAATAATCGCCGGTAGGCGGGTTGCTCCTGTTGGTAGCTGTAGAGAAATAGAAAGAACAACATAAGTCTGTGGTAAGCCAGAAACTTGGTAGTTCAAAGTGTCTTTGAGGGTACACTTACTAGGTCTCACTGGGCAGCTCCGAAGGAAATGGCCAGTACCCCCGCAGTAAAGACACAGATTGGCCTGACGCCTGCGCTGCTTTTCCTCAGGAGAAAGGGGAGGACGAACCAGACCAAGCTGCATGGGTTCAGGCTCGGGAGGAGAAGATGCTGTAGGAACTTGGATGGGTGGGTAGGCAGGAGCTGATCGGGGCAAAGTCCAGTTTGGACGGGTAGTCTGGAAACGCTCAGAACGCCGCTCCCGCAGGCGTCTGTCAAGCTGAGTGACAGACTGGATCAAATCTTCCAGAGTAGTTGGAACACCAATCCTGGCCAGCTCGTCTTTAAGAGCCTCAGACAGTCCTTGGCGATATTGGTATTTAAGGGCCGTCTCATTCCAGCCAGTGTCAGCTGACCATTTCCGGAATTCTGCCGTGTAGTCCTCCACCGGCCTTCTCCCCTGGGTTAAACTGTGGAGAACAGACTCAGCTGTAGCTGATCGCTGAGGATCGTCATACAGCTGCGCCATACTCTCGAAGAAGGTGTCCACGGAATCTAGTATGGGGCTGCTTTGCTCCATCAGGCCATGGGCCCAGGCCTGAGGTTCGTCGGTTAGAAGGGAGATGACGAACCCCACCTTTACCACTTCTGAAGAGAAAGTCCTGGGTTGAAGGGCGAAGTAAAGAGAACATGCATTTTTGAAAGCCCGATATTTCTTACGGACGCCAGAAAATCGCTCAGGCAGGGGGACCCTGGGTTCAGGGGTAGCCATTACTACGGTGGGATTTGCCTGATTTTGAGACGTGGAGGCAACATTGGCAACGGTAGCAGCTGGTGATGCTGGTCCTGTAGCTCCAGTAAGTAGCTGAAAGCGGCCATCCATTTGGACATAACCTTCTTGTAATTTCTGAACCGCATCGGTTAGTGCGGTGACTTGCTGACATAGGGTCTCGAACGGTGAACGCACCCTGTCGGCCTCAGACATCTGGCTGGTTTGTACTGTAAGGGTATGTACTTACCGAGGCCGAGATGCCGAGAGTGGTTCACCTTTGCGACTTGACGCACTCCACCCCCTGGAGTTGAGACAGGGAGTGGATGGCGAGAAGCGGCACCGGCTACCGGCAGGTGGTGGGTACTTGTAGACGGTCCGGTAGTGCTGAGTAGACTGAAGAAACAGGCTTCAAGCAGGAACTAGCCGGATTGGTAAAGTTCAAACAGCAGGAGATAATGGAAGCCGGTGCAGGTTGAGTCCGGGTTGCAATTGCAAGGTAACAGTCCCGGCTGGGGGTCTAGCACAGTAAAAGGCAACAAGTCCAGAGAATACCGGGAACCAGGCAGGAGTTCAAAGGAAACGCGGAAGTCCAAAAGGTACAAGCAGGAGGTCAAGGATTGTAGACAGGCAGCAGATCCGAGTCACAGGCCGAGGGTCAAACACAGGAGAAGGCAGAAGTCCGTATAGCAAGCCGAGGGTCAGGTCCAGGAGAGAGATCAGAGGAGTCAAGCCAGTCCGGGTCACAAGGAGATTTTCAAGATAGTTTTCCAGAGTCTTGGGTATACAGGAAAGCTGACAAACCAGCAACTTGTCAGTGCAACTGGGTCTCTTTAAATAGGCCCGCCTGGATTCCTATTGGTGCGCCGCCGCGCATGCGCGCGCGCCGCTGCGTCGGCGCGTGCACCCGAGGACGTAGAAGCGCCGTCCCGCGCACGCGCCGAAGCATCATTCCGCCGCGCGTGCGCATTGGGCGCTGATTGGCGCCGTTGGACGGATTTCCCTGACACCTAGTCTCCCAGTTCCTGCTGCTAAAAAACATCCCCACAGCATGATGCTGCCAGCACCGTGTTTCACTGTAGGGATGGTATTAGCCACGTGATGAGCGGTGCCGGGTTTCCTCCAGACATGACATTTGCCATTCAGGAAAAGTGTTCAATCTTTTTTTCATCAGACCAGAGAATTTTGTTTCTCATGGTCTGAGAGTCTTGCAGGTGCCTTTTGGCAATCTCCAAGTGGGCTGTCATGTGCCTTTTACTGAGAAGAGGCTTCCGTCTGACCACTCTACCATACAGGCCTGATTGGTGGAGTGCTGTAGAGACGATTGTTCTTCTGGAAGGCTCTTTTCTCCCCACAGAGAAACACTGGAGCTCTGTCAGAGTGACCAAGAGGTTCTTGGTCACCTCCCTGACTAAGGCTCTTCTGGCCCGATTGTTCAGTTTGGCAGAGTGGCCAGGTCTAGGAAGAGTCCTGGTCGTTCCAAACTTCTTTCATTTATGGATGATGGAGGCCACTGTGCTCATTGGGACCTTCAATGCTGCAGACATTTTTCTGTACCCTTCCCCAGATCTGTGCCTCACTACAATCCTGTCTCGGAGGTCTACAGGCAATTCATTGGACTTGATGGCTTGGTTTGTGCTCTGACATGTACTGTTAACTGTGGGACCTTATATAAACAGGTGTGTACCTTTCCAAATCCCGTCCAATCAACTGATTTTTCCACAGGTGGACTTCAATAGTTGTAGAAACATCTCAAGAATGATCAGTGGAAACAGGATGCACCTAAGCTAAATTTTGTGTGTAGTGGCAAAGGCTGTGAATACTTATATACATGGGATTTTTGAATTTTAAATTTTTATAAAGTTTGCAAAGATTTCAAACAAACTTTTTTCACATTGTAATTATGGGGTATTGTTTGTAGAATTTTGAGGAAAATAATGAATTTATTCTATTTTGTAAAAAGGCTGTAACATAACAAAATGTGGAAAAAGTGAAGCGTTGTGAATGCTTTCTGGATGTACTGTATAACAACATCTGCTTCTTTTTCTATTGTCCAAGCTACAGTGATGATGAAGAAGGTCACAGAAGCTGGTTGAGGGGCGTTCTCATTCTTACAGTCTATCTGTGTTTGGCCTGTAACTAAAATATGTGACCCATAAGTCATTCTACAACCATTAGTTTACCTTGTTAAGATAATAGCGGTACAGTCAATGTGATACCATGAAGTCAACTTGTTCTTCTTCTGGAAATATAATGAAAGCAGTCAGCCAGGTGGAGGATTAATTTACATTTACTCTAACAAATGGGTTCTTGAACTAATCTACTGCTAATAGCGCTAGTAATGTGGCTCGCTTCTTGAATTTCTTGCTATATAACCACAGGTTCATTGCTGTTAACACATCAAGCAACATGTACTCCCAGGAAAGTAACTTGTCTTTTATGGGACATTGGATCAATTTAACTGTCGTAATGATGTATCACAATTGTAGGTATTGGTAACACTGCTACAAAGGCTTAGGTTGAACTCCTACACAATACATCTATTGCACTCTGACATATCTTCTTTTTTCAACTTTAAAAATCACAACTGGTGCTTGTCCTAGCAATAATACTTGAATCCTAATTTTCAAATGTAGTGATGTGGTCATTTCTTTGCCCATTTGCCAAGTGTATACTCCTCTTATGCAGTGTTTGTTTTGCCCTTTTCCAATATGACTGCTATTCTTGCTTGCTCGCTCTCTCTCACCAAGGATGAGGTCATCAAGAAGAGGAGAGAGAACATGTGGCATAAAGAACAGTGGATTCCTGTTGAGAGAATAGACTGTAAGTGCTGCAGCTTCCCCTCACTGAGACATACATAGAGACTGTTAATGATTTCATGTTCCTGTTTGGAAAATACCTTATGTTGGATGGTTCACTGAATGTTATTTCTTTAATACATGGACTATCAAATACAATGCTGTGTGGATTACTGTCTATGTGGATGCTACATTTCTCAATTGGGATTTCACTTGCTATTCACAAACCCCAATTGAGTGGAGGCACCATTGCTTGTTAGAGATCCTGTCCTGATCACACAGACTATAAAGACTCTGCTCCTAAATATTATACAGGTGGCACGATTATGCCTCAGTAGCTGAAGGAAGTGAAAAGAATAGCTCTACATTTGGAGACACCACTGAGATAAATATCTTGGATCAGGACATTAAGGAACGACCCTGTCACTGTTATCAACAGAAGCTGTGAGACAGTGGGCCCATGAAGAGGGACTGCCACCTAAAAGGACATTTTCTATTTCAGATGTACCTATCACTGTGAGCACCCATAGACTGCAGGCATAGGTGTGTACAGCCTGTTGCATTAGGGTGTGCACCCCATAGTTCAAACACACATGAATGCCACCTGCTGTCACAGGAAGGGGGCTCTGGTGGTGGGAGACAGTTCATTGGGAGCATTTTACAGTACACCCTAAATACGGGTGTAACGTGTTCCTAAAGTTGAACCTAGTCTTTAATATAATGGGGGCATTTACAATGGCCACTGGCACCCCCAACCACCCACCTGGTGCTGCTCCTGGATAATGCTAATGCACATGGGTGATTAGGGTGTGCCCAGGCACACCCGGCACACCCTGTGCACACGCCTATGACTGCAGGAGGCACTACAAGCAAATGAAACCCTGCTCTTGTGGATAAAAGAGAGGCAGATGAGAGTTATAAACTGTATACCCATTATCTCTGTCTCAGTGAGGTTGATTTAACTACTTCCCACTAGTGATGAGCCGAACACCCCCGGGTTCGGTTCGCACCAGAACCCGCGAACGGACCGGAAGTTCGAACGAACATTAGAACCCTATTAAATACAATGGATGCGAACGTTCGAATTCTAAAGTGCTAATTATAACAACTATTATGCATGTTATTGTCCTAAAAAGGGTTTGGGAACCCGGGTTCTGCACCAGGGGACATGTATCAATGCAAAAAGAAGTTTTAAAAACGGTCGTTTTTCGGGAGCAGTCATTTTAATGATGCATAAAGTGAAAAAAAAAAAGTCAAATATTCCTTTAAATATCGTACCTGGGGGGTGTCTAAAGTATGCCTGTGAAGTGCCACGTGTTTCCCGTGTTTAGAACTGTCCCTGCACAAAATGACACTTCTAAAGGAAAAAAAAGCCATTTAAAACTGCTTGCGGCTTTAATGTAATGTCTGGTCCCGGTAATATGGATGAAATTCTTTAAGAAAAATGGCATAGCTACCCCATGACCCCCCCCCCCCCTACCCCAGCCCATTACCAGCCCCTTTGGGTCTTGTATGGATATTAAGGGGAACCCCGCACATAAAATAAAAAAGGCCCTATATACTCTGAACAGCCGTATACAGGCGGTGCATACAAGACAGGGACTGTAGGTTTGTTCTTATGTAGAATCTGTTTGTAATTTTGAACAGGTACATTGTTGAAGTGTAGCTCCAGCCCAAAAATCTATTTTTAAACTTTTTGGAAAACATAGGTAAGGGTTATCACCCCTGTAACATTTGTTTTGCTGTCTGTGCCCCTGTTCAGAACATTTCACCTCACTTTCCGTCCCAATGACAACTGTTTTTGAAATGTGGTGTTTTTCTTGAAACAAGGATTGCTGATAAAGCATCAGTACAGAGGAGACACCTTTCTCCCATATTTATTCTTACAGGAGAGAATTTTCCTTCCTAGTGGTAGATTTCCTCTCACTTCCTGTTGTCTTCTTGCGTTTGCAAGTAGGAGTCGTTTGTAAGTTGGATGTTTGAAAGTAGGGACCTGCCGTATATACTCTGCAGAAATAGGCCCCTTAGTTGTTGGTGTTGGCACAACACTGTAAGCACTCACAGTTACTCTTGGTTGGTGCTGGAACGCCCTGCTGTCAACTATTATATCAGGAATTTTAATTACATATAATTGTTGAACAGTGGTAGTAAAAATTGGGCCTTTGATGGTGGTGCTGGTGCCACAACACTGTAAGCCCTGACAGTTACTCTTGGTGGGTGCAGCAATGGGCCCTGCTGTGAATTATTAGATCAAGAATTGTAATTACATGCCCCTGTTGAACAGGGGCTGAAAAATTGGGCCTTAGGCACTGGTGGCACAACACTGCAACCCCTCACAGATACTGTACTTGGAGCACAGCAATGAGCCCTGTTGCAAAGTATTGCTTCAAAAATTGTAATGACACGCCCCTGTTAAACAGGGGCTGAAAAATTGGGCCTTAGGCACTGGTGGCACAACACTGCAACTCCTCACAGATACTGTACTTGGAGCACAGCAATGAGCCCTGTTGCAAAGTATTGCTTCAAAAATTGTAATTACACGCCCCTGTTAAACAGGGGCTGAAAAATTGGGCGTTAGGCACTGGTGGCGGCACCCATAAACAAAAATGATCTTCCAAGCTATCATCATCAATCGTATCATTGAGGACTCGGAGGAGGAGGATAGGCAGTCAACATAACAGCACAGGCACTCAGCATCAGCATCAGTCTTGAAGGGATGTGACATTTTAAAATCAATTAGTCTGTTATATCAGCATCAGGTGTGTGGTAGCTGGTGGTGATCCAAGACTGGTTCATCTTGATGAAAGTCAGTCGATCAACCGAGTCGGTGGACAGGCGCACCCTGTGATCCGTGACAAATCCTCCAGCAGCACTGAATGTGCGTTCCGAAAGAACGCTGGATGCAGGACAGGCCAGTAGCTCAATTGCATACTGTGCAAGCTCTGGCCAGTGATCCATCCTCAAGACCCAGTAAGCCAGAGGATTTTCGGTGGGGAAGGTGTCCAAGTCTGACCTTGCCCCTAGATATTCCTGCACCATGTTTATCAGACGCTGGCGATGGTTGCTGGAACCAATCATACTTTGGGGCTGCGGACTAAAGAATTGTCTGAACGCATCGGTCAGACGGCCACCTTCCCCACCGCTCCTTCTTTGACTGGCCGAAGCCTCAGCAACTCGTTGTCCAGGACCAGGAGTTTGCAACCTCCCAGTCTCTGGGAACGCGTTGCACAGACCTTTCTGCAAGGCCTCCCGGAGTTGTCTCATCCTCTGCTCCCTCTGCGACGGTAACATAAGGTCCGCAACCTTACCCTTGTACCGTGGATCAAGGAGAGTGGCCAGCCAGTAATGGTCCCTCTCCTTGATCCGAAGAATACGAGGATCCTTCCGCAGACTTTGCAGGATCAGGGAGGCCATGCAGCGTAGGTTTGCTGAGGCATTCGCTCCGGAGTCCTCTGGGTCACTAAGGACGACATGATCCGCAGCCACCTCCTCCCAGCCACGTACAAGTCCACTGGTTTCTTGGGACTGTAAATCATCCCTAAAAGACTGCTGCTGATGATGCTGAGTGCCAGCCTCCACCTCCATGCTGACACAATCCTCCTCCTCCTCCTCCTCCTCCTCCTCTTCCTGTGCGATGGGTGGGACAGAAGGAACACTGTCTGGGTAAAGGGGGCCTTGAGAGGCAAGGAAGTCCTCCTCTTCCTGCCTCTGTTCTGCCTCAAGTGCCCTGTCCATTATTCCACGCAGCGTGTGCTCCAACAGGTGGACAAGAGGTACAGTGTCACTGATGCATGCACTGTCACTGCTCACCATCCTCGTGGCCTCCTCAAATGGTGCCAGGACAGTGCATGCATCCCTGATCATGCCCCACTGGCGTGGAGAAAAAAAACCAAGCTCCCCTGACCCTGTCCTGGTGCCGTAGTCGCACAGGTACTCATTGATGGCCCTCTGCTGCGTGTGCAGCCGCTGCAGCATGGCCAACGTTGAGTTCCACCTGGTGGGCATGTCACATATAAGGCGGTTCTTGGGCAGGTTCAACTCCTTTTGCAGCTCAGCCAGGCGAGCACTGGCATTATAAGATCTGCGGAAATGCACACAGACTTTCCTGGCCTGCCTCAGGACATCCTGTAAGCCCGGGTACCTGCCCAAGAACCGCTGCACCACCAGGTTAAGGACGTGAGCCACACAGGGCACATGGGTCAGTTGTCCCTGTCGGAGGGCGGAGAGGAGGTTGGTGCCATTGTCGCAAACCACCATTCCTGGCTTAAGCTGGCGTGGCGTCAACCACCTCTCGGCCTGGCCCTGCAGAGCAGACAGGACCTCTGCCCCAGTGTGGCTTCTGTCCCCCAAACACACCAGCGCAAGCACGGCATGGCATCTTTTTGCCTGCGTACTTGCGTAGCCCCGTGAACGGCTACGGAGCACCGCTGGTTCATAGGACAAACCACAGGAAGAGGCCATGGAGGAAGAAGAAGAGGAGGGGGTGGAGGAGAGAGGTGTGTCACAACCAGTAGTAGCATTTTGGAGGCGTGGCGGTGGGACAACCTCCAACACTACTGCACCTTGTCCTGAATCCTTCCCAGCTGCCAAAAGAGTGACCCAATGGGCCGTGAAAGAAAGGTAACGTCCCTGTCCATGCCTGCTGGACCATGAGTCAGCGGTAATATGCACCTTACCGCTGACCGCCCTGTCCAGCGAGGCCAAGACATTGCCTTCCACATGCCGGTAGAGAGCCGGAATAGCCTTCCGTGAGAAAAAGTGGCGTTTGGGAACCTGCCACTGAGGAACCGCACATTGCACAAACTCACGGAAGGGGGCCGAGTCTACCAACTGAAAAGGCAGCAGTTGAAGCGCTAGCAATTTAGCCAAGCTAGCATTCAACCGCTGGGCATGTGGATGGCTGGGAGTGAACTTCTTTCGACGGTCCAGCAGCTGGGGCAGGGAAATTTGCCTGCTAGAATCGGACGTCGGTGTACTGCTAGCAGAGTGGGCGCAAGTACTTGGCTGTGACACACCTAATTCTACACCTTCATTCCTCTCAGTGCATGTTTCAGAGAGGACTGAAGTTATAGTGGGGTTGGAGATCCCAGCTGATGCGGTGCAAGGAGAGGTCCGCTTTGTTCTTTGGTGTGGGTCTTTGAGGTAGGCTTGCCAACGAGCTGCATGGCAGGTCAACATATGTCTGGTCAGGCATGTGGTACCCAAGCGGCTGATGTTTTGGCCACGCGATATACGCTTGAGACATATGTTGCAAACAGCAGCTGTGCGATCTGATGCACTAGCCTCAAAAAAGGCCCACACCAAAGAACTTTTTGAATGACGGGCAGAGGCAGCGCCCTGCACAGGCGGAGCTCTGCGGTGTGATTCCGTCGGTGTACTGCCCTTACGCTGGCCACCAAAGGGCATCCTGCCTCGTTGGAGATGTGCCTCCTCCTCATCCTCCTCCTCCTCCTCTCTCCTATTAGGCACCCACGTGGAGTCATTGACCTCATCATCCCCTCCCTCCTCATCACTGGAGCCAATCTGGCAGTATGCTGCAGCTGCTGGAACATGACTGCCAGATTGGTGTCCTTCTTGAGCATCCCCTCTGTCTGCTCTCACGCTACTGCCTTCCTCTAGCTGGGTTTCATCATCAGACCCTTCGAAACGCTGGGCATCCTCCTGGAGCATGTACCCAACACTGTGCTGAAACAGTTCGGGGGACTCCTCAGGAGGAGGACATGGTGGGTCTAGGGAAGGAGTGACTGATGATTTGTCTGACATTGATACCAGGGAAGACGACGCTTTGGCAGCTGCTTTTCCAGTACCCTGAGCCTGGGTGAGAGAGGATGAGGAGGAGGAGGAGGGCTTGGTCATCCACTCTACCAAGTCTTCGGCATGATGTGGCTCAACATGTCCAGCTGCCGAAAAGAAGGACAAGCGTGTCCCATGGCCATGTGCTGATGACAATGCACCGCGTCCACGACCAGCACTGTTGCCCCCAGACACAGAGCCTGCTTGCCCTCTTTTATTGCCTCCTGACTGTCTGCCTCTCCTTGTTTGCCTTCCAGACATTCTAATAGATGGCCTGCAGGGAGATGGGAAAAAAGCAATAAGGGCTACCTTCAGGTGTCCTTCTCTGTCCCTGGAAACAAGGACTTGCAGAGTGAAAGAAAAAAAACACTCTCCCTACCTACAGTTTTCTGTCCCTAGAAAAAATGTTTTTTTTAATCACAATATAGCACAAGGAAAATTAACTCACTGTCCTTACAGGTCCCTGGAAACAAGGACTTGCAGAGTGAAAGAAAAAAAACACTCTCCCTACCTACAGTTTTCTGTCCCTAGAAAAAAATGTTTTTTTTAATCACAATATAGCAAAAGGACAATTCACTCACTGTCCTTCCAGGTCCCTGGAAACAAGGACTTGCAGAGTGAAAGAAACTGACACTGTCCCTACCTAGAGTTTTCTGTCCCTGGAATAAATGTTTTTTTCAGCACAATATAGCACAAGGACAATTAACTCACTGTCCTTACAGGTCCCTGGAAACAAGGACTTGCAGAGTGAAAGAAAAAAAATACTCTCCCTACCTACAGTTTTCTGTCCCTAGAAAAAAATGTTTTTTTTAATCACAATATAGCAAAAGGACAATTCACTCACTGTCCTTCCAGGTCCCTGGAAACAAGGACTTGCAGAGTGAAAGAAACTGACACTGTCCCTACCTAGAGTTTTCTGTCCCTAGAATAAATGTTTTTTTTAATCACAATATAGCAAAAGGACAATTCACTCACTGTCCTTCCAGGTCCCTGGAAACAAGGACTTGCAGAGTGAAAGAAACTGACACTGTCCCTACCTAGAGTTTTCTGTCCCTAGAATAAATGTTTTTTTTAATCACAATATAGCACAAGGAAAATTAACTCACTGTCCTTACAGGTCCCTGGAAACAAGGACTTGCAGAGTGAAAGAAAAAAAACACTCTCCCTACCTACAGTTTTCTGTCCCTAGAAAAAAATGTTTTTTTTAATCACAATATAGCAAAAGGACAATTCACTCACTGTCCTTCCAGGTCCCTGGAAACAAGGACTTGCAGAGTGAAAGAAACTGACACTGTCCCTACCTAGAGTTTTCTGTCCCTAGAATAAATGTTTTTTTTAATCACAATATAGCACAAGGAAAATTAACTCACTGTCCTTACAGGTCCCTGGAAACAAGGACTTGCAGAGTGAAAGAAAAAAAACACTCTCCCTACCTACAGTTTTCTGTCCCTAGAAAAAAATGTTTTTTTTTATCACAATATAGCAAAAGGACAATTCACTCACTGTCCTTCCAGGTCCCTGGAAACAAGGACTTGCAGAGTGAAAGAAACTGACACTGTCCCTACCTAGAGTTTTCTGTCCCTGGAATAAATGTTTTTTTCAGCACAATATAGCACAAGGACAATTAACTCACTGTCCTTACAGGTCCCTGGAAACAAGGACTTGCAGAGTGAAAGAAAAAAAATACTCTCCCTACCTACAGTTTTCTGTCCCTAGAAAAAAATGTTTTTTTTAATCACAATATAGCAAAAGGACAATTCACTCACTGTCCTTCCAGGTCCCTGGAAACAAGGACTTGCAGAGTGAAAGAAACTGACACTGTCCCTACCTAGAGTTTTCTGTCCCTAGAATAAATGTTTTTTTTAATCACAATATAGCAAAAGGACAATTCACTCACTGTCCTTCCAGGTCCCTGGAAACAAGGACTTGCAGAGTGAAAGAAACTGACACTGTCCCTACCTAGAGTTTTCTGTCCCTAGAATAAATGTTTTTTTTAATCACAATATAGCACAAGGAAAATTAACTCACTGTCCTTACAGGTCCCTGGAAACAAGGACTTGCAGAGTGAAAGAAAAAAAACACTCTCCCTACCTACAGTTTTCTGTCCCTAGAAAAAAATGTTTTTTTTTATCACAATATAGCAAAAGGACAATTCACTCACTGTCCTTCCAGGTCCCTGGAAACAAGGACTTGCAGAGTGAAAGAAACTGACACTGTCCCTACCTAGAGTTTTCTGTCCCTGGAATAAATGTTTTTTTCAGCACAATATAGCACAAGGACAATTAACTCACTGTCCTTACAGGTCCCTGGAAACAAGGACTTGCAGAGTGAAAGAAAAAAAATACTCTCCCTACCTACAGTTTTCTGTCCCTAGAAAAAAATGTTTTTTTTAATCACAATATAGCAAAAGGACAATTCACTCACTGTCCTTCCAGGTCCCTGGAAACAAGGACTTGCAGAGTGAAAGAAACTGACACTGTCCCTACCTAGAGTTTTCTGTCCCTAGAATAAATGTTTTTTTTAATCACAATATAGCAAAAGGACAATTCACTCACTGTCCTTCCAGGTCCCTGGAAACAAGGACTTGCAGAGTGAAAGAAACTGACACTGTCCCTACCTAGAGTTTTCTGTCCCTAGAATAAATGTTTTTTTTAATCACAATATAGCACAAGGAAAATTAACTCACTGTCCTTACAGGTCCCTGGAAACAAGGACTTGCAGAGTGAAAGAAAAAAAACACTCTCCCTACCTACAGTTTTCTGTCCCTAGAAAAAAATGTTTTTTTTAATCACAATATAGCAAAAGGACAATTCACTCACTGTCCTTCCAGGTCCCTGGAAACAAGGACTTGCAGAGTGAAAGAAACTGACACTGTCCCTACCTAGAGTTTTCTGTCCCTGGAATAAATGTTTTTTTCAGCACAATATAGCACAAGGACAATTAACTCACTGTCCTTACAGGTCCCTGGAAACAAGGACTTGCAGAGTGAAAGAAAAAAAATACTCTCCCTACCTACAGTTTTCTGTCCCTAGAAAAAAATGTTTTTTTTAATCACAATATAGCAAAAGGACAATTCACTCACTGTCCTTCCAGGTCCCTGGAAACAAGGACTTGCAGAGTGAAAGAAACTGACACTGTCCCTACCTAGAGTTTTCTGTCCCTAGAATAAATGTTTTTTTTAATCACAATATAGCACAAGGAAAATTAACTCACTGTCCTTACAGGTCCCTGGAAACAAGGACTTGCAGAGTGAAAGAAAAAAAATACTCTCCCTACCTACAGTTTTCTGTCCCTAGAAAAAAATGTTTTTTTTAATCACAATATAGCAAAAGGACAATTCACTCACTGTCCTTCCAGGTCCCTGGAAACAAGGACTTGCAGAGTGAAAGAAACTGACACTGTCCCTACCTAGAGTTTTCTGTCCCTGGAATAAATGTTTTTTTCAGCACAATATAGCACAAGGACAATTAACTCACTGTCCTTACAGGTCCCTGGAAACAAGGACTTGCAGAGTGAAAGAAAAAAAATACTCTCCCTACCTACAGTTTTCTGTCCCTAGAAAAAAATGTTTTTTTTAATCACAATATAGCAAAAGGACAATTCACTCACTGTCCTTCCAGGTCCCTGGAAACAAGGACTTGCAGAGTGAAAGAAACTGACACTGTCCCTACCTAGAGTTTTCTGTCCCTAGAATAAATGTTTTTTTTAATCACAATATAGCAAAAGGACAATTCACTCACTGTCCTTCCAGGTCCCTGGAAACAAGGACTTGCAGAGTGAAAGAAACTGACACTGTCCCTACCTAGAGTTTTCTGTCCCTAGAATAAATGTTTTTTTTAATCACAATATAGCACAAGGAAAATTAACTCACTGTCCTTACAGGTCCCTGGAAACAAGGACTTGCAGAGTGAAAGAAAAAAAACACTCTCCCTACCTACAGTTTTCTGTCCCTAGAAAAAAATGTTTTTTTTAATCACAATATAGCAAAAGGACAATTCACTCACTGTCCTTCCAGGTCCCTGGAAACAAGGACTTGCAGAGTGAAAGAAACTGACACTGTCCCTACCTAGAGTTTTCTGTCCCTGGAATAAATGTTTTTTTCAGCACAATATAGCACAAGGACAATTAACTCACTGTCCTTACAGGTCCCTGGAAACAAGGACTTGCAGAGTGAAAGAAAAAAAATACTCTCCCTACCTACAGTTTTCTGTCCCTAGAAAAAAATGTTTTTTTTAATCACAATATAGCAAAAGGACAATTCACTCACTGTCCTTCCAGGTCCCTGGAAACAAGGACTTGCAGAGTGAAAGAAACTGACACTGTCCCTACCTAGAGTTTTCTGTCCCTAGAATAAATGTTTTTTTTAATCACAATATAGCAAAAGGACAATTCACTCACTGTCCTTCCAGGTCCCTGGAAACAAGGACTTGCAGAGTGAAAGAAACTGACACTGTCCCTACCTAGAGTTTTCTGTCCCTAGAATAAATGTTTTTTTTAATCACAATATAGCAAAAGGACAATTCACTCACTGTCCTTCCAGGTCCCTGGAAACAAGGACTTGCAGAGTGAAAGAAACTGACACTGTCCCTACCTAGAGTTTTCTGTCCCTAGAATAAATGTTTTTTTTAATCACAATATAGCAAAAGGACAATTCACTCACTGTCCTTCCAGGTCCCTGGAAACAAGGACTTGCAGAGTGAAAGAAACTGACACTGTCCCTACCTAGAGTTTTCTGTCCCTAGAATAAATGTTTTTTTTTAAGCACACTATAGCAGAAGCACAAAACACACTGACACTCTCCCTACCTATCCTTCTCTTTCCCTAAACTAAAGGAATCCAGGTTAAGCAAGAAAGAAATAACAGTCACTGTCCCTGCCTATGCTACTCTATCCCTGCTCCGGAACACACTACACTAGGCCGCCGTGCTGGCGGCCTTTTATAGTGTGGGGCGTGTACTAAACACCCTCAGCAATAATTGGCCACAGGCATCCTGCCTGTGGCCAATCATTGCTCTCCTCGCTGCCGGCGCTGTGATTGGCCAAGCATGCGGGGTCACAGTGCATGCTTGGCCAATCACAGCGCCTGGATGACACTGCGATGGCGTAGTGCATTGTGGGCCGTTCGCGTCACTCGAATTTGGCGCGAACGGCCCAAATCGTTCGATCTTCGTCGAACGATCGAACAGCCAATGTTCGAGTCGAACGTATGTTCGACTCGAACACGAAGCTCATCCCTACTTCCCACCCGGCCACTGCACATATACGGCCGGGTGGGTGCTCTCTCCTTCTGAGTGGACATTCAGGAACGTCCCTCAGAAGGAAAGGGATCGCGTACATGATCATTTGCGTACATATGTCCGTGATCACACGAACCAATTATTATACACTTAACGGAATTTTTTTTTACCAAAAACATGTAGTAGAATACATTTTGGCTTAAATTTATGACAAAATTAGATTTTATTGGATTTTTTTTTAAATAGAAAGACAAAAATATATATTTTTTTACAAATTTCCGCTCTTTTTTGGCTTATATAGCAAAAAATCGCAAAAAATAAAAAAACGAGGTCGTGAATAAATACCACCAAAAGAAAGCTCTATTTGTGTGAACAAAATGATAAATATTTCATTTGGGTACAATGTAGCATGACTGCGCAATTGTCATTGAAAATGCGAGAGCGCTGAAAGCTGAAAATTGGTCTGGGAAGGAAGGGGGCGAAAGTGCCCAGTATTGATGTGGTTAAATCCAGTTAAAGGGTCCTTTTGCATATATCCAAAGGGGGCTGAAGTAATTGGTTGTGTTGTAGTATTTCCAAGAAATCTCACCTCCAGTAAGGTGGAAGTTACCAGCCCTGCCTGCAAAGTGTGAACCATCAAATACAACTGCTTCATCAGGAGAAACTCTAATGTTGACTGCTACAGCCGCTAAGCAGGAACAAATATTGAGCATCTGCTGCTAAAAGCCACTGAAGTCATTGCTCATAATTTACATGATGATTCTTATCACAAATTAAAGGCTTTTTCAGGGGTGCTCCCTGTCCCCGCTGGTGAAGAAAGCTTTGAGGTGTGGAAAGATTTTGCACAACAAGTGATAGAGGAATGAACCTGTTTAGAGGAAAAGAAAAAACAACGCATCATGAAAAGTTTAAGACCACCAGCATCCATTATCATTACAGCTTACAAGGACACTGTCACGGGGATGCTATACACAGACATCCAATACAGGTGATCAGATCATTGAGCTGCACTTTAAGGAATCAGGAACAGAGTAAGTGAAAATATATATATTTATTAAAGATAAAGGCACACGTGTAATCAAACAACAGCAAACCATAAGCAAGAAATTAATACAAGAGAACACAACAAACCCCAAAACAACCTAATCTAACTATCTAACTAATATATACAAGTAAAGGGAACACACATACATAAACAAGGCAGGGACGAGAGACAAGGGGAGCAGAAGGCCAGATACTGGGAGCAGTCAGCAAGGGGGAGCTGGAAGCTGGTATCAGGGTAAAGGTATCAGGGGACAGGTCTCAGGGGACAGGGTACAAGGATCAGAGTCCAGAACAAGGCAGGGAACGGATCAGGTTCAGGTTCAGGTTCAGGCAACGGATCAGGTTCAGGCAGGGACCAGGCTTACAGAAGGAATTCTGGAGCAATGAGCCTTGGTTAAGGGCGGGTTTATATAGTCCAGCAGACCCAGATCAGGTGTGCTTGATGGCTGGTAGAAAGTCTTGGTGAGGAGACACCCGCTGGTGGCCACCAGAACTACACCCACTGCTGCCGAATGCAACAGTGCCACCAGCAGGTGAGCCCAGTAATGACACCATTCCTGACAGACACTCCATGTGAGTACCAGTGCTTAAGATAGAATATATTGATATTATGACAGATGCTTATGGACTGCACCGTGACCCTAATCAGATGCTTTCTGATTTTAAACAGACAAAGAATAAAGAGGGAGAGGCTGTTTCTGTGTTTGTGAGGAGGCTAGAAATGCTTCCAGGGAGATTGCTCACTGAAAAGGTAATCTTTCCTACAGATGTTGACAGGGGCTATGGCCACATCACCCAATGTCACCGGTCCTGAAAGTTGTTTTGAGAGATAGAAACGTTACTTTCACTGAAACTATGACTGAAGTAAAGAAACAGGAGTCTGATATCCTTTTTAGTACCCCTTCTAACAGGGCCGGCCCTACCATGGGACCCGATGGTACCCCGGTCCCAGGCGGCACTTTAAGGGGGGCGGCAAATTGCCGCCCGTCAGCCAGCGACATTCCGTGTCTCCTACTGATTTTCCTTTCCTGTGTCCCCGATTTTCCAGCCGCCATGTTTAGTGTCCGGCGCCCTGTGATTGGACGAATGGGGGTCATGTGCGGCGTGGGGCTGGCCTGTCAGCGATCGCTCTAGAAGTCCCGCCTCCGCACATGACCGCCATACGCCCAATCACAGTGCGCCGGGAAACACGAACATGGTGGCGGGAGACAAGCACTGGAAGTGTGAGCTGTCTTCGCCTCCGCCTGTCCCTCTGCTTTGTTACGGCGCGGTGGAGATGGGATCATGGAGGTGCAGGCGTGCAGCGTCTGACACCATGGAGCGGGCTGCGGGTGGATGGCGCTGGGGGGAAGTTGGGACGCCAAAGCAGTTCTGCACATCCAGTGCTGAGGTCCGGAGGAGAGTCCTGGTGAAGAGCAGACAAAGGTAAGGAGGACTCAAAGGATGGATTTGCACCGAGCTGTGGGGAGGGGGTCGGGTGTGAGTACTGCAGGAAGTAGGACTCCTACTGTAGGAGTCAGGTGGGTCTGTGTAGTAGGTCAGTGTAGGTGTAAGGTCGGTGGGTCAGTGTATGTGTCAGTCAGTGTAATAGTCAGTGTTGCTGTCAGGTCAGTGTAATGTGAGTAGTGCAGGATGTAGGAGTGAGGTAGGTGTCAGGTAGGTCAGTGTAGGTGTCAGGTAGGTCAGTGTAGGGGTCAGTGTAATGGTCATGTAGGTCAGGTGGGTCAGTGTAATGTGAGTAGTTCAGGAAGTAGGGGTCAGTGTAGGGGTCAGGGTAGGGGTCAGTGTAGGGGTCAGGGTAATGGTCATGTGGGTCAGTGTAATGTGAGTAGTTCAGGAAGTAGGGGTCAGTGTAGGGGTCAGGGTAGGGGTCAGTGTAGGGGTCAGGGTAATGGTCATGTGGGTCAGTGTAATGTGAGTAGTGCAGGAAGTAGGAGTCAGGTGGGTCAGTGTAATGTGAGTAGTTCAGGAAGTAGGGGTCAGTGTAGGGGTCAGGGTAGGGGTCAGTGTAGGGGTCAGGGTAATGGTCATGTGGGTCAGTGTAATGTGAGTAGTTCAGGAAGTAGGGGTCAGTGTAGGGGTCAGGGTAGGGGTCAGGGGTCAGGGTAATGGTCATGTGGGTCAGTGTAATGTGAGTAGTGCAGGAAGTAGGAGTCAGGTGGGTCAGTGTAATGTGAGTAGTTCAGGAAGTAGGGGTCAGTGTAGGGGTCAGGGTAGGGGTCAGTGTAGGGGTCAGGGTAATGGTCATGTGGGTCAGTGTAATGTGAGTAGTGCAGGAAGTAGGAGTCAGGTGGGTCAGTGTAATGTGAGTAGGGTAGGGGTCAGGGTAGGGGTCAGGGTAGGGGTCAGTGTAGGGGTCAGTGTAGGGGTCAGAGTAATGGTCATGTAGGTCAGGTGGGTCAGTGTAATGTGAGTAGTGCAGGAAGTAGGGGTCAGTGTAGGGGTCAGGGTAGGGGTCAGTGTAGGGGTCAGGGTAATGGTCATGTGGGTCAGTGTAATGTGAGTAGTGCAGGAAGTAGGAGTCAGGTGGGTCAGTGTAATGTGAGTAGGGTAGGGGTCAGGGTAGGGGTCAGGGTAGGGGTCAGGGTAATGGTCATGTAGGTCAGGTGGGTCAGTGTAATGTGAGTAGTGCAGGAAGTAGGAGTCAGGTGGATCAGTGCATGTGTCACGTAGGTGTGTCAGGGGGTCAGTGTAGGGGTCAGATAGGTCACATGTGTTCAAAAAATGTGCAGCGCTATGTGGTTAAAACCATGTGTGAAATAAATGTTAAACCTTGAAATGTGAAAAATTAATATATGAAAAATTAATTAAAAAGAAAACTAATGCAGAGTCCAAAAAGAACACAACATAGTCCGTGAAGAGTTAATTCCAAAAGCAAATCCATGAAGGGTTAAGGGCTGTAGCCAATAAAGAGACTAGGGTCTAGTGGAGCATAATAAAATAAAAATAAACATTTCTTGATCAGTTAAGGTCGATATGTATTCTTCTACATATGTTTGGTAAAAAAAATGCAATGTGTATATTGATTAGTTCGCGCAAAAGTTATACCGTCTACAAAATAGAGGATAGATTTATGGCATTTTTATTATTATTATTTTTTTTTTACTAGTGTAGCGGGGTCTGGTGATCTGCGATTTTTAGCTAGACTGTGACATTGCGGTGGACAGATTAGACACTTTTGACACTTTTTTGGGACCAGTGACATTTATACAGCGATCTGTGCTATAAAAATGCACTGATTAATGTGTAAATGTCACTGGCAGGAAAGGGGTTAAATGTGTTCCCTGGGAGGTGTTTCTAACTGGGGGGGATGGGACTGACTGTAGGAGGAGAGAGATCTCTGTTCCTAATCACTAGGAAGAGCAGATCTGTCTCTCCTCCCCTGTCAGAATAGGGATCTGTCTGTTTACATTAACAGATCCCCGTTCTGGCTCTCTGGAGCGATCGCGGCCACCAGCCACGCACAGGTCCTTTTATACTCCTTTACATGTATAGAGCCATGACAGGTCCACTTTAGTTATCATGATATAAAATAATGAATGTGGGGTATTTGGTGGGCGTGATTTTTTTTTGGGGGGGGGCAGCATTTAATTCTTGGTACCAGGCAGCACAATGTCTTGGGCCGGCACTGCCTTCTAAGAGCAAAGTTAAACAGACTTCTTTGGTTGAGCACAAAAAATGATACTGTTACTAAAAACAACAAAGTGGGTAGACTCCCACAGCCTAGAGCTCGATCTGCTGATAAAACCTCCAGTGATAAGCCTCTCTTCCACATGAAATGTTTCTTCTGTGAACAAGTAGGCCACACAGTTCGTCAGTGTCCACTGCTGGCTGATAGTTCTGAAATTCACAGTAAAGCTGGACATATGTACAAAATAAAACAGAGAAAATCAAGAAAACAAATGTTTACCAAGCTATCTGGGATAGACCGCAGATGTTCTTTCAATTTGTTTGTTAATAATATACCCACTACTGCTCTGTTTGATACTGGTTCTCAGCTGACTATCTTCAATCAGCGACACATAAACCTCCCTTTGCAACCTGTGGACACTATGCCTGTTTATGATGTGGGAGCCCTCCACCTGGGGGTAACGAGTATGCTCCTATGACTGTGGTTCCAATGTTGAAGCCATTGAGGCTGCTTTCATATGGTTTCTTTAGCCCCAACAGGGAACTCCTCTACCTTCACTGCCTGTTGCTCCAGAGCTTCAAAATATCTGCCAAACCTTTGCTCCTGATTAGTGATGAGCCGAACACCCCCCGGGTTCGGTTCGCACCAGAACCCGCGAACGGACCGAAAGTTCGCACGAACTTTAGAACCCTATTAAATACAATGGATGCGAACGTTCGAAATCTAAAGTGCTAATTATAATGACTATTATGCATGTTATTGTCCTAAAAAGGGTTTGGGAACCCGGGTTCTGCACCAGGGGACATGTATCAATGCAAAAAGAAGTTTTAAAAACGGCCTTTTTTCGGGAGCAGTCATATTAACCACTTGACCACTGGGCACTTAAACCCCCTTAATAACCAGACCAATTTTCAGCTTTTGGTGCTCTCACATTTTGAATGACAATTACTCAGTCATACAACACTGTACCCATATGAAATTTTTGTCCTTTTTTTCATACAAATAGAGCTTTCTTTTGGTGGTATTTAATCACTGTTGGGTTTTTTATTTTTTGCGCTATAAGAGAAAAAAGACTGAAAATTCTGTAAAAAAATGTTGTTTTTTTTTTCGTTTCCGTTATAAAATTTTGCAAATTACTATTTTTTCTTCATAAATTTTGGCCAAAATTTATACTGCTACATATCTTTGGTAAAAATAAGTACAAATTGGTGCATATTATTTGGTCTTTGTGAAAGTTATAGAGTCCACAAGCTATGGTGCCAATATCTGAAAATTGATCACACCTGAAGTACTGACGGCCTATCTCATTTCTTGAGACCCCAACATGCCAGAAAAGTACAAATACCCCCCAAATGACCCCTTTTTGGAAAGAAGACATTCCAAGGTATTCAGAAAGAGGCATTGTGAGTTTTTTGAAGTTGTCATTTTTTCCCACAATTCTTTGCAAAATCAAGATTTTTTTTTCTCTTTTTTTTTCCACAAAATTGTCATATTAGCAGGTTATTTCTCACACACAGCATATGCATACCACAAATTACACCCCAAAACACATTCTGCTATTCCTCCCGAGTATGGCGATACCACATGTGTGAGACTTTTACACAGCGTGGCCACATACAGAGGCCCAACATGCAGGGAGCCCCTTCAGGCGTTCTGGAGCACCGAGGCCAATTCTGACATTTCTCTCCTACATGTAAAAATCATCATTTATTTGCTATAAAATTACATAGAACCCCAAAACATTATATATGTTTTTTTAGCAAAGACCTTAGAGAATATAATGGTGGTTGTTGCAATTTTTTATCTCGCACGATATTTGCGCAGCAATTTTTTTAACGCGCTTTTTACGGAAAAAAAATGTTTTGTGCTTAAAAAAACAAAAAAAAACAGTAAAGTTAGCCCAATGTTTTTGCATAATGTGAAAGATGAAGTTACGCTGAGTAAATAGAAACCTAACATGTCACCCTTAAAAATTGTACACGCTTGTGGAATGGCGCCAAACTTCGCTACTTAAAAATCCCCATAGGCGACGCTTTAAATATTTTTACTGGTTACATGTTTTGAGTTACAGAGGATGTCTAGGGCCAAAATAATTGCTCTCGCTCTAACGTTCGCAGAGATACCTCACATGTGTGGTTTGAAAACCGTTTTCATATGTGGGCGGGACTTACGTATGCGTTCGCTTCTGTATGCAAGCTCACGGGGACAGGGGCGCTTTAAAAAAAATATATTTTTTTATTGTTCATTTTACTTTATTTATTTTAGTTTGACATGTTTTTCCGCCCCAAATTTTTTTTTGATCACTTTTATACCTATTACAAGGAACATAAACATCCCTTGTAATAGGAATATGGCATGACAGGTCATCTTTACAGTGAGATATGGGGTCAATAAGACCCCACATCTCACCTCTAGGCTGGGAAGCCTGAAAAAAAAATAAAAAAATCCTGGCTTTGATCGTAGCGGTGAGTCGGTAGAAGCACCGGAGGGCGGCGGGGGGGGGGGGGCATCCCCTCTCGCCTCCCGTAAGAATGATCAAGCGGCGGAACAGACACTATGATTGTTGTTATGGTGTAGGGAATCGCCGGCTGAAAAAGCTAATATCTGAATGATGCCTGTAGCTGCAAGCATCATTCAGATATCCCCGCACAAAGTCAAGGACGTCATATGACGGCCGGCGGGCGGGAAGTGGTTATTGCAGAGTATTGCCGGGCATTGCGGAGTATGGCAGGGCATTGCGGAGTATGGCAGGGCATTGCGGAGTATGGCAGGGCATTGCGAAGTATGGCAGGGCATTGCGGAGTATGGCATGGTAGTGCGGAGTATGGCAGGGTATTGCGGAGTATGGCAGGGTATTGCATGGGGTATTGCACAGGGGGTATTGCACAGGGTATTGCAGAGTATTGCGCAGGGTATTGCAGAGTATTGCACAGGGTGTATTGTGCAGGGTATTGCAGAGTATTGTGCAGGGTATTGCAGAGTATTGTGCAGGGTATTGCGCAGGGTATTGCAGAGTATTGCGCAGGGTATTGCAGAGTATTTTGCAGAGTATTGTGCAGGGTATTGCGCAGGGTATTGCAGAGTATTGTGCAGGGTATTGCGCAGGGTATTGCAGAGTATTTTGCAGAGTATTGCGCAGGGTATTGCATGGTATTGCAGAGTATTGCGCAGGGTATTGCAGAGTATTTTGCAGGGTATTGCGCAGGGTATTGCAGAGTATTGCGCAGGGTATTGCAGAGTATTGCGCAGGGTATTGCAGAGTATTGCACCAGGGTATTGCAGAGTATTGCACCAGGGTATTGCAGAGTATTGCAGAGTTTTGCGCAGAGTATTGCACCAGGGTATTGCAGAGTATTGCACCAGGGTATTGCAGAGTATTGCACCAGGGTATTGCAGAGTATTGCAGGGTATTTTGCAGAGTATTGGCAGGGTATTTTGCAGAGTATTGCACAGGGATGGCTGAGCAGGGATGGATGGATGGCTGGATCTGTGACTGCAATTGTCACAGATCCAGCCCACAGTGCTGCTGCTGCCATCCGCTCTCTCCCCCTCCCCTCTCACACTGTACCGATCGGTACAGAGAGGGGAGAGAGGAACCGGCGTCATCACATGACGCCGGTCTGTTTACAAGTGATTGCTCCGTCATTTGACGGAGCGATCACGTGGTAAACGGCCGCTATCAGCGGTGATTTACCGCGATTCATGATCTGCCGGGTCCACGGAGTTTCCCGTGTGCGCGCCCCAGGGAGCGCGATTCTGGGAGGACGTTATATAACGTCCTCCCAGAGTTAAGCAACCACCTTGTCGACGTTATTTGTCGGCAGGTGGTTGTTAACTGGTTAATGATGCATAAAGTGAAAAAAAAAGAGTCAAATATTCCTTTTAAATATCGTACCTGGGGGGTGTCTAAAGTATGCCTGTGAAGTGCCACGTGTTTCCAGTGTTTAGAACTGTCCCTGCACAAAATTACATTTCTAAAGGAAAAAAAGCCATTTAAAACTGCTTGCGGCTTTAATGTAATGTCTGGTCCCGGTAATATGGATGAAAATCTTTAAGAAAAATGGCATAGCTACCCCATCACAGCCCCCCCCCCCCTACCCCAGCCCATTACCAGCCCCTTTGGGTCTTGTATGGATATTAAGGGGAACCCCGCACACAAAATAAAAAAGGCCCTATATACTCTGAACAGCCGTATACAGGCGGTGCATACAAGACAGGGACTGTAGGTTTGTTCTTATGTAGAATCTGTTTGTAATTTTGAACAGGTACATTGTTTAAGTGTAGCTCCAGCCAAAAAATCTATTTTTAAGCTTTTTGGAAAACATAGGGAAGGGTTATCACCCCTGTAACATTTGTTTTGCTGTCTGTGCAGTGTGCACCTGTTCAGAACAGTTCACCTCACTTTCCATCCTAATGACAAATGTTTTTTGAAAATTTGGGGTTTTTATTGAAACAAGAATTGGTGATAAAGCATCAGTGGAGAGGAGACACTTTTTTCCCCATATTAACTCTTACAGGAGAGAATTTGCCTTCCTAGGGGTAGATTTCCTCTCACTTCCTGTTGTATCCTTCCGTTTGCAAGGAGGAGTCGTTTGTAAGTTGGATGTTTGAAAGTAGGGGCCTGCCGTATATACTCAGCTGAAATTTGCCCCTTACATGTTGGTGTTGCCACAACACTGTGAGCCCTCACAGTTACTCTTGGTGGGCGCATGAATGGGCCCTGCTGTGAATTATTAGATCAAGAATTGTAATTGCATGCCCCTGTTGAACAGGGGCTGAAAAATTGGGCCTTTGGTGGTGGTGGTGGTGGTGTTGACACAACACTGTAAGGCCTCACAGTTACTCTTGGTGGGCGCAGGAATGGGCCCTGCTGTGAATTATTAGATCAAGAATTGTAATTACATGCCCCTGTTAAACAGGGGCAGAAAAATTGGGCCTTAGGCCTCGTACACACGACCGAGTTTCTCGGCAAGAACCAGCAAGAAACTTGCTGGCAGAGATGTCTTGCCGAGAAATTCGTTCGTGTGTATGGTTTCTCGTCAAGAAAACCGACAAGTAATCTCGACGAGAAAATAGAGAACCTGCTCTCTATTTTCTCGTCGAGATTCTCGTCGGCATGTTTCTCGACGAGAAAAGTGAGTGTGTGTACACTTACCTGTCCTCCGGGAAGCCCGCGCATGTTCGAAATTAATTCGACACATGCGCGGTAGCTTCCTAGGCATAGGTAGGGTATACCAAGATGGCGGCGACGGCATCGAATGTGACAAGCGCATGCTCGTCGTAGTCGATGACGTCACCGCGTACGCTCCATTCAAAGAACCGCGGGTTCTTTGAATCGAGCGTCTGTACACTTGGGCGGGACAAGTTTCTTGTCCAAGAATCTCGTCGAAAAAAACGACATGTTTTTTTCGACGAGAATCTCGGCCGTGTGTACGAGGCTATAGGCACTGGTGCCACAACACTGCAACCCCTCACAGATACTGTACTTGGAGCACAGCAATGAGCCCTATTGCAAAGTATTGCATCAAAAATTTTAATTACACGCCCCTGTTAAACAGGGGCTGAAAAATTGGGCCTTAGCCACTGGTGCTGGTGCCACGACACTGCAACCTCTCCCAGATACTCTAGTTGGAGTGCAGGAATGAGCCCTGCTGCAAAGCATTGCATAAAAAATTGTAATTACATGCCCCTGTTAAACAGCAGCAGAAAAATTGGGCCTTAGGCACTGGTGCCACAACACTGCAACCCCTCACAGATACTGTACTTGGAGCACAGCAATGAGCCTTGTTGCAAAGTATTGCATCAAAAATTGTAATTACACGCCCCTGTTAAACAGGGGCTGAAAAATTGGGTCTTAGCCACTTGTGCTGGTGCCACGACACTGCAACCTCTCCCAGATACTCTAGTTGGAGTGCAGGAATGAGCCCTGCTGCAAAGCATTGCATAAAAAATTGTAATTACATGCCCCTGTTAAACAGGGGCTGAAAAATTGGGCCTTAGCCACTGGTGGCGGCACCCAGAAACAAAAATGTTCTTCCAAGCTATCATCATCAATCGGATCATTGAGGAGGAGGATAGTCAGTCAACATAACAGGACAGTCTCTCAGCATCAGCATAAGTCTTGAAGGGATGTGACATTTGAAAATAAATTAGTCTGTTATATCAGCTTCAGGTGTTTGGTAGCTGGTGGTGATCCAAGACTGGTTCATCTTTATGAAGGTCAGTCGATCAACCGAGTCGGTGGACAGGCGCACCCTGTGATCCGTGACACATCCTCCAGCAGCACTGAATGTGCGTTCTGAAAGAACGCTGGATGCAGGACAGGTCAGTAGCTCAATTGCATACTGTGCAAGCTCTGGCCAGTGATCCATCCTCAAGACCCAGTAAGCCAGAGGATTTTCGGTGGGGAAGGTGTCCAAGTCTGACCTTGCCCCTAGATATTCCTGCACCATGTATATCAGACGCTGGCGATGGTTGCTCGAACCGATCATACCTTGGGGCTGCGGACTAAAGAATTGTCTGAACGCATCGGTCAGACAGCCACCTTCCCCACCGCTCCTTCTTTGACTGACCGAAGCCTCAGCAACTCGTTGTCCAGGACCAGGAGTTTGTAACCTCCCAGTCTCTGGGAACGCGTTGCACAGACCTTTCTGCAAGGCCTCCCGGAGTTGTCTTATTCTCTGCTCCCTCTGCGACGGTAAGATAAGGTCCGCAACCTTACCCTTGTACCGTGGATCAAGAAGAGTGGCCAGCCAGTAATGGTCCCTCTCCTTGATTCGAAGAATACGAGGATCCTTCCGCAGACTTTGCAGAATCAGGGAGGCCATGCAGCGTAGGTTAGCTGAGGCATTCGGTCCGGAGTCCTCTGGGTCACTAAGGACGACACCCGCAGCCACCTCCTCCCAGCCACGTACAAGTCCACTGGTTTCTTGGGACTGTAAATCATCCCTAAAAGACTGCTGCTGATGATGCTGAGTGCCAGGCTCCACCTCCATGCTGACACAATCCTCCTCCTCCTCCTCCTCTTCCTGTGCGATGGGTGGGACAGAAGGAACACTGTCTGGGTAAAGGGGGCCTTGAGAGGCAAGGAAGTCCTCCTCTTCCTGCCTCTGTTCTGCCTCAAGTGCCCTGTCCATTATTCCACGCAGCGTATGTTCCAACAGATGGACAAGAGGTACAGTGTCACTGATGCATGCACTGTCACTGCTCACCATCCTCGTGGCCTCCTCAAATGGTGCCAGGACAGTGCATGCATCCCTGATCATGCCCCACTGGCGTGGTGAAAAAAACCCGAGCTCCCCTGACCCTGTCCTGGTGCCGTAGTCGCACAGGTACTCATTGATGGCCCTCTGCTGCGTGTGCAGCCGCTGCAGCATGGCCAACGTTGAGTTCCACCTGGTGGGCATGTCACATATAAAGCGGTTCTTGGGCAGGTTCAACTCCTTTTGCAGCTCAGCCAGGCGAGCACTGGCATTATAAGATCTGCGGAAATGCACACAGACTTTCCTGGCCTGCCTCAGGACATCCTGTAAGCCTGGGTACCTGCCCAAGAACCGCTGCACCACCAGGTTAAGGACGTGAGCCACACAGGGCACATGGGTCAGTTGTCCCTGTCGGAGGGGGGAGAGGAGGTTGGTGCCATTGTCGCAAACCACCATTCCTGGCTTAAGCTGGCGTGGCATCAACCACCTCTTGGCCTGCCCCTGCAGAGCAGACAGAACCTCTGCCCCAGTGTGGCTCCTGTCCCCCAAACACACCAGCGCAAGCACGGCATGGCATCTTTTTGCCTGCGTACTTGCGTAGCCCCTTGAACGCCTACGGAGCACCGCTGGTTTCGAGGACAAAGCACAGGAAGAGGCCATGGAGGAAGAAGAAGAGGAGGGGGTGGAGGAGAGAGGTGTGTCACAACCAGTAGTAGCATTTTGGAGGTGTGGCGGCGGAACAACCTCCAACACTACTGCACCTTGTCCTGCATCCTTCCCAGCTGCCAAAAGAGTGACCCAATGGGCCGTGAAAGAAAGGTAACGTCCCTGTCCATGCCTGCTGGACCATGAGTCAGCGGTAATATGCACCTTACCGCTGACCGCCCTATCCAGCGAGGCCAGGACATTGCCTTCCACATGCCGGTAGAGAGCCGGAATCGCCTTCCGTGAGAAAAAGTGGCGTTTGGGAACCTGCCACTGAGGAACCGCACATTGCACAAACTCACGGAAGGGGGCCAAGTCTACCAACTGAAAAGGCAGCAGTTGAAGCGCTAGCAATTTAGCCAAGCTAGCATTCAACCGCTGGGTAGTGATGAGCCGAACACCCCCGGGTTCGGTTCGCACCAGAACCCGCGAACGGACCGAAAGTTCGAACGAACATTAGAACCCTATTAAATACAATGGATGCAAACGTTCGAATTCTAAAGTGCTAATTATAACAACTATTATGCATGTTATTGTCATAAATAGGGTTTGGGAACCCGGGTTCTGCACCAGGGGACATGTATCAATGCAAAAAGAAGTTTTAAAAACGGTCGTTTTTCGGGAGCAGTCATTTTAATGATGCATAAAGTGAAAAAAAAAAAGTCAAATATTCCTTTAAATATCGTACCTGGGGGGTGTCTAAAGTATGCCTGTGAAGTGCCACGTGTTTCCCGTGTTTAGAACTGTCCCTGCACAAAATGACACTTCTAAAGGAAAAAAAAGCCATTTAAAACTGCTTGCGGCTTTAATGTAATGTCTGGTCCCGGTAATATGGATGAAATTCTTTAAGAAAAATGGCATAGCTACCCCATGACCCCCCCCCCCCTACCCCAGCCCATTACCAGCCCCTTTGGGTCTTGTATGGATATTAAGGGGAACCCCGCACATAAAATAAAAAAGGCCCTATATACTCTGAACAGCCGTATACAGGCGGTGCATACAAGACAGGGACTGTAGGTTTGTTCTTATGTAGAATCTGTTTGTAATTTTGAACAGGTACATTGTTGAAGTGTAGCTCCAGCCCAAAAATCTATTTTTAAACTTTTTGGGAAACATAGGTAAGGGTTATCACCCCTGTAACATTTGTTTTGCTGTCTGTGCCCCTGTTCAGAACATTTCACCTCACTTTCCGTCCCAATGACAACTGTTTTTGAAATGTGGTGTTTTTCTTGAAACAAGGATTGCTGATAAAGCATCAGTACAGATGAGACCCCTTTCTCCCATATTTATTCTTACAGGAGAGAATTTTCCTTTCTAGGGGTAGATTTCCTCTCACTTCCTGTTGTCTTCTTTCGTTTGCAAGTAGGAGTCGTTTGTAAGTTGGATGTTTGAAAGTAGGGACCTGCCGTATATACTCTGCAGAAATAGGCCCCTTAGTTGTTGGTGTTGGCACAACACTGTAAGCACTCAGTTACTCTTGGTTGGTGCTGGAACGCCCTGCTGTCAACTATTATATCAGGAATTTTAATTACATATAATTGTTGAACAGTGGTAGTAAAAATTGGGGCTTTGATGGTGGTGCTGGTGCCACAACACTGTAAGCCCTGACAGTTACTCTTGGTGGGTGCAGCAATGGGCCCTGCTGTGAATTATTAGATCAAGAATTGTAATTACATGCCCCTTTTGAACAGGGGCTGAAAAATTGGGCCTTTCGTGGTGGTGGTGGTGGTGGCGTTGCCACAAGACTGTAAGCCCTCAGAGTTACTCTTGGTGGGTGCAGCAATGGACCCTGCTGTGAATTATTAGATCAAGAATTGTAATTGCATGCCCCTGTTGAACAGGGGCTGAAAAATTGGGCCTTAGGCACTGGTGGCACAACACTACAACCCCTCACAGATACTGTACTTGGAGCACAGCAATGAGCCCTGTTGCAAAGTATTGCTTCAAAAATTGTAATGACACGCCCCTGTTAAACAGGGGCTGAAAAATTGGGCCTTAGGCACTGGTGCCACAACACTCCAACCCCTCACAGATACTGTACTTGGAGCACAGCAATGAGCCCTATGGCAAATTATTGCTAAAAAAAATGTAATTACACGCCCCTGTAAAACAGGGGCTGAAAAATTGGGCCTTAGCCACTGGTGGCGGCACCCATAAACAAAAATGATCTTCCAAGCTATCATCATCAATCGTATCATTGAGGACTCGGAGGAGGAGGATAGCCAGTCAACATAACAGCACAGGCACTCAGCATCAGCATCAGTCTTGAAGGGATGTGACATGTTAAAATCAATTAGTCTGTTATATCAGCATCAGGTGTGTGGTAGCTGGTGGTGATCCAAGACTGGTTCATCTTGATGAAAGTCAGTCGATCAACCGAGTCGGTGGACAGGCGCACCCTGTGATCCGTGACAAATCCTCCAGCAGCACTGAATGTGCGTTCCGAAAGAACGCTGGATGCAGGACAGGCCAGTAGCTCAATTGCATACTGTGCAAGCTCTGGCCAGTGATCCATCCTCAAGACCCAGTAAGCCAGAGGATTTTCGGTGGGGAAGGTGTCCAAGTCTGACCTTGCCCCTAGATATTCCTGCACCATGTTTATCAGACGCTGGCGATGGTTGCTGGAACCGATCATACTTTGGGGCTGCGGACTAAAGAATTGTCTGAACGCATCGGTCAGACGGCCACCTTCCCCACCGCTCCTTCTTTGACTGGCCGAAGCCTCAGCAACTCGTTGTCCAGGACCAGGAGTTTGTAACCTCCCAGTCTCTGGGAACGCGTTGCACAGACCTTTCTGCAAGGCCTCCCGGAGTTGTCTCATCCTCTGCTCCCTCTGCGACGGTAACATAAGGTCCGCAACCTTACCCTTGTACCGTGGATCAAGGAGAGTGGCCAGCCAGTAATGGTCCCTCTCCTTGATCCGAAGAATACGAGGATCCTTCCGCAGACTTTGCAGGATCAGGGAGGCCATGCAGCGTAGGTTTGCTGAGGCATTCGCTCCGGAGTCCTCTGGGTCACTAAGGACGACATGATCCGCAGCCACCTCCTCCCAGCCACGTACAAGTCCACTGGTTTCTTGGGACTGTAAATCATCCCTAAAAGACTGCTGCTGATGATGCTGAGTGCCAGCCTCCACCTCCATGCTGACACAATCCTCCTCCTCCTCCTCCTCCTCCTCCTCTTCCTGTGCGATGGGTGGGACAGAAGGAACACTGTCTGGGTAAAGGGGGCCTTGAGAGGCAAGGAAGTCCTCCTCTTCCTGCCTCTGTTCTGCCTCAAGTGCCCTGTCCATTATTCCACGCAGCGTGTGCTCCAACAGGTGGACAAGAGGTACAGTGTCACTGATGCATGCACTGTCACTGCTCACCATCCTCGTGGCCTCCTCAAATGGTGCCAGGACAGTGCATGCATCCCTGATCATGCCCCACTGGCGTGGAGAAAAAAAACCAAGCTCCCCTGACCCTGTCCTGGTGCCGTAGTTGCACAGGTACTCATTGATGGCCCTCTGCTGCGTGTGCAGCCGCTGCAGCATGGCCAACGTTGAGTTCCACCTGGTGGGCATGTCACATATAAGGCGGTTCTTGGGCAGGTTCAACTCCTTTTGCAGCTCAGCCAGGCGAGCACTGGCATTATAAGATCTGCGGAAATGCACACAGACTTTCCTGGCCTGCCTCAGGACATCCTGTAAGCCCGGGTACCTGCCCAAGAACCGCTGCACCACCAGGTTAAGGACGTGAGCCACACAGGGCACATGGGTCAGTTGTCCCTGTCGGAGGGCGGAGAGGAGGTTGGTGCCATTGTCGCAAACCACCATTCCTGGCTTAAGCTGGCGTGGCGTCAACCACCTCTCGGCCTGGCCCTGCAGAGCAGACAGGACCTCTGCCCCAGTGTGGCTTCTGTCCCCCAAACACACCAGCGCAAGCACGGCATGGCATCTTTTTGCCTGCGTACTTGCGTAGCCCCGTGAACGGCTACGGAGCACCGCTGGTTCATAGGACAAACCACAGGAAGAGGCCATGGAGGAAGAAGAAGAGGAGGGGGTGGAGGAGAGAGGTGTGTCACAACCAGTAGTAGCATTTTGGAGGCGTGGCGGTGGGACAACCTCCAACACTACTGCACCTTGTCCTGCATCCTTCCCAGCTGCCAAAAGAGTGACCCAATGGGCCGTGAAAGAAAGGTAACGTCCCTGTCCATGCCTGCTGGACCATGAGTCAGCGGTAATATGCACCTTACCGCTGACCGCCCTGTCCAGCGAGGCCAAGACATTGCCTTCCACATGCCGGTAGAGAGCCGGAATAGCCTTCCGTGAGAAAAAGTGGCGTTTGGGAACCTGCCACTGAGGAACCGCACATTGCACAAACTCACGGAAGGGGGCCGAGTCTACCAACTGAAAAGGCAGCAGTTGAAGCGCTAGCAATTTAGCCAAGCTAGCATTCAACCGCTGGGCATGTGGATGGCTGGGAGTGAACTTCTTTCGACGGTCCAGCAGCTGGGGCAGGGAAATTTTCCTGCTAGAATCGGACGTCGGTGTACTGCTAGCAGAGTGGCCGCAAGTACTTGGCTGTGACACACCTAATTCTACACCTTCATTCCTCTCAGTGCATGTTTCAGAGAGGACTGAAGTTATAGTGGGGTTGGAGATCCCAGCTGATGCGGTGCAAGGAGAGGTCCGCTTTGTTCTTTGGTGTGGGTCTTTGAGGTAGGCTTGCCAACGAGCTGCATGGCAGGTCAACATATGTCTGGTCAGGCATGTGGTACCCAAGCGGCTGATGTTTTGGCCACGCGATATACGCTTGAGACATATGTTGCAAACAGCAGCTGTGCGATCTGATGCACTAGCCTCAAAAAAGGCCCACACCAAAGAACTTTTTGAATGACGGGCAGAGGCAGCGCCCTGCACAGGCGGAGCTCTGCGGTGTGATTCCGTCGGTGTACTGCCCTTACGCTGGCCACCAAAGGGCATCCTGCCTCGTTGGAGATGTGCCTCCTCCTCATCCTCCTCCTCCTCCTCTCTCCTATTAGGCACCCACGTGGAGTCAGTGACCTCATCATCACCTCCCTCCTCATCACTGGAGCCAATCTGGCAGTATGCTGCAGCTGCTGGAACATGACTGCCAGATTGGTGTCCTTCTTGAGCATCCCCTCTGTCTGCTCTCACGCTACTGCCTTCCTCTAGCTGGGTTTCATCATCAGACCCTTCGAAACGCTGGGCATCCTCCTGGAGCATGTACCCAACACTGTGCTGAAACAGTTCGGGGGACTCCTCAGGAGGAGGACATGGTGGGTCTAGGGAAGGAGTGACTGATGATGAGTCTGCCATTGATACCAGGGAAGAGGACGCTTTGGCAGCTGCTTTTCCAGTACCCTGAGCCTGGGTGAGAGAGGATGAGGAGGAGGAGGAGGGCTTGGTCATCCACTCTACCAAGTCTTCGGCATGATGTGGCTCAACATGTCCAGCTGCCGAAAAGAAGGACAAGCGTGTCCCATGGCCATGTGCTGATGACAATGCACCGCGTCCACAACCAGCACTGTTGCCCCCAGACACAGAGCCTGCTTGCCCTCTTTTATTGCCTCCTGACTGTCTGCCTCTCCTTGTTTGCCTTCCAGACATTCTAATAGATGGCCTGCAGGGAGATGGGAAAAAAGCAATAAGGGCTACCTTCAGGTGTCCTTCTCTGTCCCTGGAAACAAGGACTTTGACAGTGAAAGAAACTGACACACTCTCCCTACCTACAGTTTTCTGTCCCTAGAAAAAATGTTTATTTTAAGCACAATTTAGCACAAGGAGAATTCACTCACTGTCCTTCCAGGTCCCTGGAAACAAGGACTTTGACAGTGAAAGAAACTGACACACTCTCCCTACCTACAGTTTTCTGTCCCTAGAAAAAATGTTTTTTTTAAGCACAATTTAGCACAAGGAGAATTCACTCACTGTCCTTCCAGGTCCCTGGAAACAAGGACTTTGACAGTGAAAGAAACTGACACACTCTCCCTACCTACAGTTTTCTGTCCCTAGAAAAAATGTTTATTTTAAGCACAATTTAGCACAAGGAGAATTCACTCACTGTCCTTCCAGGTCCCTGGAAACAAGGACTTTGACAGTGAAAGAAACTGACACACTCTCCCTACCTACAGTTTTCTGTCCCTAGAAAAAATGTTTTTTTTAAGCACAATTTAGCACAAGGAGAATTCACTCACTGTCCTTCCAGGTCCCTGGAAACAAGGACTTTGACAGTGAAAGAAACTGACACACTCTCCCTACCTACAGTTTTCTGTCCCTAGAAAAAATGTTTTTTTTAAGCACAATTTAGCACAAGGAGAATTCACTCACTGTCCTTCCAGGTCCCTGGAAACAAGGACTTTGACAGTGAAAGAAACTGACACACTCTCCCTACCTACAGTTTTCTGTCCCTAGAAAAAATGTTTTTTTTAAGCACAATTTAGCACAAGGAGAATTCACTCACTGTCCTTCCAGGTCCCTGGAAACAAGGACTTTGACAGTGAAAGAAACTGACACTCTCCCTACCTACAGTTTTCTGTCCCTAGAAAAAATGTTTTTTTTAAGCACAATATAGCACAAGCACAAAACACACTGACACTCTCCCTACCTATCCTTCTCTTTCCCTAAACTAAAGGAATCCAGGTTAAGCAAGAAAGAAATAAAAGTCACTGTCCCTGCCTATGCTGCTCTATCCCTGCTCCGGAACACACTACACTAGGCCGCCGTGCTGGCGGCCTTTTATAGTGTGGGGCGTGTACTAAACACCCTCAGCAATAATTGGCCACAGGCATCCTGCCTGTGGCCAATCATTGCTCTCCTCGCTGCCGGCGCTGTGATTGGCCAAGCATGCGGGGTCACAGTGCATGCTTGGCCAATCACAGCGCCTGGATGACACTGCGATGGCGTAGTGCATTGTGGGCCGTTCGCGTCACTCGAATTTGGCGCGAACGGCCCAAATCGTTCGATCTTCGTCGAACGATCGAACAGCCGATGTTCGAGTCGAACGTATGTTCGACTCGAACACGAAGCTCATCCCTACCGCTGGGCATGTGGAAGGCTGGGAGTGAACTTCTTTCGACGGTCCAGCAGCTGGGGCAGGGAAATTTGCCTGCTAGAATCGGACGTCGGTGTACTGCTAGCAGAGTGGCCGCAAGTACTTGGCTGTGACACACCTAATTCTACACCTTCATTCCTCTCAGTGCAGGTTTCAGAGAGGACTGAAGGTATAGTGGGGTTGGAGATCCCAGCTGATGCGGTGCAAGGAGAGGTCTGCTTTGTTCTTTGGTGTGGGTCTTTAAGGTAGGCTTGCCAACGAGCTGCATGGCAGGTCAACATATGTCTGGTCAAGCATGTGGTGTCCAAGCGGTTGATGTTTTGGCCACGCGATATACGCTTGAGACATATGTTGCAAACAGCAGCTGTGCGATCTGATGCACTCGACTCAAAAAAGGCCCACACCAAAGAACTTTTTGAATAACTGGCAGAGGCAGCGCCCTGCACAGGCGGAGCTCTGCGGTGTGATTCCGTCGGTGAGCTGCCCTTACACTGGCCCCCCGAGGACATCCTGCCTCGTTGGAGATGTGCCTCCGCCTCATCCTCCTCCTCCTCCTCCTCTCTCCTATTAGGCACCCACGTGGAGTCAGTGACCTCATCATCCCCTCCCTCCTCATCACTGGAGCCAATCTGGCAGTATGCTGCAGCTGCTGGAACATGACTGCCAGATTGGTGTCCTTCTTGAGCATCCCCTCTCTCTGCTCTCACGCTACTGCCTTCCTCTAGCTGGGTATCATCATCAGACCCTTCGAAACGCTGGGCATCCTCCTGGAGCATGTACCCAACACTGTGCTCAAACAGTTTGGGGGACTCCTCAGGAGGACATGGTTGGTCTAGGGAAGGAGTGACTGATGATGACATTGATACCAGGGAAGAGGACGCTTTGGCAGCTGCTTTGCCAGTACCCTGAGCCTGGGTGAGAGAGGATGAGGAGGATGAGGAGGGTTAGATCATCCACTCTACCAAGTCTTCAGCATGATGCGGCTCAACACGTCCAGCTGCCGAAAAGAAGGACAAGCGTGTCCCATGGCCACGTGCTGATGGCGATGCACCGCGTCCATGACCAGCACTGTTGTCTCTAGACACAGAGCCTGCTTGCCCTCTTTTATACTTCAGGTGTATAATGTGCAGGAGGCACACTCCGCCCACTGTAAGTGCTGCAAATGCCTGTTGGTGTAACACACCAGGAAAACGCAACAATACAGGCTAACTTCAGGTGTATAAGGTGCAGGAGGCACACTCTGCCCGCTGTAAGTGCTGCAAATGCCTGTTGGTGTAACACACCAGGAAAACACAGCAATACGGGCTAACTTCAGGTGTAATATGATCAGGAGGCACACTCCGCCTGCTGTAAGTGCTGCAAATGCCTGTTGGTGTAACACACCAGGAAAACGCAGCAATACAGGCTAACTTCAGGTGTATAAGGTGCAGGAGGCACACTCCGCCCGCTGTAAGTGCTGCAAATGCCTGTTGGTGTAACACACCAGGAAAACGCAGCAATACAGGCTAACTTCAGGTGTATAAGGTGCAGGAGGCACACTCCACCCGCTGTAAGTGCTGCAAATGCCTGTTGGTGTAACACACCAGGAAAACACAGCAATACGGGCTAACTTCAGGTGTATAATGTGCAGGAGGCTTAGCAACAATGACACTGACTGTCACGGGTGTACTTACCAAGGCCGAGATGCCGAGAGTGGTTCACCCTTGCGACTTGGCGCACTCCGCCCCCTGGAGGTGGAACAGGGAGAGGATGGTGCGAAGAGGCACTGGCTACCAGCAGGTGAGGAAGTCTTGGTAGAGGATCGGGTGACCAGGAACAGGCTGAGGGCCTAACACCAGGCTGATGAGGGCTCTCACAAGATCCAAGCAAAGACACAAGTCCAGGGCACTACAGGGGCCAAGCGGGTAGACTGAGTCCAGATACTGGCTGTAGAAACAGGTACTAATGGTGCAGGCCGAGGGTCTAACACAGTAGACAAGTGATCAGTCCAGGAATATTAAGCAGGTAATCAGAGCTGGAGGCAAGTAGCAAATCCGGAATACAAGCAGGAGATCAGGGATTGGAGATTGGTAGAAAGTCAGAGTCACAGGCCGAGGGTCAAACACAGCGGGCAGGCAGAAGAGGTCCGAGAGGCAAGCCAAAGGTCAGGTCCAGGAGAGAAGCAGCGTAGTCAGGTCGATCCGGGTCACAACAAGGATTCAGACGTGTATACAGGAAACCAGGTACAAGGCAGGAAGCTGACGACAAACCAGCAACCTGCAGCGCCACTAGGCTTCTTTAAATAGGCCCGTCAGATTTCTGATTGGTGCGCCATGGCGCATGTGCGTGCGCCATTCGCACACACCATCGCGTACGTGCGTGCGCCGAAGCGCCATTACACCGCGCAGGCGTGCAGGGCTGCGGGCGGCTGAATAGGGGATTTCCATGACACTGACACTGTCCCCTGCCTATCCTTCTCTCTCCCTGCACACAAGGTTTATCAAAGTATATGACACTGACACTCTCCCTGCCTATCCTTCTCTCTCCCTGCACACAAGGTTTAGCAAAGAATATGACACTGACACTGTTCCCTGCCTATCCTTCTCTCTCCCTGCACACAAGGTTTAACAAAGAATATGACACTGCCACTGTCCCCTGCCTATCCTTCTCTCTCCCTGCACACAAGGTTTATCAAAGAATATGACACTGACACTCTCCCTGCCTATCCTTCTCTCTCCCTGCACACAAGGTTTAGCAAAGAATATGACACTGACACTGTCCCCTGCCTATCCTTCTCTCTCCCTGCACACAAGGTTTATCAAAGAATATGACACTGACACTGTCCCCTGCCTATCCTTCTCTCTCCCTGCACACAAGGTTTATCAAAGAATATGACACTGACACTGTCCCCTGCCTATCCTTCTCTCTCCCTGCACACAAGGTTTAGCAAAGAATATGACACTGACACTCTCCCTGCCTATCCTTCTCTCTCCCTGCACACAAGGTTTAGCAAAGAATATGACACTGACACTGTCCCCTGCCTATCCTTCTATCTCCCTGCACACAAGGTTTATCAAAGAATATGACACTGACACTCTCCCTGCCTATCCTTCTCTCTCCCTGCACACAAGGTTTATCAAAGAATATGACACTGACACTCTCCCTGCCTATCCTTCTCTCTCCCTGCACACAAGGTTTAGCAAAGAATATGACACTGACACTGTTCCCTGCCTATCCTTCTCTCTCCCTGCACACAAGGTTTATCAAAGAATATGACACTGACACTCTCCCTGCCTATCCTTCTCTCTCCCTGCACACAAGGTTTAGCAAAGAATGTGACACTGACACTCTCCCTGCCTATCCTTCTCTCTCCCTACACACAAGTTTGAGGTACAAATAGCACTGACACTGTCCCTGCCTATGTAACTCTTTCCCTGTGCCGGAACACACTACACAAGGCCACCGCGCTGGCGGCCTTTTATAGTGTGGGGCGTGTGCTAAACCCCCTGAGCTATAATTGGCCACAGGCAACCTGCCTGTGGCCAATTATGGCTCTCCTAGCTGCCAGCGCTGTGATTAGCCAAGCATGCGGGGTCACAGTGCATGCTTGGCCAATCACAGTGCCGGGATTGCACTGTGATGGCGCAGTGTATTGTGGGCCGTTCGCGTCACTCGAATTTGGCGCGAACGGCCCAAATCGTTCGATGTTCGCCGAACGGTCGAACAGCCGATGTTCGAGTCGAACGTATGTTCGACTCGAACACCGAGCTCATCCCTAGTGGACACTATGCCTGTTTATGATGTGGGAGCCCTCCACCTGGGGGTAACGAGTATGCTCCTATGACTGTGGTTCCAATGTTGAAGCCATTGAGGCTGCTTTCATATGGTTTCTTTAGCCCCAACAGGGAACTCCTCTACCTTCACTGCCTGTTGCTCCAGAGCTTCAAAATATCTGCCAGTGCCAAACCTTTGCTCCTGATCTTCCTGGAGGGTGTGTGGGAAATCCAAGGCATCCCATAGAGCTTCCAGCCGGGGGAGTGAGAGTGTTGCGGGTTTATGTGGTAATTTCACCAAGTGCAAACGGTAGCTTTTTCCTGCTAGAGACTATTACAAAAGAGGCTGCAAAGAATGGCTGGGAGATAGAACCAGAAAGGAAAGACTATTGTTTACAATGTCCAATAATGGATGTTGTTACTGTTTGGAACATTACCACATACCCAGTTTTAATACCAACCTGGAAAGAGGTAGCCTATTGTTACCCAGTGGAAACCATTAGCTCCTACCCTGCCAAGGTCGATGAGATAGAAACCAAATTAGACTTTCACCTGAATGATGCTGATGGTACTGCAGAGCACAAACAAGCACTAGGAGAGCAGCTAATGGAAAACAATGTTTCTCTACTGATGACATGGATGTTGGGTGTGCCATTTAGAGAAAGAGCCAGGTGCATACCTCTTATAGATCTGGATGATGTTTGAGAGTGCTTCCACAAAATGAAAGATCAAAACATCATTGTTGAGTCTAAAACTCCGTATGCATCCCCAATAGTGGTGATCAGAAAGAAAAATGATGGCGCACAAATTTGTGTTGATTATAGGACCCTAAATCGGCGAACAGTCCCAAATTATCACATGCTACCTCATATTGAGGAAGTTCTTGATGCCCTGAAAGGCAGCAAATGGTTCACGGTAATGGACTTAAAGTGATACAATGGGTTCATTTCTTTTTTTTTTATAAAAAACATGTCATACTTACCTCCTCTGTGCAGCTCGTTTTGCACAGAGTGGAACCGATCGTCCTCTTCTGGGGTCCCACAGCGGCTCTATCGGCTCCTCCCTGCAATAGCTAACCCCCTCTGGGAAGCTCTATCCCGAGGGGGTTACCTTGCGGGCACGCTCCCGTGTTATACAATCGGCGTCCATAGCCACCGAGTGTATGACTCGGCCTCGCCCCCCAGCGGCCGCGTCATTGGATTTGATTGACAGCAGCGGGAGCCAATGGCTGCACTGCTATCAATCTATCCAATGAAGAGCCGAGAAGCCATGTGCAAAGCGATGCGGAATCGCGCCCACAGAGATTCGGGGCTCAGGCAAGTAAAACGGGGAGCTGGGGGGCCAGGCACAGCAAGGTGTTTTTACACCTTAATGCATAAGTTTACAACCCCTTTAAGATCCGGTTATTGCCAAGTACCAAGGGAGAGGGAGAAAGTTCAAGAAAAGACAGCTTTTATTTGCCCTCTGGGGTTTCTCCAGTTTGCTTGCATACCTCAGGGCATTAGTGGTGCACCTGCAACCTTCCAGCGTCTAATAGATCAAACACTGGGAGACCTTTGTCCCACGAAATGTATTGTCTACCTAGATTAGGGATGAGCCGAACACCCCCTCGGTTCGGTTTGCACCAGAAAATGCGAACAGACAAAAAATGTGTGCGAACATGCGAACACTGTTAAAGTCTATGGGACACAAATGTGAAAAATCTAAAGTGATCATTTAAAAGGCTTATATGCAAGTTATTGCCATAAAAAGTGTGTGGGGACCTGGGCCCTGCCCCAGGAGACATGTATCAATGCAAAAAAGTTTTTAAAACGTCCGTTTTTTCAGGAGCAGTGATTTTAATAATGCTTAAAGTGAAACAATAAAAATTAAATATTCCTTTAACCCCTTCCATACCGGGCCATTGTAAAATGACGCCGGCATGAACCCTTTCTCCCTCCGGGCGGGCGTCATATGACGTCCAGCCCTTCTCGCCACTACTGCGGGCCCCTGGGGGTCCGCAGCATGGCGATCGGTGACGAGGCGTGTCCCTCAGACACAGCCCATCCCCGATCAGGGTAAAGAGCCAATAAAATTGGCTCTTTACCATGTAACCGGCTGTTTCCAATCACAGCCAGGCACTTTGCATAGGTCCAGCGTGCACGCTGCTCGTTCGCGCCCCCGGGGGCGCACAGCGCGGCGATCGGGGACCAGGCTCGTTCCTTGGACAAAGCCCAGCCCCAATCAGGGTAAAGAGCCAATTAAATTTGTCTCTTTACCACGTGACCGGCTGTGATTGGACACCTGTGTAAACAAAGAAGACTGTAACGGCTGTCTCTGGGTTCTCCTCCTCACACACCGATCCTGTGTGAGAAGGAGAAATCAGAACAGTGAGTTACAGTGTCAGTTACAGTGTTTGTCAGTACTGTGCCCAGATTGCCCCCCCTCGAATAAAGAGTACCTGTCACCCCCCCCATCAAAAGTACCTGAGTACCTGTCACCCCCCATAAAGAGTACCTAAGTACCTGTCACCCCCCCATCAAGAGTACCTGACCTGTCACCCCCCCATCAAAAGTACCTGAGTACCTGTCACCCCCCCATCAAGAGTATCTGTCACCCCCCCATCAAAAGTACCCAAGTACCTGTCACCCCCCATCAAGAGTACCTGAGTACCCGTCACCCCCCATCAAGAGTACCTGAGTACCCGTCACCCCCATCAGGAGTACCTGTCGCATCCATCAGGAGTACCTGACACCTCCATCAGGAATACCCGAGTACCCGTCACCCCCCATCAAAAGTACCTGAGTACCTGTCACCCCCATCAAGAGTACCTGAGTACCCGTCACCCCCATCAAGAGTACCTGAGTACCCGTCACCCCCATCAGGAGTACCTGTCGCATCCATCAGGAGTACCTGAGTACCCGTCACCTCCATCAGGAGTACCCCTCACCCCCATCAGGAGTACCTGACACCTCCATCAGGAATACCTGAGTACCCGTCACCCCCCATCAAGAGTACCTGAGTACCCGTCATCCCCATCAGGAGTACCTGTCGCCTCCATCAGGAGTACCTGAGTACCCGTCACCTCCATTAGGAGTACCCGTCACCTCCATCAGGAGTACCTGTCCCGTGAGCCCAGCAGTGCCTGACGTGCAGCCAATTTCTAGCTGACGTACAGCCAATTAGTCCCTGTCGTGCAGCCCTGTCATACAGCCACCATGTCCAGAAGATTATACACCCCAGAAGAGGCATACCAAATGCTAACCCAGAGCGATGAGAGCAGCGGTGAGCTCTCACCGCCCCAGTACAGTTCTGATTCCGATTCTGGTTCGCAATACGAGCCCCCCGAAAGAAGTACATCCGAATCGGAGGAGGAACTAGTCCGGCCAAAAAGAAGACGGTCTGAACTCAAGGCAGCTACCAGCAGCACTGGACACCCCAATGGCCAATCATCAAATGCCAACGGCGCTAGAGCCCAGGAGGAGAGGCCCAGTACAAGTGCTGCTGGACCCCAGGAGGAAAGGCCCAGTACAAGCTCTGGAATTCCACGCCGAGGAAGTAGGGCCAAATCAATCTTCCGGATGGCTTGGCCAACCCATTGTGACTGCCTTCTAGCACAGGGTCAGCCACAATCCCCCCTTTCACAGCACAGCCAGGTGTGCAGGCCAACACAGAAGGTTTCTCTGAAATCGATTTTTTAAATTTATTTTTCCCTGATGAGTTACTTCAAAGCGATTTGGGTGGGAGAAACCTCTACCCCTGTCCCCATTCTTTCCTGACCGAGGCCCTAAACTTGATGGTCCTGCCTGCTGCCTGGACCAATACTTTGGCTGCACTTACCATATCTCTGCCTGCTGCATGTACTATGGACAGTATTCCTGCCTGCTGCATGGACGATCCTTTCGCTGCTGCTGACCACATCCGCCTGCTACCTGGACCGATGCTCTCCTCTGTGGACCACTGCACTACTAGAAGAAGAATCTATTTTGGTTTGTATCTGGTATGTACAGTACATGCTATGGGTTATAAATATGAAGGGCCTTCAACAATGTGATAGGTTGGCAGGAATTTGCGCGTGTAATTTATGCTCCTAGAACGCCTGGAGGTGCTACTTGGATGTTGGACTTCTGTATGTGGCCAGACTATGTAAAAGTCTCACACATGTGGTATTGCCATACTCAGGAGGAGTAGCAGAATGTATTTTGGGGTGTCATTTTTGCTATGTACATCTTATAAATGGATAACTTTGTGTAAAAAAAATGCGTTTTCATTTTTTTTCCACATTTTCCAAAAACGTCTGCGAAAAAATGAACCATTGAAAAGACTCATTTTGCCTCATAGATTATACGTTAGGGTGTTAGCTTTCCAAAATATGGTCATTTTGTGGGCGTTTCCATTGTCCTGGTGCTCCAGGGCCTTCAAAAGTGTAACAGGTGGTTGAGAGATTAGATGTGTAATTTATGCTCCTAGAACGCCTGAAGGTGCTACTTCAATGTTCGGCCTCTGTATGTAGTCAGGCTGTGTAAAAGTCTCACACATGTGGTATTGCCATACTCAGGAGGAGTAGCAGAATGTATTTTGGGCTGTCATTTTTGCTATGTACATGCTATGTGTTAGAAATATCTTATAAATGGACAAATTTGTGTAAAAAAATATGTGTTTTCATTTTTTTTCCACATTTTCCAAAAATGTCTGGAAAAAAAAAAACATTCAAAAGACTCATTATGCCTCATAGATTATACGTTGGGGTGTTTGCATTCCAAAATGGGGTCATTTTCTGGCCGTTTCCCTTGTCCTGGTGCTCCAGGGCCTTCAAACTTTGATAGGTTGTCATCTAATGAGATGTGTCATTTCTGCTCCTAGAATGCCTGGAGGCGCTACTTACATGTTGGGCCTCTGTATGTGGCCAGGCTGTGTAAAAGTCTCACACATGTGGTATCGCCATACTCAGGAGGAGCAACAGAATGTATTTTGGGGTGTCATTGTAAGTATGCATGTGCTGTGTGAGAGAACTAACTTGTTATTATGACAATTTTGTGTAAATAAATAAATAAATAAATCATTCTTAATTTTCCCAAGAATTGTGGGGAAAAATGACAACTTCCAAAAATTCACCATGCCTCTTACTAAATACCTTGGAATGTCTACTTTCCAAAAAGGGGTCATTTGGGAGGTATTTGTACTTTCCTGGCTTGTTAGGGTCTCAAGAAATGAGATAGGCTGTCAGTACATCAGGTGTGATCAGATGTGATCAATTTTCAATGATTGGCACCATAGCCTGTAGACTCTATAACGTTCACAGAGACCAAATAATATACACTAATTTGGGTTATTTTTACTAAAGATATGTAGCAGTATACATTTTGGCCCAAATTTATGAAGAAAATTTTTTTCTTTGCAAAATTTTAAGATATAAACTAAAAAAACATTTTTTTTTTCAAAATGTTCTCTCTTTTTTTGCTTATATTGCAAAAAATAAAAAACCTAGCGGTGATTAAATACCACCAAAAGAAAGCTCTGTTTGTGAGAACAAAATGATAAAAATTTTGTTTGGATACAATGTAGCATGATTGAGTAATTGTCATTCAAAATGTGAGAGCGCTGAAAGCTGAAAATTGGTCTGGGCAGAAAGGGTGTATAAATGCCCTGTATTGAAGTGGTTAAATATCATCCCTGGGGGGTCCCCTTAGTCTGCCTGTAAAGTAGCGCTTCTTTCCCATGTTTATAACAGTACCGCAGCAAAATTAAATTTCTAAAGGAAAAAATTTCACTTAAAATTGCTTGCGGCTCGGGCGTGGCCTGGATAGCAATGGGATAGGTCGCATGTGATGTGAGCTCCGTCTGCCCATACTCCTAACCTACCATCCTGCCTGCATCCTGCTCGGTTCCTGCCATCCCCTACATCCGAGGACGTGTCCTGCTCTCCCTGTGGTTCCTGAAGCCTGTTAGCCCGCTGGTTTGCCGCCACTGCCGTCGCGGCGCTTCCCGGTCATCTGCTTCAGGAAAGGCCCCGGCTTCGGCCTAGTTCCTGGTTCGGCGGCCATCTTGGCCCTCCCGACGGCGGCCCTGGACACTTCTCCTTGCCTCCCTGGGCGCACTGGGCTCCATCCTCTTCTACATCGGCCCCCGGATTACCTGCTGCAGCTGCTGGGGTGTCTTTGCACTCTGCACCTGCTGTGTGAGCGGACCGCGGTCTCGGCCTGACTCCCGGAACGGCGGCCATCTTGCTCCACCCGGAGACATCTTTGGCAAGTATTACAGGCCTCCCTGACTCCCCTGAGCTCAGATTCCCCTGCATGCAGCCTGTTGCCATTACAGCTGCTTGAGAGTGACCTGCTGCCTACGTTGGGCCGTCCCTGGGCAGCGGTGGGGGGGGAGGTTGTGGAGGACCCGGCCTCCTTAACAGCGGCCATATTGGTGCACCCAGGGATCTTCCCTGTCGCCTTACAGCATGTCTCCGTCTAAAAATAATTCTGAAGCCATCGATAAACTGGCCAGATACCACCGGCTTGAGGAGGGGGATCGGCAGGTCAGAGACGGCGCTGCTGCTTTGCTGGATGCGGATCACTCTGTGGTGGCTACTAACAAAATTACTGGATGCCATCGCCATGTGCCAGAGCACGCTTACCACCAAGATCGAGGAGGTAAAAATTGATGTGTCCCTTATCCGGCAGGATCTCTCTACCCTCAGGGACCGCGTGACGGAGACGGAGACCCGTATTAGCAGAGCAGAGGATATCTTACACCCTTTACAACATACCACCGATGAGGTGCGCCGCCAGTTACAACAGATTAGCGCAAAACAGGATGACATGGAAAATCGCCTTCGGAGATGTAACCTCCGCTTCATCGGTCTTCCTGAGTCTGCTGAGGGCACCGATCCGGAGAGCTTCCTTGAAAACCTCCTAACCTCAACCTTCGGCAGAGACACATTTTCGGTAATGTTTGCAGTGGAGAGAGCTCATCGAATCCCTGGCCGCCCTCCTCCCCAAGGAGCTCCACCGCGTACCCTGATAGCGAAGTTCCTTAATTTCAGGGATCGCGACAAGATCCTCCGCCTAACCAGAGAGAAGGGGAATATCCCCCATACCAACGCTCGTGTTGCCGTCTTCCCGGACTTCTCCAATGAGGTGCAACGGCAGCGGTCCAGGTTCCAGGATGTTAAGAAGCGCCTCCGCACTCTACACCTCAAATACGCCATGCTGTACCCTGCAAAGCTTCGTGTGGCGTGCGACGGTCGGACCCACTTTTTCGAGGACCCAGAGTCGGCATCCACTTGGATTGACCGGAGAGATCGGCGAGATTGAGCATACCGCGCTGTCTGGGAGCTGTGAGTACTTTTCTTTTCTCTCCCCTGCTGCCCCCTGTGCCGGTGGCACTCCCTGTTCGTGCCCTGGTGATTCGCCTCACGGTTGCTCTGTTGCTAGTGGGTGCCCTCCGCCGGGACGGGGGAGACAGACCTAAAAGCCTTTTCCGCCCCTCCTCAGATCTCAGAGCATGCTCGCCACCTTCGGGTGACCTAACTGTTAATTCCCCGTTCTCCCCACGCATGGGAGATGCTTGTAGAGGGCAGCTTATCGAACGTTGCTGGAACTTCCTATCCTACTTTACGTACCACCCTGATGGCAGGCGGGGCTCCCTTCTGCACGGCTGCAATGGTGTTGTGCTTTTGTGGCCCCTACACCCCATGCACTTCTCAGAGAAGAAGTCGCCCCCCTAGGTTCTCTATGGACTTTTTTCACTCCCCCCGTTTACCTGATTGTTTTTTCCTCCTTTTTTGTTTTCTGTTCATCACAGGTATCTATGTCCCTTTGAAATTAAGTCCCTCGCCTCCAATGCTTTTTTCACGTTGGATGTCCCCGGTTGATACCTGGTTTTGGGATACTATGTTCATGCCGAGTTGGGGTGGCACTGGACTGGGAGGGAGGGGAAATGTTTTGGCTGTTTTTTATTTGCCACTATGTTCACAATTGTTTATTTCTGCTAAAGGTACTATGTCATTGTCATACATGCACTATCAATATTGGTTGCTGATGTGTTCTGTGCTGTCTGATGTGTCCTTATCTGCTCTGCTGGTCCTGGTCTGGCTGCGGTCTATTATACACACCATATACCCACCATGAGTTCCCTGAAGTTCCTCACGTGGAATGTTAGAGGCTTACGCAATAAGATCAAACGCACAGCGGTCCTGACATTTCTCAAATCTCAGAGAGCTGACATTATCACACTGGTCGAGACCCATGTCACGGGCCACTTGCAATCCTCCCTTAAAAAACCTTGGGTGGGGTGGGCTTATCATGCCACTCACACCTCATATTCCAGAGGAGTATCGGTCCTGGTTGCCAAACGGGTACCTTTTGAGCTTATACTGCTCCGCACGGATCAGCAGGGCAGATATGTGTTTATGCACGCCACCATTAATGGGTCTCCTATCCTGCTACTTGCCTGCTATATTCCCCCCCCCCGTACAACTCAGCTGTAATTCAGGAAGGCCTTGCCTTTATGACACAATACCCCTCCGTACCGGCAGTGTGGATGGGGGACTTCAATATGACCCTGATCCCCGCTCTGGACCGTCTGGGCACACTGGATCCCCCCCTTAACCCACCCCTTATACCAGACTGCACCGCATAATGACCGACTTTGCTCTTGTCGACACTTGGCGCCACAGACACCCGCACACTAAAGTCTTCTCATGCTTTTCAGCCAGTCATAACACAATGTCACGAATTGATTTTGTTTTTATCTCAATGTCCCTGCTGCCTAAGCTAGGAGATGTGGGCTTTGCTCCGAGAGTACTCTCGGATCACGCCCCCTACTGGGTCACGATCCAGCTCCTGAAGGCTTCCCCTGCTCCTTCTTGGTGGCTAAACCCGTTCTGGCTGACTGCCCTGCAGGACCAGGATGACATCCCCACAGAATTGCAATACTATTTTACGGCCAACAGGGACACTGCCACGCATGATGTGGTGTGGGAAATGTTTAAACTTCACGCTCGTTCCCTACTTTCCACACGTATTAACAGGCTTAAACGGTCATCAACATTTATTGTCCAGCAGGCTGCGGAGCACCTGCAGGCGCTGGAGGAGGCGTTCCACCGGGACCCCTCGCCCAGCGCGGCCAACAATCTAAAGATTCAGGCGCGCCAGGTCTCCCAATTGCACATAGAGAAGGCTAAACAACGTATCTTCCTCTAGACAGAGGGTGTTTGAGTATGGAGAGAGATCGGGCAAACTGCTCGCATATCTCGCCCACTTGGATATGCGTCCCCCTGTGGTGGTGTCCTTGACCGACCCGCAGGGGAACGACATCACCGATCCGCAACTGGTGGCGGAGGAATTTGGGAGATTCTACCGTGCACTCTACACTTCCAGGGTCACCCACACTCCCCAAGACACCAGGGACTACCTAGCGGGAGTTCAATTCCCTAAACTGACAGACGACCAGCTTGAAATTCTGGAAGCCCCTATTACTGAGGAGGACATCTCCGAGGCCATTTCCTGTCTGGCCTCATCCAAGGCCCCAGGATTGGATGGCCTACCTCTTGAATTCTATGCCACCTACTCTGAAATCCTAATCCCTGAACTTAAGTACCTGTATAAATCTATATTTGACTCAGGAGTTCTACCCCCATCTATGCGAGAAGCCCAAATAGTCGTAATTCCCAAACCCGGAAAGGACCCTAAATACCACGAGTCGTATAGGCCCATTTCCCTGTTACAGGTAGATATTAAAATATTAGCTAAGATTCTAGCCTCCCGCCTTAACCAGGTTATTCTGTCATTGATACACCCTGACCAAACGGGCTTTATGCCAGGGAAGAACACGGCCATGAATATTCGCCGCCTATTTATGAATATTCAGGGGTCCCATGATGAAATTGGCTCGAGGGTCGTGGTGGCGCTGGATGCCGCCAAGGCCTTCGACTCCGTGGAGTGGAACTACCTGTGGGAGTGTCTCTCAAGATTTGGATTTGGCCCCAGCTTTATTCGCTGGGTCCAACTCCTCTATCAATCCCCGAGGGCCAGAGTGTTTGTGAATGGTTGGCTTTCTGACCAGTTCCCGCTGGAGAGAGGGACCCGGCAGGGCTGCCCCCTTTCCCCCATGCTTTACGCATTGGCTGTGGAGCCGTTGCCCATAATGGTCCGTGCGGACACTTGCATCCGAGGTCTCAGGATGGGGAACCTGGAAGAAAAGATTGGGATGTATGCCGACGACACACTTTTGTATCTGGCGGACTCCGGTCCTTCTCTTATAGCAGCCCTCCAGTCCATAGAACGTATGGGTGGCCATTCGGGTCTGAGTATTAATTGGGCTAAGTCCCAGATCCTTCCGATTGACCATTTCCCCTCCTCGTTCGCGTCCCCTCCTCTGGCTCTTCCAAGGGTCTCCCAGATTAAATACCTTGGCGTACAGGTCACCAGATCGCTCTCAGATTATAAACTACTGAACATTGAACCCCTGTTTGCTCTGATCAAGAACAAGACGCAGACTTGGGCCAGACTACCCCTGGGTGTTATGGGTCGCGTCAGCTTAGTTAAGATGATACTCCTTCCCAAGATACTCTATTTGGTCTGGCATGCTCCCCTCTATATACCACAAAAAAATTTCAGGACAATTGAATCCATCTTGAATTCATTTATTTGGGGTCATGGCAGACACAAATTATCCTGGAGAATCCTGAAGAACCCTGTGACGTTGGGAGGAGCTGCTCTCCCTGACTTTCAGGATTATTATTTTGCCTCCCAGCTGTCCCACTTCTATTATTTTGATAAACATGAACTAACGAGATACCAGACACTACTCTGTGAGCACCCAGATGACTCGGCCCACACCCCACTTCAATCGGTCCTAAGAGCCCCATTGACAAGACGCCCCCCCCAACGCACAGCAGACATGTTGACTCACCACCGGAGGGTATGGCGGGCGGCACTGCAGAGAACTGGGACCCCAAGGGTACACTCTCATACCCCTCTCTGGTACAATACATGCTTGCCAGAATTATTGTCCATTCCGGACCCCGCGGCGTGGATACGCCATGGGATCTTATACATACACCAGATCATGACCGATTCAGGCCTTAAGTCATTCCAAATGCTGAAGGACGAATTTTCCCTCCCCAATTGCCTTTTCTTCAGGTATTTGCAACTCCGTCACGCCATACAGGCCCAGTTTTCTGGCTCTTACCCGTCCCTGGCAGTTCCCTCCATAGTGGACACAGTCACGGGTAATGTGCCTGCTAAGCTCATCTCCACTTTGTACTCCGCCATTCGTCTCCCTAGCACCACAGCATTGGCCTATACTGCTAAGACTAGATGGGAGGCGGATGTTGGACTTATAGAGGATGAGGACTGGGGCGAGATTTTGGAGGACGTGAAAAAGGTTTCCCCCAAGCTGTCGGACCGCCTCACACAGCTGTACATTATACATAGAACATATCTGACCCCTCAGAGAGTGGCACGTTTCAGGCCCACGTACAATCCAGGATGCCGCCTCTGTGACCATACCCCGGGCTCCTTTTACCACCTCATATGGTTCTGTCCTACCATTCAGGCATATTGGACACAGGTGATACGCTTCCTACACGATCAGATGGGCTCCCCTGCTACCCTTGACCCAAAGATGTGCCTACTTGGCCTGTTGCCAGACTTGGATGCCGACAAACCCCTCCGTACCTTTTTACATGAGACGCTATTCTTGGCAAGAAAAGTAGTGGCCCGTAATTGGATGCAGGCCCTGCCCCTTACAGTTCAGTGCTGGAAAAAGGCGGTTAACGATGCTCTCCCATATAAAAAACTGATTTATGTACATAGAGGGTGTCCGCTAAAGTATGAGAAGGTCTGGGACAGATGGATGGCGGATGGTGAAACGTGTACCTGACATGTCGATTTTTTATTTTTGTTGTATACCGGCTCTACTTTCACTGCTGTTATTATCTTTGTGACACACAGATGCTTCACTGTGTTCATGTATGTACTATTATATTGGCCATACTGGCTTATGTTGATTTATGTACCATGCATACTTTTCAATAAAGTTGGTTTCCAATTAAAAAAAAAAATTGCTTGCGGCTGTAATGTATTGTCGGATCCCAGCAATATGCATAAAAAAATCATTGAAAAAAATTGCGTGGGTTCCCCCAGTCCATTATCAGGCCCTTTGGGTCTGTTATGGATATTAAGGAAAACTCCATGCCAAAATAAAAAAAAATGGTGTGGGGGTCCCCCCTAAAATCCATACTAGGCCCTTCAGGTCTGGTATGTATTTAAAGGGGAACCCCAGGCCGAATTGAAAAAAAAAATGGTGTGGGGGTCCCCCCAAAATCCATACCAGATCCTTATCTGAGCATGTAACCTGGCAGGCTGCAGGAAAAGGGGGGGACGAGAGAGCACCCCCCTCCTGAACTGTACCAGGCCACACGCCCTCAACATGTGGAGGGTGCTTCCTTGTCCCCATGTTGATGGGGACAAGAGCCTCATCCTCACAACCCTTGCCCAGTGGTTGTTGGGGTCTGCGGGCAGGGGGCTTATCGGAATCTGGAAGCCCCTTTTAACAAGGGGTCCCCAGATCCTGCCCCCTGGAAACCCCCTTTAACAAGGGGGCCCCCAGATCCCACCCCCCGCATGTGAATAAGTATGGGGTACATTGTACCCCTACCCATTCACCAAAAAAGTGTCAAAAAAGTAAAAACTACAGCAGACAGTTTTTGACAATTCCTTTATTAAAAACAAAAACAAAGTAAATCCATTGTTAATCATGGCACCGACAGTCCAGAAAAAAAGAAAAAAAGGTACGGAAAAACTCTGCCTTTTTTAAAATTTGACAGCTGTTATATAGGCACCGATGATGTACACGAGTGACTGGGCCCACTCTGAGGTCACATGACATAAGAAGGGACAGAGTCACCTGGTTACATCCCCGGGTGGCCCCGCCCTTGCTTATATAACTAATATATGAATATGCTTTGATCTAAACCATTCCATTGTAGCTCTGGCTGTATGTTGAGGGTTGTTGTCCTGCTGGAAGGTAAACCTCCACCCTAGTCTCAAGACTTTTTCAGACTCTAACAGATTTTCTTCTAAGATTGCCCTGTATTTGGCTCCATCCATCTTCCCATCAACTCTGACAAGCTTCCCTGTCTCTGCTGAAGAAAAGCATCCCCACAACATTATGCTACCACCACCATGTTTTACGGTGGGGATGGTGTGTTCAGGGTGATGTGCAGTGTTAGTTTTCCGCCACACATAGCGTTTTGATTTTAGGCCAAAAAGTTAAATTTTGGTCTCATCTGACCAGAGCACCTTCTTCCACATGTTTGCTGTGTCCCCCACATGGCTTCTTGCAAACTGCAAATGGGACTTATGGCTTTCTTTCAACAATGGCTTTCTTCTTGCCACTCTTCCATAAAGACCAGATTTGTGGAGTGCACGACTAATAGTTGTCCTGTGGACAGATTCTCCCACCTAAGCTGTGGATCTCTGTAGCTCCTTTAGAGTTACCATGGGTCTCTTGGCTGCTTCTCTGATTAATGCTCTCATTGCCTGTCAGTTTAGGTGGATGGCCATGTCTTGGTAGGTTTGCAGTTGTGCCATACTCCTTCCATTTTTGGATGATGGATTGAACAGTGCTTGGTGAGATGTTCAAAGCATGGGACCCAACAAAGGGAGTGTCTCCCACTTGGGAGCTCAAAAGTAGAGCTTAGCCAATCACCCGGTAGGGCGGAGGAACCTCTCTTGGGAAAATCCACACCTCTTTGGTGTCACCACTGGCCCACGGGTGATTGGCTAAGCTCTACTTTTGAGCTCCCAAGTGGGGGAAACTCCCTTTGTTGGGTTGGACTCCATCTTAGCAAGGTACTTCCTTTTCTTCTTGCCTGGTGACCAACAAGCCTCACTAGTGACTGCTTTGAATAGATTATTATAACATTCATTAGATGATATAACATTTATTAGCCACCCTGAGAGGTGTCCTTATAAGGCAAGGCAAAATAACAAATTCTTCTGGACAGCAGCACTCCAAATAAAAATTGCCTTTATTGTAAAATCCAAAATCCAAAACCACACTACTGGTCACAACACACTGGTTAAGCTGACGTGTTTCACACTGTACTAGTGTTTAATCATAGCTATCGAGCACACAAGCATTGCCTTCACCCGTGGTTCTGGGAAGAAGTGATTACCTAGAAGACATCCACGCCTGAGCGGCTTCTCTTCCTGGGAGATGTCCTCCCGTTGGCCCAATGTTTTGTTTTGCCTTGCATAATCTGGCAATTTAGGGTCCCCACTTGGAGGCCCATTTGTCCATTCTCTGGATCTGTTCCTGTCCTCTGTTTACCTTTTCGAGGTCAATCAGATTTTAATTTTCAGTAGCACCTACCCAATATGTCCTGAGGAAGCAAATCTTTTGCAAAATGCGTTGACAAGCACGCATGGAGGAGTTATGGACCTGACTGTTTTGATATCTATACTTATTTTCTTGTATGTTGATGGACTTTCTACGCTTATATGATTGGATCCATGCCTCCATGTTTGTAATTGATTATTTGTTCAACTACTACTTAGTAGTCGGGTGCTGCAGTGATTTTAATAAGTGTGTAGTTTTTAAAAATGATTGTAATACATTTTTTTTTGTTTTACATATACTGCCACATGTTGTGACCATAAAATCTGCTATTTTTTGAGAAGGTCTAGCCCACTTTCACAATCCTTTTTTTCATAGTTTATATAGATATATAGATACAGTGGAACTTCGGTTTAAGAGTAACTTGATTTGAGAGCAATTTGATTTGCAAATTTGAGAGCAAATCTGACTCGTTTGCGAGTGTTGACTCGCAAGACGAGCAGAATTCAAGCTAAATAGGCCTGTAGTACCGCATTTGGCCTGAGGTACGGGGCGCAGGAGCCGAGCAGAGCCTAAATAGGCCTGCAGTACCGCATTTGGCCTGAGGTACGAGGGCGCAGGAGCCGAGCAGAGCCGAACAGCGACGATCTGTTTCCGAGGCTCTCCGGCGCCCCCACCTTTGGTCGCATTCGGTATTGCATCCCATTGAAGTCAATGCGGAACAAATTATTTTAGTTTCCATTGACTTCAATGGGAAAACTCGCTTTGATATGCCAGTACTTTGGATTACGAGCATACTCCTGGAAAGCATTATGCTAGTAATCTGAGGTTGAGTGAGTGAGTGAGTGAGTGAGTGAGTGAGTGAGTGAATAACTTATATAGCGCTACAAATGCGAACTAAATCGCCTCAAGGCGCTTTGCATCCAGTGACGTCCTGATCCTTCAGAAGAGGTGGATCTTAAGTTTTTTCCTGAAGGCCCGATGGTTTTCTTCCATACGGATGTCCGTGGGTAGAGCATTTCATAGCCGTGGTCCTTGGACTGCAAATCTTCGTTCTCCCTTTGATTTGTAGCGGGACTTGGGGATGTGGAGGAGGTTTTGGTTGGTTGATTGGAGAATGCATTTGGCGGTGTAGTGTTTTATCTTGTCGCATTCAACTGTATATAGATATATCTATATATTGTAAGATATCGGGGTAATTCAGCTCAAGTGGTGTATGTGATTTGAAGAAACATGTGTCAGGCCAGACTGCATTTTCAAGGGCATGGCAGCCCACTTTTATTTCCACCATTATTGCATCCTGGCTTACCTACTGACAACACTTCTGTTTCAAGCCTTACGCCTAGGCCATAGGCATGTTCTTCAGACCTGTATGCTTGGGTCAAGCTCTCTCCTAACTTACCCAGGGTTCAAACTGCCACCTACAGTCTCTCTAAAAACGTGGGTGTCTTCTAGGGATGAGCCGAACACCCCTCAGTTCTGTTCGCACCAGAATTTGCGAACAGGCAATAAATTTGTTCGAACATCCGAATACCGTTTAAGTCTATGGGACTCGAACATGAAAAATCGAAAGTGCTAATTTTAAAGGCTAATATGCAAGTTATTGTCATAAAAAGTGTTTGGGGACCAGGGTCTTGCCCCAGGGGACATGTATCAATGCAAAAAAAAGTTTTAAAGACGGACGTTTTTTTCGGGAGCAGTGATTTTAATAATGCTTAAAGTGAAACAATAAAAGTGAAATATTCCTTTAAATTTCGTACCTGGGGGGTGTCTAGAGAATGCCTGTAAAGCAGTGCTTGTTTCCCGTGCTTAGAACTTTCCCTGCACAAAGTGTCATTTCTAAAGGAAAAAAAGTCATTTAAAAGCACTCGCAGCTATAATGAATTGTCGGCTCCCGGCAATACAGAGAAAAATCATTGATAAAAAAAAAAATGCGTGGGGGTCCCCCCAAATTCAATTACCAGGCCCTTCAGGTCTGGTATGGATATTAAGGGGAACCCTGTGTCAAATTTAAAAAAAGAATGACGTGGGGTTCCCCCCAAAAATCCATACTAGACCCTTCAGGTCTGGTATGGATTTTAAGGGGAACTCCACGCCAAATTTAACAAAAAATGGCGTGGAGTTCCCCCCAAAAATCCATGCCAAAACAAAACCAGCAGCCCAACCTCAGAGAGGGGGGAAGTGCTACACTCTTTTTAAATCATAATGACAACAGAAACTACCCAAATGACCTTGATCAAAAGTTTACATACCCCAGTTCTTAATACCGTGTTTTCCCCCCTTTAACATCAATGACAGCTTGAAGTCTTTTGTGGTATTTGTGGATGAGGCTCTTTATTTTCTCAGATGGTAAAGCTGCCCATTCCTCTTGGCAAAAAGCCTCCAGTTCCTGTAAATTCTTGGGCTGTCTTGCATGTAATGCACGTTTGAGGTCTCCCCAGAGTGGTTCAATGATATTGAGGTCAGGAGACTGAGGTGGCCACTCCAGAACCTTCACTTTATTCTGCTGTAGCCAATGACAGGTCAACTTGGCCTTGTGTTTTGAATCATTGTCATGTTGGAATGTCCAAGTACGTCCCATGCACAGCTTCCTAGCTGATGAATGCAAATGTTCCTCCAGTATTTTTTGATAACATACTGCATTCATCTTGCCATCAACTTAGACCAAATTTCCTGTGCCTTTGTAGCTCACATATCCCCAAAACATCAGTGATCCACCTCCGTGTTTCACAGTAGGAATGGTGTACCTTTCATCATAGGCCTTGTTGACTCCTCTCCAAATGTAGCGTTTATGGTTGTGGCCAAAAAGCTAAATTTTGGTCTCATCACTCCAAATGACTTTTTGACAGAAGGTTTGAGGCTTTACCCTAGCTATCAACCCCAAGAACTTGGCTCAAACCCTCCCTTAGCACAACTGGTCTGCAATGTGATTGTGAAACCCACTGATGTTTGGGAACACAATAATACCACACAACAGTAAAATAGTACATAAAATTGTTACCTTGTATAGCCACTCGTCCAGCAGGGTAACAGAGAACTCCACACAGTATTCTGCTTAATCAGGGATCAAGTTTACTTAATGGCAAAAGGTAACATAGTTAAACAAAAAATGCAGTTGACTTATGCAGGGCCCTGCAGAGTCAATGAGATATATATAGCAACAATGCAACACAGTTTAAATGCACACTGCTTATATAAGTAAAATACCTATGCTCACAAGCTCCCTCTAATGGGCAATATTGTGCCCGTGTCCCGTCACTAACAGTTCTAGTCAGGCCTGACTAAGTTCAGTGTACAATCCTTTTATTAGTAGGAGTCTTCGCTAGCAAACGTTGGTGCACATAACATTTGGAATCCACAGGGTTATTATAAGAAACAACTAAACTTCCACAATGATAAAGAAGGTGAAACGCCAAACTTTTTACCATGCGGCCTCTGTGAGATGTGCTATGTCCTGGCGTGAGGCGCACTACCAATAATGGTGGGCCTTAACAAAGGCACAGGCCTACACAAAACAGTTAATGGATTCTGGGCAGGTGCCCTCTCACTGAAACAGGCCTTGTCCCGCTGACACATCCTACTGTCAGTGCCTTGATCATCGGCCTCTCCGCAACTTGCAATCCTCAGTTCCTCTCACAGCTGCACTGGATGTTGGTTGTTAGATGACACCGGTCTCTGGGAAGCGAGAGCTGGTCACATGAAGAAGGGATCCCTCTTTAAGCTGACTGATCCTCCGTAAAAAATTGTAGGCCCAGGCTTTAGGCCTAGATGCTCCAGCAGCAGGCCTCACACAGACTTCCTGCTTGATAGAAGGCGAAGTCCAGAGAGACCGAGCGTAGCTCCTCCCTTGCTTTAAGTAATCTCCCCCAGAAAGCTGTGCGGGGATGCAATGCACTTTGGGAGTACAGCTGCACTGTGGGTACCATAGTCTATTTAATACCCATAGCAATGGAGTCCCTTTCTCCCTGTACCGTAAGTTCCACAATGCATTGTTCCATATGGTTAAACAACAGTTGCTGCAATATCTTAAAGAGACTCCGGAGGGAGCTGGGATTATTTCTCAAAATAACAATAGTCTTTAACACTGCAAAGTGACACCCCGCTACAAGACTAAACACAGTTGATCTATAATAAATGGCTTCAGCCAAACACTAACCATGAGTGAAAGAAAAGTTTTTGTTTTATCATTCATATTCTCTGAAAAATGGCCAAGAAATCATAAATCCTGCCAGGGTATGTAAATTTATGAGCACAACTATATATACTATATTGTCAAAAGTATTAGGACACCTGCCTTTTCACACACATGAAATTTAATGGCATCCCAGTCTTAGTCCGTAGGGCTCAATATTGTGTTGGCCCACCCTTTGCATCTATAACTGCTTCAACTCTTCTGGGAAGGCTGTCTACAAGGTTTAGGAGTGTCTTTGGGAATTTTTGACCATTTTTCCAGAAGCACATTTGTAAGGTCAGGCACTGATGTTGGTCAAGAAGGCCTGGCTCGCAGTCTCAGCTTTAATGGTGTTCTTTCGGGTTAAGGTCAGGACTCTGTGCAGGCCAGTCAAGTTCCTCCACCTCAAACCCGCTCATCCATGTCTTTTTGGACCTTGCTTTGTGCACTGGTCCAAATCATTTGGTGGAGGGGGATTATGTTGTGGGGTTGTTTTTCAGGGGTTGGGCCCCTTAGTTCCAGTGAAGGGAACTCTTAAGACGTCAGCATACCAAGACATTTTGGACAATTTCATGCTCCTAACTTTGTGGGAACAGTTTGGGGATGGCCCCTTCCTGTTCCAACTTGACTGCGCACCAGTGCACAAAGCAAGGTCCATAAAGACATGGATGATCGAGTTTGGGGTGGAGGAACTTGACTGGCTTGCACAAAAGAAGCAGCTCTCTCAGCTCTTGCTCCTCATTGTCTGAGACACAGCAGCGGGAACCATTGTCTTCCACTGCTGTCAATCAAAACCAGTGAGGAGGGTGGGGGGGCATGCCGAGTCGTGTTCTGTGTCTCTTATGGGCATATAGACGTGGCTCTGGAGTGAGCACCCACAAGAGCCCCCTTAGTAAGAGCCTTGTTATGGGGGGCAATCAGCAAGGGGGAGGCGATAGAGGAAGAGGATCAGGGCTGCTCTGTGCAAAACAATTACACAGAGCAGGTAAGTATAATATGTTTTTTATTAAAAAATAAAAATAAAACATGAACCTTTAACCATTTGCCTAATGGGCAATTAAACCTCTGCCCAGGCCAATTTTCAGCTTTCAGTGCTGTCGCATTTTGAATGACATCTGCGTGGTCATGCAACATTGTACCCAAATTACATTTTTATCATTTTTTTCACACAAATAGAGCTTTCTTTTGATGGTATTTATTAACTACTGGAGTTTTTATTTTTTGCCAAACAAACAAAAAAGTTCGAAGATTTTGAAAAAAAACAAAAACAGTTTTCATAGTTTGTTATAAAATTTTGCAAAGAGGTAATTTTTCTCCTTCATTGATGTGCGCTGAGGAGGCTGCACTGATAGGCACTGATAGGCTGCACTGACGGGCACTGATAGGCTCCATTGGCTGAACTGATGGGCACTGATAGGCTGCACTGATAGGCACTGATAAGGTGGCAATGGTGGGCATTAATAGGTGGCATTGATAGGTGGTTCTGATAGGTGGCACTGATAGGTGGCACTGATGGCTGGAACGATGGACACTGATGGGTGGCACTGATGGGCCCTGATGGGTGGCACTGAAGGGCCCTGATGGGTGGCACTGATGGGTGGCACAGATGGGCACTGATAGGCACTGGTAGGTGACACTGCCTATCACAATGATATGATAATAATGCACTGATAGGTGGGAATTGATAGGTGACACTGGTGGGCACTAATAGGCAGCACTGATTTGCACTGGTAGGTGGCACTGGTGGGCACTGGTAGATGGCACTGGTGGGCAAAGATGAGGCGGCACTGGCTCTCCATGTTCGGGACCAATGTCCCCGTGATAGAAGCCGATTACCGGCTGATAGGGATGAGCCGAACACCCCCCAGCCAGAATGTTCGCGTGAACTTTAGAACCCTATTAAATACAATGGACTCGAACGTTCGAAATCAAAAGTGCTAATTATAAAGGCTGATATGCAAGTTATTGTCCTAAAAAGGGTTTGGGGACCCGGGTCCTGCCCCAGGGGACATGTATCAATGCAAAAAAAAGTTTTAAAAATGGCCGTCTTTTCGGGTGCAGTGATTTTAATAATGCTTAAAATGAAAAAATGAAAGTGAAATTTTCCTTTAAATTTCGTACCTGGGGGGTGTGTATGATATGCATGTAAAGTAGTGCTTGTTTCCCTTGCTTAGAACTGTCCCTGCACAAAATGTCATTTCTGAAGGAAAAAAAGTAATTTAAAACTCACTCGCGGCTAATATGAATTGTCGGCTCCCGGCAATACAGAGAAAAGTCATTGATAAAAAATAAATTTAAAAAAAAGCGTGGGGGTCCCCCCAAATTCAATTACCAGGCCCTTCAGGTCTGGTATGGATATTAAGGGGAACCCTGCCGCAAATTTAAAAAAAAAATGCGTGGAGTTCCCCCAAATATCCATACCAGGCCGTTCAGGTCTGGTATGGATTTTAAGGGGAACTCCACCCCAAATTTTAAAAAAAAATGGCGTGGAGTTCCCCCCAAAATCCATACCAGACCCTTTATCCGAGCACGCAACCTGGTAGGCCGCAGGAAAAGAGGGGGGGACGAGAGAGTGCCCGCCCCCCCTCCTGAACCATACCAGGCCACATGCCCTCAACATGGGGAGGATGTCCCCATGTTGATGGGGACAAGGGCCTCATCCCCACAACCCTTGCCCGGTGGTTGTGGGGGTCTGCGGGCAGGGGGCTTATCGGAATCTGGAAGACCCCTTTAACAAAAAAAATTGGGATGGAGTTCCCCTTAAAATCCATACCAGACCTGAAGGGCCTGGTATGGATATTTGAGGGAACTCCACGCATTTTTTTTTAAATTTGCAGCGGGGTTCCCCTTAATATCCATACCAGACCTGAAGGGCCTTGTAATTGAATTTGGGGGGACCCCAACGTGTTTTTTTTTTTTTTTTATCAATGACTTTTCTATGTATTGCCGGGAGCCAACAATTCATTATAGCCGCGAGTGAGTTTTAAATGACTTTTTTTCCTTCAGAAATGACACTTTGTGCAGGGACAGTTCTAAGCACGGGAAACAAGCGCGACTTTACATGCATACTTTACACACACCCTAGGTACGAAATTTAAAGGAATATTTCACTTTTATTGTTTCACTTTAAGCATTATTAAAATCACTGCTCCTGAAAAAGCGTCCGTTTTTAAAACTTTTTTTTGCATTGATACATGTCCCCTGGGGCAGGACCCGGGTCCCCAAACCCTTTTAGGACAATAACTTGCATATAAGCCTTTAAAATTAGCACTTTAGATTTCTCCCAAAGACTTCTCGAATTTGCCGCGAACACCCCAAATTGTTCGCTGTTCGGCGAACGGGCGAACAGGCAATGTTCGAGTCGAACATGAGTTCGACTCGAACTCGAAGCTCATCCCTACCGGCTGACAGCTGATCATTGGCTGACAGCTGATCACATGGTAAGGGGTCGGGATCGGCCCCTTACTCCGATCTATGATTAGCCAAGTCTCGTGGACTCGCTGATCACAGAGAAAGCCGTGCATGCCCCACAGGGGTCAAGCAGGCAGCTCATGCACGGGAGGGCGTGCATGGATGCCCTCCCGGCAATTGAGGCCTGCGTTGTAGTCATCTTTCGGCTATAGAGCTGGCAGGAAGAGGTTAATATCACTTTAACTTGGGCTGTTTTGTGTTTCCCAGGCTGCAGGCTTGTTTATTCCCCCTGTAGTCTAGAGGATTCTAGAATCATAGTGGGAGTGGAAAGACGAATAAGCAGTCTGAATATTTATGGTACTTCAGCCAATCCCTGAGGGTGGCTGAAGAGCACATAAATAGTCTAAAGGCCTGAAGCAGCCTCTGGGCAGACTGCTGGAGCTTGCTGCATGTTCACCAAGGTCCCAGCTGTGGCAGAACTGGGGGGCCTACTTCAAAAATCCTTCTTTGAACCTAACCAAGGGAATTTCACCTAAGAACCTAGTCTATGGAGCTCACTGAGGAATGCCCAGTGGAAGTTTTAAATGGGTCTATCTATCCTGTGACATTGTGAGTATTTAGCTCTCCCAGAGTGCCCGGTGGATACTGGAAAGAGTCACCTGGTGATTCTGTGACATTGTGAGTACCGACCAAGGCTCAGGGTCCTAGTGACTGTGTGCTGTCTCCTTTGGGAGGGGGGAAGAGCCAGTGGCAGTTCTTACTGGGATAGCTTTTAAAAAGGACTCCAAGGACTTCCATCATCCATACTTGTGCCTGCATAGAAACTGTTCAGGAAGGTTTAGCAAAGCGTATATTCAGAAAATTAGGAGTATTTTATATCTCCCTACACCCCATCCAATTTCTTCAGCAATAAAAATCCTAAAAGGACATGCCTTAGACTGATTACTGAGCCAGGGTGAATGAACTGTTGCTGTGTGGCTGGCTGCCTCTGCACTAACTAATCTTGGGAAAGAACTGGTTAAATTACAGTGACTCCTACAGAAGAGCTACATATACAATATATATATATATATATATATATATATATATATATATACAGCCCTCAAAAATTCCACTCGCCTGCTCGCAATTTGCGAGTGGAATTTAATGCAGGGCGAGTGAGGAGCGGTGGTGACCAGGATGACCGTTTCCTAGCTGAAGCGATCAAACAAGAAACTGTCAGCCGGAGGACACAGAGCAGCAGGACAGGACTGCCCTGGCGCCGCTTTTAGCTGAGGTGAGGCTGCAGCGCTCCCCTCCCCCTCCCTCTCTCTCCTCTTGTGTATCACACACACAGCGGGGATGTCCCGCTGTGTGTCATGGAGCTGGCTGGGTCTGTGTTTGGCCCCCTCCCTCTCTCTCTCCTCTTGTGTATCACACACACAGCGGGATGTACCGCTGTGTGTCATGGAGCTGGCTGGGTCTGTGTTTGGCGTGCGGTGCAACAAGGTCCCGCCCCCCCTACACTGACTCGTGTGATAGTATCAGTGTTCCGCCTATGAAACGAGCCATCTAGGGGGGCGGGACCTTGTTACACAGCGCGCATGACACACAGCGGTACATCCCCGCTGTGTGTGTGATACACAAGAGGAGAGAGAGAGGAAGGGGGCCGAACACAGACCCAGCCAGCTCCGCGACACACAGCGGGACATCCCCACTGTGTGTGTGATACATCCAGGGGATTCCAGGTGAGTCTCTATTGATGATGGGGCACAGAAAAGCTGCATTGATGGGGCATTAAAAAGCTGCATTGATGGGGCACAGAAAAGCTGCATTGATGGGGCACAGAAAAGCTGCATTGATGGGACACAGAAAAGCTGCATTGATGGGGCACAGTCAAACTGCATTAATGGGTCACAGTGAGGCTGCAGGCACAGTGAGGCTGCGTTCACAGGCACAGAGAGGCTGCGGGCACAGTGAGGCTGCTTTCACAGGCACAGAGAGGCTGTGGGCACAGTGAGGCTGCGTTCACAGGCACAGAGAGGCTGCGGGCTGTGTTCATGGGCACAGTGAGGCTGCGTTCATGGGCACAGTGAGGCTGCGTTCACGGCACAGTGAGACTGCGGGCACAGTGAGGCTGCGTTCACGGGCACAGTGAGGCTGCGTTCACAGGCAAAGTGAGGCTGCGTTCACGGGCACAGAGAGGCTCCATTAACAGGCAGTGAGGCTGCATTACTGGGCAGTGAGGCTGCATTAACGGACACAGTAGGGCTGCATTGATGGGCATAGTGAGGCTGCATTCATTGGCACTGTAAAGCTGCATTTGATGAGCACAGTGAGGCTGCATTGATGGTCACAGTGAGGCTGCATTGATGGTCACAGTGAGGCTGCATTGATGGTCACCATAAAGCTGCATTTGATGGGCACCATAAAGCTGCATTTGATGGGCACAGTGAGGCTGCATTGACGGGCACAGTGAGGCTGCATTGACGGGCACAGTAAATGTGCATTCATGGGCACAGTGAGGCTGCATTCATGGGCACCGTAAAGCTGCATTTGATGGGCACAGTGTGGCTGCATTTGATGGGTACTGACATGCTTTATGTTAATATTGTTAAAGTTGTTGTTATTTATTTTTGGAACTTAATTCTGTTTAAAACATTTAACAGTGTAAGTTTTATGCGATAATTTACAAGGGCGTGTTTAGGGGCGGACTTAGGGGTGGGGCAGGGGAGAGGTTGGGTGGGGCAACTGGTGGTGAGTAACTCTTAAGACCTGGCTAGTGGCTCAGGGCTTGAAATTTTGAACCCTGTATTTATATAGATAGATAGATAGATAGATAGATAGATAGATAGATAGATAGATAGATAGATAGATAGATAGATAGATAGATAGATATTGTATATAAAACATTAAATTGTGAGAACATTTGTGAATTGCAGACCATATTCACAATGCAAACCAGACTGGAGAGGTGAATGAGGCGAATCGTTGGTAGAGTGGCTTATAAGTACACCACTCTTATCTAACAGTGGCCCTTTTTGCCAACAGTAACTGCAGACAATGGCAGCAAGTTGAATGGGAAAATGATGGAGAGGAAACCGTATAATAAACGCCATCCTTGGCAGCATAATACAACAGTATGTTCCTGCTAAGATTTTTAACAATAATGCTTAATCACACCATATCATTGTAAATGGCCCTCATTTTGTGTTTTACTTGATAATGCTATATGGGCTGTGGACTGATTGCAGGATATCTGCTTATCCCAGCAATGTGTACACTTCTGTTTAAATAAATAGTAAAACAGTGCATTTGCATTGGCTGGCAGAAAAAAAGCTTTGTGTAGCGTACTGAGCTGAGACTTGATATAAATGTCTGTTTGCCGTAATCCTGCCACGCTGTGTGTCCCGTGGGAGGGACAGTCTGCCACGCTAACAGGACCTATGAGCTGTGTCACACACAACTCATTGCTTATCAGGATTAGCACGGACACAGACAAAATAGTCAATTAAAAACAGATTAGCATAAATGATACTGATTGGGTATCCACAGCCCTGTTTATCTGCGTAACAGAAGAAAGGACTCACTGTCTGCCTGGATACATCAGCCCTTCTGAAAACTTGTATCTGCCTATTTTCTTTTATTTCTTGTATGCTTAAAATTTTTAATAAGACTCCATCACAGCCGTCCATGTAAATTAAACATTTATTTTATATACACTACCCTTTGTCATTTTACATTTAAAGTAATGTGACTAAATGTTGCCCATCCAATAGTCTTAGTACCACCTAGGTCAGACCTATCATCAGATTTATTTATTTTTTATGGCAAGTGCATGCATTTTAAGTTATCAAACAGATTATTGTACTCCCCCTGATAATACCTACACATTTCTTTCTCTCCAGAAGGATGGCAACATAATTGTTTAGACATCATCCAGGGTCAGCATCTACTTACAAGACTAAGATGCTACCCCAGAGATGACATGTATAATGTAAACCCCTTGCTTGAGCAGTCACATGTACAGTGCCCTGAAAAAGTATTCATACCCCTTAACATTTTCCACATTTTGTCATGTCACAACCAAAAACGAAAATGTATTTCATTGGGATTTTATGTGATAGACCAACACAAAGTGGCTCATAATTTTGAAGTGGAAGGAAAAGGATAAATGGTTTTCAACATTTTTTACAAATAAATATCAGAAAAGTGTGGTGTGCATTTGTATTCAGACCCCATTACTCTTATACCCCTAACTAAAATTTAGTGGAACCAATTGCCTTCAGAAGTCACCTAATAGTAAATAGAGTCCATCTGTGTGCAATGGAAAATGGAAAGAGTATGGCGCAAATGAAATCCTACCAAGACATTTCCGTCCACCTAAACCGACAGGCCGGGCAAGGAGAGCATTAATCAGAGAAGCAGCCAAGAGGCCCATGGTAACTCTGGAGGACCTGCAGAGATCCACAGTTCAGGTGGGAGAATCTGTCCACAGGACAACTATTAGTTGTGTGCTTCACAAATCTGGCCTTTATGGAAGAGCGGTAAAAAGAAAGCCATTGTTGAAAGAATGCCATAAGAAGTCATGTTTGCAAGTTGCGAGAAGCCATGTAGGGCAGAGGTCGTCAACCCCCGGTCCGCGGCCCAAAGCCGGGCCGCACCGCCTCTCTAGCCGGGCCGCAATGCGAATGACACTGTCTGGGCCGTACCGCCGCTATAGCCGGGCCACGGAGGAGACCATCAGCGATGCAGCTGCCCAAGCAGAGAGATGACACCATCTCTCTGCGCTACGCAGAGGCGCGCCGCTGTCCCGCCCTAACATTCGGCGCTGCAAGGCTACGCTACACAGAGGCGCAGCCGGCCAATGAGAGAGAGAGAATGACGTCATCTCTCCGCCCACCCTCACTATGTACCTGTACCGGCTCAATGTATTCCCGCAATCTCTAACGGCTCCCCCTCACTTTCCCGTGCTGAGACTGTAAGTACAGTGGGCACTGCGGAGGGACTTGTATATTTTTTATACTGGAACATTTAATCATTTTTTTTATACTGGGACATTTAATAATTTTTTATACTGGGACATTTAATACATTTTTTTATACTGGGACATTAAATGTCCCAGTATAAAAAAAATGATTAAATGTCCCAGTATAAAAAAAAAGATTAAATGTCCCAGAATAAAAAAATGATTAAATGTCCCAGTATAAAAAAAATTATTAATTTATGTTTTTTATTTATCAGTATATTTCAGCTTTAGAGCTCCATTGAAACAATACAAACCTAATGTCTATACAATAAATCCCCGTTTATCTTACTTATATATTACCCCAACATTATACGAGGTCTAGAAATTATGACCCTTCATTTTTTCTTTATAAATCCTCATTTTACCTTACATGTTATATATTATTACTGAATGTGGTTTGTAATTACTAAATTCAACACTAAGCATATTTTTAGCAAGTCTCCAGATGATGGTCAACATATGTTAAACTCAAATTACTGTTTTTTTTTTCTCTTTTGTTGTTGTTGCCTTCTAAAAAACACTTGAGCTTGATATAAATATCTCATCTGTGTTCTCCTTAACTGCTACTATTTATAGTGACTACGTTTATTGACAATATATACTTGTAATTTTGAAAATGTAATAAAAAATTTGACAAGAGAAAAAATAAATAAATAAATAAATTAATTATTAAACCATTGTTTTATACTGGGACATTTAATTATATTTTTATACTGGGGCATTTAATAATATTTTTACAATGGGACATTTAGGGCCGGTTTACACTGCAGCGATGTCAGAGTTCAGATGTGATTCACACCGCACTGCAGTGCACATCACATGCGATCTATGTGCGATGCGATTTCAGCCATACAAATCGTATGGCTGAATTTGCATCAAACTCGCAAAGGACCCTGTTTTTTGTCCGTAGTAGAATCGGATCGCATGGGTGTGAACACCCATGCGATCCAATTCCTGTCCGAGTTTGCAGATCGCACTGCGATATACAAACTGATTTGGGGGTGTCGTTAACTTTTAACTGACACTCCCAACAGTTTGCATAGGGCAATGTGAACTGCCGCCGGAAAACCTGCGATGCGGGAACCCGTAGTGGATTCGCAGGGTTCCCGCACCGCAGCAGTGTGAACCGGACCTTAAAAATATTTTTATACTGGGACTTACATAATATTTTTATACTTGGACTTTGATAATACTTTTATACTGGGACTTTTAATAAGGGCCGGTTCACACTGCTGCGATGCGGGAATCCTGCGAATCCACTGCGGGTTCCCTCATCGCAGGTTTCCCAGCGGCAGTTCACACTGCCCTATGCAAACTGCTGGGAGTGTCAGTTAAAAGTTAATGACACCCCGAAATAAGTTTACATATTGCAGTGCGATCTGCAAACTCGGTCAGGAATCGGATCGCATGGACGTTCACACCCATGCGATCCGATTCTGCTGCGGACAAAAAAAAGGGTCCTGTGCGAGTTTGATGCAAATTCAGCCATACGATTTGTATGGCTCAAACCGCATCGCACATAGATCGCATGTGATTTGCAGTTCGGTGCGAATCACATCCGAACTCTGACATCGCAGCAGGGTGAACCGACCCTAATACTTTTAATAATACTTTTATACTGGGACTTTTATAATACTTTTAATAATACTTTTATACTAAGATTTTAATAATACTTTTATACTGGGACTTTTATAATAAAATCAATTAGTGACAAACTGTTATGGTTTGGTGGCAGGTGACAGTGGCAATCCACATCTGGCGACAGGCCGCAGCAGTGGCAATCCACATCTGACGACAGGCCGCAGCAGTGGCAATCCACATCTGGCGACAGGCCACAGCAGTGGCAATCCACATCTGTTGACAGGCTTTGCTAACTAGCCAAAATGAGTAAAAAACAAACGTCATTGTAGAGCTTTTTTGAAAAGGAGGAAAGACCCAATGATGACACAACAGAAGACTCTTCTAAGACTGCAAAAAAAAAGAAAGCTGCATTTAAAAGAAAATACCAGGAGTCCTATTTAAATTACAGGTTCATTGCATCAGGTGATTCACATTCTCCAAACCCGCTTTGTATAATATCTGCTTCGCCACATGGAGACCAAGCACCCTTCATTAAAAGACAAGCCTGTTGAGTTTTTCAAAAGAAAAAAACGTGAACACGAAGGACAGAAGCAATTATTGAAGACCACCTCTTCGATAAATGCATCTGCATTGAGAGCCTCATTCTTAGTGGATAACCGTATTGCTAAATCTAAGAAACCCTTTACAATCAGAGAATAGTTGATCCTGCCTGCTGCAAAGGACATTTGCCGTGAAATTTTAGGAGAGGCTGCGGTTGAAAAGGTGGCACATGTTCCTCTTTCGGCTAGCACTGTAGCTAGATGAATTAATGAAATCGCAGAAGATATTGAAGCACAATTGATAGAGAGAATTAAGGAGTCACCATGGTATGCCATACAGGTTGACGAGTCTACTGATGTTGACAACAAGGCAACAATGCTTATTTTTGTGCGATATGTTTTCCAGGAGGATGTCCATGAGGATATGCTATGTGCACTCTTCTTGCCAACCAACACCAAAGCTGCAGAATTGTTCAAGTCTTTAAATGATTATATGTCAGGAAAACTGAACTGGTCATTTTGTGTTGGTATATGCACGGACGGAGCTGCTGCCATGACTGGACGGCTTTCTGGTTTTACTACTCGGGTCAAGGAGGTTGCTTCCAAATGCGAGTCTACGCACTGTGTCCTCCATAGAGAAATGCTGGCTAGCCGAAAAATTTCACCAGAACTAAACAACGTTTTGCAGGCTGGGATTAAAATGATCAACCACATTAAAGTACATGCCCTTAACTCACGTCTGTTTGAACAGCTCTGTGAGGAGATGGATGCAGAGCACACACGTCTTCTCTTATACACAGAAGTGAGATGGCTTTCTAAAGGTAGATCACTGAGCAGAGTGTTTGAGTTACGAGAGCCGCTCCAGAGATTTCTTTCTGAAAAACAGTCACCACTTGCAGCACATTTCAGTGTCACAGAATGGGTCACAAAACTTGCTTACTTGTGTGACATATTTAACCTGCTCAAAGAACTCAATCTGTCACTTCAGGGGAGAATGACAACTGTGTTCAAGTCAGCAGATAAAGTGGCTGCATTCAAAGCCAAACTGGAATTATGGGGGCTACGAGTGAACAATGGGATTTTTGACATGTTTCCAACATTATCAGAGCTTTTGAAAGAGACTGAGCCAGAACCTTCTTTCACCCAGCTGGTGCATGATCACCTCTCTCATCTTTCAAAAGAATTTGAGCATTACTTCCCAACCACAAAAGACCCCCGAACTGGGAAGGAATGGATCCGTGACCCATTTGTGAATAAGCCAGGTGAATCCACTCTGTCCGTGCTAGAAGAGGATCAACTGCTTGAGATCGCAAATGATGGTGGCCTTAAAAGTGTGTTTGAGATGATTTCAAACCTCCATACGTTCTGGATTAAAGTCAAGGCAGAATATCCTGCAATTTCCACAAAAGCACTGAAAAGCCTGCTGCCATTTCCAACATCCTATCTTTGTGAAGCTGGGTTTTCTGCAGTGACAGCAACCAAAACGAGATTACGGAGTAGATTGGACATAAGCAACACACTTCGAGTGTCACTGTCTCCTATCAACCCAAGATGGGACCGCCTAGTTGCAGTAAAACAAGCTCAGGGCTCCCACTGATTCAGCATTATGGTGAGTTGAACTATTTCATTTTATATTCCAATGTAATAGAAATAACGTGCTTCAATCATCCTGACACCATAACACTGTCCTTTTGCAGGGAAACATGCTCAGGGCTCCCACTGATTCTACATTACGGTGAGTTGAACTATATAATCATTGTATTATATTGTATTAATGTAAATAATGCTCTTCAATCGTCCTGATATTATGGTATCAGGATGATTGAACCGCTAATGCAACACATCTCGATTCCTCCCCCCCTCCTACCGGGCCTTGGAAAAATATTCTTCCACAAAACCGGTCCTTGGTGCCAAAAAGATTGGGGACCACTGATGTAGGGGACATAGCAAACATGTGGAAGAAGGTGCTCTGGACAGATGAGACCCAAATTGAAATTTTTGGCCTAAAAGCAAAACGCTGTGTGGCAGAAAACTAACACTGCACATCACCCTGAACACACCATCCCCACCGTGAAACATGGTGGTGGAAGCATCATGTTTTGGGGATGCTTTTCTTCAGCAGGGACAGGGAAGCTGGTCAGAGTTGATGGGAAGATGGATGGAGCCAAATACAGTAGCCAAATATAGTAGCAAGTCCTAGTTGCAATCTCGGAACACCCAAGAGGATAGAATGTGAAAAATATATTAATGCATTAAAGTGTTTGTTCACCAATGCCAAAAGTCTGCCAAGCAAAATAGGTGAGTTGGAAGCTCTGTTGCATCAGGAGAGCTATGATGTAATCGGTATTGCTGAAACTTTGCTTCATTCCTCACATGACTGGGCTATTAATATTCCTGGCTATGCACTCTTTCTGAAAGACAGAGTAAAAAGGAAAGGTGGAGTGATCTGTCTCTATGTGAAAAGTGATCTCAAAGCGAGTGTGAAAGAGGACCTGGTGGATGGAGAGTGTGATGAGTCTGAAGCATTATGTGTGGAACTGCATTCAGATGTGCGTAGTTCAAAGTTAATCATTGAAGTTTGTTATAGACCACCCAATGTTAATGAGGAGGTGGAGACTCAGCTCCTTGCATAGATAGAAAGGGCTGAGATGGTGTTAATAACGGGGGATTTTAACTACCCAGAAATTGACTGGAGTAATGGCACTGCTGGCATAGTTAAAGGGCAAAAATGTATAAACCTATTACAGGACAATTTTATGGTCCAGTTTATACTAGGAATGCAAAAGAGGGGGGCTGTGCGGAACACAGGTGGGACTTTGAGTGAGACACATGGCTAATGTCTCCATCCCGGGTACAATATAGAAAAAAACTAGGAATGATGCTCTGTTGGACCTGGTAATCTCAAACCATGCAGAGCTTATTACTAATGTTCAGATAAAGGAACACCTGGGTAGCAGTGACCATAACATAATTTCATTTGATGTTAGCTGTAAGCAAAAATCACATACGGGAAACATAAAAACACTTAATTTCAAGAGAGCAAATTTTCCAAGTATGAGGGCTGCTCTCCAGGACTTAGACTGGGAAAGAATATTGGCATCAATGGGCACAGAGCAGAAATGGGAATTCATCAAAAAAACTGTTTGTGAACTCACTGCAAAGTATATTCCCATGAGCAATAAGTTTAAAAGGCTAAAAATAAAACCTATGTAGCTCACGGCCAAAGTTAAAAAGTTAAAAAAGCTATAAACTATAAGAAAAAATATAAAAATTAAGGAACACCAGTGTCATTTAAATGTTACAAAGAATATAATAGAATATGTAAAAAGGAAATCAAGGATGCAGGAACTCAAAATGAACAACAGATTGCAAAAGAGTAGGACAAACCCCAAAAAATTCTTCAAATATATTAATAGTAAAAAGGTCAAGTCTGATCATGTAGGCCCTTTACAAAATAATCTAGAGTGGGTGACTGGGGACAAAGAGAAGGCTAATTTATTAAATACTTTTTTTCAGCTCTGTGTATACAAAGGAGCATGGGGAGCTCATGTCCATAATGGGGGTGGTAGTGACACAGCCCCACATCCACAATGTCTGAAAAGTGATATGGTCCAGAAATATTTAGATGGAATAAAGGTGGATAAAGCACCTGGACCAGATGGCATCCACCCACGGATCCTAAAAGTATTGAACTCTGTAATTTCAAAGCCATTGTATCTAATTTTTAGGGACTCATTAATGACAGGAATAGTACCACTGGATTGGCGCAGGGCCAATGTGGTGCCTATATTTAAAAACGGAACATAGTCTTTACCAAGTTACTATAGACCTGTTAGTTTAACCTCTATAGTTGGGAAGATACTGGAGAGATTAATAAAAGACCACATAGATGAGTTCTTCCCGGAAAAAGAATATTTTAAGCAACAGACAGCATGGATTCATGAAAGACAGAAGTTGTCAGACAAACCTGATTTCTTTTTATGAAGAGGTAAGTAAAACCTTGGACAGAGGGGTGGCGGTGGTATACTTGGATTTTGCAAAAGCGTTCAATACAGGTGCCCACACACGGCTAATGTGTAAGGTAAAGTCTACAGCCTTGGAAATATCAGTTTGTAAATGGATAGAAAACTGGCTAAAAGAAAGAATTCAGAGAGTAGTGATTAATGATTCTTACTCTGAATGGTCTAAGGTTATCAGTGGTGTACCCCAAGGTTCAGTGCTGGGACCCTCACTTTTTAATATCTTTATAAATGATTTCGGGTCTGGGATCAAAAGTAAAATTTCTGTCTTTGCAGATGACACTAAGCTATGCAGTGGATTGTAATTGAGCGACTGAACTGAACTGAGGAACTGAATTTATTCACTCTTGAGAAGAGGAGATTAAGGGGGGATATGATCAACATGTACAAATATATAAGGGGTCCATATAGGTCCATGTAGTGAACTTGGTGTTGAGTTATTTACGGTCAACACAAGGGACAAGGGGGCAATCTTTACATCTAGAGGTAAAGAGATTTCATCTCACAATACGGAAAAGTTTCTTCACAGTAAGAGCTATGAAAATGTGGAATAGACTCCCTGCAGAGTTGGTTCTGGCCAGCTCAGTAGATTGCTTTAAGAAAGACCTGGACTCTTTCTTAAATGTACATAATATAACTGGTTACTAACATTTAGGCCTCATGCCCACTGGCGTTTTTACAGCTGCGTTTTTTGCAGCTTAAAAACGCCTGTCCATGTTATTGTAAATATTTAAAAAAAAAAAAAGTCGGAGCTAAAAACGCGACCGCGCGTTAGTGCGCGTTTTTGCGCGTTAGTGCGTTTTTTTCTGCCTAATTCTGACGCTGAGGAACGCACTGGTCCTGGGTTTTTTTTACAGCTTAAAAACGTCTATGCTATTTGCAGCTCAAAAACGTCTAGGTGGGCATGAAGCTATAGACTAACATGGACAGGCGTTTTTAAGCTGTAAAAAACGCTCAAAAACGCGGCTGTAAAAACGTCCGTGGGCATGAGGCCTTATAGGTAAAGTTGATCAGAGCAAAATCCGATTGCCTCTGGGGGGATCAGGAAGGAATTTTTTCCCCTGCTGTAGCAGATTGGATCATGCTCTGCTGGGGTTTTTCGCCTTCCTCTGGATCAACTGTGGGTTTGTATGGGATTGTATTTTTTTTTTATGGTTGAACTGGATGGACTTTTTTCAACCTGACTAACTACAGTATGTAACTATGTAATCTTAGAAGAAATCCTGTTAGAGTTTGCAAAAGACTTGAGGATGGAGTGAAGGTTCACCTTCCAACAGGACAAGGACCCAAACACACAGGCATATAATGGAATGGTTTAGATCAAAGCATATTCATGTGTTAAAATGGCCCAGTCAAAGTCCAGACCTAAATCCAATTGAGAATCTGTGGCAAGACTTGAATATTGGCGTTCCCAGACGCTCTCCATGCAATCTGACAGAGCTTGAGCTATTTTGCAAAGAAGAACGGGAAAAAATGTCAATCTCTAGATATGAAACTGGTAGAAAAATACCCAAAAAGACTTGCACCTGTAATTGCAGCGAAAGGTGGTTCTACAAAGTATTGACTCACATATTCACATATTTCTTTAAAAAAAATGTTGAAACCAATATATAATTTTCCTTCCACTTCACAATTATGTACCACTTTGTGTTGATCTAATATTTTTTATTACAAAAGTAAAAAGAGGGCAACATAAAACAAGTGCATTTTTGATAAATGAAAGCATCAATATCTGGTTTGATGGATGTAGTAGCAATTCTCAATGAATTCTCAAGGTGCTCATCAGATATTTTGGTTCTAATTTTTCCCTTTGTGTGGTTTATCCTTGAAAATATTTGCTCACAGATAAAGGTGCTGCCTAAAATTGATGATATGAATAAGCCGTGATTGTGAAGAGTGGGAGATTCTTCTTTGGGAAGATAAAACTTATAAAAGTCCATTGAAGAGACACTGTACATTTATTTTCTTGCCACAAGTGATCGCCGAGTGTAAACACATTCTTACAAAAAATTCCCCCCAAAAATCGAAATTTTTAATTAACTTTATGATTTTGTGTTGGGCCACATTCATACAGGGCCTTGAAAAAGTATTAATACCCCTTCAAATTTTCCACATTTTGTCATGTTACTAAAAACGTAAATGTATTTTATTGGGATTTTATGTGATAGACCAACACAAAGTGGCACATAATTGTGAAGTGGAAAGAAAATGATAAATAGTTTGACAATTTTTTTACAAATAAATATGTGGAAAGTGTGGTGTGCATTTGTATTCAGCCCCCCTGAGTCAATACTTTGTAGAACCACCTTTCACTGCAATTACAGCTGCAAGTCTTTTTGGGGATGTCTGTACCAGCTTTGCACTAGAGAGTGAGATTTTTGCCCATTCTTCTTTGCAAAATAGCTCAAGCTCTGTCAGATTGGATGGAGAGCATCTGTGAACAGCAATTTTCAAGTCTTGCCACAGATTCTCAATTGGACTTTGACTGGGCCATTCTAACACATGAGTATGTTTTTTCATTCAACAGTTTTTATAGATGATTTTCACATATAACAGAGGCAATCAAAAACTGTTGTTTGTTGCAAGGTGGTAGAACAACATCATGTAATGAAGGTCTCTTAAGCCCCCTTAGGTAAAGAGAGCCTTGACTGATGGGGGCATGGTCAGGTGCAGGACAAAGTGGATCAGTGGTCACCAAGCATTGGTCATACTATGGGGGATGAACTGGGCCTAAGCTCAGGAAAGTATCGCCCCAGGGAATTCTCGGTCTTTTGAGAAACGTGGCTGGAAGAGCTGCCCACCCTCCCGCCCCTTTTTTCTATGGTATGTCACAGCTTGCTGCGGTTTCTTGATCTTGCCAGCATAAAGTGGCTGTAATGGGCTATGCCCTTGATGGAAATTGGAAGTAGGCGGCCTGTCCAGCACTTATGGTAAGGACAGGCCCCCTTTTGGAATTGCATGCTCACAGTACTACTGTGACTAGCACCGGTTTAAAAGTGTTCACATGTTATGTGTTGGATTTTAAATAAAGCTGTGGCCTTGCCCTTTCCAACCTAAAGGTTGTAAGTGTGTTTATTTAATGAGGTGAGGGGGCAAGGGTGAAGGTTTTCTATATGTAGCGCACACACCCCCTTCTCCTTGTCTGCTTCGGCTCCTCTCAGGAGAAAGGGCCTTGTCTGCAGCCGGAGCATAAAGTCCTCCTGAGAATGATTCTCACCTCTACAGTGTGTAGATGCAAGTCCTTGACTTCCCCAGAAACGTAAATGTCCACACCAGCTGAAAGTCCAACTCAATATTTATTTTCCACTTGCACAACACATATTCTCTTGGATAGACGAAAGGTTGGAGCAAAGACACAGGACAGCTTTAAGGTGTGGAGGAGGTCCAGGCACAAACGTAGCTCAAACTCTTAGGACTGTTCAGATTCTCAAACAGTTTTGGCGCATGGTCCCTGCCACAGACCATGAGGTTGGTCTCTGCCACAGACCTTGTGAATAGGGTCACTGCCACTGACCTGGTGAATATGGTCACTGCCACTGACCGAGTGAATATGGTCACTGCCATTGACCTGGTGAATATGGTCACTGCCACTGACCTGGTGAATATGGTCACTGCCACTGACCGAGTGAATCTTGATTTCCTTCCTAGGACATAGCCCCTTTCAGGGAGAAGACCTCCCCCCAGAGAGTCAACAGACCCCTTCCTTCACCGTGTCCACAGCACCGGTCCTTCGGAACAGGTCCTCCCTTCTCTTAGGGTGCGGGTCCCCTCGCAAGGCGGCACCCTGGACTCCTCAATCCCTTGTGGACCCCAGCCGAAGGCTGCTGGGCACCAGGCCGTCACTGCAACTCCTGGGCCTCTATGCCCAGGCGAAAAGGAACTGTGAGGTAGTACCTCACCCCAGGCTAAAGGTGCCTGAGGTGGAACCGGAACAAGGCCTCCGGGCCTAGGGCACCCGGAGATGACAAACCACACACACACACACCCAGGCTGAAGGTGCCTGGGCGTATACGGACGAAGACGACCCCTCTCAGAAGATGTCTGCCCCTTTTTATATCCTCTCCCGGCATGCACAGCAGGTTCCCCACCCCACTGTACAGCTGCCAAGAGGGGACACAAAAGGCACAGCACTGCGCTCGCGGTTCAACCCTGGCCCAGAATGGCAGCGCCACCCACCGGCCACAGGGAACACATCACCAGCATTAACCCCTGAGAACAAAAATGGTCCATGAATCCCATCAATTTAATGTGTCTGAGCCTGGTTACCACTCAGACACTTCCCTTAAATTGAACACCCCGCTACATATACATTTATGTTACATTTAATTTGTAACTGGGCCCATTGCGCCTCAGCAGTCATGCGTACAAATAAGGAAACAGAGTAATATCAACATTGGGTAAAATTATCGTTATATAAGCTACCTAATACTTGTTATACAGTGGAAGAATGGGTTTATTACTTTCCTGGACAGTTCAAGACTGTGTCCAGGGCTGCAGACAACCCCCTTCTCCTATGGGTTATTCCATCCAATCGTGAGACAACCGCCTTCCATTCAATCGTGCAGTTTGTTATACATTGAAGAGAACCATAGCCACCTACCTTTTAAGCTGCCACAAAATTAAACTTTCCAGTCTGAGAGCTCAGGCTGACACTGGGAAACCTTCTTGACATGGTCACTTGGCTGAAACTAAAGAATTGTGTTCTCACACAAAAAAAGTTTGTGCAGTATTATGACTTATCAGGAATTGAATTGTGCAGAGTTACTTATACTTTTGTGTAGTGTATTTACATGTATTTGAATATAAACCCACATTCCTGAAGGGCAAAGATAAAAACAGTGTTTGGAAACCCTGAAGTGCATATTATTTTTTTATGCTTAGAAACAAGGGAATAAGGGCTTACATAGATCAGAAGAGAAATCCACAGTACCTCTAATTAAAACCTTTACTCTGAAAAATAAACTGTGAAGGTTCGATAAAAGAGTGTCTCATGATCTTGGTGGGCTACTCCCTGTTTCACAAGATGCGGCACCGGAGATGAAAATGCATGAAACAGGGAGGTGCTATGCTTTTAATCAGCCAATAGAAAGAGAGAAAGAGATAGAAGAGAAGAGAGAGAACTGCTAATGTATTAAGAACATTTCAATGTTTGGTGGTGTGGTGGCACCAGAAGGGGTACAATTGCAGCAGTTTTATTGTGGTGCCACCAATATAGCAAATAGGAACTGTTACCAAGGTTGGACTATTGGTTAAAATGCATAGTAATAATTTTAAAGAAGAAAAAAACTTGCCTTGACTGGCATTTTATAGTGTTTAATGTGAACTGTGTAGTGGTAATCCTTCTTGTATATGTCAATATAGACAAGCAAAACTTGATTCATTAAAAAAAAAGACTGTAAAATCACTTGTAATGCTATGTGATAATTATAAAAATTGCTAAAGCTGAACTCCAGCATAAAACAATTTGGGGCCATTTTCTGTGTGAAAATAAATTACCCCTATTGATGTCTGATTGGATGCAGGGAAGTTGGACTTCACAATTTCCTTCTCCAATCACAGAAAGCCTTGCATCCAATGAGAAGAATACAATTTCGTTTTTGTCTTCATTGTAGCGAGTTGTATAGCAGTGATTGATTGGTTTTATCTGTTCAGTGCTTCCTAAACTGAGAGTTTGATTCCTCACACCTGCCTCTGGAAAAGGTTTCCAGAGCATAGGGCAGGGAGATTCAAAGATCAGATAAAAATGTATCATGCACCAGCCAATCCCTGGAAGGAGGCATTCAGAAGTTGGCTGGGGAGGTGATAAATGTGCAGAAGGTCTGAGTAGAGTGTTCTTTTCCCTCCAGGGAGTGTTCCCCTTCCCCTCAAAATCCATACTAGCTGTTATTCTGTATGAGTAATGGGTACATAGTAGGCCTAGTTAAAAATTCACAAAAAAAGCCTGCATGTAAAGTGGTGCATCTGTAAGATGTACTACAGCAGAAGTGACATTTAGAAGAATATATCTATCATCAATAAGTGACATTTCCCATCTGGCTTTGTACTGTTTGTAAACAAAGTGGCCAGAAAATCACCCCAACCATCTATTCATCTATACCAGAACCATGATAATGACACCCCAAAAACCTACCAACATATACAAACCTATCCTACTGGAAATCCATCGTAAATGGCAGCCCCTCAGTCTGGATAAGGATCTAGTATAAATGTTACGTTTTTTCCCATGAGGTTCCTCTCAAAATCCATACTAGCTGTTATCCTGCATGAGTAATGGATACATAGTAGGCCTAGTTGCAAATTCACAAAAAAATTCAGTAGTAAATAAACACACACACCGATCTTTTAAAAAGTATTTTATTTAAAAAAAAAGAAAGAAAGAAACTAAGAGTCATGTGGTGTAAATCCAGAGTCTGTCATCCATGGTCAATTATGATGAACGACGTCCAAGTAGCCCACCAACACAAACATAACAATGTGCAATGAAAGCTTGCTGGACAACTGCTGAATGTCAACAAGTAAGGCAGTGATGCTGGATGAAGTCATTAACCATATATGGTCAAGAACACATTTCAATGATGTCACCCAGGATACCCTTTAGCTTACTAAGTGAAACAAGCTTATGGGAGGCCCAGGAAGTCATTCATTTTGTGGTAGTAGTAATATAACAACTAAATAAATCACCCCTGGCTGCAGCAGCAATCAAAGGTTTGGACAGGTGACCAGGCCAAATCTAGTAATTTATTTTCCTGTACAGCTAACCTCAAACACCTAGTGAAACTCATTGTCAAACTCATTGTCAACCTGAACCCAAAGCTTATACCTATACCTATTCATCAGGACAGACAGATTGGTAAATATTCCCAATGGAGACACAGACAACAATAACTTGGGAGAGGGTCTTAGCTTTCTCCGTGCCATCCAAAAAACAAAAAGGTTTGGCTTAGTTAAACACTTAACAGTCACATCATATGAGCATAAATGTATCTGTGATAGCCTGAATTGACTTGACCTTGACTTGAAATTACTTGACCTTGACTGAAAATCTTGCATGATTGTATTAAATTCAGAAGGATTGTAAAATGCATTCTAATGTCTATGGATATTTTCAGCCTGCTGACGAATGGGATGTAGATTTTTGATGCAGGATAACATAGTGATTATTTGATCTCAATCCTCTGGTCTGGAATCCTAAAGAAAATGGTTCTAGGCTATTCTTAATATTGATGAGGCAGCATAGAGCCATACAGTAAGTTCTTTAGAATCTCATCATGAAGCTGTTGGTCCCTTGATAGTATTTTAACAGTTATTTTATTCGATTATTGACATTACATATGAATGATTTTTAAAAAGAGCAATAATACTAGTGCTAAATTATTTCATGCTTAAACAAAAAGCTCTTTATACCACCACTGTTAGGAGAGCTTTGTAGCTGCAGTATAATAACATCACAGCTTACAGAATCTGTCTCTCTTATCCATCTCTTGTTATTTCTCCCCAACTTGTCTCGTTACCATGCTCTCGTTCTGCATGCTGTGCTGCCTAACCATCCATGCACCTATCGTGTCCGTATCGTGCTTACATGTCTGTCACTGCTACTGTGTCTGCATCTGATGCCACCCTTTCAGTGCTGTATCTTTCATACTGATGTTTTTTTTCTGATTTCCCATAAAACTCATAATACACTCTAATAAGACTTCCCTTATTATTTTATTTTTGCTTTATATTAGATTTGAAGAATACTGTGTATGATGAATGCATACATACAGAATGTGTTGTTTGTCATGACAATGACTTTATCATGTGAGTGGCAAGATTCGTTTTCTCCACTCTTGTGACATTTAAAGAGCATGGCTCCCTATCTCCTAGCTTGTTAATGAGTATTGTGGAGGAGCCTTGCTAAAGTGCCTCTGCAGCCTCACCCTTTTCATCCACAAGGAGCTAGGTCCCTACAAGCTGCTGCTAGGTCTGCACAAGGCCCCAAATACAATTAATCAGCTGCACAGTAACAAGTCTCTAACCTACTCCCATACCAAGACACAGCAACTCAATTAACCTTAGGGCAGTGTGTTGCCCAGACCCACTAAACTAGTGTATACCATGAGTATATCTGCCTTTTTCGATCTTGTTATAGGAAAAATACAAATGTTTTGCCTCCACTCGTTTCACATTTGTACTAATAGGAAATGCTTTAAGAGGTTTAAATAACTCCTTCCTTGGTAAAATGTCATGACAATAAACTTATTGTACACATGCGACAATTGCATTGATGTAAAGATCTTTCCTGTTCTTAACTTTATTAAATATAATGAGTTAACAGATGTATTTTTTTCATAAATAGACATCATAGCAGCCATATTGGGTTTGGGTTGATTTCCTATAGCGCAAATATGCAAATGACGGAAGACCCGCAGTGCGCATCGCAGCTCCCACATGCGATGGAGCGATGCTCCCATCTGTATCATGTGGCACATAAGCTGCCGGGGATATTAGACTACCTGGTAAAGGGATGGGGGGTAAAAAACCCATCCCATGGGGATTGACCCGGTGGAAGGAGGGGGAATTCCTATATTGGGTAAAATATCATATTACATGTGTAAAATTGGGTATTAATCAGACCTAAAATGATATAAACAAGCGCGCTTCCATCCCTGTATTTTTGAGAAAAAGAAAAAGAACTTTGGGACTTTAAATGAGGCGGTGACCTGATAAGGTCAGTTGCCTCCATCCCTATTGAATTGACACAAAACTACCCATGATACCACATGATATGAGTGTTTAATCTATTTTACATCTTTATTCTTTTATTTTCAGTGCTCATGGTCGGTTCTGACCAACATATCCTTTCAGCTTCTTACCTGGTCCTGATCTTCTACTTATCTTATCTTTCTATCATTTCTTATTTTTCACCAACTTAAAGCGGAAGTTCCGCGGTACAACCTTTTTTTTTTTTTCTGTGCAATCAATAATGTTTCAGATAACAACTTGGTACTCACTTTTTTCGCAATTAAAACCATCCCCCGTCCGTTTTAGTTTAAAAGATAAACTTTTAAAAAACAATTCTTGCATGTTCCATTTTGCTTGTGGGCATTGTGAAGCCCACAAGCACGGACTTCCGGGAATCGGTGAATGCTAGTCCCCCGGCATCTCGCGCATGAGCAGTGTTGACGGCGAGCAGCGCCGTCAACACTTCCTGGTTGCTATCTATTCACCTGTGTGCCCTGATTTAAGATGGCGGAATTGGATTCGCCCTCGTCACGTGACCAGCTTGATGAGTCACGCGACGAGTGAAATCTCGAGAGATTTTGATGGATAACGTTCATCATTGTCTCCTGGGAAGCATGACGCTGTGCTCCCAGGAGACATTGCAGAGACATCCCAGCGACGGGGAAAAGAGATACGCCTACTCCCGCGGGAGGAAAACCCGGAAGTCCACCTTTACAAAACTTATTAAAGGTATTTAAATCATCACAAAAAAAACAAACATTAGGCTTATGTATACGTATATGGTGCACTAATCAGGATAAGCTAATGTTAATATTTTGTGTGAACCTCCGCTTTAATCTGGCCTATATACTCATTTGCATCCTATTACCCTATCCTTTATCAAGTATAGGATGCACTACCCATGATATGAGTTCTCTACTCTATACATTTACACTTTTACTTTTTTATTTTTGTTCCCAGCGTTTATGGTCGGTTCTGACCAACATATCCCTTCAGCTTCTCACCTGCACACCTTGTGTATCACTCAGAATTGAATTGTCTACCAGGTAAATTGATCCTGTGTACCTATGCTGCACTTTTATTTTATTTCAGTTTTTTCCTGACCTTTATCTTCCTCTGGGTAAGGGTCTTTTATGTATCTCACTCCTCTATAATTACTTTCCACTTTCACCAACCTAACATGGTTTATATACTTATTAGCATCTTACTATCCTATCCTTTACCAAGTATAGGATGCATTATTGGACACCCATCTTGTTTGAGTCCCGGTCTGCCACTACCACCTCAGCTCCCATCAGCGACACCACCCCCAGGGGGGTTTTCTGGTTTATGTTGATGCACTGCTACTGCATAGACACAGATTATGTAAGTATTATTGAGAGTGGTTGTGGGGGGTTTATCCTAGGCTATATTACCTCCCTAATATTTTATTTTAAACATTCTTTCCATGACAGGGTCAGACCTTGCAGATATACGTGTTATCAAATATATTACAGCATTCAATTTCCATGCGCATGCTCCTGAAGAGTGGATAAATCCACGAAATGCACAGAGCTACTATATGCCGTGTTACACACCAACTATATGTTTTAACCATGTAATGATCACCTGTACCATGTGATTTGCATTATTACTGAATGGTAAATTGTAAATGCTGTATGGATATCCTCTGAATGGAATTTATTGGTTCTCTATGTGTACCCATGATTACCTTCATGCAACTTATGATTGATCTCCAATAAATGTTCATTTTTTTACACCTGCCTGCTTCATATAAAGTCCCAACCTTTAGTCGTCTTGTTATCTGCTCTCTCATCGGTCATATTGGTTTCAGCCTCACTTCATCACATTTTCTCTCCTCTCAAGCCTCGTACACACGGCCGAGAATCTCGTTGTAAAAAACACGTCGTTTTTTTCGACGAGATCCTTGGACAAGAAACTTGTCCCGGCCGAGTGTACACACGCTCATTTCAAAGAACCCGCGGTTCTTTGAATGGAGCGTACGCGGTGACGTCATCGAATACGACGAGCATGTGCTCGTCACATTCGATGCCGTCGCCGCCATCTTGGTTCACCCTACCTATGCCTAGGAAGCTACCGCGCATGCGTCAAAGTCATTTTGAGCATGCGCGGGCTTCCCGGCGAACAGGTAAGTGTACACACACACACTTTTCTCGTTGAGAAACAGGCTGACGAGAATCTCGACGAGAAAATAGAGAGCAGGTTCTCTATTTTCTCGTCGAGATTCTTGTCGCTTTTCTTGACGAGAAGCCATACACACGAACGAATTTCTCGGCAAGAAATCTCTGCCAGCAAGTTCCTTGCTGGTTTTTGCCGAGAAACTCGGTCGTGTGTACCAGGCTTTACACTACCTTGCCTATCTAGATAGGGGATGACATGCACTCCTGGTTTAACACATAATACAAATTTTTACAGCTACTGTTTGTTTTTGGCACCATGTTCACTCATCATTCAATGCCTGATGCTCGTTCACCCTGGGTGGCACCCGTGTGGTTTGTCCATCGTGGAACATACCATCTCAGCTCCCAGGGGAGGTGTTCCCTATATGGGGGCACTCATGACCCATGGTACCACACCATCAACCTATAGATACCATATAAGTACTATATGGGGTTTGCCCCCCCTTTTTTCTTCATTTGACCTTTTGTAAATATGTTGGATCAATTAGAAATGTATCTAAGTCACAAAACATGTTGAGCCAACAAATGTCGTGTTTCAAGCATGTGTTATATCAGTGTTTTTTCTACTGTACCAATTGTTCATAGCCAAAAGACATTGGGTTGTATCATCCATCATGTATTGCCGATTTCTTATGGATTGTTTATGAATTGTAATTCTAGATCATGCAGGTACTTATTCATGTGTGTGTGTGTGTGTATGTATATATATATATATATATATATATATATGAGTTTTATCGAATCTGAAATATAAATATCAATAATTAATAATGTGCTATAGATGACTATAATATAATAAATTATTATCTCTTACAGATATGTTCATTACAACAATTCAATACTAAACCCTATCCCTCACATACTTCATTTAAAATCCTCTTTGCTCTTTGTATATTGTACACATAGGACAATTGCATTGATGTAAATATTTTTCCTGTTCTTAACTTTTTTAAATATAGTGAGTTAACAGATATATTTTTTTCATAAAGAGACATCATAGCAAGAATAATGGGGTTGATTTACTATAGCGCGAATATGCAAATGCGCAAATAAATACTGTCAAAATAGCCAAAAAAAGCGAATTAGCGCGAAAATGGAATTCACTATAGCGCTTGGAAAAAAATGCTCCCAAAATCAAATTCAGTATAGCTCCCAGACAACAGAGACTGTCCAAATCATTGCTCTTTCTAGAAACATGGGAATTGCACATGGAAATAATGTTTTGAGCACAATATGATAGCCTAAATGGTACCTTAATATGTGGTATATTGTTTAAAGATAATCTGCTTTTAAACTGCTAAAAAAAGTGATTTATAAACTGAAATATAATTGAAAGTCTGAGAAGAGATAAATTCCCCCTTTCTTTAAAACTATGCACCAGCACAAGTGCACATGCTCAAACATGCAAAATACTCTCATTTAACTCCCATGCATTTTTTTACCAAGCGGTAAATTTGCAAATTAGCGCTTGGCTAAAATGCATTTTCGAGTGTGAAAATTCACGCTATATAGCCAAATGCAAGTTCCTTTTTTTTTTCTTTATTTAAATAGGGCATACAGGTACTTCAACAATGGTGAACATTCACCTTATATTATATGTATTCTTTAATTGCTGCCACTATAGTTCATTTAAAGTCCCACCTCCTGTTCATTCCCCTCTAGACTCAATTGGGATGGAATTGTTTTGACCTTACCGGGCCATACTTTTCATACAAAGTCCCTAGGGATGGAAAATACATAGCCTTATCAGGCTTTGGATTCCTGAAAGTCCCTAATATCCTTAACCTCTTTCTCAACAATGGTGAACATACAGTGGATCATCTACACAAACAAGACCACATGCACAGACATCACAATGTCATCAATGGTGTAAACATATAAAGATATAAAGTGCAGATCAGACAGTGGGCTTCTAGGTCTAGAAATTCTCTGTATCCCGCACAGTTTTTGATGGTTAACACGGTTTTACAAATGAAAGTTTTAACCATTGAGTATAATGGTACAATTGTTACTTCACAAAAAAATATATTTAAATTTTCAGAAAAACTGTTAACTTCTCTAAAATAAATTGTCCTTGCAACAGTGTTGCTTCTTCTTCATATTTTTTGTTTTTAAAGAATGCTAGTAATGTGTAATGTTTTCATGTTTTGGTAAAATATATTTTTCTCTGTCTCTCTCACTTGTTGCTGTCCATCTCACAAAAATCTTTACCAAAACTCCCACAGGTGTCTTCACAAACCACAAACAATACCATTGCTGATGCAAATTTTAAATGAGTCACAATTTTGTGTGTTGTTTAGTTTTTCCAAATGATCATAATTTTCCCCCAAAAAATGTGATATGTGTACCAACATCAGAGATCAAAATGTAATTCCCAAAATTCAGAGGATAACATCACTATTCTACACTAACACACCAAGAACCAACAAATATCACAGAATAAATCAAGAAGCATAACTCCTGACTGATGTCATTCCACCACCTATAGGTATATGTCCAAAGAAATGCAGTATTTATGTGTAGGAGGGTTCCACCACCATTGCAAATACTTTCATATGTTTTCCATGGGCAAGGACAATAATCAGCCTTAAGATTTTCCCACCAGCACTAATTGCAGCCTCTTACCAAGCAAAAAACAACACAATTACAGCTGTTTCACTAGCAGCATGCTGACAGTAATCAGCCATAACCAGCCTTCAAAACAGATGGCATATGCCCAGTGGCGTAGCGTGGGGAGTGCGAGGGGTGCCGTGGCCCCGGGCGCAACATTTGGGGGGGGGGGGCGCCAGTCAGTGTGTGTGTCCCTGGCTCCTTCCTCCTAATTTTTAGTTCCAGTTCCAGCTTCGGCCGCCATGTTCCGTCGCAGGATGGACCCTCTGACGCCCTGTGATTGGAAGATTAGGGTCATGTGCAGCGGTGGGGCTGACCTGTCCTCGATTGCTGGTGGTGTGCGGGGCTGGCCTCCGCTTAGCTGTGAGCCACCGCCATCTCCCCCCCTCCTCCTCTCCTTCGGAGTCCGGACCAGATAGTTTCCCCGTTGTGGCAGGCAGTCTGCCAGTGTGACAGACCGCAGAGGCAGAACAGAGCAGAGCAGAGAAGATGGAAGAAAAGCAGGTGAGTGAGACTGAGAATCCCTCGTGAGTCGTGTTGCTGGCTGGGGGGAGTGGACATGGTCTGGGGAGAGGGAGCAGCCAGTAAGTCAGTTTAGTGTGCAGTGTAGTGTGTAGTGTTTAGTGTGCAGAGTGTAGTGTGTTTAGTGTGCAGTGTAGTGTCATGTGTAGTGTTTAGTGTGCAGAGTAGTTTGCAGTGTGTAATGTGCAGTGTGTAATGTGCAGTGTGCAGTGTAGTGTGTAGTGTAGTGTGTAATGTGCAGTGTGTAGTGTAGTGTAGTGTGTAGTGCAGTGTGTAGTGTGCAGTGTTTAGTGCAGTGTGTAGTGTGTTGTGTAGTGCAGTGGCGGGGCGTCCATAAAGGTCGCAGGAGCACCGCCCCCCCCTCTCCTGTCACTCTCTTATCACCATAAATAGATTCATGCATTGCATGAATCTATCTATGGTCGCCGCTGCCGCCCCCTATTCATGTGCACGGCCCTTTGTCAGGCGTTGGGCATATGAATTATAGCGGTGGGTGTGTTTTGGAAGTGTCTGATTAGAGCCATATGCTCTAATAGGCTTCCAAAAGGGTAAACAGCGGGTGCACTGCTGTGCGTTCGCTGATTACTCAGTGGTGTGTTAGGAAACCGAATACATAGCTTCCCTAACACTGACCCGCCTCTCAGCCAATCAGGTTGCTTAGGTCTGGGTACCTGTCACCTGATTGGTTGAAACAACAGGCACCGCTATTGGACGCCTGACGGGACATGAGGACGGGAGAACTGCAGGAGACATGAAGGACCCAGCTCGTCGCCGTCACCCGCTGCCCCACAAGACAGGGTAAGTGGCAGGCAGACGACGAGCGGGCAGGGGGCACACTCACACTGGCAGCATTTGGCTTAGTGGCAGCATTTGATGGGCACAGTCGCAGCATGTGATGGCACAGTGTTGGCAATTGATGGCACAGTGGCTGCAATTGATGGCACAGTGGCTGTGTTTAATGGGCACAGTCGCAGTATTTGATGGTGCAGTCACAGTATTTGATGGCACAATCGCAGCATTTGATGGCACAGTGTCAGCTTTTGATGGCACAGTGGCAGCGTTTGATGGCACAGTGGCTGCATTTGATGGGCGCAGTCGCAGTATTTGATGGCACAGTCGCAGCATTTGATGTCAGTCGCAGCATTTGATAGCACAGTGTCAGCTTTTGATGTCACAGGGGCAGCGTTTGATGGGCACAGTGGCAGCAATTTATGGGCACAGTGGCAGCAATTGATGGCACATTGGCAGCATTTAATGACACAGTGGCAGCGTTTGATGACACAGTGGCAGCGTTTGATGGCACAGTGGCAGTGTTTGATGGCACAGTGGCAGCGTTTGATGACACAGTGGCAGCCATTGATGGGCACAGTGGCAGCAATTGATGGACACAGTGGCGCCCCCCCCAATTTTTTTTTAGCACCAGCCCCCACTGGTGTAGTGTGTAGTGTAGTGTTTAGTGTGTAGTTTAGTGTGGTGTGCAGTGTAGTGGGCAGTGTAGTGGGCAGTATAGTGTAGTTGGCAGTTTAGTGTGTAGTGTAGTGGACAGTGTAGTGGACAGTGTAGAGTGTAGTGTAGTAGGCAGTTTAGTGTGTAGTGTAGTGTAGTGGGCAGTTTTGTGTAGTGGGCAGTTTAGTGTGTAGTGTATTGGACAGTGTAGAGTGTAGTGGTTAGTGTAGTGTAGTATAGTGATGAAGGAATCAGGTAGGTCAGTGTAGTGGTCAGTGTAGGAATCAGGTAGGTCAGTACTATTGTAGGAAGGGAAGGGACTTGGCGAGTGCGAAAAGTCCACAGGTTAGGGGGCGCAAATTTCTTGCCTTGCCCCGGGCGCTGACAACCCACGCTACGCCACTGCATATGCCAGAAACAGGTTGTTGTGGAAGGCACTGGCCTTCCACAGTACATCTGCATTGATTAACTTATTGCACCCCTGGGACTTAGGACTGTTTGACACCACAGAGATGCAGCCTACATCCATGTGGCAGCACAGTGGCTAACTGGTTAGCACTTCTGCTTAGTAGCACTGAGGTTGTTGGTTCAAATCCCAAGCCCGCTACCTGGCTAGAGGTTTGTATGTTCTTCCTCTGTTGTGGTGTTAAAGTTTCTTTTTCATCAGTGATTACATTTTTGACTGGTTTCACATAATGGAAACCCAAGAAATAACAATATAAATCAAGCAAGCGTGGAACGGTGATGTTTTGGGCCCTATATGGATGTATAAGTCTGGTGTAATCCTGCACACATATTTGAATGTTGTATGCTGATGATAAACGACGAATGAGCTTTGTCACCAAATTGTCACCAAATTGTGTGAAGCAGCGCTTACAAAGTTGGAATTTCCTGTTTTGTACCCTCCACATGCCCAACAACGTACAAGTTTAATTTGGAGATTTCTGGGATCACTGATCACTGATCATGGCCAGAGTCTTGGACATTTGTTATATTGAAGCCCAAACCCATAGTTTTTCCTGACGAGATTCTTGACAAGAATCTTGTCCCAGCCGAGTGCACACACTCCATTCAAAAGAACCGCCGTTCTTTTGAATGGAACGAATGCGGTGACGTCATCGACTATGACGAGAATGCGCTTGTCCCATTCGATGCCATTGTCGCCATCTTGCTACACCCTACCTTTGCCTAGGAAGCTACCGCGCATGCGTCAAAGTAATTTCGAGCATGCACGGGTTTCCACGGCGACAGATACGTTTACACACACTCGGGTTTCTCGTCGGGAAACAGGCCGACAAGAATCCCGACAAGAAAATAGAGAGCAGGTTCTCTATTTTTCTTGTCGAGATTCTGGGCAGTTTTCTTGACGAGAAACCTGAAAGCCTCATACACACGCACGGTTTTCTCGGCAAGAAAGCTCTGCCAGCAGTTTTCTTGTAATTTCTTGCCGAGAAAACCGGTCGTGTGTACGAGGCCTTAGGTTTACCCTGCACAGATATATATGCTGATGCATTCTTTTATTTGTAAAGATGTGTGTTCCAGATGAACAGGTGTGAGCACTAGAGGAATACATGAAGAGAAATAATCATTTACACTGGTGGGTGTGTCCTTTACTGGGTGGGTTTAGGTTTTCTAGCAATCCTAGCTAGGCTATATAAAGGCCTGCATTTGTGGTGGTTGTTTGGCCTGAGAAGAGGCCCGAGTCTTTGTTTGCAGTGCTTATATTGGTTTACAAATAGATATGTTTTATTTTTATTTTTTTTGGGGGGGGGATGTGCATAATGCCCAACCCACACCCCACTAAGGCTATGGTTTGATGATTGCTTTATGTGTTTGCTGGTATAGTTTTGCATTAAGGCCCTCAAAAGTGTGTCCAGTCTGACCATGTTTGTTTGTAAGGCCTCGTACACACGGCCGAGATTCTCGTTGAGAAAAACATGTCGTTTTTTTCGACGAGATTCTTGGACAAGAAACTTGTCCCGGCCGAGTGTACACACGCTCGTTTCAAAGAACCCGCGGTTCTTTGAAAGGAGTGTACGCGGTGACGTCATCGACTACGTCGAGCATGCGCTCGTCACATTCGATGCCGTCGCCGCCATCTTGGTACACCCTACGTATGCCTAGGAAGCTACCGCGCATGCGTCAAATTCATTTCGAACATGCGCGGGCTTCCGGGCGGACAGGTAAGTGTACACACACTCACTTTTCTCGTCGAGAAACACGCCGAGGAGAATCTCGACGAGAAAATAGAGAGCAGGTTCTCTATTTTCTCGTCGAGGTTTCTTGTCGGTTTTCTCGACGAGAAACACGCTAGCAGCGTACACACGACCGATTTACTCGGCAAGACCTCTCTGCCAGCAAGTTTCTTGCTGGTTCTTGCCGAGAAAATCGGTCGTGTGTACGAGGCCTGAGCCTCAGCAGACCTTTATCTTGTTCTTGTTACTTCTAAATCTCACATGTTAGACTTTCAACTGCTACTGGTAATCTAGTTTATGTAATGGTTTAGATGAAAAGAAAGCCTCCTGATTTCAAACCCAAGTGTGTGTGTGTGTGTATTTTGTTTGTGCGCTGCCTTTTTGAAATTTTATTTTTTAAGTTGTATTCATCTTTTCTGTTTTTGCTTACGATAATCCTGCAATTAAATGTTTTAGGGGTTTGGGGTGAGGAGTTCTGATAACCAAAAAGGTTTGTCATGGTTGTTATTAGCTTGATTTGTATCCCTGATTTTTTTAAGGTGATTTTTAATGTGTCTAATTTTTAGTGTCCTTTGAGCAGGGCCCTTCTAACTATATTGTCAAATGCTGGAGCATAATTTCCATGCTTTTTTTTTTTGCAAGTACATTGTTGTAACATATGTTTATACTACTGTTGCAATAAAAAGTTAATTCTTTTTTGCTTTATGTTTTATTTTTTCAGACTATAAATACACATTTTCTAAGTGCAAACTATTCATACCCCTTCAAATCTGTATTAAATCTAGTTGCATACAAAAGTATTTGACACAAAACAAGACGACTAAAGGTTGGGACTTTATATGAAGCAGGCAGGTGTGAGAAATTTACATTTATTGGAGATCAATCATGAGTTACATGAGGGTAATCATGGGTACACATAGAGAACCAATACATTCCATTCAGAGGATATCCATACAGCAATTACAATTTACCATTCAATAATAATGCAAATCACATGGTACAGGTGATAATTACATAGTTAAAACATATAGTACACGGCATATAGTAGCTCTATGCATTTCGTGGATTCATCCACTCTTCAGGAGCATGCGCATGGAAATTGAATGCTGTAATATATTTAATAACACGAATATCTGCCAGGTCTGTCCCTGTCACGGAAAGAATGTTTAAAATAAGATATTTGGGAGGTAATATAGCCTAGGATATACCCCCCCCCCACAACCACTCTCAATAATACTTACATTATCTGTGTCTATGCAGTAGCAGTGCATCAACATAAACCAGAAAACCCCCCGGTCCTTGAGTATAAAGTGTAATGTGGTAAGGGGGAACCCCCCCCAAAAAAAATCCTTGCTCCAATGCTTAATTTCAGGGTTCTATTCTTTTGTGGACTAGGTAAACCATGAAATATGTCAACTAAATGTGAATTCTCTCTAAGCACCAAATTAAGAAAAAAATCCCCCCCCCAAAAAAAAAAATTTGGTGTGGTGTCCACCCAAAAATTCATACCAGGCCCTTTGGGTCTGGCATAGATTTTAAGGGGAACTCCATGGCAAAAAAAAATATGGCGCGGGGTCCCCCCAAAATCCATACCAGACCCTTATCCAGGCATGTCAGGATAGGGGGGGAGCAAGCGAGGGAATGTGAACTGTACCAGGCCACATGCCCTCAACTTGGAGGGTGGGTGCTTTGGGGCAGGGGGGCTTTGTGCCCCCCCACTCCAAAGCACATTGTCCCCAAGTTGATGGAGACAAAGGCCTCTTCCCAACAACCCTGGCCGGTGGTTATGCCAAGGTCTATGGGAGGGGGGCTTATCGGAATCTGGAAGCCCCCTTTAACAAGGGGGCCCACAGATCCGCCCCCCATGTGAGTGGGTATAGGGTACATCGTACCCCTACCCATTTGTCAAAAAAATATTTTATTAAAAAATGTACGGGGCCACCCTGTGACGTAACCGATGACCCACCCACTGCTGATGTCATGTCAGAAGTGTCAGTTTTTGACCCAGTGACGTAACCAGGTGACCCGCCCCCTTCTGATGTCAGGCCCCATCCTTGCCTATATAACAGCTGTTATAGGCCATTAAGGCAGAGCATTTTACGCTTTTTAGAGTTTTGAGTCCGTCGGACTCGCGTGATTGACGATGGATGTACATAGCAGGACATTTTTTCCTTCTTTCTTTTTTAATGAAAGAAATGTCAAAAACTGTCTATTGTTGTTTTTACATTTTGACACTTTTTTGGTGAATGGGTATGGGAGGAGTTAGAAGAGACACCACGTATTATTGTCCCCAATATCCTTCCTAACCAGGCCTCTGTATAGGTGACTGTTTCTGCCGTTACCATACTTCTCTACATTATTAAGGAAGTATGGCATACGTAATTCTCATTTCCTGTCATTTTCCTCCACACCCCTTATGCCACTGCACTGAACTATACATACCCCTGCCTCCTCCGGAACCGACCCTGGCCTGTAATACGACTACGCTTCTGCCCAACACTAAACATACCTCTGCCTGCTCTGGAACTGACCCTGGACTGTTTGACCACGTTTTGTGCCTTCCTCTTGGACTGATCTTTTACCCTGCTATGCTAGTGGGAGCACAGGGGTCTCACATATGTGAGGGGCTCCAGAATTGTTTTTCTGGATGAAGAAAACAATTTTTTTAGTTTTCTCATTCCCTGATTAGGGTCTGGAAACTCGGAGGCTTCAAAGATATTTGGGTGGGAGAAGCCTCTACCCCTGTCCCCATTCTTTCCTGGCCTTCTACTTGGACCTGCTTACTACCAGGACCAATATTTTGGCACTGCATAGCCTGTACTGACTATGGACAATATTCCTGCCTGCTGCCTGGAAATTTCCATTCACTGTCGCTGACCACGTCCCTGCCTGCTGCTTGGATCAGGGCTCTCCTCCTGTGGACAACTGCACTACTAAAAGCACAGGTAATCTTTTGTTTTCCCTTTGCTCAGCAGAATGTCTTTTGGGGTGTAATTCTTGGTATGTACATGCTATGTGTTAGAAATATGAAGGGCCTTCAAAAATGTGATAGGTTGTAAAGAAATTAGATGCATAATGTATGTCCCTAGAACACCTTATGGTGTTCCTTGGATGTTGGGCCTCTGTATGTGGCCAGGCTGTGTAAAAGTCTCACACATGTGGTATCACCATACTCAGGAGGAGTAGAAGAATGTATTTTGGGGTGTAATTTGTGCTATGTAAATGCCATGGGTTGGAAATATCTTATAAATGGACAACTTTGTGTAAAAAAAAAAATGTGTTTTCATTTTTTTTCAACATTATCTAAAAACATCTAGAAAAAATAAATCATTCAAAAGACTCGTTATGCCTCAGATTATATGTTGGGGTGTTTGCTTTCCAAGATGGGGTCCTTTTGTGGACGTTTCCATTGTCCTGGTGCTCCAGGGCCTTCAAAAGTGTTATAGGTGGTTAAGAAATGAGATGTGTCATTTATGCTCCTAGAACGCCTGTGATACTTCTATGTTGGGCCGCTGTATGTGGCCAGGCTGTGTAAAAGTCTCACACATGTGGAATCGGGAGGAGTAGCAGAATGTATTTTGGGGTATCATTTGTGGAATGCACATGCCATGTGAGAGAAATAACCTGTTATATTGACAATTTTGTTAAAAAAAATCTTTTAGCAAAAAATTGTGGGAAAAAATTACAACTTTAAAAAACTAATCATGCCTCCTACTAAATACCTTGGAATGTCTACTTTCCAAAAAGTGGTAATTTGGCGGGGGGGGTAAATTGTACTTTCCTGGTGTGTCTCACGAAACGAGATAGGCCTTCATTACATCAGGTGTGATCAGGTGTGATCAATTTTCAATAATTGCACCATAGCTTGTAGACTCTAAAACTTTCACAAAGACCAAAATATTTACACAGATTTTGGTTATTTTTACCAAAGATATGTAGCAGTATAAATTTTGGCCAAAATTTATGAAGAGAAATTACTGATTTTCAAAATTTTATAACAGAAATAAAGAAAAATTATTATTTTTACAAAATGTTCAGTCATTTTTAATTCATAGCACAAATACCACCAAAAGAAAGCTTTTTGTGAAAAAAAGGACAAAAATTTCATATGGGTACAGTGTTGCATGACTGAGTAATTGCCATTCAAAATGTGAGAGCACCAAAAGCTGAAAATTGGTCTGGTTAGGAAAGGGGTCTAGGTGCCCAGTGGGTAAGTGGTTAATAGCGTTCTTCACTAAAAATAGTTGAATGCCCAATAGCCAATGCCACATCAGCAGGAGCATGTTCTTTTCCATAATATTAATGCCTCAAATGCAAAACATTATAGTATAGAATTAAAAAAATCAAACACTAGTAAATGTATGCATGATTGTCTGCAGCCCAATAGCCTAGTGGTCTGTGCTTCTACCTTGAACGACTCGTGGGTTCAAATCCCACAGAGGGTATTACCTACTGAAACCTTGCATTGTACACAGCAGCATATGCTGCAATGGTATGTAAGTATTCAATAATATTATGGTGTGAAATTACAAAAATCACACACTAGTTAACGTGCAATTTTAAAAAAAAATTATTTTAATTTGCTTGTGCACTGGAAAAATCAACACAACTACCTCTAATGCCGCGTACACACGATCGGTTTGAATGCCGTTAAAAATGCCATTTTTAAAAATGGCCATTAAAACAGATCGTGTGTATGCTCCAGAGCATTTTTAACGGCTTGAAAAACGGCCATTAAAAATTTCGAACATGCTCTATTTTTTCACGTCGTTTTTCATGTTGTTTTTTTTTAACGACGTGAAAAACGATAGTGTGTATGCTTTTACGAGGTGAAAAAAAACGCGCATGCTCAGAATCAAGTATGAGACGGGAGCGCTCGTTCTGGTAAAACTAGCGTTCGTAATGGAGATAGCACATTCGTCACGCTGTAACGGACTGAAAAGCACGAGGCTGAAAAGCGCGAATCGTCGCTCAACAAACTTTACTAAAATGAAGGGTGGCGCCATCCGAACGGAACTTCCCCTTTATAGTGCCGTCGTACGTGTTGTACGTCATTGCGCTTTGCTCGAGCGTTTTTTTTTAATGATCGTGTGGATGCAAGACAGGCTTGAGAGGAAACAAGAAAAAAAACGAAGAGAAAAACGTCGGTTTAAAAAATGGCATTAAAAACGATCGTGTGTACGCCGCATTAGGAGGGTGGTAGGTTGGCTGGGAGTTTAACTCATAACCTGAGTGCTTTGTAGAGATCAGTGCACAGCACCAAGCCATTGTGCTAAGTACGCTGAGACCTGCATAATAGTGTAGTATGATTAAAGAATGAACATAATTACTGCTTTTTTAGTCAGATAAAAAATGAATTTAACATAAAAAAACAAACATATAACACTTATGTAACTGTAAATGTACTTGGAATCCTGCCTCTCAGACAGCCAAAAGGATAAAGTCCTACAGCTGACTCATATCTCTTCAATTGCATCAAGGATGGCTGAGGTCAATTACAAGCTACTAACCAGATGGCACTACACCCCATCAAAGCTTCATCAGATGTTCCCCGACAACTCCCCGTTGTGTTGGAGGAATTGTGGGAACAGAGCAACCCACGCTCATATATGATGGTCGTGCCCACTCATCCGCCCCTTCTGGTCTAGCATTATTCGAATTATCCAACAAATATCCAATATTAATCTTCCTGCTGATGCATGGACCATTCTTTTTCATGCTACTAAGGAACCCGTCAGAAAATACAAATGTTCTTTAGTTCCACATTTGCTTAATACGGCTAAAGCACTTATACCTACCCTTTGGGGTCAGCCTGAGACTCCATTCGTGAAAAAGTGGTTTCAAAAAATTTCAGAGGTCCATCTTATGGAGGATATCACTCATTGTAACAAGGACACTTTTCAACGACACACTTTAACTTGGACTCCGTGGATGGAGTTCAAGGACACCACAACCTATAGAGAGATTCTTGCACAATCCCACTGAGACTCGTTTACACCTATTGAATAAGCTATCTATATCTTAAGGATGATTCCCTGTGGTTATTCTTTGGCTTATCCCTTAAGAGACTAAAATGTAATGTGACAAACATTTTATTGGATACCATGCATGCCGGCCTTTCCTTTCCTTCTTTTTCTTTTCTTTTTTATACCCCTAATTATGTTTTCTTCCTTTTCTCGGAGAGAGTGAGAGAGGGGGATTAGATTTTGTTCTTCGTTGAGGCTCCCCATACCTTCCCCCTCCTCCCCCCCTTTTTTTTTTTTGGGGCACAGGTGACGATAATTTTACCTGTTATTTTTCTCTCTATATATATGTTTTGTCACTTCATCAGTGTAGTCACTTGTAAATTCATCCCTTAGTCTTTTATATAGTCCAATTTTAGATTTTTACACTTGTCTTTTAGTTTGTAGTCGTTTTTGAAATCACTTTTTTTTTCACTCTTTTTTAATTAATTTTACGTTAGAAGACATCAACACTAGAGTGATAGCACATAATATATCTGGGGGAGAGTATGGGGGATCGTATTCCCCCATCCCCCCCCCTTTCTAAAATCTTTCCCACTCCCCCCCTCCCCTCCCCCCCCTTTTTTTTTTTGGCACAGGTGACGATAACTTTACCCCTCACTTTTCTCTTTATATACATGTTTTGTCACTCTATCAGCACTGCCACTCATAAATTTATCCCTTAGTTCTTTATATTGTCTATTTTTAGATTTAACTCCTGGGTTTGTTTTTTTTTTTTGTTTTTTTTAGTTTATAGTAGTTTTCGGAACCACTTTTTGTTTCCCTTTATTATTTAATTTCACTTTAGAAGACATTAACACTAGAGTGATAGTACATAATATATTTGGGGGAGAGTATGAGGGATTGTATTCCCCCATCCCCCCTCTTCTAAAATCATCCTCACTCCCTCCCCCCCTTTTTTTTTTCTCCTTCTCTCTCTCTCTCTCGCTCCATTTCCCCATTTCCCCATCTTTCCCTCTTTTCTCCCCCCCCCTTTTTTTTTATGGGAAATATTGAGACTGTAAATGTGTTTCATGTATTGTAATGTGTGTTATATATGTTTTTGGAACATTTATAAAAAAGCTAATAAAAAAAAAAAAAAAATAACTGTAAATGTTCAATACATGTAACTTTACAGAATAGCAGACATTACTCTGTAACACTCATTCATAACTGCATTCGTTAGCAAAAGAAGAAAACAAACTAGGAATACTAATTGGAATATACATAAATAGATGCGCACGAGGTACAGCACATCTCACATAAGAATTTTTTATTCACATTCATGTCATCATGGCTGCAGTGCAGTTCCTCATAATAAACATGGTAGAAATTGTCACTTGCAAATCAGAGGAAATGCTGATTAGCGCCAATTCAGCATTTACAAAGGCATTTTCACCGGTAATATCGCTCTTTTTCATTCGCACGTTTGCCTAGTTGAAGTCTTTATTGGCTTAATTGGGCGCTAATAAATGTAGAGCGACCATAACTTACCAGTTTTCTTAGTAAATCAACCCCAATGGGCTTCACAGGTTACCAATTATTGCCTTTAATTCCTGATGAATTTAACTTATATGCATTTTGTTTTTGGATTTCGTTTTTACCAGCGTTTATCAGCGGTCTTTAGTTGAAAAATATAAAAAGTGCTGTCCACAGCAACTCCCTTTATGTGTTTGTTTTCCAAGCCATTTAGAAAAATTATGTTAACCTGAGGAACTCTCCTCAAGATTGACCCTAGCCATATACAGTATATTCACCCTATAACATTTCTGGACACGTGTATGAATTCAACAATCTGGATCCACATACTGGCAAAGTTGACCGTGATAAGATGAGTAAAATTCCAGCTTCAGATCATTCTCTTCCCATTGCCCCTCTGATGAGTTTCACTTTTATAGGGCTCAATCACCTCAAGACCATACACTTTCACCTCCTTTCTGCCCAGGACATTTTTCAGCTCTTAGTGCTGTCACACTTTGAATGACAATTACTCAGTCATGCAACACTGTACTCAAATGACATTTTTATCATTTTTTGGGACAGATAGAGCTTTCTTCAGTGTTATTTAGTCACCACTGGGGATTTTTTATAATTTTTTTGCTATATAGGAAAAAAAATGCCAAAGTTTTGAAAAAACACACGTTTTTCTTAGTTTCTGTTATTAAATTGTGCAAATAGATAATCTTTCTTCATAAAATTAGGCCAAAATGTATTATGCTAAATTTCTTTGGTAAAAATAGACCATATCAGTGTATACTATTTAGTCTCTGTGAAAGTTATACAGAGTCTACAAACTATGGTATATATCAGCCTTTCTCAACCAGGGTGCCCAGGCACCCTGGGGTGCCTTGAGGTTTTGTCACGGGTGCCTTTGCCAAAATGCCTATAAATTGCCCCAAAACTGTATACAAGCCAGTGGGTTGATCAAGCCTGCCTTTTAGATACACAAAGCCACATGTTTTCATTGTGCACCATAGTGTTTTTTGTTTGCCCTCACCTGCCCCTCTTCGTAAGCACTGGAGTCACATTAGCTGGACAAGGGAGAGAAACTGAGGGAGAAGATAAACATTGGAATATTTATTTATTTGTTTTTATTTTTTAGGTACTTATGTAGCGCTATCAATTTACGCAGCACTTTGCATATATATTGTACATTCACATCAGTCCCTGCCCTCAAGGAGCTTACAATCTAAGGTACTAGTCAGTACCAGCGTGCAAAGGTGTATTTGTTTGGAAGAATAAATCACCTTAAATGTTTGGCATCCTATGTGTGTAAAAATGTTGTAATTGCATTATGTAAAACTATTAGTTTTGTTTTTTGCATTTTAGAATGGGGTGCCCTGAGAGTCTGCATAATTTTAAAGGGCGCCTTGACTGAAAAAACGTTGAGTAACATTGGTATATATATTTGAAAATTGATCAGTCCTGGTGTAATAATGACTGCCTATCTTGTGTCTGGAGGCCTTAAAATACCAACACAGTACAAATACCCCCCAAATGACCCCTTTTTGGAAAATGAAGAACTTCAAAGTTGTAATTTTAACAAGTTATTTCTCAAACAGCAAAGACATTCTTCTATGCTTCAGGTGTGAGACTTTTTTACAGCCTTGATGCATAGAGAGGCCTAAAATCCAAGAAGCACCTTTGGGCTTTCAGGGAGCATAAATTACGCATCTAATTTCCTGACTACCTATCACATTTTTGGAGGCCCTGGAGCACCAAGACAGTGCAAACCAAATGACCACATTTTGGAAAGCAAACACCCAAAGGTATCTTTTGAAGACTTCTTTGTTTTGCCACCAGTTTTTGGAAAATGCAGAAAGAAAATCACAATTATTATGTTTTTTTACACAAAAATGCCAATTTATTAGGATATTGCTCACACACCACGACATTGGAATACTAATGCCGCGTACAGACGATCGGACATTCCGACAACAAAACCGTGGATTTATTTCCGATGGATGTTGGCTCAAACTTGTCTTGCATACACACGGTCACACAAATGTTGTCGAAAATTCCGAACATCAAGAACGCGGTGACGTACAACACGCACGACGAGCCAAGAAAAATTACGTTCAATAGCCAGTGCGACTCTTCCGCTTGATTCCGAACATGCGTGGAATTTTGTGCGTCGGAATTGTGTACACACGGTTGGAATTTCCGTCAACAAGTTTTGTTGTCGAAAAATTTGAGAACCAGCTCTCAAATTTTTGTTGTCGGATATTCCGACAGAAAATGTCCGATGGTGCCTACACACGGTCGGAATTTCCAACCAAAAGCTCCCATCGAACATTTGTTGTCAGAAATTCTGAGCTTGTGTACGCGGCATTAGAATTACAACCCAAAACACATTCTTCTATTCCTTTCAAGTTTTGGGGTACCACGTGTGTGAGACCTTTTTACTTTTTTGTACTGATTGTATACCGGATATGTTATCTTGTGTAACACACAAATCAACCAATTGTATCAAAACCAATGTACTGATTGTACATTGTGATCAGGGACACTGTCCCTGGTGGCAGTGATCAGGAAAAATTTGACTGGTATGGAGGTGATTAGGGACACTGTAAGTGGTGGGACAGTGATTGGACAGCGATAATTAGGGACACTGACTGGCAGCACTGATCTGGAGACAGTGTACTTCTGTGGCAGTAAACAGAAAAAATGGCTAGTAGCACTGGCATACAGTGATAACAGAGCAGCTAGCCATTGTAAACAATCATCGCCACAGCAGTACGATGTCACCATAGTGAAATTTCACTTGCTCCGGTGACAGTATTTTTTTAGTTTTTTTTTTTTACAATTTTTTTCCCATACTGTCACCAGAGCAGTGCAGTGTTACCATAGTGATACTGTACTACATTGGGGGGTGATTTTTTTTTTTTCACTATCATTGCTTTTAAAGTGATGATCACTGTATAGGCAATTATTTCTCTAAGTGTGTTTGGTATCCATTTATCATGCTATTGTTTACTATTGTGATAGCTCTGATTGGCCACAACTATGGCATGGTATAGGGCCATGGGGATTGGTCCTGTACCATATGATCACTGTGATCAATTACAGAGGTCACAGTAGTAAGCAATGGTGTCATGGATGACAGCCATCCTTTATTACTTGACATGTGATCGCTGGGATTGGTCACAGCGATCACATGGTACCATGGTGGATCACAGCGACCGCAATTGATGATCTGCTCTGTCTGGTGGAGAAAGAGGTCACTGATCATGCTGCTGCTGGGGCTTGCACAAGGTGTGTTTTTGGGAGGAAGTACCAGTACATCTTTCCAGAAAGATTCTTGTCCTGCGAGGCCGTATATGTACAGGTCAGGCGGGAAGTGGTTAATCTATAAGTAAGCCTATAAAGGTGAAATGAATCAGAGGGGTGGGGCCAATGGGAGGTGACTGAGCAGAAGCTGTAATTCTTTTCATCTTATCACAGTTGTCTTAGCTAGTGTGCAGCCCTTGCTTGTTAAATGCATGCATGTATGGATGAGGTCTGCTCCTGGGGAGGACAGGCACCTGGGGCAGAAGAAGGCTGATGGTGAGTATACACTACAGCTTAAAAGCGGTGCCATTTAGCATTACCATTTCTGGACACACATTACAATTTTTTTCCTGACTGTGACATGGGGGATTGTTCAGCTCAGTGATAGATGCATTTTTGTGTAGTGAGTCCACATCAGACAGTTCCAATGGTGATTAACATTAACCAGCACAGCTTTTACTACCTGGCTCCGCCCATTGGTACCACGCAGCACCACCACATCCGACTTTAATGGAGCACCCAGGTATAAAAGGAATGTGCTTTCACCAGTTCAAGTAGTTCCACTAGCATACTTGTCATTTCAATGGACTCCACATCAATCTGCAAGACCTTTTTAGGGACCTTTCCCTTATCAGAGACGTGGAGGGGCTCATTCACTGCAGCTTGAGGGGCCTCCACCTCACTGGAAGTACGCATTACAGCCTGATGCTCCTCTGGATCACTGTCAGACACATGTCTCACACTCATCCCCTCCAACTCAACAATGAGCCTCTACAAGTCAACATTCGTTACATTGTCACCTTGACATTTGACATTCAGTGGCTAAGCTGTGGACAACACATCTGCTATGCATGCACCCTTATCTTGTCCTTCTGACTGGAGGGAAACAACCTTTGCAGGGACCAACTCCCTCAACCATCGGCCGCTCTGCAATCTCCCTGTCTGGCATAGCAGTTGTTGTGTCCACACCCTTGTTGCTTAACATAGCCTTGTCTAACATGGCTAGTAATTGTTCGGCCCAATTGTCCCAATCCATTGTGCATTCACTATGAGTGCTCCGCAGCACCTTATCACCTGCTCTAGGAGGCACCTGGGATTCTGCAGCAGAAACAGTACCTTTGTCCATTTTATATACATCACACTGTGCCAACATGCTTTTGCTCAACTCACACTGAAACAATGCATCATCCATCAAAGCAAGCTGCTAGGGATGAGCCGAACACCCCCCTGTTCCGTTTGCAGCAGAACACCGTTTAAGTCTATGGGACACGAACATGAAAAATCGAAAGTGCTAATTTTAAAGGTTAATATGCAAGGTATTGTCATAAAACGTGTTTGGGGACCTGGGTACTGCCCCAGGGGACATGTATCAATGCAAAAAAGTTTTAAAAACGGCCGTTTTTTCGGGAGCAGTGATTTTAATAATGCTTAAAGTGAAACAATAAAAGTGAAATATTCCTTTAAATTTCGTACCTGGGGGGGGGGGGGGGTGTCTATGGTATGCCTGTAAAGTAGCGCATGTTTCCCGTGCTTAGAAAAGTCCCTGCACAAAATGAAATTTCTAAAGGAAAAAAGGTAATTTAAAACTCGCGGCTATAATGAATTGTCGGGTCCCGGCAATATAGATAAAAGTCATTGAAAAAAATGACATGGTTTCCTCCCCAGTCCATTACCAGGCCCTTTGGGTCTGGTATGAATATTAAGGGGAACCCCGAACCAAAAAAAAAAAATGCTTGGGAGTCCCCTTAAATTCCATTACCAGGGTCTGGTATGGTTATTAAGGGGAACCCTACGCCAATTTTTTTTAAAAAAATGGCGTAGGGGACCCCCTCAAAATCTATACCAGACCCTTTAGGTCTGGTATGGATTTTAAGGGGAACCCCGTGCCAAAATAAAAAAAAAATGGCGTGGGGTTCCCCCCAAAAATCCATACCAGACCCTTATCCGAGCACACAACCTGGCAGGCTGCAGGAAAAGAGGGGGGGAGACAGAGCGCCCCCCTGAACCGTACAAGGTCACATGCCCTCAACATGGGGAGGATGTCCCTATGTTGATGGGGACAAGGGCCTCATCCCCACAGCCCTTGCCCGGTGGTTGTGGGGGTCTGCCGGCGGGGGGCTTATCGGAATCTGGAAGCCCCCTTTAAGAAAGGGGACCTCCAGATGCCACCCCCCCATGTGAATTGGTAACGGGGTATTTGTACCCCTACCATTTCACCCAAAAAAGTGATAAGAAAGTAAAAAAAAAAACACACACACATACAGCTTGGGACAAGTCCTTTAATAAAAAATAAAAATAAAATTCCAGCGCCGTAATCCTTCTACGAGTCCAACCCGCCGCTACAAACGATACAGCCTCCTCCATAGGAGGCACCCGGCACCCGGCCGGTTTCCTGTGACGCGTCAGAGGGGGCGGAGTCACCCGTGACACCACGGGGAAGCCGCCGGAAACCCCCGTTGCATCAGAGGGGGGGCGGGGTCACCTGTCCACATCACGGGTGGCCCCGCCCTCGGTTACTTAAGAGCTGTCAGACGGCACGCGCGTCATTCGGCCGGGTGCCTCTTATGGAGGCGGTATCGTTCGTAGCGGCGGGTCGGACTTGTAGGAGGATTACGACGCTGGAATTTTTTTTCTTTTTTATTAACCACTTCAATACCGCCCATAGTCAAATGACGTCCACAGGAGGGATCTCCCATCCTGGGTGGACGTCATATGACGTCCTGGGCTTCCCGGCCATCTAGGGGGCACACGCACGGCTTTGCTCGGGACGTCAATTTTGTTTGGGAGTCACGTTGCATGACCGCGCAATTGTCATTCAAAGTGTGACAGCGCTGAAAACTAAAAATTGGTCTGGGCAGGAACGGGGTGAAAATGCCCTGTATTGAAGGACTTGTCCCAAGCTGTGTGTGTGTGTGTTTTTTTTACTTTTTTGTCACTTTTTTGGATGAAATGGTAGGGGTACTATATACCCCGTTACCAATTCACATAGAGGGGCCGGCATCTGGGGGTCCCCTTTGTTAAAGAGGGCTTCCAGTTTCCAATAAGCCCCCCGCCCACAGACCCCCACAACCACCGGGCAAGGGTTGTGGGGATGAGGCCCTTGTCCCCATCAACCTGGGGACATCCTCCCCATGTTGAGGGCATGTGGCCTGGTACGATTCAGGAGGGGGGGGCGCTGTCTTGTCCCCCCTCTTTTCCTGCGGCCTGCCAGGTTGCGTGCTCGGATAAGGGTCTGGTATGGTTTTCGAGGGGGACCCCTATGCCTGGTAATGATCTGGGGGGAACCCATCTCGTTTTTTCAATGACTTTTATCTGTATTGCCGGGACCCGACAATTCATTATAGCCGCGAGTAGTTTTAAATGACTTTTTTTCCTTTAGAAATGACATTTTGTGCAGGGACTTTTCTAAGCACGGGAAACATGCGCTACTTTACAGGCATACTATAGACACCCCCCAGGTACGAAATTTAAAGGAATATTTCACTTTTATTGTTTCACTTTAAGCATTATTCAAATCACTGCTCCTGAAAAAATGTCAGTTTTCAAAACTTTTTTTGCATTGATACATGTCCCCTGGGGCAGAACCCAGGTCCTCAAACACTTTTTATGACAATAACTTGCATATTAACCTGTAAAGTAGCACTTTTGATTTCTCCCATAGACTTTTAAAGGGTGTTCCGCGGCTTTCAAATTTGCCACGAACACCCCAAATTGTTCGCTATTCGGCGAACAGCCAATGTTCGAGTCGAACTCATGTTCGACCCGAACATAAAGCTCATCCCTACAGGCTGCAATACAACATTATGGCCAGCTTGCCCTGGGGGCGCTAACACAATCAGCTGTGTACTTTCAGCTTTGGCCAGCTGACTTAACTCCTTACCAGCTGGGTTACACTTAGGGTTGTGGGGCTGCGCCCACACACTCTCACTGTGTGACTCAGTCTTCCATTGTTCCCCCAGAGTAGCACCACAACCATCCTGGATAGCCTCTGGCTCCAATACATGGAGACCCCATGAGACTTCCATGGACAAGTGTGCGCTTTCGGTTCTCACGGGAGATATCCTACTCCCATCACTAGTAGTGAACACATTTCCAACATTCTCAGACATGACATTAAGGGAAGCACATTTTTCAATGTCATTATCACCAATACTATCACATTTGCCAACAGTAACACTTTTGTCAGCATAACCATCAGAATTTCCATTACGTGTAGACCTAACTGCTACTTTGTGGGTTGTCTATTACCCACCACAGCCTGTGAACCTCTCCTCACAGCACCCTCTATCTTTAAAGGGGAACTCTTTGCTCCTTGGGAAGCTCCATAGCTGACCTGGGAAACTCTCTGCTCCATCACTGCAAGCTCCTCTGAAGTTTCCCTGGGCAACTCTGCAGCACCTGTCACTAGGGAACATGGCACAAGGACAGTTTTGGTCACCCCTAGTTTTAACTTCTTCAGCACTCTGCTGGATTATAGGAGGCACATGCATAGTCCCCATGTCGACTTGAGACTTTAACCTTGCTGTCAGCTGGGCTTCACCATGTGCCACCCCAATGCTCCAGGTAGCAAACTGCAGCAAGTGTCTACGTCCATTTGTACTAAGGATCTCCCATTTCACTAGGTTCAGTCCCACAAACTGAAACAGTCTTACTATTTTTAGTAGCAGGTAACTCTGGCTTCATTTAAGTGTGCTGTCTCTCAGCTGCATCCACACAAGCTACTGCCTCTTTGTGGCCACGGGGTGACACTGCAGCCTTTCCAGACTCTTCAGCGGTGTTTCAGAACCTTGGGCAAGTAAAGATCCCATGCCCCACTTGACCACACTCCAAGCACGGTACTCGACGCTGAACTTCAATTTCATGGCATCTTTTCAATGCCTGGCTCTCTGTTGCCACGGAATACCATTCTTGAGGACTAAACCAGTCGCGACCATCAGCAGACAAACTCCTTGGATCCCCGACATCCCAGCTGGCCTGGACATTGCTTCCACGGATGATGATACTCCTCTTTTCCACATACTGTTGTCCACCTGGCTTCCTGTTGCCAGGGACAACCTCTTTCACTTCCCCCTTAACTGGGGGTGAAATTATTAATTTACCCCAGGTCACAGAGATTTCACACTCGGACGAATTCTCTGGTGTGGCATGGGGTGAAATACCCTCTAGCCATAGAACACTTTCCCTGGCTTCAGCAAGCATTGCTTCCTTTTTGTGTTTTGACCGACCCTGGTAACACAGTTCACAGCAGAGAGGAAACAAAATGTTTGATTCTCCTTTCACAGGCACACATCCTGCCTGCAACACAGTCCATCAAACAAAATTATGCACAATGCTGTTTTCCTGGCTGCCACACACAGCTAGCAGCAGTTCCTAATGCAACTCACCACTGGAGCAGAGACCCTGATTCCATCGTCTATATGCCTGCATTCTCCACCACTTGTGACATGGAGGATTGTTCAGCTCAGTGATAGATGCATTTTTGTGTAGTGAGTCCACGTCAGAAAGGCGTTTATAGTTAAGGGCCTGGTAGCCCACATTTATTAAATTAAAAAAAACAAAAAACAAAAGTCCACTCAGGAATCCCAGGCAGGGGTTTAAACATTATTCAGACATAACTAAAAATGCTAGCCCACCTGGCTACTCTTCAACAGCACTGCTGCTATAGATACTGGTCCGTAAAACCACCAGCTCTTCCAGGCCCAACGTCTTGGATGCACACAGCTTTGGGCTCCTTAAACGCACACAGCTTCAAGCCCTTCAATGCACAGAGCTTCTAGCTCCTTGGACGCACACAGCTTCAAGCCCTTCAATAAGCTGCTTGGATGCCCACAGCGTCTAGCCTCACACAGAGACTCTCAATATCAGCCACTGCTCCAACTCCACCTTCCTCCACCTACTGCTCTCACCAGCCCCTCGTTATATGGGCTGTGTGCACCTGGGCACACACCCTGCTGGCTATCCTCAAGACCCGGACACAGGGTTGGAGATCCCGTCCCACCCAAGACTCTTAGGGATCTCCAAACTACAGAGTCCCATTCGGAACTAGCAAAACCTGGAGAAAACTGCCAGAGCAGTTTTCTCCATTTCGAATCTACCCTCTGTGTTCTTGCAATTTGCAGATATGCAAACTCTGTGTCCCTTTTACATCCAATTTCATAGTGTCTCACTCTGTCACATGACATCCAATGTTATTGTGGGATTGCTCATATAATAGTGCCACACATGTATAAAGTTGTACAGTGCCACATATGGACAAACATAAAACATTTTAAATGTTTTTATTAAATATTGATATATAGTACATACAGTGGGGTAAAAAAGTATTTAGTCAGCCACCAATTGTGCAAGTTCTCCCACTTAAAAAGATGAGAGGCCTGTAATTGTCATCATAGGTATACCTCAACTATGAGAGACAAAATGTGGAAACAAATCCAGACAATCACATTGTCTGATTTGGAAAGATTTTTTTTTGCAAATTATGGTGGAAAATAAATTTTTGGTCACCTACAAACAAGCAAGATTTCTGGCTTTCACAGACCTGTATCTTCTTCTTTAAGAGGCTCCTCTGTCCTCCACTCATTATCTGTATTAATGGCACCTGTTTGAACTTGTTATCAGTATAAAAGACACCTGTTCACAACCTCAAACAGTCACACTCCAAACTCCACTATGGTGAAGACCAAAGAGCTGTCGAAGGACACCAGAAACAAAATTGTAGACCTGCACCAGGCTGGGAAGACTGAATCTGCAATAGGCAAGCAGCTTGGTGTGAAGAAATCAACTGTGGGAGCAATAATTAGAAAATGGAAGACATGCAAGACCACTGATAATCTCCCTCGATCTGGGGCTCCACGCAAGATATCACCCCGTGGGGTCAAAATGATCACAAGAACCGTGAGCAAAAATCCCAGAACCACGCGGGGGGACCTAGTGAATGACCTGCAGAGAGCTGGGACCAACGTAACAAAGGCTACCATCAGTAACACACTACGCCGCCAGGGACTCAGATCCTGCAGTGCCAGACGTGTCCCCCTGCTTAAGCCAGTACATGTCCGGGCCCGTCTGAGGTTTGCTAGAGAGCATTTGGATGATCCAAAAGAGAATTGGGAGAATGTCATATGGTCAGATGAAACCAAAGTAGAACTGTTTGGTAGAAACACAACTCGTCGTGTTTGGAGGAGAGAGATTGCTGAGTTGCAACCAAAGAACACCATACCTACTGTGAAGCATGGGGGTGGCAACATCATGCTTTGGGGCTGTTTCTCTGCAAAGGGAACAGGACGACTGATCCGTGTACATGAAAGAATGAATGGGGCCATGTATCGTGAGATTTTGAGTGCAAACCTCCTCCCATCAGCAAGGGCATTGAAGATGAAACGTGGCTGGGTCTTTCAGCATGACAATGATCCCAAACACACCACCCGGGCAACAAAGGAGTGGCTTCGTAAGAAGCATTTCAAGGTCCTGGAGTGGCCTAGCCAGTCTCCAGATCTAAACCCCATAGAAAACCTTTGGAGGGAGTTGAAAGTCCATGTTGCCCAGCGACAGCCCCAAAACATCACTGCTCTAGAGGAGATCTGCATGGAGGAATGGGCCAACATACCAGCAACAGTGTGTGACAACCTTGTGAAGACTTACAGAAAACGTTTGACCTCTGTCATTGCCAACAAAGGATATATACAAAGTATTGAGATGAACTTTTGATATTGACAAAATACTTATTTTCCACCATAATTTGCAAAAAAAATAAAAAATCTTTCCAAATCAGACAATGCGATTGTCTGGATTTGTTTCCACATTTTGTCTCTCATAGTTGAGGTATACCTATGATGACAATTACAGGCCTCTCTCATCTTTTTAAGTGGGATAACTTGCACAATTGGTGACTAAATACTTTTTTGCCCCACTGTACATAATTGCTGAGGACGAATTTGGTAAAGCATTCCAAAATGATGTGTGACAGCAGGAAGGTAAAGTCACCTGGTTGCATCCAGGGGGGTAGATATATTTCGCCCAGATTCAGGCTTTACGCCGACTTATACAACTAGGTGGAGTGTTGTATAAGCCCAGCTGAGGCTAGTGGGCTCATGGATGACTCATACCTCTAGGGAGAGTGTGGGGCGTCGCGCAGACAGGGACTTGATGAGACCAGCTGAAGCTTGTCAGCTCATTCAGGCCTCTATAAGAACTCCCAGCTTCATTAGATGTTAGCTCATGCCTGGAACCAGACCTGTGTGGACTGTCTGGAGAGAGTGAACCCCTGTGCGGTGAGAAAAAGCCTGTGTGGCTATTTGCATGGACATTTAAAACCAGGGACTTAGGGACTAGGACAGCCCTAGGCTGATCCCAGTTGTTAGTTAGGAAACCTGTATGTTTAGTCAGAGGTCAACTTGACCAGGATTTATTTTGTTTATGTTTCTTTTGCTTTGCTGTGTTTTGTCACTGTAAATAGAAAATAAACCGCACCTTTTTGATTTTGAAAACCACAACCTCCGTTTGTTGGGCCTGTTTTGTGTGGGGAGCCCATCCCGGGGGTCACACACACCCGCTGCCGAGCTAACCCCCTCACAGTTGGTGGAGAATGCAGGCAGTTTTTTTTTAAGCCAGCATGGAGGAGATACTGAAGCAGCTGGCTCTAGCAAATGCCAATCAACAGCAGACAAATGCAGGTTTGCAAAAGAGCCTTGCAGCTCATCAACAGAGCCTTGCAGCTCAACAACAGAACTTCGCAGCCCAGCAGCAAGCTCATCAACAGAGCCTTGCAGCCCAGCAGCAGACAAACGCAACTTTGCAACAGAGTCTGGAGGCTCAGTAACGAGCCCAGCAGCAATCTGAGGCCCGCTTCATAGACCTGTTGCAGAAGCAAGAGCAGAGACTACAACAACAGATGGAAGCAGTAATGCAGCAACGTCCGCAGACCAGTGAGGAAAGCCGTCCCACTAATACCGCGTCCTTTGGGGTGAGTCGTTTATTGACAAAAATGACTGGAGAGGATGATCCAGAGGTATTTTTGACCACATTTGAAAGGACCGCTGAAAGAGAAAAGTGGCCTGAGGAGCAGTGGGCTGGACTGGTGGCTCCTCTGTTAACTGGTGAATCGCAGAAAGCTTACTATGACCTAGAGCCTAACCAAGCAAAAGACTATGTGATGCTAAAAGCTGAAATATTGGCAAGGCTGGGTGTCACCCAGGCTGTCCGGGCTCAGCGTCTGCATAACTGGACTTTCCAGCTTGGAAAACCCCCCAGGTCTCAAATGTATGATCTCATTCACCTGAGCAGAAAGTGGCTACAGCCAGAGACTTTGTCCGCATCAAAGATTGTGGAACGTGTTGTAATGGATCGGTTTTTGAGAGCTCTTCCTACTGCCATCCAAAAGTGGGTAAGCCATGGAGACCCAGAGACGGCCGATGGTCTTGTGGATCGTGTGGAGAAATACTTGGCTACAGAGAACCTGACGGCCTCTTCCAGAGACACTCGGACTTTCCACCCTAAGACCAGACCATCCCCAGGGGCGGATAAGAGGATTCCAAGGGGTGAGGGTGGAGAGAGTGAGAGGGTGGGAGCTCTACCCCAAGTTTGGCGAGAACAGCCTGGGAAATCAGCGGCTCAAGAGGCGGCAAGAAGGATCGTTTGCTACCGCTGCCGGCAAGCGGGACATATTGCAGCCAATTGCCCGGTTGTGGAGGAACCCATGCAGTGTGACTTTCTGACGGGCAGACGTCAGTCGCTGTGTGCGACAGTCGCATGCACTGCCATTCGAGGAACTGAGAAACATTTATGCAAAATGTGTGTTAATGGTAGAAATGTTGTGGTATTGCTGGATTCAGGTAGCCTTGTGACCCTGATAAAGGCTGAGTTAGTTAAAACAGAGGTCTCTGGGAATAGCAAGGTAGCTGTTATTTGTGTGCATGGGGACACCCGAGAGTATCCAGTGACTACAGTGTGTTTCGAGACCCCCAAAGGTACCCTCTCTCATCCAGTGGGCTTAGTATCTCAGTTACCGCATGACGCCATTGTGGGAAGGGATTTTCCGAAGTTCTGGGAACTGTGGGATGATCCTGAGCCCCTCACTGGTGCCCCTATGTACCAGGAATGTGATAGCCAGAACTCCCCTGAGAGTGGTGAGGACTCTCCGGAATTTCCCTTATCAGTATTGGCAGGGGAGACTCAAGAAACTGGAGAGGAGCCCACCTCCTCAGACGAAAACCTACCGTCTGTGGAGTTTTCTGATCTTGAGGTTCACAGGGAAAACTTTGCCACAGAACAGTTGAAAGACCCCGCCCTAATAAAGGCACGGGAAAACGTAGTGAAAATAGATGGCGAGTTAGTGAACCCAGATAATACCTGCACTTACCCATACTTCAGCGTAGAGAAGGACCTACTGTATCGGGTGGCAAAAAGGGCAGAAGAAACCGTTGAGCAGCTTGTGGTGCCCAAACCTTACAGGAAGTTGGTGTTGGAGTTGGCCCATGGGCACATTCTTGGAGGTCATCTGGGGACAGAGAAAACCTGAGAGAGGGTATTACAGAGATTCTATTGGCCGGGGGTGATGAAGGACGTAGAAAATTATTGTTCCTCCTGCCCTGTGTGTCAGAGGTCGGCCCCGATGCCACATTTCCGTAGCCCGCTGGTCCCTCTACCCATCATTGAGGTCCCGTTTGAGAGGATCGCCATGGATTTGGTAGGTCCTATAATCAAGTCCGCTAGGGGGCACCAGTACATATTAGTTATAATGGACTATGCCACCCGTTATCCAGAAGCGATCCCTCTCCGAAATACCTCGGCCAAAACCATAGCCAAAGAGCTATCTCTTGTGTTTAGCCGGGTGGGTATTTGTAAAGAACTGCTTACGGACCAAGGTACACCCTTTATGTCCCGGGTTATGAAGGAGCTGTGTAAATTATTCAAAGTGACGCAATTACGTACATCTGTGTATCACCCCCAAACCGATGGGCTGGTTGAAAGATTCAACAAAACCCTAAAACAAATGTTGAAGAAAGTGGTGGATAGAGAAGGAAAGGATTGGGACTGTCTACTTCCTTATCTGATGTTTGCTATTAGGGAGGTGCCCCAATCCTCTACGGGATTCTCCCCCTTTGAGTTACTGTATGGGAGACACCCAAGAGGGCTGTTGGATATTGCCAAGGAAACTTGGGAAAGTGAGAGTTCTCCCCACAGGAGTGTGATTGAGCATGTCGCCCTGATGCAAGACCGAATTGCACAGGTAATGCCCATCGTGAAGGAACATTTGGCCCAAGCGCAGTTAGCACAGCAGAGAGTGTACAACCGTGGAGCCAAGACCCGTACCTTTTCCCCGGGGGATAGGATACTGGTACTTGTCCCTACGGTTGAAAGTAAATTCCTTGCCAAATGGCAAGGCCCCTACGAGATAATGGAAAAAGTGAGCGAAGTGAATTACAAGGTCAGACAACCAGGAAGGCGAAAGCCCGAACAGATCTATCACGTTAATCTGTTGAAAGCCTGGAGGGATAGAGAGTCCCTAGTCGCAGACACTTGGTCACCAGCTCAAACTGGTTGCGTGATTCCTGAGGTTGGAATAGCAGCCACCTTGTCACAACCCCAACAACAGGAGGTTAAGGAGTTTGTGCTTCGCAACAAGGAGGTATTCTCTGAGCTGCCGGGACAAACATCTGGGGTAGAGCATGACATCATTACCCCGCCCGGTGAAAGGGTGAAGTTAAAACCCTATCGGATCCCAGAGGCCCGACGGGAGGCAATACGGGAGGAAGTACAGAAAATGCTGAACTTAGGGGTGATAGAGGAGTCCCAAAGTGATTGGTCTAGTCCCATCGTGTTGGTGCCTAAACCGGATGGGAGCTGGCGATTTTGTAACGATTTTCGTCAGTTGAACAAAGTTACAAAATTTGACACCTACCCCATGCCACGTATAGATGAGTTGATCGACCGGCTGGGAACAGCCCGATACATGACGACTCTTGACCTCACAAAAGGGTATTGGCAAATCCCCCTGGCCAAGTCGGCCAAAGAGAAAACCGCATTTGTAACCCCAGACGGGGCGTTCCAATATAAAAGAATGCCGTTCGGGTTACAGAATGCGCCGGCCACATTCCAGCGGAAAATGGACCAGATGCTGAGGCCCCATCGGAAGTATGCTGCGGCTTACCTGGATGACGTAATTGTCCATAGCACAGATTGGGCCTCACATCTGCCAAAAGTGCAAGCAGTCCTGGACTCTGTTCGGGAAGCGGGGTTTACGGCTAACCCCAAGAAGTGTACCATTGGGCAGGAGGAGGCCAAATATCTTGGGTACACCATTGGGAGGGGAGTAATAAAACCCCAACTCAACAAAGTCGAGGCCATCCAGAGTTGGCCACGTCCCAACAGCAAGAAGCAGGTACGAGCCTTTCTGGGAATCGCTGGGTATTATCGGCGATTCATTCCCCACTTTGCTTCTAAGGCTGTGCCCCTAACCAACCTGACGAAGGGGAAAGGATCGGTCATGATTAAATGGACCCCCGAGGCTGAGGCAGCATTCCAATTCTTGAAACAAGCCTTATGTAGCCAGCCAGTGTTGTACTCACCCGACTTCTCTAAAGACTTTGTCGTACAAAGTGATGCGTCAGATGTGGGGTTAGGAGCAGTATTGTCCCAGGTCTGGAACGGGGAAGAGCACCCAGTCATTTACCTCAGCAGGAAGTTGAAGTCCCATGAGGTAAATTACGCCACCGTTGAAAAGGAGTGTTTAGCGGTGAAGTGGGCTCTAGATTCCCTTCGGTACTACCTGCTAGGTAGGCACTTTGACATGGTTACGGATCACGCTCCGTTAAAGTGGATGGCTCAAAACAAGGAAACAAATAGAAGAGTGAATAGGTGGTTCCTGGCCCTCCAGGAATTCAACTTCACAGTAAAGCATCGCCCTGGCGTTCAAATGGGGAATGTGGATGCTTTGTCTCGAGTACATGAATGCCTGATTGCTGGTGTTCCAACCCCGAGGTTAAAACAAGAGGGGGGGGTATGTGACAGCAGGAAGGTAAAGTCACCTGGTTGCATCCAGGGTGGTAGATATATTTCACCCAGATTCAGGCTTTACGCCGACTTATACAACTAGGTGGAGTGTTGTATAAGCCCAGCTGAGGCTAGTGGGCTCATGGATGACTCATACCTCTAGGGAGAGTGTGGGGCGTCGCGCAGACAGGGACTTGATGAGACCAGCTGAAGCTTGTCAGCTCATTCAGGCCTCTATAAGAACTCCCAGCTTCATTAGATGTTAGCTCATGCCTGGAACCAGACCTGTGTGGACTGTCTGGAGAGAGTGAACCCCTGTGCGGTGAGAAAAAGCCTGTGTGGCTATTTGCTTGGACATTTAAAACCAGGGACTTAGGGACTAGGACAGCCCTAGGCTGATCCCAGTTGTTAGTTAGGAAACCTGTATGTTTAGTCAGAGGTCAACTTGACCAGGATTTATTTTGTTTATGTTTCTTTTGCTTTGCTGTGTTTTGTCACTGTAAATAGAAAATAAACCGCACCTTTTTGATTTTGAAAACCACAACCTCCGTTTGCTGGGCCTGTTTTGTGTGGGGAGCCCATCCCGGGGGTCACACACACCCGCTGCCGAGCTAACCCCCTCACAGATGTTACTTTTTTTTGTTTATATGATCCAAACTTGAAACCATTAATCTTGCTGAACAAGTGCATTATGTGCGACAACATACAGTATATGTGTCCTTAGACAATGTAATATTTCCATATTCATGCTCTTTTGTATACGTGATTTATCTTTTGTGCACATTCATACCTTAACCTGTCATTATGATGCTAGAAAGGCATGATTACACTGTATCTCATGCAAATACATGTGATTACTGCATGTTTATTACAGCAATAAAAAGGACTATTTGAATAGTAAAGAGAATTTTACCAAACACAACACATACCTTACAATTTGTTTGGATTTATTATAACATTTCGATCTAAAGCTGGCTATGCATGAAGAGAACTTCAGCCAGCTCCTGATGAACTGGCCGAAATTTGCTCAGTGGGCAGCCCTGCCAGCCACCTCCTGCCCAATATTCCTCAATTGAAAAATCAAAGAAGCAGGGCAAACAATTGTTGGTCGAACAGCACCTGCATCCAATCAGATACATGCACTGCTCGGGCATTTTGACAGTTGGCGGGCCGGCTGTCAATATAAAATAACCACAGTGGGAGATTTGTCCCTCTGTGCTGTAAAACATGGTTGGACTAAAATCATAGCCTTTAGATTATATATATATATGTGTATGACTGACTAGCTTCACTATTTCAAAGAATCTTAGTAACTGGAGGTTTACCAGCCTGCTTTACTGCATTTCTCCCAAATCTGTCATTCTCTTCTGCAGCTACCCATGGAAATGAGGTCACCAAAATCATTAGTATCCATGTCATGGTATGTCTACTGGTATTTTAAAGGATAGCAATACTTTTGTAAGACTAGCCAGCAAAGGACCCCCTCAACACCCTAGGCAAAAATACAAAAGAAATGCAGACCTCAGATTGCAACTTTAAAGGGTTCCAGCTGTGTTAACTTGTCTGCCATAGAAGCCTCTGGAGAAACAATCCTGCACATGTCTGACATCGCTGCAATATCAATGAATGGAATACCCTGCAGGAGGAGGGTATACCATTCATTCCTATTACTCTGACCTTTGCACGTGAGCTAAAAAAATAAATTTGCAAAATTACAGAGAAATAGTAATATACAAGTAAATGACAGAAAAATAAATAATTTTTTTTATTTATTTAAAAACTCACAACATCTTTCAGCATGCTGGACATTTTAATACAGCATTTAAAAATAATATTCTGAAGGCGAGAAATAATTATGGGCCAGGTAGAATTTAAAGCATCATTTTAAAACTACAGCCTAATAAATTCTTTTTCTTCTTTGTAGGTTAAATTGGATAAAAGATTGATAAGGACATTTCTTTGTTCTCAGGGCTATAAGGGACATTATAAATGAATTAACTAAAATGAATGTAATTTTGCTCTGGTTAACAGACCAGTTACAATGTGCTAAAGATTTAATGACTGGTCTGGTCTTGTTATGGAAGAGTTAAAAAAGGGGGTCATCCTGTTAGCACCCAAACAATTCCCAAAGAGCAGGCAATGTAGAAAACTGCTCCCTTTTGAAGGCGTCAGAGGAAAGACAAGAAGCTGGTTATTATAGATGAAAGAATGCTTTAAATATCAATGACATCAAAAGCTTGGCTGGCTGCAGGATGGTCAGGTGAGGGGTGTAGAGAGATGTGGGGAGCAGTCTGGCATTGTTTGCCTCCCAGCTGCTCTCACCAAGATGTCACATTTAAGGTGCTTCTGTTTGCTGGCATTCAGATAGAGAGCAGGTGGTTATGATATCACCGGCTCCTGCAAACCAAGAAAAGGACAGATAACAAACCAGCACCCATATCTTATCTGCTTTTCTGTATAGCCCAACTCAAACCAAAGTCATGTTAGTCCTAGAAAATGATATTTCAGCTAGGTCCTGTTTCACTCCATGCAAAAACTTCTTTGCAAAACGTACAGTAAATAATAAAGTGCTTACTTCTCATCTATAATAGATCTATTAGCATTCTAAATCATGGGCAGGTCAAGAGTTATGTAGGGCTTGTGTTATGGCACGGGGGTACAATCTGTATGAGGTACCTAGGTTTTTTCACTTCATTTTTAGTTTTTTATTGGTTGACCTTTTTTTTTTAAATTGAGGAACATGCATAGCATTCAGCAAGATGCAAGTGTTACAATCATACCAAGACTGATGCACATAGAGAAAATAGATGAATTAGAAGGAAGGTATAGGTGGAGGAAGGCCAGTTGTACACTTCGGCCTGTCATGGAATGTCAGGCTTCCCGTATGCACTGCCAAATTAGTGGAGTGTAGGAGATTCTGGAAAATTATCATGGCAACATAACAACCAATATAGTTAAAGTGATTGTATACGATCACCTTGTAAAACAACCAATTCAGTTATTCAGTTTAAAATAGACATGAAAGGGTATAGATATATATAAAAAAAACTTTATAAATACCTTTTTTCCTTTTATATACAGTAAATGATCACATTTCCTTTGTTCTCAGCTGCGTAAGAGCTGGGGGGAGGAGAAGCAGCAGCACACTGAGCTTCCCAATGAAAGGCTGTGCAGGGGGGCATGTCAGGACAAGTCTGACCATTGGAGGAGAGCAGGCTAAGTTCCCAGCATAGCTAAAAAACTGACCAAGCTGTGTTCTTCTGCTTAGGGTGGTCAGTTTTTAATTGGAATGCAGAGGGACTGGCAGGAACACCAGGGATTCCACACAAGGAAAGCAATACAGAGAGAACAGTACACTTTTTCATACAAGTACATGGTACAGAAGGCACATATCAGGAACATGAATATGTTGGGGTAACAAACACTTTAAATACCATTAGGTTCAACTAAAGCAGGTGACTATTTTATGTTTGGGTGGACATGCAGTGTATGAATGATTCTCATAATTCAAACAAATTTTCCACCTGCAATTCTTTTTTTTATAGGAATGCCTCTATTAATTCTGATTAAACTTCATTATAATATATGCAGTATGTACTTCTGGCAAACCGTATGCAGATAGTAAGAATATCAGAGAAGTGTTTATATATAAAGCCTAAGCTCTGTTAAAGCTGAACTACAGTCCCTGCTGCAAGAGTAAATTGCTCATTTTGTTTAGGTTGAGGAACGAACAGCAGTCCTTACTTAATTCCTCATTCTCCCAGCAACCAAGCACTTTACTGCACTCTGACTCTCCTGGTATATGGGTGGCCCCTTGAAGTCCTCATAAACAATGCAGGACTGCTCATCCTGTATTATACATGATGACATCAGAGAGCCAGCAACTGGTTAAGCTGCAAATAGAAATATCTTCAAGGGTCTATTCATACATTAGGGAAGTCTGTGTGAGTAAGGCCTAAGGACTGCAATTAACCCTTGCAGTGCAATTAGGGGGTGAGGAATATAATTACACCTCCTTGTAAATGTTTAAAGCTGACTGCAATTCAGCTTTATAGGTCCACTGTTGTGTTTCTGCTATACTGAACCCTAGTCATATATGACTGAAATGCATAAGTGATACCCTAATTTTATCTTTCTGACCCCTAATAAAGATTTCCCTGTATATGTTAAAGTGATAGAAAAGGCTGAATAAGATAAAAAATAATAATAATTCTGCCTGCAAGGTAAAGGCATAATGTGCTAGTATGCATTGCATACTAACACATTATGAAAGACTTTCCTAGAAACTAAGCCCTCCAAGGCGCAATGTCACTGCTGCAGGAGCTTCCATCTTCAACCGGTCTTACTTCCACATGCGCTGGAGTCCCGGCCGCTGCACAGAGCTCTGAAGGAATGGCACAGGTACACCACTCCTTCAGAGCGCATGCATCAATGACATTATTGGCTGCTGCTTACTAGAATCTCTCCTAAATACTGCACGTTTAGGGGATATTCATTTAACCTACAGGTAAGATTTGTTATCATTTTTTAAAATACTACCTCACTTAGAAGGAATCCCTCAAACTTATGGGACTGTAATATCCAGAAGGGTTAAATCTGGCCAGTTGGACGTCTATAAGAGTTGTGTCACCATGGCCAAACCCTCAGATGAAGTCGCAATGATGACACGCATCAGGGCGGGACCATACTGAGACCAGAAGTGACATAAACAGGCCTATCAGAGGTGACGTGGATCGGGAGGACCAGGAATGTGGTGAGACAAGGAGATTTGTTCCCACACTATCCAGGGTGATGTTCGGGCTCACTGTGACTATTATGTCATGGGCATTGTTACTGATGTAATTCTGTGAATATTTTTATTGGGGATTTAAACATAAATAAAGTGTTTTTAATGGAATTAGTTTATGTGGGCTATCTCGGTCCCGAAGAGGAAGAAGCACAGCCACTTCATCTGTGCCCACCAGTGCCGCCTGGCAGTGCCACCTGCCAGTGCCCACAATGCATATCAGTGCCACCAATATGTGCCCACCAGTGTATATCAGTGCCACCAATCAGTGCCACCTATCAATGCCCACGAGTGCCACCTATCAATACCCATGAGTGGTGCCAATCAATGCCTCATCAGTGCCACCTAGCAGTGCTGCCAATCAGTGTCACCTACCAGTGCCCATCACTGTACATCACTGTCAGCTATCAGTGCCACCTATCAGTGCCACCTATCAATGCCCTTCAGTGCCACCTATCGGTGCCCACTGTGATGCCTCATCAGTGTCAGGTCACCTGTGGCCAGATGACAGATGCACACCGTAGGGGTCAGGAGTGCACCACAAAGTAGTGAACCCTATGGCTGACTGCTGCGGATAGGATACTGGGTGGTTGTGGAAAGCGGGACCAGAGGAGCACAACCGGGATCCACAGGAAGCTAGAGCCGAGATTCCCCAGGGCGCGGAGTCTAAGACCCAGCAGGTCTTCACCAGAGCCTCTAGTGGTGAGGATGTTACGCTGCAGCTAGGTCCAGGTCGCGACCCCTAGAGTCTCCTAGCTCACGCCTCGTAGGGTAAGGAGGAAAGAGGGGAAGCAGCAGCACAGGATACAAGAATAGTGAGGGGAAAGGCCAAGGTCAGGGCAACAAGCAGACAAGGATAAACGAAGGACAAGCCGAAGGTCAAGGTCACAAGCAGACAGGGATAGTCGGGAACAAGCCAATAACGGTAACACAGGGACAGACGTAACACATGGCAGGCAGGAACCCAAACACACAATGCTTAACAAAAACGTTGATCAGCAATCCAGACTTGCAGTGCACAGGTTAATATAGTGTTCTGTGATAGGGCCTGGGGTGGAGTAAGGCTGGGAGGAGATTATAAAGGCAGCCAGGTGAGAGAGAGTCTGGCCTCTAAGATGAACACATGGGAAGGAAGGTAAGCTGACAGACAAACACTACTGCATATCCATGACAGTACCCTCTGTCATGGAGATCCTGCCAGAAGCAGGCGTCCTGATCTTCCTGATTCTTGGTTGCGCATACTCCGCCCTGCAGGTGGCGCCAGAGGGGCTATTTAAACCTGTCAATCGCAGACAGTCCCTGCTATCTGCTCTACAGCGTTGAGTACCTGAAAACCTGATCTGAAGACTTACCTGTGTTCGACCCGGCCTGCCTGTGACTTCTCCAGTTTTCTGCCTGCATCCGACCCCTGGCTTGTTGTGACCTCTCCTCTGTCTGATCCCCCTGTACCTTGCTGCCAGCCAGTTAACCGACCCGGCTTGTCTGACCAAGCTCACTGTTCCTAGTTCCGGTCCAGTCTGCTAAGCTGATCCAGTTTGCTGAGTTCCTGTGTTCCTGGTTCCGGTCCAGTCTGCTAAGCTGATCCAGTTTGCTGAGTTCCTGTGTTCCTGGTTCCGGTCCAGTCTGCTAAGCTGATCCAGTTTGCTGAGTTCCTGTGTTCCTGGTTCCGGTCCAGTCTGCTGAACGATTCCAGTTTGCTGAGTGTTCCTGATTCCAGTTCGACCTGCTGTGTTCCAGTGTGCCTACCAAGTCTGCATAACTACCTTCACCTTGGTTGATCCTGCCAGGCACTTGTACCCCTCCTACCTCCGCGCCTGCTGTTACCTTACCAGGGGCCGCTGGTGGGAGCCGTAAGGGAGGCCTTCCTCTGCAAGTCCGGGCTCATCACCGCTAGGTACGTGACACCCTCCCTCTTATGGGCCCTCCCCCGCCTGGGCCCAGGCTTAAAGGGAAATCTCAGATGAAACCTCCTCAACAGATGAGGTGCAACGACCTCAGATGCAGCGATCCAAGACGCCTCCTCAGGACCAAAACCTCTCCAATGCACAAGGTACTGAAGAATACCTCTGCAGAGCCGAGAATCCAGAACTTGTCTAACCTCGTACTTTAGATTATCCTCAGAGACCAGAACCGAGGTAGGGAGATGATGAGAAGATTTATTGAGGACCAAAGGCTCTCTAGGAATAAGCAAGGGCATGAGAGGATCAACAGGAATCTGAGGAGGGCCCCCCAGACCCTTCAAGATGAACTGGTCATCTAGCACAGGACCATCAGACTGGGTAGATGTCAGTGGAACCCTGAAGTCAGGTTGGTTAGAAGGTGACATGTCACAGGAGTCAAGCTGAATAGCTGAAAGACAAGCAGAATGTCCTGAATAAGAAAAAGTAGGAGGCTCACTGGACATAGGCTGGACTGGCATAACTAGTACAGAGGCCGAGTGAATAGCAGAGTCAGGTGTAGCGACTACCTGAATCCCATCGCAAGACGTAGCGACTGCAGAACTTGTAGACAAGCTAGCTTGGCTGTGCGTCCAAGGGTGATTAGGGACAGACAAATATAAATGGTTATGAAACCTGGAATGAATGACCGCCTCAGGTTCACAGGGGGCAACCTTGGGTAGGCAGGACGTGGAACAGGAGGAACCCCAAGCCAGGATCTGTCCAGTAGTCCAGTCCACGTGAGGAGAATGGAGCCGTAACCATGGGAGACACAAAATTATAGGAGTTGAGGCCTTGGGTAAGATAAGGAAGGATATCCACTCCTGGTGGAGTGTCCCTACCAACAGCTTAACAGGGAGGGTCTGGAAGCGGATAGGGCCCCCTGGGAGAACAGTACCATCAATCGCCAAGACCACCAATGGCGTGGTGAGGGGCAAAAGAGTAAGTCTCATGGACGATGCGATTTCCCAGTCCATTAAATTACCAGCGGCTCCGGAATCCAGATATGCTGAGACCGAATGAGAAGAAGCACCAACATTAAGGAACACAGACAGCAGAAGACGAGAAGGGGAAGGTGATATTTCTGGGTCCAATACTCCACTTTCCAGATGAAGTGGACCTGAACGTTTTTTCTGGACAAAGAGAGCAAGTGTCATGAAAATGACCTTTGCCCCCACAGTAGAGACACAGACCAAGAGTTCTGCGCCTAGCACGTTCCTCGGGGGATAGCCTGGTCCGACCCAGCTGCATGGGTTCCTCAGCTGGTAGGAGATGTTCTACGGGTCCAAGAGAGGGGAGCTCAGGCTGACTAAGAACCAAGGAGTGCTGGCGTTGCTTTTCTAGGGTCCTCTCCTGAAAGCGAATATCGATCTGGTCACACAAGGAGATAACTCCGCCCAGATCAGTGGGGATGGTTCTTCCTGCTAATTCATCCTTCACTCTATCAGAGAGGCCATGCAAAAAGGTTGCGACTATGGCCTCATTGTTCCAGCTCAACTCAGCCAACAGTATGCGGAAATGAAGGGCATACTGTCCCACTGAAGCAGACTCTTGGCGGAGACGTAGAAGGGTGCTGGCCGCTGAACAGACACGAGCCGGTTCTTCAAAGTTATTCTGAAAAAGTTTCAAGAAGCCAGACAGGCTAGAAACCACTGGATCATTCAGTTCCCACAGAGGGGCTGCCCAAGCTAAAGCTTCGCCGGAGAGGAGGGAAATTATATAGGCTACCTTTGACCTATCAGACAGAAAGTTTTGAGGCTGAAGCTCAAAATGAATCGTGCATTGGCTAAGGAACCCCTGCAGGCCTTGGAGTCCCCAGAGAAACGGGATGGAGCTGGCAGTTGTAGTGAATTTGTGGCTGCGACTGCGGCCGGAATAGGTGCAGCCGCTGGTAGCGGTTGAGGTTGTTGAACCGGGGGTCCTAATGAGGCCTGAACCTGTTCAAAATGGGAGGCCAAATCCTGAAGGAATCGCATGACCTGGGTCTGATTAGATTCCTGGGTCTCAAGTCTGCGGACTATGCCCTGCAATGGATCATCTGCGGGGAGCGACACATCAGCCGGGTCCATGGCTGATCAAACTGTCAGGTCATCTGTGGCCAGATGACAGATGCACACCGTAGGGGGTCAGGAGTGCACCACAAGGTAGTGAACCCTATGGCTGACTGCTGCGGATAGGATACTGGGTGGTTGTGGAAAGCGGGACCAGAGGAGCACAACCGGGATCCACAGGAAGCTAGAGCCGAGATTCCCCAGGGCGCGGAGTCTAAGACCCAGCAGGTCTTCTCCAGAGCCTCTAGTGGTGAGGATGTTACGCTGAAGCTAGGTCCAGGTCGCGACCCCTAGAGTCTCCTAGCTCACGCCTCATAGGGTAAGGAGGAAAGAGGGGAAGCAGCAGCACAGGATACAAGAATAGTGAGGGGAAAGGCCAAGGTCAGGGCAACAAGCAGACAAGGATAAACGAAGGACAAGCCGAAGGTCAAGGTCACAAACAGACAAGGATAAACGTAGGACAAGCCGAAGGTCAAGGTCACAAGCAGACAGGGATAGTCGGGAACAAGCCAATAACGGTAACACAGGGACAGACGTAGCACACGGCAGGCAGGAACCCAAACACACAATGCTTAACAAACACGTTGATCAGCAATCCAGACTTGCAGTGCACAGGTTAATATAGTGTTCTGTGATAGGGCCTGGGTGGAGTCAGGCTGGGAGGAGATTATAAAGGCAGCCAGGTGAGAGAGAGTCTGGCCTCTAAGATGAACACATGGTAAGGAAGGTAAGCTGAAAGACAAACACTACTGCATATCCATGACAATCAGTGCCCATCAATGCAGCCTATCGGTGCCCATCAGTGCAGCCTATCAGTGCTGCCTCATCAGCGTACATCAATTAAGGAGAAAAATTACCTGTTTGCAAAATTTTATAACAAAATATAAAACAGTTTTTTTTTTTTTCTAAATTTTCTGTATTTTTTTAACACAAAATAAAAAACCCAGAGGTGACCAAATACCACCAAAAGAAAGCTCTATTTGTGGGGAAAAAATTATAAAAATTTCATTTGGGTATAGTGTTGTATGACCGAGCAGTTGTCATTCAAAGAGTGACAGCGCTGAAAGCTGAACATTGGTCTAGGCAGGAGGGGGTTTAAGTGCCTGGTAAGTAAGTGGTTAAAATACAAATGGAGAGCTTACTACTAGGGATGAGCCAAACACCCCCCTGTTCGCATCCAGAACATGCGAACGGAACGATAGTTCGCGCGAACTTTCGAACCCCGTTAAAGTCTATGGGACTCGAACGTGAGAAATCAAAAGTGCAAATTTTAAAGGCTAATATGCAAGTTATTGTCCTAAAAAGGGTTTGGGGGCCCGGGTCCTGCCCCAGGGTAAATGTATCAATACAAAAAAACTGTTTTAAAAATGTCCATTTTTTTCAGGAGCAGTGAATTTAATGATGCCTAAAGTGAAAAAATAAAAGTGAAATATTCCTTTAAATATCGTGCCTGGGGGGTGTCTATAGTATGCCTGTAAAGTGGCACATGTTTCCCGTGTTTAGAACTGTCCCTGCACAAAATGACATTTCTAAAGGAATAAAAGTAATTTAAAACTGCTTGCAGCTTTAATGTAATGTTAAACAGGGGCAGAAAAATTGGGCCTTAGGCACTGGTGGCGGTGCCCAGAACCAAAAATGTTCTTACAAGCTATCAACATAAACAGGAGGAAGAGGATAGTCACTCAGCATAACAGGATAGTCACTCAGTATCAGCATAGGCAGTCTTGAAGGGATCTCACATTCAAAAAAACATTATTGGGTTACATCAGCATCAGGTGCTTGGTAGCTGGGAATCCAAGACTGATTCATTTTTATGAAGGTCAGACGATCGACCGAGTCGGTGGACAGGCGCACCCTGTGATCGGTTACAAAGCCTCCAGCAGCACTGAATGTGCGTTCCGAAAGAACGCTGGATGCAGGACAGGTCAGTAGCTCAATTGCATACTGTGCAAGCTCTGGCCAGTGATCCATCCTCAAGTCCCAGTAACCCAGAGGATTTTTGGTGGGAAAGGTGCCCACGTCTGATCTTGCCCCTAGGTATTCCTGCACCATGTGAATCAGACGCTGGCGATGGTTGCTGGAACCGATCATACCTTGGGGCTGCGGTCTAAAAAATTGTCTGAACGAATCGGTCAGATGGCCACCTTCTCCACCGCTCCTTCTGTGACTGACCGAAGCCTCAGCAACACGTTGTCCAGGACCAGGAATTTGTAACCTCCAAGGCTCTGGAAACGCATTGCACAAACCTTTCTGCAAGGCCTCCTGAAGATGTTTCATCCTCTGCTCCCTCTGCGACGGCTGGATAAGGTCCGCAACCTTATCCTTGTAATGTGGATCAAGGAGGGTTGCCAGCCAGTAATGATCCCCAGTGGCGGCTGGTGAAGTTTTAGGATGGGGGGGCGCAAGACCCCGCCCCTCCACTGTTGGTCCTCCCACTTCTCATAAGCCACACCCCTTATAGAATCCACCCACTCCGTCCCCTGTATTCCACTTGCTTCCACTCATAGTGTCAGCATTATACACCAGGCTCTGCACATCATATACCAGGATGCACATTATACACAGGGCTCTGCACATCATATACCAGGCTGTACATTATACACGGGGCTCTGCACATTATATACCAAGCTGCACATTATACACAGGGTTCTGCACATCATATACCAGGCTGCACATTATACACAGGGCTCTGCACATCATATACCAGGCTGCACATTATACACAGGGCTCTGCACATCATATACCAGGCTGCAGATTATACACCGGGCTCTGCACATCATATACCAGGCTGCAGATCATACACCGGGCTCTGCACATCATATACCAGGCTGCACATTATACACAGGGCTCTGCACATCATATACCAGGCTGCACATTATACACCGGGCTCTGCACATCATATACCAGGCTGCAGATTATACACCGGGCTCTGCACATCATATAACAGGCTGCACATGATACACAGGGCCCTGCACATCATATACCAGGCTGCACATTATACACAGGGCTCTGCACATCATATACCAGGCTGTACATTATACACAGGGCTCTACACATCATATACCAGGCTGCACATTATACACAAGGCTCTGCAGATTATACACAGGGCTCTGCACATCATATACCAGGCTGTACATTATACACCGGGCTCTGCGCATCATATACCAGGCTTCACACTATACACAGGGCTCTGCACATCTTTAAGGATGAGCTCTAACGTGTTTGCATACTCCATGTGCAGAGCCCGCCAGGAAGTCGGCACGGCGCTGCGCTAATCACAGGCAGGGAGACATTTCCCGATCTCTGCAGCCGAGCATTGGGACAATGTCTCTCTGCCTGTGATTAGCACAGCGCCGTGCCGACTTCCTGGCGAGCTCTGCACTTGGAGTATGCGAACACGCCAGAGCTCATCCCTACATACCAGGCTGCACATTATACACAGGGCTCTGCACATCATATATCAGGCTGCACATTATACACAGACGAAGCTTCAATTTGTTTTAAAACCCAGACGGTATCTGGAGATCACAGACTAGGAAATGGTTTAAACTTGCATTTTAAGTTCTGACTTTATTAACCCATTGCATAGCCTCTCTACAACATTAAACGTTAGACGACAGGGGTTACATTTAAAAGGAAATTTCGCTTTTGATAAGAAAAAAATGTAAGTACTACACTACATTTTGTATTTTTACAATTACAAGTACCTATGTAGTTTCATCTGCTGCCCGCTATGACTCATAAAACTGGCAAATGTTTAAACATGGTGTACATTAGGGATGAGCTTCGTGTTCGAGTCGAACATACGTTCGACTCGAACATCGGCTGTTCGATCGTCCGACGAAGATCGAACGATTTGGGCCGTTCGCGCCAAATTCGAGTGACGCGAACGGCCCACAATGCACTACGCCATCGCAGTGTCATCCAGGCGCTGTGATTGGCCAAGCATGCACTGTGACCCCGCATGCTTGGCCAATCACAGCGCCGGCAGCGAGGAGAGCAATGATTGGCCACAGGCAGGATGCCTGTGGCCAATTATTGCTGAGGGTGTTTAGTACACGCCCCACACTATAAAAGGCCGCCAGCACGGCGGCCTAGTGTAGTGTGTTCCGGAGCAGGGAAAGAGCAGCATAGGCAGGGACAGTGACTTTTATTTCTTTCTTGCTTAACCTGGATTCCTTTAGTTTAGGGAAAGAGAAGGATAGGTAGGGAGAGTATCAGTGTGTTTTGTGCTTGTGCTATAGTGTGCTTAAAAAAACATTTTTTCTAGGGACAGAAAACTGTAGGTAGGGAGAGTGTCAGTTTCTTTCACTGTGCAAGTCCTTGTTTCTAGGGACTGGGAAGGACAGTGAGTGAATTCTCCTTGTGCTATAGTGTGCTTAAAAAAAACATTTTTTCTAGGGACAGAAAACTGTAGGTAGGGAGAGTGTCAGTTTCTTTCACTGTGCAAGTCCTTGTTTCTAGAGACTGGGAAGGACAGTGAGTGAATTCTCCTTGTGCTATAGTGTGCTTAAAAAAAACATTTTTTCTAGGGACAGAAAACTGTAGGTAGGGAGAGTGTCAGTTTCTTTCACTGTGCAAGTCCTTGTTTCTAGGGACTGGGAAGGACAGTGAGTGAATTCTCCTTGTGCTATAGTGTGCTTAAAAAAACATTTTTTCTAGGGACAGAAAACTGTAGGTAGGGAGAGTGTCAGTTTCTTTCACTGTGCAAGTCCTTGTTTCTAGGGACTGGGAAGGACAGTGAGTGAATTCTCCTTGTGCTATAGTGTGCTTAAAAAAAACATTTTTTCTAGGGACAGAAAACTGTAGGTAGGGAGAGTGTCAGTTTCTTTCACTGTGCAAGTCCTTGTTTCTAGGGACTGGGAAGGACAGTGAGTGAATTCTCCTTGTGCTATAGTGTGCTTAAAAAAAACATTTTTTCTAGGGACAGAAAACTGTAGGTAGGGAGAGTGTCAGTTTCTTTCACTGTGCAAGTCCTTGTTTCTAGGGACTGGGAAGGACAGTGAGTGAATTCTCCTTGTGCTATAGTGTGCTTAAAAAAAACATTTTTTCTAGGGACAGAAAACTGTAGGTAGGGAGAGTGTCAGTTTCTTTCACTGTGCAAGTCCTTGTTTCTAGGGACTGGGAAGGAGAGTGAGTGAATTCTCCTTGTGCTATAGTGTGCTTAAAAAAAACATTTTTTCTAGGGACAGAAAACTGTAGGTAGGGAGAGTGTCAGTTTCTTTCACTGTGCAAGTCCTTGTTTCTAGGGACTGGGAAGGACAGTGAGTGAATTCTCCTTGTGCTATAGTGTGCTTAAAAAAAACATTTTTTCTAGGGACAGAAAACTGTAGGTAGGGAGAGTGTCAGTTTCTTTCACTGTGCAAGTCCTTGTTTCTAGGGACTGGGAAGGACAGTGAGTGAATTCTCCTTGTGCTATAGTGTGCTTAAAAAAAACATTTTTTCTAGGGACAGAAAACTGTAGGTAGGGAGAGTGTCAGTTTCTTTCACTGTGCAAGTCCTTGTTTCTAGGGACTGGGAAGGAGAGTGAGTGAATTCTCCTTGTGCTATAGTGTGCTTAAAAAAAACATTTTTTCTAGGGACAGAAAACTGTAGGTAGGGAGAGTGTCAGTTTCTTTCACTGTGCAAGTCCTTGTTTCTAGGGACTGGGAAGGACAGTGAGTGAATTCTCCTTGTGCTATAGTGTGCTTAAAAAAAACATTTTTTCTAGGGACAGAAAACTGTAGGTAGGGAGAGTGTCAGTTTCTTTCACTGTGCAAGTCCTTGTTTCTAGGGACTGGGAAGGACAGTGAGTGAATTCTCCTTGTGCTATAGTGTGCTAAAGCATTCCTCATCAACCATCTTTGAAATCCTTGTTTTTTGGACAGTCAGGGAAATTGTCGTTGTGCTATTCTGTGCAAAAGCAATCATCCTGAACCATATTTAGAAATCCTTAAGTAAAGGGACAGAGAAGGACACCTGAAGGTAGCCCTTATTGCTTTTTTCCCATCTCCCTGCAGGCCATCTATTAGAATGTCTGGAAGGCAAACAAGGAGAGGCAGACAGTCAGGAGGCAATAAAAGAGGGCAAGCAGGCTCTGTGTCTGGGGGCAACAGTGCTGGTCGTGGACGCGGTGCATTGTCATCAGCACATGGCCATGGGACACGCTTGTCCTTCTTTTCGGCAGCTGGACATGTTGAGCCACATCATGCCGAAGACTTGGTAGAGTGGATGACCAAGCCCTCCTCCTCCTCCTCCTCCTCTCTCACCCAGGCTCAGGGTACTGGCAAAGCAGCTGCCAAAGCGTCCTCTTCCCTGGTATCAATGTCAGACTCATCATCAGTCACTCCTTCCCTAGACCCACCATGTCCTCCTCCTGAGGAGTCCCCCGAACTGTTTGAGCACAGTGTTGGGTACATGCTCCAGGAGGATGCCCAGCGTTTCGAAGGGTCTGATGATGAAACCCAGCTACAGGAAGGCAGTAGGGTGAGAGCAGCCAGAGGGGATGCTCAAGAAGGACACCAATCTGGCAGTCATGTTCCAGCAGCTGCAGCATACTGCCAGATTGGCTCCAGTGATGAGGAGGGAGGGGATGATGAGGTCACTGACTCCACATGGGTGCCTAATAGGAGAGAGGAGGAGGAGGAGGATGAGGAGGAGGCACATCTCCAACGAGGCAGGATGCCCTTTGGTGGCCAGCGTAAGGGCAGTACACCGACGGAATCACACCGCAGAGCTCCGCCTGTGCAGGGCGCTGCCTCTGCCCGTCATTCAAAAAGTTCCTTGGTGTGGGCCTTTTTTGAGGCTAGTGCATCAGATCGCACAGCTGCTGTTTGCAACATATGTCTCAAGCGTATATCACGTGGCCAAAACATCAGCCGCTTGGGTACCACATGCCTGACCAGACATATGTTGACCTGCCATGCAGCTCGTTGGCAAGCCTACCTCAAAGACCCACACCAAAGAACAAAGCGGACCTCTCCTTGCACCGCATCAGCTGGGATCTCCAACCCCACTATAACTTCAGTCCTCTCTGAAACATGCACTGAGAGGAATGAAGGTGTAGAATTAGGTGTGTCACAGCCAAGTACTTGCGGCCACTCTGCTAGCAGTACACCGACGTCCGATTCTAGCAGGCAAATTTCCCTGCCCCAGCTGCTGGACCATCGAAAGAAGTTCACTCCCAGCCATCCACATGCCCAGCGGTTGAATGCTAGCTTGTCTAAATTGCTAGCGCTTCAACTGCTGCCTTTTCAGTTGGTAGACTCGGCCCCCTTCCGTGAGTTTGTGCAATGTGCGGTTCCTCAGTGGCAGGTTCCCAAACGCCACTTTTTCTCACGGAAGGCTATTCCGGCTCTCTACCGGCATGTGGAAGGCATTGTCTTGGCCTCGCTGGACAGGGCGGTCAGCGGTAAGGTGCATATTACCGCTGACTCATGGTCCAGCAGGCATGGACAGGGACGTTACCTTTCTTTCACGGCCCATTGGGTCACTCTTTTGGCAGCTGGGAAGGATGCAGGACAAGGTGCAGTAGTGTTGGAGGTTGTCCCACCGCCACGCCTCCAAAATGCTACTACTGGTTGTGACACACCTCTCTCCTCCACCCCCTCCTCTTCTTCTTCCTCCATGGCCTCTTCCTGTGGTTTGTCCTATGAACCAGCGGTGCTCCGTAGCCGTTCACGGGGCTACGCAAGTACGCAGGCAAAAAGATGCCATGCCGTGCTTGCGCTGGTGTGTTTGGGGGACAGAAGCCACACTGGGGCAGAGGTCCTGTCTGCTCTGCAGGGCCAGGCCGAGAGGTGGTTGACGCCACGCCAGCTTAAGCCAGGAATGGTGGTTTGCGACAATGGCACCAACCTCCTCTCCGCCCTTCGACAGGGACAACTGACCCATGTGCCCTGTGTGGCTCACGTCCTTAACCTGGTGGTGCGGCGTTTCTTGGGCAGGTACCCGGGCTTACAGGATGTCCTGAGGCAGGCCAGGAAAGTCTGTGTGCATTTCCGCAGATCTTATAATGCCAGTGCTCGCCTGGCTGAGCTGCAAAAGGAGTTGAACCTGCCCAAGAACCGCCTTATATGTGACATGCCCACCAGGTGGAACTCAACGTTGGCCATGCTGCAGCGGCTGCACACGCAGCAGAGGGCCATCAATGAGTACCTGTGCGACTACGGCACCAGGACAGGGTCAGGGGAGCTTGGTTTTTTTTCTCCACGCCAGTGGGGCATGATCAGGGATGCATGCACTGTCCTGGCACCATTTGAGGAGGCCACGAGGATGGTGAGCAGTGACAGTGCATGCATCAGTGACACTGTACCTCTTGTCCATCTGTTGGAGCACACGCTGCGTGGAATAATGGACAGGGCACTTGAGGCAGAACAGAGGCAGGAAGAGGAGGACTTCCTTGCCTCTCAAGGCCCCCTTTACCCAGACAGTGTTCCTTCTGTCCCACCCATCGCACAGGAAGAGGAGGAGGAGGAGGAGGAGGAGGAGGAGGAGGATTGTGTCAGCATGGAGGTGGAGGCTGGCACTCAGCATCATCAGCAGCAGTCTTTTAGGGATGATTTACAGTCCCAAGAAACCAGTGGACTTGTACGTGGCTGGGAGGAGGTGACTGCGGATCATGTCGTCCTTAGTGACCCAGAGGACTCCGGAGCGAATGCCTCAGCAAACCTACGCTGCATGGCCTCCCTGATCCTGCAAAGTCTGCGGAAGGATCCTCGTATTCTTCGGATCAAGGAGAGGGACCATTACTGGCTGGCCACTCTCCTTGATCCACGGTACAAGGGTAAGGTTGCGGACCTTATGTTACCGTCGCAGAGGGAGCAGAGGATGAGACAACTCCGGGAGGCCTTGCAGAAAGGTCTGTGCAACGCGTTCCCAGAGACTGGGAGGTTACAAACTCCTGGTCCTGGACAACGAGTTGCTGAGGCTTCGGCCAGTCAAAGAAGGAGCGGTGGGGAAGGTGGCCGTCTGACCGATGCGTTCAGACAATTCTTTAGTCCGCAGCCCCAAAGTATGATCGGTTCCAGCAACCATCGCCAGCGTCTGATAAACATGGTGCAGGAATATCTAGGGGCAAGGTCAGACTTGGACACCTTCCCCACCGAAAATCCTCTGGCTTACTGGGTCTTGAGGATGGATCACTGGCCAGAGCTTGCACAGTATGCAATTGAGCTACTGGCCTGTCCTGCATCCAGCGTTCTTTCGGAACGCACATTCAGTGCTGCTGGAGGATTTGTCACGGATCACAGGGTGCGCCTGTCCACCGACTCGGTTGATCGACTGACTTTCATCAAGATGAACCAGTCTTGGATCACCACCAGCTACCACACACCTGATGCTGATATAACAGACTAATTGATTTTAACATGTCACATCCCTTCAAGACTGATGCTGATGCTGAGTGCCTGTGCTGTTATGTTGACTGGCTATCCTCCTCCTCCGAGTCCTCAATGATACGATTGATGATGATAGCTTGGAAGATCATTTTTGTTTATGGGTGCCGCCACCAGTGGCTAAGGCCCAATTTTTCAACCCCTGTTTAACAGGGGCGTGTAATTACAATTTTTGAAGCAATACTTTGCAACAGGGCTCATTGCTGTGCTCCAAGTACAGTATGTGTGAGGGGTTGGAGTGTTGTGCCACCAGTGCCTAAGGCCCAATTTTTCAGCCCCTGTTTAACAGGGGCGTGTCATTACAATTTTTGAAGCAATACTTTGCAACAGGGCTCATTGCTGTGCTCCAAGTACAGTATCTGTGAGGGGTTGCAGTGTTGTGCCACCAGTGCCTAAGGCCCAATTTTTCAGCCCCTGTTCAACAGGGGCATGTAATTACAATTATTGATCTAATAATTCACAGCAGGGCCCATTCCTGCACCCACCAAGCAAGAGTAACTCTGAGGGCTTACAGTGTTGTGGCAACACCACCACCACCACCACCACCACGAAAGGCCCAATTTTTCAGCCCCTGTTCAACAGGGGCATGCAATTACAATTCTTGATCTAATAATTCACAGCAGGGCCCATTGCTGCACCCACCAAGAGTAACTGTCAGGGCTTACAGTGTTGTGGCACCAGCACCACCATCAAAGGCCCAATTTTTACTACCACTGTTCAACAATTATATGTAATTACAATTCCTGATATAATAGTTGACAGCAGGGCGTTCCAGCACCAACCAAGAGTAACTGTGAGTGCTTACAGTGTTGTGCCAACACCAACTAAGGGGCCTATTTCTGCAGATTATATACGGCAGGTCCCTACTTTCAAACATCCAACTTACAAACGACTCCTACTTGCAAACGCAAGAAGACAACAGGAAGTGAGAGGAAATCTACCCCTAGGAAGGAAAATTCTCTCCTGTAAGAATTAATATGGGAGAAAGGTGTCTCCTCTGTACTGATGCTTTATCAGCAATCCTTGTTTCAAGAAAAACACCACATTTCAAAAACAGTTGTCATTGGGACGGAAAGTGAGGTGAAATGTTCTGAACAGGGGCACAGACAGCAAAACAAATGTTACAGGGGTGATAACCCTTACCTATGTTTTCCAAAAAGTTTAAAAATAGATTTTTGGGCTGGAGCTACACTTAAACAATGTACCTGTTCAAAATTACAAACACATTCTACATAAGAACAAACATACAGTCCCTGTCTTGTATGCACCGCCTGTATACGGCTGTTCAGAGTATATAGGGCCTTTTTTATTTTATGTGCGGGGTTCCCCTTAATATCCATACAAGACCCAAAGGGGCTGGTAATGGGCTGGGGTGGGGGGGGGGGGGTCATGGGGTAGCTATGCCATTTTTCTTAAAGATTTTCATCCATATTACCGGGACCAGACATTACATTAAAGCCGCAAGCAGTTTTAAATGGCTTTTTTTTCCTTTAGAAGTGTCATTTTGTGCAGGGACAGTTCTAAACACGGGAAACACGTGGCACTTCACAGGCATACTTTAGACACCCCCCAGGTACGATATTTAAAGGAATATTTGACTTTTTTTTTTTCACTTTATGCATCATTAAAATGACTGCTCCCGAAAAACGACCGTTTTTAAAACTTCTTTTTGCATTGATACATGTCCCCTGGTGCAGAACCCGGGTTCCCAAACCCTTTTTAGGACAATAACATGCATAATAGTTGTTATAATTAGCACTTTAGAATTCGAACGTTCGCATCCATTGTATTTAATAGGGTTCTAATGTTCGTACGAACTTTCGGTCCGTTCGCGGGTTCTGGTGCGAACCGAACCCGGGGGTGTTCGGCTCATCACTAGTGTACATGTAGGGTGGTGTTTTGTACACGGTCAATGTACAGAACACCAACTGTGTTATGTAAGTTTCAATACAAGCAATAACAAGTAGGGATCTGCAAAGACATTTGCCAACTTACAACCTGGAAATATGCTTCGTTTTAGGTCCAAATGCAGGCAAAAATTCGTGCCAGATTCATCCCTGAAATGGAGAACAGGGACGCACCGGACCCCTGCTGTGAGCCTCTCTGCAAAATAGTGTGAATCTAGCCTGAACGGGTCCTTAAACTTACTCTGAAGCATGAATCGGACTGATGATATATCAAGCAAAGAAAAAGACTTGTGATAATCGCTTAGGAATATGGCTACATGAGATTACAAAGGGCTCTGATTAAAGCTTAAAAAATACTAGCATTTGACATTGTTTTTCTCAGCCTGTAAAAGCACCTGTATGTTAGCTTATGTGTCCATGTGCACACAGGCGTTTACAGACATATAAGAAGCAGAGCAATTACAGTCTGAAAAAACCCCCATGGAAAGCACGTTTAGGAGAGGAGGTGAAGCGCATAAAAAAGCTAAACACACTGAAAGGCTATGGGAGAAAAAGAAACCCTGGACTGCCGCACTCTGTATAGACAGTTATTTATTCCAAAATTTCAGGTAAAAAATCCAAATTCAAAATAAATCCATAAATCCAAAACAACAAATGCAGATAGTGAGCATGCAGGGAAGGGTGGCTAACGCGTTTCACGTCACGAATTGACGCTTACTCATAGCTGAAAGGCTGGACGCATTTAGGCGCATTTGAGAGGTAATGCATTTAAATGGCCAGAACAAATAAATATTTTGGCCAATAGGATACATTTACGATAAAAAGCATGACGCACCTGCAGTGGGCTTTTCTCCTGCCAGGAGTTCTGTGACATTTAGAGGAGCAAAGCAAACACCCTGTGTGCATGAGGTCTATTGGGTAGATTATGAAATTTTATGGACATTAGACTATTATTAAAGAAGTAGGGAAGCCGCGCTCAGGAATACACCAGACAGAGGTTGCAGCCCCCCTAAAAACTCCCTAGGGAGAATAGTATATAATATAAAAGAATGGGGTGTTGGCGCTACCTCCCACTATAGAGACCCACCGGGTCTAAGTGATCTCAAGTAAATGTATAAGGACAGGCTGTACTGAGTTCCCTGGTCTGTACACCTATGGTGCCCATTATGAGGGGTTCCCACCATCCCTGTGCAGAGTTCCTGGGTCTGTACACCTGAGGTGCACATTATGAAGAGTTCCCACCATCCCTGTACTGAGTTCCCAGGTCTGTACACCGCTGAGCCCATTATGAGGGTTCCTCCCACCATCCCTGTACACCTACTGTGCCTATTATGAGGGTTTTCCACCATCCCTGTACTGAGTTCCCGGGTATGAACACCTACTGTGCTCATTATGAGGGGTTCCCACCATCCCTGTAACGAGTTCCTGGGTCTGTACACCTGCTGTGCCCATTATGAGGGGTTCCCACCATTCCTGTGCTGAGTTCCTGGGTCTATACACCTGCTGTGCCCATTATGAGGGGTTCCCATCATGCCTGTGCTGAGTTCCTGGGTGTGTACACCTGCTGTGCCCATAATGAGGGGTTCCCATCATCCATGTGCTGAGTTCCTGGGTCTGTACACCTAGCACACCTACTGTGGCCATTATGAGGGATTCCCACCATCCCTGTGGCAAGTTCCCGGGTCTGTAACCTGATGTGCCCATTATGGGGGTTCCCACCAACCCTGTAACAAGTTCCCGGGCCTGTAAGCTGATGTGCCTATTATGAGGGGTTCCCACCATCCCTGTGCCAAGTTCCCGGGTCTGTACACCCGCTGTGCCCATTATGAGGGGTTCCCACCATCCCTATGCTGAGTTCTTCTTTACAAGTGTGGTCTCAGATCTGGCCATTCCTCTTTAGGGGTCCAATCACTGACGGACACCCTCTCCATTCCACATTACTTTTTATCTCTTCCAAACTGTTGAGCAGATCAGTACATTCTGCACTCATACAATAGAGGATTCCTTTTTAATGTCATTCCTACAGCCACCTTAAATGATTGTACTGCAGAGAATGTTGTGATCTGGAATGGAAAGGGTGTGAGGCAGTGATTGGAATGGTCAGATCTGAGACCGGGAGGCTGCAGGATGTGAGCAGTGAATATCTACTGTATTTTTCGCTCCATAAGACGCACCTGACCATAAGACGCACCTAGATTTTATAGGAGGAAAATATGAAAAAAAAATCTGAACCAAATGGTGGACTAAAATATTTAATAAAATATAACCAACTAATATTTCTACACTGACAACCAATGTAAGGGGGCACCCTAAACTGATCCCCAATGTAACTGGCACATTTACACTGACCCCAACACAACAGGAGTATTTTCATCAACCACCAATGTAATTGAGACATTTACAGTGACTAGCCATATAACAGGTGTATTTACAGTAAACCCCCCCCCCCATCTGTCTACTAGTCTCTGCATTCTTATCTCCCATCAGTACAACTCTGCCCCTAACTCATTAACTGCTAACCTCTGTCCCCCAAACCCCTACTTTTCTAACCTCTGCAATCCAACCCTTCCTTCCCATCCACTCTGTACACCACCTCTGACTGCACACCTCCTCTCCTCACCTCTGCACCTCAAGCCCCCCTTTTTGATTACCTCTACATGCCCCCTATGCTCATCTGTATGCTGTCTAGGTGGGCAGCATGTAGAGGAAGGGGTGTGATTTGCATATGAATCGAGGAGGTCGATCTAATTTACATAACAATGCCCACGCAATTTACATGTGAATAATGTTAATTTAAGAACAATGCCTTTTGTTTCTCTCCCTATAGCAGCTGAAGGCAGGGGAGAAACAGTATTTAGCTGGGACAGACAGATGAATTGGGCATCGTTCTGCCACCAAAACAATCCCCCTATTAGCAGCTCTGCTGGTCAGTATTCGCTCCATTAAGACCACAGACATTTACCCCTGTTTTTTTGGGGGTAAAAGTGCGTCTTATGGAGCGAAAAAAACGGTAATCTATGCAAACGGGAATAGCAAAGGGGGAGGGGGATCAGTGTGATAAGGAAGGTGTACTGTACAGAAGTGCATTACATGGAGAGAGGTGAAGTTAAGTTGGAGATTATAATGCTGCTGTACAGACACTCAGGACACAGTGATAATAGCCCCTTCTGCCCCCTCCCCCCTCCAGTCCTGGCATGTAGTGTACCTGAAGATTTCTCTGTGCACTGCTGGATGCCGAGTCTGTGTCACAGGGAGATGAATGGAGCTGCCTCTGCACATCGCTCCCTGTCTGCCCTGACCAGTTCTCTTCTTCTGGTGATTCCCCCCTCACTTACTGAAGGAGACAGGCAGCCTGTGAGCCAATGACGCTGCAGTTATCACTAAAGCCCCACCCTATGGACCCAATCAATTACAAGCACTGGAAACCTAATGCTAGAGGTAGAGTTTTCGTGGCTACAAGATTTTCGCCCCGTACACACTCTAAACTATGCCAATAGAGATTCTTAGCTCCAATCACGTGTTTACACACGGGTCATGCCTCCAATAGCACCCCGTGTCCGGCGCCCTTAACACCCCCACTTAAAGGGACACTTTAAAAAAAATCTTTTTTTTTTAATAAGTAGCTTTGGGGGGTGGGGAGCGGCGCCCCTATGCCCCCTATTGATGGGCCGCCACTGATGATCCCTCTCCTTGATATCACCAATACAAGGATCCTTTTGCAGGCTTTGCAGGATCAGGGAGGCAATGCAGCGTAGGTTTGCTGAGGCATTCGGTCCAGAGTCCTCTGGGTCACTAAGGACGACATGATCCGCAGCCACCTCCTCCCAGCCACGTACAAGTTCATTGGTTTCTTGGGACTGTTAATGATCCCTTGAAGACTGTTGCTGATGCTGAGTGCTAGGCTCAACCTCCATGCTGACACAATCCTCCTTCTCCTCCTCAACCTCTTCCTGTGTGATCGGCGGGCCAGCAGGAACACTGTCTGAATAAAGGGGGCCTTCAGAGGTAAGGAAGTCCTCCTCTTCCTCCCTCTGCTCTGCCTCAAGTGCCCTGTCCATTATTCCATGCAGCGTGTGCTCCAACAGGTGGACAAGAGGGACAGTGTCACTGATGCATGCACTGTCACTGCTCACCATCCCCGTGGCCTCCTCAAATGGTGACAGGACAGTACATGCATCCCTGATCATGACCCACTGGCGTGGCAAAAAAACAAGCTCCCCTGACCCTGTCCTGGTGCCATATTCGCACAGGTACTCATTGATGGCCCTCTGCTGCATGTGCAGCCACTGCAGCATGGCCAACGTTAAGTTCCACCTGGTGGGCATGTCACAGATTCCACGGTTCTTAGGCAGGTTGTATTCCTTTTGGAGGTCAGCCAGCCGTGCACTGGCGGAAATGCACACAGACTTTCCTGGCCTGGCTCAGGACATCCTGTAAGCCCGGGTACCTGCCCAAGAACCGCTGCACCACTAAGTTAAGGACGTGAGCCAAACTGGGCACATGGGTCAGCTGTCCCTGTTGGAGGGCGGAGAGGAGGTTTGTGCCATTGTCGCAAACCACCATTCTTGGCATAAGCTGGCGTGGTGTCAACCACCTCTGAGCCTGCCCCTGCCACCACTAGTAGCATTTTGGAGGCGTGATGGCAGAACAACCTCCAACACTACTGCACCCTGTCCTGCATCCTTCCCAGCTGCCAGCAGAGTCACCCAGTGGGCCCTAAAAGATAGGTAACGTCCCTGTCCATGCCTGCTGGACCATGAATCAGCGGTAATATGCACCTTACCGCTGACTGCTCTGTCCAGCGAGGCCAAGACATTGCCTTCCACATGCCGGTAGAGAGCCGGAATCGCCTAAGGTGAAAAAAAGTGGCGTTTGGGAACCTGCCACTGAGGAACCGCACATTCCACAAACTCACGGAAGGGGCAGAGTCTACCAACTGAAAAGACAGCAGTTGAAGTGCTAGCAATTTAGCCAAGCTAGCATTCAGCCGCTGGGCATGTGGATGGCTGGGAGCGAACTTCTTTCGGTGGTGCAGCAGCTGGGGTCGGCAAATTTGCCCGGTACAATCGGATGTTGGTGTACCGATAGCAGATTGCCCGCAAGTACTTGGCATTGACACACATAATTCTACACCTTCATTCCTCTCAGTGCAGCTTTTTGAGAGGACTGAAGGTATAGTGGGGTTGGAGATCCCAGCTGATGAGGAGCAAGGAGAGGTCCGCTTTGTTCTTTGGTGTGGGTCTTTTATGTATGCCGCAGCTTGAGGAGCCCTGGGCTCGAGCTTTTCGGTTTTCATTGGTTCATGCTTGGAGGCTGCGAGTCTAATTGGTTATCCAGTTGGCTCTCCTCCAATCACCAACCTACATCCTATGAACTCGTCTGATTGGCCTGTTTCTGGTTTAGTTTGGAGTGTTTGTCTTATAAATACATGTGCAATATGGGGGAGCAGGTTGATGCCCCAGTAGAAGTCCTAGTCAGACGAAACGCCTAGGGCTTGGTACACCACTCCCCATATTGCCTTTTTTATCTTGTTATATCGTGATCACTTTTAATGTCAAATTTTGTGGTTTTATTCAAATAAAACCTTTTTCATACTTTTTGACCTGCACCATTGGAGCACCGTTTTCTTTTTTTCTCTTTGTCTGTGTGTTGGAGGAAGTTTTTGGAGCTGTTCCAGTGTGTCCTTTTACCCCTTTTGGGGTTCCTTCATATCCAAACCTTCTCAACATCGATTGGAAATAGGGTGGAAACCCTGCAAGCTCAGGTTCACTTCATCAATCTGAGACATCGATCCAGGATCTACAGCTGATGACTGTTGAGTCCCAATGGCTAAGTTCGTGGTCCTAGCTTCACAGGAGTCGCCCGACAAGCCGATCGTTTCCGTTATTGGAGTTTCTATGCTTGCATGATCTGCTGTCGCTGACGAGCAGATCCACAGGCTCGGTAAGAGTATTCCATCTATTTCATTTAGTCGGAAGAAATCTTTCCCATGATAACCTACATGCCTGCACGTTTGTTTTCATCACTGTCCATCCACATGTTATACTGAGGAACATTAATTTATTTATTTTGCTATTTGTTTTTTATGTGGACTTATTTGCCCATTTATTCACTTTTTTTTGGTTGGTTTGTTTATATTTTCACTGTTTCATTTTCAGTGACTTTATTCACCCAGCGAGACATTTATTTGTTTCTCCAATCCACCAGCGCTACATTTTTCACCTTCACCACGTTCGCAATTTTTGTCACTTTGTTGCGTAGCAGCTTTTTTTTTTTAGGGCTGCGTAAATTAACGATTAATTGTTCGATTAATCGTTAATTTCTTTGATCGAACAAAATAATTTTGATCAAAGACGATCCGCAGAGTGAGCTCCGCGGTCTTGTCCATAGGAAAGGCCGTGGCTTCGGCCTAGCTCCGGAGCCGCGGCCATCTTGGTCCACCCGGCGGCGGCCTAGTAGCAGCGCGCTGACGTCATCATCAGCCGCCTGCTTGTGCCGTCTACTCTGCGGTTCTGCCTGGATTTTACGATATGGGGGGAGATGTGGGGAGATGTGGACATTACAGTATGGGGGGGCAGATGTGGACATTACAGTATGGGGGGGGGCAGATGTGGACATTACAGTATGGGGAGGCAGATGTGGACATTACAGTATGGGGGGGCAGATGTGGACATTACAGTATGGGGGGCAGATGTGGACATTACGGTATGGGGGCAGATGTGGACATTACGGTATGGGGGCAGATGTGGACATTACGGTATGGGGGCAGATGTGGACATTACGGTATGGGGGGGAGATGTGGATATTACGGTATGGGGGGGAGATGTGGATATTACGGTATGGAGGGGAGATGTGGATATTACGGTATGGGGGGGATGTGGATATTACGGTATGGGGGAAATGGGGATATTACAGTATGGGGGAGATGTGGATATTACGGTATGGGGGGAGATGTGGAAAATTGTAAAAACTGTATGTGCGTTATAATTATTCGAAATTAGTTGATTAATCGATTACATTAAAAAAACAATTAATCGAACGCAAAAATTTTAATCAGTAACAGCCCTAGTTTTTTTGTTTCTCCTCTTATTCAGCGCAATATTTTTCTCTTTTCCTTTTATGTATGCTTGTCAACGGACTGCATGGCAGGTCGACATATGTCTGGTCAAGCATGTGGTGCCCAAGCGGCTGATGTTTTGGCCACGCGAGATACGGTTCAGAAATATGTTGCAAATAGCAACGATGCGATCTGCTGCACACGTCTGAAAAAAGGCCCACACCAAAGAGCTTTTGGAATAATGCACAGAGACAGCAGCGCCCTGCACATGCGGAGCTCTGCGGTGTGATGCAGTCGGTGTGCTGCCCTTAAGCTGGCCCCTGGAGGGCATCCTGCCTCGTTGGAGATGTGCCTCCTCCTCCTCCTCCTCCTCCTCCTCCTCCTTCTCCTCCTCGTCCTCCTCCTTCTCCTTCTCCTCCTCCTCCTCCTCCTCCTTCTCTCTCCTATCAGGCACCCATGTAGAGTCAGTGACCTCATCATCCCCTCCCTTCTCGCCACTGGAGCAAACCTGGCAGTATGCTGCAGCTGGGGGAACATGATTGGCAGTTTGCTGTCCTTCTTGGGCACCCCCTCTCTCTGGGCTCACGTAACTGCCTTCCTCAAACTGGGTACCATCATCGGAGCCCTCAAAACGCTGCGCATCCTCCTGCAGCATGTACCCAACCAGGGATGAGCCGAACACCCCCCTGTTCAGTTCGCACCAGAACCTGCAAACAGATAGAATGTTCGCGTGAACTTTAGAACCCTATTAAATACAATGGACTCGAACGTTCGAAATCTAAAGTGCTAATTATAAAGGCTTATATGCGAGTTATTGTCCTAAAAAGTGTTTGGGGCCCGGGTCCTGCCCCAGGGGACATGTATCAAAGCAAAAAGAAGTTTTAAAAACTGCCGTTTTTTTGGGAGCAGTGATTTTAATAATGCTTAAAATGAAAAAATAAAAGTGAAATATTCCTTTAAATTTCGTACCTAGGGGGTGTGTATGATATGCATGTAAAGTGGCGCATTTTTCCCGTGCTTAGAACTGTCCCTGCATAAAATGTCATTTTTGAAGGAAAAAAAGTCATTTAAAACTCACTCGCGGCTATTAATGAATTGTCGGCTCCCGGCAATACATACAAAAGTCATTAATAAAAATAAAAAATAAAGCGTGGGGGTCCCCCAGAATTCAATTACCAGGCCCTTCAGGTCTGGTATAGATATTAAGGGGAACCCCGCCGCAAATTAAAAAAACAAAAAGCGTGCGGTTCCCCCAAATATCCATACCAGGCCCTTCAGATCTGGCATGGATTTTAAGGGGAACTCCACCCCAAATTAAAAAAAAATGGCGTGGAGTCCCCCCAAAAATCCATACCAGACCCTTATCCGAGCACGCAACCTGGCAGGCCGCAGGAAAAGAGGGGGGGACGAGAGAGCGCCCCCCCTCCTGAACCGTACCAGGCCACATGCCCTCAACATGGGGAGGATGTCCCCATGTTGATGGGGACAAGGGCCTTATCCCCACAACCCTTGCCCGGTGGTTGTGGGGGTCTGCGGGCGTGGGGCTTATCGGAATCTGGAAGACCCCTTTAACAAAGGGGACCCCCAGATCCCGGCCCCCCTCCCTATGTGAATTGGTAAGGGGTACATTGTACCCCTACCATTTTACGAAGAAAGTGTAAAAAACAAACAAAAAAAACACACCAACACCTTGGAAAAGTCCTTTATTAAAAATAATAATAAAAAAAAAAAAAACATTCCAGCGGTGAAATCCAGTGTCCCGCGGCGATCCGATGTCCAGCGCTGTCCGTCATTGGCTGAGCCTGAGCGGACCTGATGGGGAACTTCCTCCGCAGTCTATTACATGTATAGACCCGCCCCTTCTAAAGTTCCCCATCAGGTCCGCTCAGCCAATGACTAGGTTTAAGGCTGAGGACCTGATGCGGAACATGAGAAGGGGCGGGTCTATACATGTATTACACAGTGAAGGAAGTTCCCCATCAGGTCCACCCCCTCGGTATGTCAGACCCCGCCTACGTCATTGGCCTGAGCGGGGAACTTCCTTCACTGTGTAATTTAAATTTACACAGTGAAGAAAGTTCCCCATCAGGTCCGCTCAGGCCAATGACGTAGGCGCGGTCTGACATACCGAGGGCTCAGGCTCAGCCAATGACGGACAGCGCTGGACATCGGATCGCCGCGGGACACTGGATTTCACCGCTGGAATGTTTTTATTTTTTTAATTTATTTTTTAATAAAGGACTTTTCCAAGGTGTTTGTGTGTTTTTTTTTTACATTTTTTGACACTTTCTTCGTGAAATGGTAGGGGTACAATGTACCCCTTACCAATTCACATAGGGGGGGCGGGATCTGGGGGTCCCCATTGTTAAAGGGGTCTTCCAGATTCCGATAAGCCCCCGCCCGCAGACCCCCACAACCACCGGGCAAGAGTTGTGGGGATAAGGCCCTTGTCCCCATCAACATGGGGACATCCTCCCCATGTTGAGGGCATGTGGCCTGGTACGGTTCAGGAGGGGGGGAGCGCTCTCTCGTCCCCCCCTCTTTTCCTGCGGCCTGCCAGGTTGCGTGCTCGGATAAGGGTCTGGTATGGATTTTTGGGGGGACTCCACGCCATTTGTTTTTTACATTTGGGGTGGAGTTCCCCTTAAAATCCATGCCAGATCCGAAGGGATATTTGGGGGAGCCGCACGCATTTTGTTTTTTTAATTTGCGGCGGGGTTCCCCTTAATATCTATACCAGACCTAAAGGGCCTGGTAATTGAATTCTGGGGGACCCCCACGCTTTTTTTTTATTTTTATCAATGACTTTTGTATGTATTGCCGGGAGCCGACAATTCATTAATAGCCGCGAGTGAGTTTTAAATGACTTTTTTTCCTTCAAAAATTACATTTTATGCAGGGACAGTTCTAAGCATGGGAAACATGCGCCACTTTACATGCATATCATACACACCCCCTAGGTACGAAATTTAAAGGAATATTTCACTTTTATTGTTTCACTTTAAGCATTATTAAAATCACTGCTCCCGAAAAAACGTATAAGCATATAAGCCTTTATAATTAGCACTTTAGATTTCTCCCATAGACTTTTCGATTTTGCCGCGAACACCCCAATTTGTTCGCTGTTCGGCGAACGGGCGAACAGGCAATGTTCGAAGCTCATCCCTATACCCAACACTGTGGTCAAACAGTTCGGGGGACTCCTCAGGACATGGTGGGGCTAGGGAAGGAGTGACTGATGCCATTGAGCCAATGGAAGAGGCCGCTTTGGCAGCTGCTTTGGCAAACAAAGTACCCTGAAGCCCCGTACACACGATCGGTTTGACTGATGAAAACCGTCCGATGGATGGTTTTCATCAGACCAACCGATCGTGTATGGTACCCATCGGTCTTTTTTCCATCGGTTGTAAAAAATAGAACTGGTTTTAAAATTTTCTGATGGATAAAAAAACGATGGGAATTTCCGATCGTCTATGGGCAAGTCCATCGGTTAAAAAACCCACGCATGCTCAGAATCAAGTCGACGCATGCTCAGAAGCATTAAACTTAATTTTTCTGATGGTGTGTGGCCAAGACTGATGAAAAACAGTTTCATCGGATTTCCGATGGACAAATCCATCGGACGAAAATCCATAGGTTATCCGATCGTGTGTACGGGGCTTTAGGCTGTGCAAGAGAGGATGAGGAGGATGAGGATGGCTTGGTCATCCACTCTACCAACTCTTCAGCATGATGCGGCTCAACACGGCCAGCTGCCGAAAAAAAGGACAAGCGTGCCCCACGGCCACGTGCTGATGAGGATGCACCGTGTCCACGACCAGCACTGTTGCCTCTAGACACAGAGCCTGCTTGCCCTCTTTTATTGGCCTGTGAGTGTCTGCCTCTCCTTGTTGGCCTTCCAGACATAGTGTCTTTGATGTATTGGAATAGGTACTGTGACAGCAGGAAGGTAAAGTCACCTGGTTGCATCCAGGGGGGTAGATATATTTCGCCCAGATTCAGGCTTTACGCCGACTTATACAACTAGGGAGAGAGTTGATGAAGCCCAGCTGAGGCTAGTGGGCTCATGGATGATTCATACCTCTAGGGAGAGTGCTGGGCGTCGTGCAGGCAGGGAGTTGATGAGACCAGCTGAAGCTTGTCAGCTCGTTTAAGGCCTCTATAAAAACTCCCAGCTTCATTAGGTGTTTGCTCATGCCTGGAACCAGACCTGTGTGGACTGTCTAGGGAGAGTGAACCCCTGTGCGGTGAGACAAAGCCTGTGTGGCTATTTGCTTGGACATTTAAAACCAGGGACTTAGGGACTAGGACAGCACTAGGCTGATCCCAGTTGTTAGTTAGGAAACCTGTATGTTTAGTCAGAGGTCAAGTTGACCAGGATTTATTTTGTTTATGTTTCTTTTGCTTTGCTGTGTTTTGTCACTGTAAATAGAAAATAAACCGCACCTTTTTGATTTTGAAAACCACAACCTCCGTTTGCTGGGCCTGTTTTTGTGTGGGGAGCCCATCCCGGGGGTCACACACACCCGCTGCCGAGCTAACCCCCTCACAGTTGGTGGAGAACCAGTGGCAGTTTTTTTTTAAGCCAGCATGGAGGAGATACTGAAGCAGCTGGCTCTAGCAAATGCCAATCAACAGCAGACAAATGCAGGTTTACAAAAGAGCCTTGCAGCTCATCAACAGAGCTTCGCAGCCCAGCAGCAAGCTCATCAACAGAGCCTTGCAGCTCAACAACAGAACTTCGCAGCCCAGCAGCAAGCTCATCAACAGAGCCTTGCAGCCCAGCAGCAGACAAACGCAACTTTGCAACAGAGTCTGGAGGCTCAGCAACAAGCCCAGCAGCAATCTGAGGCCCGCTTCATAGACCTGTTGCAGAAGCAAGAGCAGAGACTACAACAACAGATGGAAGCAGTAATGCAGCAACGTCCGCAGACCAGTGAGGAAAGCCGTCCCACTAATACCGCGTCCTTTGGGGTGAGTCGTTTATTGACAAAAATGACTGGAGAGGATGATCCAGAGGTATTTTTGACCACATTTGAAAGGACCGCTGAAAGAGAAAAGTGGCCTGAGGAGCAGTGGGCTGGACTGGTGGCTCCTCTGTTAACTGGTGAATCGCAGAAAGCTTACTATGACCTAGAGCCTAACCAAGCAAAAGACTATGTGATGCTAAAAGCTGAAATATTGGCAAGGCTGGGTGTCACCCAGGCTGTCCGGGCTCAGCGTGTGCATAACTGGACTTTCCAGCTTGGAAAACCCCCCAGGTCTCAAATGTATGATCTCATTCACCTGAGCAGAAAGTGGCTACAGCCAGAGACTTTGTCCGCACCAAAGATTGTGGAACGTGTTGTAATGGATCGATTTTTGAGAGCTCTTCCTACTGCCATCCAAAAGTGGGTAAGCCATGGAGACCCAGAGACGGCCGATGGTCTTGTGGATCGTGTGGAGAAATACTTGGCTACAGAGAACCTGACGGCCTCTTCCAGAGACTCTCGGACTTTCCACCCTAAGACCAGACCATCCCCAGGGGCGGATAAGAGGATTCCAAGGGGTGAGGGTGGAGAGAGTGAGAGGGTGGGAGCTCTACCCCAAGTTTGGCGAGAACAGCCTAGGAAATCAGCGGCTCAAGAGGCGGCAAGAAGGATCGTTTGCTACCGCAGCCGGCAAGCGGGACATATTGCAGCCAATTGCCCGGTTGTGGAGGAACCCATGCAGTGTGACTTTCTGAAGGGCAGACGTCAGTCGCTGTGTGCGACAGTCGCATGCACTGCCATTCGAGGAACTGAGAAACATTTATGCAAAATGTGTGTTAATGGTAGAAATGTTGTGGTATTGCTGGATTCAGGTAGCCTTGTGACCCTGATAAAGGCTGAGTTAGTTAAAACAGAGGTCTCTGGGAATAGCAAGGTAGCTGTTATTTGTGTGCATGGGGACACCCGAGAGTATCCAGTGACTACAGTGTGTTTCGAGACCCCCAAAGGTACCCTCTCTCATCCAGTGGGCTTAGTATCTCAGTTACCGCATGACGCCATTGTGGGAAGGGATTTTCCGAAGTTCTGGGAACTGTGGGATGATCCTGAGCCCCCCACTGGTGCCCCTATGTACCAGGAATGTGATAGCCAGAACTCCCCTGAGAGTGGTGAGGACTCTCCGGAATTTCCCTTATCAGTATTGGCAGGGGAGACTCAAGAAACTGGAGAGGAGCCCACCTCCTCAGACGAAAACCTACCGTCTGTGGAGTTTTCTGATCTTGAGGTTCACAGGGAAAACTTTGCCACAGAACAGTTGAGAGACCCCGCCCTAATAAAGGCACGGGAAAACGTAGTGAAAATAGATGGCGAGTTAGTGAACCCAGATAATACCTGCACTTACCCATACTTCAGCGTAGAGAAGGACCTACTGTATCGGGTGGCAAAAAGGGCAGAAGAAACCGTTGAGCAGCTTGTGGTGCCCAAACCTTACAGGAAGTTGGTGTTGGAGTTGGCCCATGGGCACATTCTTGGAGGTCATCTGGGGACAGAGAAAACCCGAGAGAGGGTATTACAGAGATTCTATTGGCCGGGGGTGATGAAGGACATAGAAAATTATTGTTCCTCCTGCCCTGTGTGTCAGAGGTTGGCCCCGATGCCACATTTCCGTAGCCCGCTGGTCCCTCTACCCATCATTGAGGTCCCGTTTGAGAGGATCGCCATGGATTTGGTAGGTCCTATAATCAAGTCCGCTAGGGGGCACCAGTACATATTAGTTATAATGGACTATGCCACCCGTTATCCAGAAGCGATCCCTCTCCGAAATACCTCGGCCAAAACCATAGCCAAAGAGCTATCTCTTGTGTTTAGCCGGGTGGGTATTTGTAAAGAACTGCTTACGGACCAAGGTACACCCTTTATGTCCCGGGTTATGAAGGAGCTGTGTAAATTGTTCAAAGTGACGCAATTACGTACATCTGTGTATCACCCCCAAACCGATGGGCTGGTTGAAAGATTCAACAAAACCCTAAAACAAATGTTGAAGAAAGTGGTGGATAGAGATGGAAAGGATTGGGACTGTCTACTTCCTTATCTGATGTTTGCTATTAGGGAGGTGCCCCAATCCTCTACGGGATTCTCCCCCTTTGAGTTACTGTATGGGAGACACCCAAGAGGGCTGTTGGATATTGCCAAGGAAACTTGGGAAAGTGAGAGTTCTCCCCACAGGAGTGTGATTGAGCATGTCGCCCTGATGCAAGACCGAATTGCACAGGTAATGCCCATCGTGAAGGAACATTTGGCCCAAGCGCAGTTAGCACAGCAGAGAGTGTACAACCGTGGAGCCAAGACCCGTACCTTTTCCCCGGGGGATAGGATACTGGTACTTGTCCCTACGGTTGAAAGTAAATTCCTTGCCAAATGGCAAGGCCCCTATGAGATAATGGAAAAAGTGAGCGAAGTGAATTACAAGGTCAGACAACCAGGAAGGCGAAAGCCCGAACAGATCTATCACGTTAATCTGTTGAAAGCCTGGAGGGATAGAGAGTCCCTAGTCGCAGACACTTGGTCACCAGCTCAAACTGGTTGCGTGATTCCTGAGGTTGGAATAGCAGCCACCTTGTCACAACCCCAACAACAGGAGGTTAAGGAGTTTGTGCTTCGCAACAAGGAGGTATTCTCTGAGCTGCCGGGACAAACATCTGGGGTAGAGCATGACATCATTACCCCACCCGGTGAAAGGGTGAAGTTAAAACCCTATTGGATCCCAGAGGCCCGACGGGAGGCAATACGGGAGGAAGTACAGAAAATGCTGAACTTAGGGGTGATAGAGGAGTCCCAAAGTGATTGGTCTAGTCCCATTGTGTTGGTGCCTAAACCGGATGGGAGCTGGCGATTTTGTAACGATTTTCGTCAGTTGAACAAAGTTACAAAATTTGACACCTACCCCATGCCACGTATTGATGAGTTGATCGACCGGCTGGGAACAGCCCGATACATGACGACTCTTGACCTCACAAAAGGGTATTGGAAAATCCCCCTGGCCAAGTCGGCCAAAGAGAAAACCGCATTTGTAACCCCAGACGGGGCGTTCCAATATAAAAGAATGCCGTTCGGGTTACAGAATGCGCCGGCCACATTCCAGCGGAAAATGGACCAGATGCTGAGGCCCCATCGGAAGTATGCTGCGGCTTACCTGGATGACGTAATTGTCCATAGCACAGATTGGGCCTCACATCTGCCAAAAGTGCAAGCAGTCCTGGACTCTGTTCGGGAAGCGGGGTTTACGGCTAACCCCAAGAAGTGTACCATTGGGCAGGAGGAGGCTAAATATCTTGGGTACACCATTGGGAGGGGAGTAATAAAACCCCAACTCAACAAAATCGAGGCCATCCAGAGTTGGCCACGTCCCAACAGCAAGAAGCAGGTACGAGCCTTTCTGGGAATCGCTGGGTATTATCGGCGATTCATTCCCCACTTTGCTTCTAAGGCTGTGCCCCTAACCAACCTGACGAAGGGGAAAGGGTCGGTCATGATTAAATGGACCCCCGAGGCTGAGGCAGCATTCCAATTCTTGAAACAAGCCTTATGTAGCCAGCCAGTGTTGTACTCACCCGACTTCTCTAAAGACTTTGTCGTACAAAGTGATGCGTCAGATGTGGGGTTAGGAGCAGTATTGTCCCAGGTCTGGAACGGGGAAGAGCACCCAGTCATTTACCTCAGCAGGAAGTTGAAGTCCCATGAGGTAAATTACGCCACCGTTGAAAAGGAGTGTTTAGCGGTGAAGTGGGCTCTAGATTCCCTTCGGTACTACCTGCTAGGTAGGCACTTTGACATGGTTACGGATCACGCTCCGTTAAAGTGGATGGCTCAAAACAAGGAAACAAATAGAAGAGTGAATAGGTGGTTCCTGGCCCTCCAGGAATTCAACTTCACAGTAAAACATCGCCCTGGCGTTCAAATGGGGAATGTGGATGCTTTGTCTCGAGTACATGAATGCCTGATTGCTGGTGTTCCAACCCCGAGGTTAAAACAAGAGGGGGGGTATGTGACAGCAGGAAGGTAAAGTCACCTGGTTGCATCCAGGGGGGTAGATATATTTCGCCCAGATTCAGGCTTTACGCCGACTTATACAACTAGGGAGAGAGTTGATGAAGCCCAGCTGAGGCTAGTGGGCTCATGGATGATTCATACCTCTAGGGAGAGTGCTGGGCGTCGTGCAGGCAGGGAGTTGATGAGACCAGCTGAAGCTTGTCAGCTCGTTTAAGGCCTCTATAAAAACTCCCAGCTTCATTAGGTGTTTGCTCATGCCTGGAACCAGACCTGTGTGGACTGTCTAGGGAGAGTGAACCCCTGTGCGGTGAGACAAAGCCTGTGTGGCTATTTGCTTGGACATTTAAAACCAGGGACTTAGGGACTAGGACAGCACTAGGCTGATCCCAGTTGTTAGTTAGGAAACCTGTATGTTTAGTCAGAGGTCAAGTTGACCAGGATTTATTTTGTTTATGTTTCTTTTGCTTTGCTGTGTTTTGTCACTGTAAATAGAAAATAAACCGCACCTTTTTGATTTTGAAAACCACAACCTCCGTTTGCTGGGCCTGTTTTTGTGTGGGGAGCCCATCCCGGGGGTCACACACACCCGCTGCCGAGCTAACCCCCTCACAGTACACAAGGAATGGCCTGCAGTGAGATGTAGCTGCACAAAGCTGGGATGTATATATATATACTGATTATACTGCACCTAGCTGAATCAACTGCCTGCCTGTAGTATTTTAGCAACAGTAGAACAGGAACAGTCTGCAGTGTAGCTAAACAGAATACAGTATACTGAGTGATATACTGCAGCTTAATGAATCAACTGCCTGCCTGTAGTATCTTAGCAAGAGTAGAACAGGAACAGTCTGCAGTGTAGCTAAACAGAATACAGTATACTGAGTGATATACTGCAGCTTACTGAATCAACTGCCTGCCTGTAGTATCTTAGCAACAGTAGAACAGGATTGGAACAGTCTGCAGTGTAGCTAAACAGAATACAGTATACTGAGTGATATACTGCAGCTTACTGAATCAACTACCTGCCTGTAGTATCTTAGCAACAGTAGAACATGATTGGAACAGTCTGCAGTGTAGCTAAACAGAATACAGTATACTGAGTGATATACTGCAGCTTACTGAATCAACTGCCTGCCTGTAGTATCTTAGCAACAATAGAACAGGATTGGAACAGTCTGCAGTGTAGCTAAACAGAATACAGTATACTGAGTGATATACTGCAGCTTACTGAATTAACTGCCTGCCTGTAGTATCTTAGCAACAGTAGAACATGATTGGAACAGTCTGCAGTGTAGCTAAACAGAATACAGTATACTGAGTGATATACTGCAGCTTCCTGAATAAACTGCCTGCCTGTAGTATCTTAGCAACAGTAGAACAGGATTGGAACAGTCTGCAGTGTAGCTAAACAGAATACAGTATACTGAGTGATATACTGCAGCTTACTGAATCAACTGCCTGCCTGTAGTATCTTAGCAACAGTAGAACAGGATTGGAACAGTCTGCAGTGTAGCTAAACAGAATACAGTATACTGAGTCATATACTGCAGCTTACTGAATCAACTGCCTGCCTGTAGTATCTTAGCAACAGCAGAACAGGATTGGAACAGTCTGCAGTGTAGCTAAACAGAATACAGTATACTGAGTGATATACTGCAGCTTACTGAATCAACTGCCTGCCTGTAGTATCTTAGCAACAGTAGAACAGGAACGGATCTAGCTAAACTGAATACAGTGTATATATATATATATATATATATATATATATATATATATATACATACAATGCCTGGGGTGCATATATATACTAAATACACTGACTGCAGTTAACTCAATCGCCTGCCTGCTCTAAGAAACTGAAATGAAATGACACTCTCTCTGTCTCTCTCTCTCTTTCAACGCCGGAACACACTACATGGCGCCGAAGCGCTGGCGGCCTTATATAGTGTGGGGTGTGTACCTAATCCCCTGAACTATGATTGGCCAAAGGCACCCTGACTTTGGCCAATTACGGCTCTCTGTACTGAAGGCGCTGTGATTGGCCAAGAATGCGGGTCATAGTGCATACTTGGCCAATCATCAGCCAGCAATGCACTGCGTTGATGCAGTGAATTATGGGCCGTGATGCGCCACTCGAATTTGGCGCGAACGCCCCATATTGTTCGAAATTCGGTGAACGGCCGAACAGACGATGTTTGAGTCGAACATGAGTTTGACTCGAACACAAAGCTCATCCCTACTTACTACCACTTTTAGCCTCATGTAACGTGTTCATTATCCAGATTTAGGTTCTACCATTAAAAAAGAATGTAGAACTTGGACTGTTAGGACTCTGGATATATCACACTGAGAGACACAACTGATTATTAAGCAGAAATTTCTTCATACATGCCTGTAGCAAACACTTTGGGTTTCCAGGTGGGGCTTTCTTTTTCTGCTTAACCTATTTCTCAAAGCTGCAAAACAGCCCTGGAATTTTTTTAGCCCAGGTTTACACTGGGCTGCGGGAATGAAGCAGTGCGAGTTCAGCTGAACTCACACGATTTCACTCCCGCTTGTCAGTCCCGATTTCGTCCACGATTACATAGACATCTGTGCAGTTTCTCTCTACTTTTTCAAATTGGTGCAGCGCCGCAGATGCAGCGTCGCAGCGATTAGGACAGTGCCATTGCCGTCAATTTACGGCATATGCCGCCGATTTGACATGCGATTTGCCATGTCAAATCGCATGTCAAAACGCACCAGTGTGAACCAGGGCTAAAGCTACTTCCTCTCTTTCCATATGCATATAGCTCCAGAGTAAATCAGTATTTACTAAATTCCACCTATAATGGCTACCTTATTCTGATGGACAGTGGCAAAGGCAAATCTGTGTATTTGGGGATATGGACTTGTATATTCAGCTAATGGTAGCCTTACCATTAGTGTCTTGTGAAATATTTGGGAGATCAGTTAGGAGTTTCTGGCACAGAGCCATTATTCTTTAAAGTGATTGTAAGGTCTTGTTTTAGAAAAAAAAAAATAACAAACATAAACATGTTATACTTACCTGCTCTGCAGTAGTTTTACACAGAGCAGGCCCAATCCTCCTCTTCTCTGGTCCCTCCCTCCTGCCGAGTGCCCCCACAGCAAACAGCTTGCTATGGGTCGAGCCTCTGCTCTGTTTATCCATTCTGACACGGAGCTGCAGTTCGGCCCTGCCCCCTCTCTCTCCTGATTGGCTAACTGACTTTGATTGACAGCAGCGGGAGCCAATGGCGCAGCTGATGTGTCTCAGCCAATCATGAGGGAGAGTCCCGGATGGCAGAAACACTAGTGCACATCGCTGGAGGAAGATCAGGCTCAGGTAAGTATTAGGGAGGCTGAGGGGGGCTGCTGCACACAGAAGTTTTTTTTTATCTTAATGCATAGATTAGAGGAATGCTGATGACTGGCACTTCCTATTTACACTGTGATCAGCTGTGATTGGACACAGCTGATCACGTGGTAAAGCATCTACATCATAGACTCTTTTCCGTTATCTGAGATGTGGTGTGTCTGAACGACACACACATTGCACCACGGATTGCCGTGCTGTGCGCCCCCGGAGGGCGTGCATGAGCGGCTTGTTCTAAAGGACATCATATGATGTCCAGTCAGGACAATGGAACCACCGCTCAGCCTATAGCAAAATTATAGTTGGCCTGGGGTTCCATTGTGGTGTTAAAATCTGACAGAAGACTAGGGATGAGCTTCGAGTTCGAGTCGAACTCATGTTCGACTCGAACATTGCCTGTTCGCCCGTTCGCCGAACAGCGAACAAATTGGGGTGTTCGCGGCAAATTCGAAAAATCTATGGGAGAAATCTAAAGTGCTAATTATAAAGGCTTATATGCAAGTTATTGTCCTAAAAAGTGTTTGGGGACCCGGGTCCTGCCCCAGGGGACATGTATCAATGCAAAAAAAAGTTTTAAAAACGGCCGTTTTTTCGGGAGCAGTGATTTTAATAATGCTTAAAGTGAAACAATAAAAGTGAAATATTCCTTTAAATTTCGTACCTGGGGGGTGTGTAAGATATGCATGTAAAGTGGCGCATGTTTCCCGTGCTTAGAACTGTCCCTGCAAAAAATGTCATTTTTGAAAGAAAAAAAGTCATTTAAAACTCACTCGCGGCTATTAATGAATTGTCGGCTCCCGGCAATACATACAAAAGTCATTGATAAAAAAAACAAAAAAAGCGTGGGGGTTCCCCAGAATTCAATTACCAGGCCCTTCAGGTCTGGAATGGATATTAAGGGGAACCCCACCGCAAATTTAAAAAAAAATGACGTGGGGTTCCCCCAAATATCCATTCCAGGCCCTTCAGATCTGGCATGGATTTTAAGGGGAACTCCACCCCAAATTTAAAAAAAAATGGCGTGGAGTCCCCCTAAAAATTCACACCAGACCCCTTATCCGAGCACGCAACCTGGCCGGCCGCAGGGGAAGAGGGGGGGACGAGAGAGCGCCCCCCCCTCCCTCCTGAACCGTACCAGGCCACATGCCCTCAACATGGGGAGGATGTCCCCATGTTGATGGGGACAAGGGCCTCATCCCCACAACCCTTGCCCGGTGGTTGTGGGGGTCTGCGGGCGGGGGGCTTATCGGAATCTGGAAGACCCCTTTAACAAAGGGGACCCCCAGATCCCGGCCCCCCCTATGTGAATTGGTAAGGGGTACATTGTACCCCTACCATTTCACGAAGAAAGCGTAAAAAAATGTTTAAAAAAACACACAAACACCTTGAAAAAGTCCTTTATTAAAAAAAAAAAAAAACATTCCAGAGGTGAAATCCAGTGTCCCGCGGCGATCCCGATGTCCAGCGCTGTCCTTCATTGGTTGTGCCTGAGCGGACCTGATGGGGAACTCCCTCTCAGTGTTTTAAATGTATAGACCCGCCCCTTCTAAAGTTCCCCATCAGGTCCGCTCAGAGGACCAGATGCGGAACATGAGAAGGGGCGGGTCTATACATGTATTACCAAAGTGAGAGAAGTTCCCCATCAGGTCCGCCCCCTCGGTATGTCGGACCCGCCTACGTCATTGGCCTGAGCGGGGAAACTTCCTTCACTGTGTAAATTTAAATTACACAGTGAAGGAAGTTCCCCGCTCAGGCCAATGACGTAGGCGAAAGCGAATATCGATCTGGTCACACAAGGAGATAACTCCGCCCAGATCAGTGGGGATGGTTCTTCCTGCTAATTCATCCTTCACTCTATCAATCAGAGAGGCCAGTGGGGATGGTTCTTCCTGCTAATTCATCCTTCACTCTATCAGAGAGGCCATGCAAAAAGGTTGCGACTATGGCCTCATTGTTCCAGCTCAACTCAGCCGACAGTATGCGGAAATGAAGGGCATACTGTCCCACTGAAGCAGACTCTTGGCGGAGACGTAGAAGGGTGCTGGCCGCTGAACAGACACGAGCCGGTTCTTCAAAGTTATTCTGAAAAAGTTTCAAGAAGCCAGACAGGCTAGAAACCACTGGATCATTCAGTTCCCACAGAGGGGCTGCCCAAGCTAAAGCTTCACCGGAGAGGAGGGAAATTATATAGGCTACCTTTGACCTATCAGACAGAAAGTTTTGAGGCTGAAGCTCAAAATGAATCGTGCATTGGCTAAGGAACCCCCTGCAGGCCTTGGAGTCCCCAGAGAAACGGGATGGAGCTGGCAGTTGTAGTGAATGTGTGGCTGCGACTGCGACCGGAATAGGTGCAGCCGCTGGTAGCGGTTGAGGTTGTTGAACCGGGGGTCCTAATGAGGCCTGAACCTGTTCAAAACGGGAGGCCAAATCCTGAAGGAATCGCATGACCTGGGTCTGATTAGATTCCTGGGTCTCAAGTCTGCAGACTATGCCCTGCAATGGATCATCTGCGGGGAGCGACACATCAGCCGGGTCCATGGCTGATCAAACTGTCAGGTCATCTGTGGCCAGATGACAGATGCACACCGTAGGGGGTCAGGAGTGCACCACAAGGTAGTGAACCCTATGGCTGACTGCTGCGGATAGGATACTGGGTGGTTGTGGAAAGCGGGACCAGAGGAGCACAACCGGGATCCACAGGAAGCTAGAGCCAAGATTCCCCAGGGCGCGGAGTCTAAGACCCAGCAGGTCTTCTCCAGAGCCTCTAGTGGTGAGGATGTTACGCTGCAGCTAGGTCCAGGTCGCGACCCCTAGAGTCTACTAGCTCACGCCTCATAGGGTAAGGAGGAAAGAGGGGAAGCAGCAGCACAGGATACAAGAATAGTGAGGGGAAAGGCCAAGGTCAGGGCAACAAGCAGACAAGGATAAACGAAGGACAAACCGAAGGTCAAGGTCACAAACAGACAAGGATAAACGAAGGACAAGCCGAAGGTCAAGGTCACAAGCAGACAGGGATAGTCGGGAACAAGCCAATAACGGTAACACAGGGACAGACGTAGCACACGGCAGGCAGGAACCCAAACACACAATGCTTAACAAACACATTGATCAGCAATCCAGACTTGCAGTGCACAGGTTAATATAGTGTTCTGTGATAGGGCCTGGGTGGAGTCAGGCTGGGAGGAGATTATAAAGGCAGCCAGGTGAGAGAGAGTCTGGCCTCTAAGATGAACACATGGTAAGGAAGGTAAGCTGAAAGACAAACACTACTGCATATCCATGACAATCAGTGCCCATCAATGCAGCCTATCGGTGCCCATCAGTGCAGCCTATCAGTGCTGCCTCATCAGCGTACATCAATTAAGGAGAAAAATTACCTGTTTGCAAAATTTTATAACAAAATATAAAACAGTTTTTTTTTTTTCTAAATTTTCTGTATTTTTTTTAACACAAAATAAAAAACCCAGAGGTGACCAAATACCACCAAAAGAAAGCTCTATTTGTGGGGAAAAAATTATAAAAATTTCATTTGGGTATTGTGTTGTATGACCGAGCAGTTGTCATTCAAAGAGTGACAGCGCTGAAAGCTGAACATTGGTCTAGGCAGGAGGGGGTTTAAGTGCCTGGTAAGTAAGTGGTTAAAATACAAATGGAGAGCTTACTACTAGGGATGAGCCAAACACCCCCCTGTTCGCATCCAGAACATGCGAACGGAACAATAGTTCGCGCGAACTTTCGAACCCTGTTAAAGTCTATGGGACTCGAACGTGAGAAATCAAAAGTGCGAATTTTAAAGGCTAATATGCAAGTTATTGTCCTAAAAAGAGTTTGGGGGCCCGGGTCCTGCCCCAGGGTAAATGTATCAATACAAAAAAACTGTTTTAAAAATGTCCATTTTTTTCAGGAGCAGTGAATTTAATGATGCCTAAAGTGAAAAAATAAAAGTGAAATATTCCTTTAAATATCGTGCCTGGGGGGTGTCTATAGTATGCCTGTAAAGTGGCACATGTTTCCCGTGTTTAGAACTGTCCCTGCACAAAATGACATTTCTAAAGGAATAAAAGTAATTTAAAACTGCTTGCGGCATTAATGTAATGTTAAACAGGGGCAGAAAAATTGGGCCTTAGGCACTGGTGGCGGTGCCCAGAACCAAAAATGTTCTTACAAGCTATCAACATAAACAGGAGGAAGAGGATAGTCACTCAGCATAACAGGATAGTCACTCAGTATCAGCATAGGCAGTCTTGAAGGGATCTCACATTCAAAAAAACATTATTGGGTTACATCAGCATCAGGTGCTTGGTAGCTGGGAATCCAAGACTGATTCATTTTTATGAAGGTCAGACGATCGACCGAGTCGGTGGACAGGCGCACCCTGTGATCGGTTACAAAGCCTCCAGCAGCACTGAATGTGCGTTCCGAAAGAACGCTGGATGCAGGACAGGTCAGTAGCTCAAGTGCATACTGTGCAAGCTCTGGCCAGTGATCCATCCTCAAGTCCCAGTAACCCAGAGGATTTTTGGTGGGAAAGGTGCCCACGTCTGATCTTGCCCCTAGGTATTCCTGCACCATGTGAATCAGACGCTGGCGATGGTTACTGGAACCGATCATACCTTGGGGCTGCGGTCTAAAAAATTGTCTGAACGAATCGGACAGATGGCCACCTTCTCCACCGCTCCTTCTGTGACTGACCGAAGCCTCAGCAACACGTTGTCCAGGACCAGGAATTTGTAACCTCCAAGGCTCTGGAAACGCATTGCACAAACCTTTCTGCAAGGCCTCCTGAAGATGTTTCATCCTCTGCTCCCTCTGCGACGGCTGGATAAGGTCCGCAACCTTATCCTTGTAATGTGGATCAAGGAGGGTTGCCAGCCAGTAATGATCCCCAGTGGCGGCTGGTGAAGTTTTAGGATGGGGGGGCGCAAGACCCCGCCCCTCCACTGTTGGTCCTCCCACTTCTCATAAGCCACACCCCTTATAGAATCCACCCACTCCGTCCCCTGTATTCCACTTGCTTCCACTCATAGTGTCAGCATTATACACCAGGCTCTGCACATCATATACCAGGATGCACATTATACACAGGGCTCTGCACATCATATACCAGGCTGTACATTATACACAGGGCTCTGCACATCATATACCAAGCTGCACATTATACACAGGGTTCTGCACATCGTATACCAGGCTGCACATTATACACCGGGCTCTGCACATCATATACCAGGCTGCAGATTATACACCGGGCTCTGCACATCATATACCAGGCTGCACATTATACACAGGGCTCTGCACATCATATACCAGGCTGCAGATTATACACCGGGCTCTGCACATCATATACCAGGCTGAAGATCATACACCGGGCTCTGCACATCATATACCAGGCTGCACATTATATACAGGGCTCTGCACATCATATACCAGGCTGCACATTATACACCGGGCTCTGCACATCATATACCAGGCTGCAGATTATACACCGGGCTCTGCACATCATATAACAGGCTGCACATGTTACACAGGGCCCTGCACATCATATACCAGGCTGCACATTATACACAGGGCTCTGCAAATCATATACCAGGCTGCACATTATACACAGGGCTCCGCACATCATATACCAGGCTGCACATTATACACAGGGCTCTGCACATTATACACAGGGCTCTGCACATCATATACCAGGCTGTACATTATACACAGGGCTCTACACATCATATACCAGGCTGCACATTATACACCGGGCTCTGCAGATTATACACAGGGCTCTGCACATCATATACCAGGCTGTACATTATACACCGGGCTCTGCGCATCATATACCAGGCTTCACACTATACACAGGGCTCTGCACATCATTAAGGATGAGCTCTGACGTGTTCGCATACTCCATGTGCAGAGCCCGCCAGGAAGTCGGCACGGCGCTGCGCTAATCACAGGCAGGGAGACATTTCCCGATCTCTGCAGCCGAGCATTGGGACAATGTCTCTCTGCCTGTGATTAGCACAGCACAGCGCCGTGCCGACTTCCTGGCGGGCTCTGCACTTGGAGTATGCGAACACGCCAGAGCTCATCCCTACATACCAGGCTGCACATTATACACAGGGCTCTGCACATCATATATCAGGCTGCACATTATACACCGACGAAGCTTCAATTTGTTTTAAAACCCAGACGGTATCTGGAGATCACAGACTAGGAAATGGTTTAAACTTGCATTTTAAGTTCTGACTTTATTAACCCATTGCATAGCCTCTCTACAACATTAAACGTTAGACGACAGGGGTTGCATTTAAAAGGAAATTTCGCTTTTGATAAGAAAAAAATGTAAGTACTACACTACATTTTGTATTTTTACAATTACAAGTACCTATGTAGTTTCATCTGCTGCCCGCTATGACTCATAAAACTGGCAAATGTTTAAACATGGTGTACATGTAGGGTGGTGTTTTGTACACGGTCAATGTACAGAACACCAACTGTGTTATGTAAGTTTCAATACAAGCAATAACAAGTAGGGATCTGCAAAGACATTTGCCAACTTACAACCTGGAAATATGCTTCGTTTTAGGTCCAAATGCAGGCAAAAATTCGTGCCAGATTCATCCCTGAAATGGAGAACAGGGACGCACCGGACCCCTGCTGTGAGCCTCTCTGCAAAATAGTGTGAATCTAGCCTGAACGGGTCCTTAAACTTACTCTGAAGCATGAATCGGACTGATGATATATCAAGCAAAGAAAAAGACTTGTGATAATCGCTTAGGAATATGGCTACATGAGATTACAAAGGGCTCCGATTAAAGCTTAAAAAATACTAGCATTTGACATTGTTTTTCTCAGCCTGTAAAAGCACCTGTATGTTAGCTTATGTGTCCATGTGCACACAGGCGTTTACAGACATATAAGAAGCAGAGCAATTACAGTCTGAAAAAACCCCCATGGAAAGCACATTTAGGAGAGGAGGTGAAGCGCATAAAAAAGCTAAACACACTGAAAGGCTAGACGCATTTAGGCGCATTTGAGAGGTAATGCATTTAAATGGCCAGAACAAATAAATATTTTGGCCAATAGGATACATTTACGATAAAACGCATGACGCACCTGCAGTGGGCTTTTCTCCTGCCAGGAGTTCTGTGACATTTAGAGGAGCAAAGCAAACACCCTGTGTGCATGAGGTCTATTGGGTAGATTATGAAATTTTATGGACATTAGACTGTTATTAAAGAAGTAGGGAATCCGCGCTCAGGAATACACCAGACAGAGGTTGCAGCCCCCCTAAAAACTCCCTAGGGAGAATAGTATATAATATAAAAGAATGGGGTGTTGGCGCTACCTCCCACTATAGAGACCCACCGGGTCTAAGTGATCTCAAGTAAATGTATAAGGACAGGCTGTACTGAGTTCCCTGGTCTGTACACCTATGGTGCCCATTATGAGGGGTTCCCACCATCCCTGTGCAGAGTTCCTGGGTCTGTATACCTGAGGTGCACATCATGAAGAGTTCCCACCATCCCTGTACTGAGTTCCCAGGTCTGTACACCGCTGAGCCCATTATGAGGGTTCCTCCCACCATCCCTGTACACCTACTGTGCCTATTACGAGGGTTTTCCACCATCCCTGTACTGAGTTCCCGGGTATGAACACCTACTGTGCTCATTATGAGGGGTTCCCACCATCCCTGTAACGAGTTCCTGGGTCTGTACACCTGCTGTGCCCATTATGAGGGGTTCCCACCATCCCTGTGCTGAGTTCCTGGGTCTGTACACCTGCTGTGCCCATTATGGGGGGTTCCCATCATGCCTGTGCTGAGTTCCTGGGTCTGTACACCTGCTGTGCCCATAATGAGGGGTTCCCATCATCCATGTGCTGAGTTCCTGGGTCTGTACACCTAGCACACCTACTGTGGCCATTATGAGGGATTCCCACCATCCCTGTGGCAAGTTCCCAGGTCTGTAACCTGATGTGCCCATTATGGGGGTTCCCACCAACCCTGTAACAAGTTCCCGGGCCTGTAAGCTGATGTGCCTATTATGAGGGGTTCCCACCATCCCTGTGCCAAGTTCCTGGGTTTGTACACCCGCTGTGCCCATTATGAGGGGTTCCCACCATCCCGATGCTGAGTTCTTCTTTACAAGTGTGGTCTCAGATCTGGCCATTCCTCTTTAGGGGTCCAATCACTGATGGACACCCTCTCCATTCCACATTACTTTTTATCTCTTCCAAACTGTTGAGCAGATCAGTACATTCTGCACTCATACAATAGAGGATTGCTTTTTAATGTCATTCCTACAGCCACCTTAAATGATTGTACTGCAGAGAATGTTGTGATCTGCTAAACAGTTTGGAAGAGATAAAAAGTAATCTGGAATGGAAAGGGTGTGAGGCAGTGATTGGAATGGTCAGATCTGAGACCGGGAGGCTGCAGGATGTGAGCAGTGAATATCTACTGTATTTTTCGCTCCATAAGACGCACCTGACCATAAGACGCACCTAGATTTTATAGGAGGAAAATATGAAAAAAATATCTGAACCAAATGGTGGACTAAAATATTTAATAAAATATAACCAACTAATATTTCTACACTGACAACCAATGTAAGGGGGCACCCTAAACTGATCCCCAATGTAACTGGCACATTTACACTGACCCCAACACAACAGGAGTATTTTCATCAACCACCAATGTAATTGAGACATTTACAGTGACTAGCCATATAACAGGTGTATTTACAGTAAACAGAAAGAAGAAACAAATTGGGATTTTGTATGAGGTCATGGCCAGTAGGGGACATGTACCTCCGTCCCTATCAAGTGAAAATAATAACTAATAATAAAGGGAAGGGGAAGGGGGTACTATGGACAAGTTGGGGACTTTATATGGCGCACGCAGTCAAGGGGAAAAGGAAACAACCATCAATATAATTATAAATATCAATATTTTAATTAGGTACAAGTAAACAATAATTACATTGAATTAATAATAATTAGTGGTAGTGTAGACCATAAATATATAAAAAGAAATAGTATTTGATGGTGTTGATATTAATAAAATTCCCATGATTTTTGTATCAACGCATAGATAATTGATATTACAGTACAGACATCACACAAAACGGCAACACATTTGGACAAAGCCTCCAACCTCCCTGATCAGCAGGGTATGATTTTGAAAGAGATCCTCAGGTGATAGCATTTCAATCTAGGTGCCACAAAATTAAATTGGATATCACGTAAATTTTATCGAGAGCATATGGGTGCAACCACGGCTTAACATTGGCTCTACGCGTTTCGTGGTTTGATATTACCACTCATCAGGAGCAGGCACGTGATGCATATCTAATTTAGGATACAAAAAAACAAATAAGTAGGGGTCCATAATTAACATATGACAGAGGAATTACTGCATATAGAATGATATGAGAACCAATCCTATAGTAAACTTACAAACAGGCATGCTGTGTAACAGGACATAATGTGGCCCATGGAACCAAAGAGTCCACCAGTAGTGTCAGTCGTGGGAACTGAGGGAGCGTGTGCCGGCAACGTGTAGCCCCACATAGCCCCCCAGGTGTGTGGGGTCCTATCCATGACCGCTGGAACCCAAGAAGAGTGGTAGCAAACGTGGTATACACAAAGGACCATCTGGTAGGGGCTCCTGTAAAAAATATTAATAATAATAAAAAAATTGTATATAACTCCATAATCCACGGAATATAGTAAATTCACACTTGGGATATGGAGGTTTGAAATATGTAATATGGTATAATATAACATAACATAGAAAGGCCCCAATGATCAGATAGTGTATAAGTCCAGGTAGGGTATAATTACCTTGTGTAGGAGCATGAAAATGGGTTCCTTGGAAATGGTTGTCTAGGGACTGCGAGCCGATTGTGAGGCCAGCACAAGATGGGCTAATGTAGACACGGTCCGAGCACACCCCCCCAACGTCACGCTGCATGCGTCAAGGTAGGGAGACGTCCCCGCCTGAGCGTCATGGATACCCGGCGGTTGGCGCCAAAACCGACCTAATGAGATGCATGCAGATCGAGAAAACCCCAACACAGTAGAGCCCTGTGCAGGACTCCACATGTGTGGAGGAGTAGGCGTGACGTCGATGTGCAGCGCAAGTCACCCGCCCACCCCACGTCAGAGGGGAGGGGAGGTGACCAGCGGTGCACATCGCAGTTCCCGAGGCAGACAAGGAAACCGGATGGACACAGTACCAGCGCACACACTGCCTGTAAATACCACAGCACATAAATAATAGCCATATAGTCTAAGGCAGGACGGGTTGAAAACATCTCATCTATAACGGTGCCTCAATTGTGTACCAGCAGAAAAGGGGGTATAGATAGGAGGAAGTGTTAGTTAGCATAATGCATGCGTTACTGATAATTGATAAATAAACATAGCCTGACTGCGTGTTCCCATCCCTAAGTCATTGAGAAAAAAGAAAGAAGAAACAAATTGGGACTTTGTATGAGGTCATGGCCAGTAGGGGACATGTACCTCCGTCCCTATCAAGTGAAAATAATAACTAATAATAAAGGGAAGGGGAAGGGGGTACTATGGACAAGTTGGGGACTTTATATGGCGCACGCAGTCAAGGGGAAAAGGAAACAACCATCAATATAATTATAAATATCAATATTTTAATTAGGTACAAGTAAACAATAATTACATTGAATTAATAATAATTAGTGGTAGTGTAGACCATAAATATATAAAAAGAAACAGTATTTGATGGTGTTGATATTAATAAAATTCCCATGATTTTTGTATCAACTGACACTACTGGTGGACTCTTTGGTTCCATGGGCCACATTATGTCCTGTTACACAGCATGCCTATTTGTAAGTTTACTATAGGATTGGTTCTCATATCATTCTATGTGCAGTAATTCCTCTGTCATATGTTAATTATGGACCCCTACTTATTTGTTTTTTTGTATCCTAAATTAGATATGCATCACGTGCCTGCTCCTGATGAGTGGTAATATCAAACCACGAAACGCGTAGAGCCAATGTTAAGCCGTGGTTGCACCCATATGCTCTCGATAAAATTTACGTGATATCCAATTAAATTTTGTGGCACCTAGATTGAAATGCTATCACCTGAGGATCTCTTTCAAAATCATACCCTGCTGATCAGGGAGGTTGGAGGCTTTGTCCAAATGTGTTGCCGTTTTGTGTGATGTCTGTACTGTAATATCAATTATCTATGCGTTGATACAAAAATCATGGGAATTTTATTAATATCAACACCATCAAATACTGTTTCTTTTTATATATTTATGGTCTACACTACCACTAATTATTATTAATTCAATGTAATTATTGTTTACTTGTACCTAATTAAAATATTGATATTTATAATTATATTGATGGTTGTTTCCTTTTCCCCTTGACTGCGTGCACCATATAAAGTCCCCAACTTGTCCATAGTACCCCCTTCCCCTTCCCTTTATTATTAGTTATTATTTTCACTATTTACAGTAAACCCCCCCCCATCTGTCTACTAGTCTCTGCATTCTTATCTCCCATCAGTACAACTCTGCCCCTAACTCATTAACTGCTAACCTCTGTCCCCCAAACCCCTACTTTGCTAACCTCTGCAATCCAACCCTTCCTTCCCATCCACTCTGCACCTCTGTACACCACCTCTGACTGCACACCTCCTCTCCTCACCTCTGCACCTCAAGCCCCCCTTTTTGATTACCTCTACATGCCCCCTATGCTCATCTGTATGCTGTCTAGGTGGGCAGCATGTAGAGGAAGGGGTGTGATTTGCATATGAATCGCGGAGGTCGATCTAATTTGCATAACAATGCCCACGCAATTTACATGTGAATAATGTTAATTTAAGAACAATGCCTTTTGTTTCTCTCCCTATAGCAGCTGAAGGCAGGGGAGAAACAGTATTTAGCTGGGACAGACAGATGAATAGGGCATCGTTCTGCCACCAAAACAATCCCCCTATTAGCGGCTCTGCTGGTCAGTATTCGCTCCATTAAGACCACAGACATTTACCCCTGTTTTTTTTGGGGGAAAAGTGCGTCTTATGGAGCGAAAAATACGGTAATCTATGCAAACGGGAATAGCGAAGGGGGAGGGGGATCAGTGTGATAAGGAAGGTGTACTGTACAGAAGTGCATTACATGGAGAGAGGTGAAGTTAAGTTGGAGATTATAATGCTGCTGTACAGACATTAAGGACACAGTGATAATAGCCCCTTCTGCCCCCTCCCCCCTCCAGTCCTGGCATGTAGTGTACCTGAAGATTTCTCTGTGCACTGCTGGATGCCGAGTCTGTGTCACAGGGAGATGAATGGAGCTGCCTCTGCACATCGCTCCCTGTCTGCCCTGACCAGTTCTCTTCTTCTGGTGATTCCCCCCTCACTTACTGAAGGAGACAGGCAGCCTGTGAGCCAATGACGCTGCAGTCATCACTAAAGCCCCACCCTATGGACCCAATCAATTACAAGCACTGGAAACCTAATGCTAGAGGTAGAGTTTTCGTGGCTACAAGCTTTGCGCCCCGTACACACTCTAAACTACGCCAATAGAGATTCTTAGCTCCAATCACGTGTTTACACACGGGTCGTGCCTCCAATAGCACCCCGTGTCCGGCGCCCTTAACACCCCCACTTAAAGGGACACTTTAAAAAAAATCTTTTTTTTTTTAATAAGTAGCTTTGGGGGGTGGGGATGCCCCCTATTGACGGGCCGCCACTGATGATCCCTCTCCTTGATATCACCAATACAAGGATCCTTTCGCAGGCTTTGCAGGATCAGGGAGGCAATGCAGCGTAGGTTTGCTGAGGCATTCGGTCCAGAGTCCTCTGGGTCACTAAGGACGACATGATCCGCAGCCACCTCCTCCCAGCCACGTACAAGTTCATTGGTTTCTTGGGACTGTTAATGATCCCTTGAAGACTGTTGCTGATGCTGAGTGCTAAGCTCAACCTCCATGCTGACACAATCCTCCTTCTCCTTCTCAACCTCTTCGTGTGTGATCGGCGGGCCAGCAGGAACACTGTCTGAATAAAGGGGGCCTTCAGAGGTAAGGAAGTCCTCCTCTTCCTCCCTCTGCTCTGCCTCAAGTGCCCTGTCCATTATTCCATGCAGCGCGTGCTCCAACAGGTGGACAAGAGGGACAGTGTCACTGATGCATGCACTGTCACTGCTCACCATCCCCGTGGCCTCCTCAAATGGTGACAGGACAGTACATGCATCCCTGATCATGATCCACTGGCGTGGCAAAAAAACAAGCTCCCCTGAGCCTGTCCTGGTGCCATATTCGCACAGGTACTCATTGATGGCCCTCTGCTGCATGTGCACCTGCTGCAGCATGGCCAACATTAAGTTCCACCTGGTGGGCATGTCACAGATTCCACGGTTCTTAGGCAGGTTGTATTCCTTTTGGTGGTCAGCCAGCCGTGCACTGGCGGAAATGCACACAGACTTTCCTGGCCTGGCTCAGGACATCCTGTAAGCCCGGGTACCTGCCCAAGAACCGCTGCACCACTAAGTTAAGGACGTGAGCCAAACTGGGCACATGGGTCAGCTGTCCCTGTTAGAGGGCGGAGAGGAGGTTTGTGCCATTGTCGCAAACCACCATTCTTGGCATAAGCTGGCGTGGTGTCAACCACCTCTGAGCCTGCCCCTGCCACCACTAGTAGCATTTTGGAGGCGTGGTGGCAGAACAACCTCCAACACTACTGCACCCTGTCCTGCATCCTTCCCAGATGCCAGCAGAGTCACCCAGTGGGCCCTAAAAGATAGGTAACGTCCCTGTCCATGCCTGCTGGACCATGAGTCAGCGGTAATATGCACCTTACCGCTGACTGCTCTGTCCAGCGAGGCCAAGACATTGCCTTCCACATGCCGGTAGAGAGCCGGAATCGCCTAAGGTGAAAAAAAGTGGCGTTTGGGAACCTGCCACTGAGGAACCGCACATTCCACAAACTCATGGAAGGGGCAGAGTCTACCAACTGAAAAGACAGCAGTTGAAGTGCTAGCAATTTAGCCAAGCTAGCATTCAACCGCTGGGCATGTGGATGGCTGGGAGCGAACTTCTTTCGGTGGTGCAGCAGCTGGGGTCGGCAAATTTGCCCGGTACAATCGGATGTTGGTGTACCGATAGCAGATTGCCTGCAAGTACTTGGCATTGACACACATAATTCTACACCTTCATTCCTCTCAGTGCAGCTTTCTGAGAGGACTGAAGGTATAGTGGGGTTGGAGATCCCAGCTGATGAGGAGCAAGGAGAGGTCCGCTTTGTTCTTTGGTGTGGGTCTTTTATGTATGCCGCGGCTTGAGGAGCCCTGGGCTCGAGCTTTTCGGTTTTCATTGGTTCATGCTTGGAGGCTGCGAGTCTAATTGGTTATCCAGTTGGCTCTCCTCCAATCACCAACCTACATCCTATGAACTCGTCTGATTGGCCTGTTTCTGGTTTAGTTTGGAGTGTTTGTCTTATAAATACATGTGCAATATGGGGGAGCAGGTTGATGCCCCAGTAGAAGTCCTAGTCAGACGAAACGCCTAGGGCTTGGTACACCACTCCCCATATTGCCTTTTTTATCTTGTTATATCGTGATCACTTTTAATGTCAAATTTTGTGGTTTTATTCAAATAAAACCTTTTTCATACTTTTTGACCTGCACCATTGGAGCACCGTTTTCTTTTTTTCTCTTTGTCTGTGTGTTGGAGGAAGTTTTTGGAGCTGTTCCAGTGTGTCCTTTTACCCCTTTTGGGGTTCCTTCATATCCAAACCTTCTCAACATCGATTGGAAATAGGGTGGAAACCCTGCAAGCTCAGGTTCACTTCATCAATCTGAGACATCGATCCAGGATCTACAGCTGATGACTGTTGAGTCCCAATGGCTAAGTTCGTGGTCCTAGCTTCACAGGAGTCGCCCGACAAGCCAATCGTTTCCGTTATTGGAGTTTCCATGCTTGCATGATCTGCTGTCGCTGACGAGCAGATCCACAGGCTCAGTAAGAGTATTCCATCTATTTCATTTAGTCGGAAGAAATCTTTCCCATGATAACCTACATGCCTGCACGTTTGTTTTCATCACTGTCCATCCACATGTTATACTGAGGAACATTAATTTATTTATTTTTCTATTTGTTTTTTATGTGGACTTATTAGCCCATTTATTCACTTTTTTTTGGTTGGTTTGTTTATATTTTCACTGTTTCATTTTCAGTGACTTTATTCACCGAGCGAGACATTTATTTGTTTCTCCAATCCACCAACGCTACATTTTTCACCTTCACCACGTTCGCAATTTTTGTCACTTTGTTGCGTAGCAGCTTTTTTTTTTTTTAGGGCTGCGTAAATTAACGATTAATTGTTCGATTAATCGTTAATTTCTTTGATCAAAGACGATCCGCAGAGTGAGCTCCGCGGTCTCATCCATAGGAAAGGCCGTGGCTTCGGCCTAGCTCTGGAGCCGCGGCCATCTTGGTCCACCCGGCGGCGGCCTAGTAGCGGCGCGCTGACGTCATCATTAGCCGCCTGCTTGTGCCGTCTACTCTGCGGTTCTGCCTGGATTTTACGGTATGGGGGGAGATGTGGGGAGATGTGGACATTACAGTATGGGGGGGGGGGCAGATGTGGACATTACAGTATGGGGGGGGGGCAGATGTGGACATTACAGTATGGGGGGGCAGATGTGGACATTACAGTATGGGGGGGCAGATGTGGACATTACAGTATGGGGGGCAGATGTGGACATTACGGTATGGGGGCAGATGTGGACATTACGGTATGGGGGGGAGATGTGGATATTACGGTATGGGGGGGAGATGTGGATATTACGGTATGGAGGGGAGATGTGGATATTACGGTATGGGGGAGATGTGGATATTACGGTATGGGGGAGATGTGGATATTACGGTATGGGGGGAGATGTGGATATTACGGTATGGGGGGAGATGTGGAAAATTGTAAAAACTGTATGTGCGTTATAATTATTCGAAATTAGTTGATTAATCGATTACATTAAAAAAACGATTAATCGAACGCGAAAATTTTAATCAGTAACAGCCCTAGTTTTTTTGTTTCTCCTCTTATTCAGCGCAATATTTTTCTCTTTTCCTTTTATGTATGCTTGTCAACGGACTGCATGGCAGGTCGACATATGTCTGGTCAAGCATGTGGTGCCCAAGCGGCTGATGTTTTGGCCACGCGAGATACGCTTCAGAAATATGTTGCAAATAGCAACGATGCGATCTGCTGCACACGTCTGAAAAAAGGCCCACACCAAAGAGCTTTTGGAATAATGCACAGAGACAGCAGTGCCCTGCACATGCGGAGCTCTGCGGTGTGATGCAGTCGGTGTGCTGCCCTTAAGCTGGCCCCTGGAGGGCATCCTGCCTCGTTGGAGATGTGCCTCCTCCTCCTTCTCCTCCTCCTCCTCCTTCTCCTTCTCCTCCTCCTCCTCCTCCTTCTCTCTCCTATCAGGCACCCATGTAGAGTCAGTGACCTCATCATCCCCTCCCTTCTCGCCACTGGAGCAAACCTGGCAGTATGCTGCAGCTGGGGGAACATGATTGGCAGTTTGCTGTCCTTCTTGGGCACCCCCTCTCTCTGGGCTCACGTAACTGCCTTCCTCAAACTGGGTACCATCATCGGAGCCCTCAAAACGCTGCGCATCCTCCTGCAGCATGTACCCAACCAGGGATGAGCCGAACACCCCCCTGTTCAGTTCGCACCAGAACCTGCGAACAGATAGAATGTTCGCGTGAACTTTAGAACCCTATTAAATACAATGGACTCGAACGTTCGAAATCTAAAGTGCTAATTATAAAGGCTTATATGCGAGTTATTGTCCTAAAAAGTGTTTGGGGCCCGGGTCCTGCCCCAGGGGACATGTATCAAAGCAAAAAGAAGTTTTAAAAACTGCCGTTTTTTTGGGAGCAGTGATTTTAATAATGCTTAAAATGAAAAAATAAAAGTGAAATATTCCTTTAAATTTCGTACCTAGGGGGTGTGTATGATATGCATGTAAAGTGGCGCATTTTTCCCGTGCTTAGAACTGTCCCTGCATAAAATGTCATTTTTGAAGGAAAAAAAGTCATTTAAAACTCACTCGCGGCTATTAATGAATTGTCGGCTCCCGGCAATACATACAAAAGTCATTAATAAAAATAAAAAATAAAGCGTGGGGGTCCCCCAGAATTCAATTACCAGGCCCTTCCGGTCTGGTATAGATATTAAGGGGAACCCCGCCGCAAATTAAAAAAACAAAAAGCGTGCGGTTCCCCCAAATATCCATACCAGGCCCTTCAGATCTGGCATGGATTTTAAGGGGAACTCCACCCCAAATTTAAAAAAAAATGGCGTGGAGTCCCCCCAAAAATCCATACCAGACCCTTATCCGAGCACGCAACCTGGCAGGCCGCAGGAAAAGAGGGGGGGACGAGAGAGCGCCCCCCCTCCTGAACCGTACCAGGCCACATGCCCTCAACATGGGGAGGATGTCCCCATGTTGATGGGGACAAGGGCCTTATCCCCACAACCCTTGCCCGGTGGTTGTGGGGGTCTGCGGGCGTGGGGCTTATCGGAATCTGGAAGACCCCTTTAACAAAGGGGACCCCCAGATCCCGGCCCCCCTCCCTATGTGAATTGGTAAGGGGTACATTGTACCCCTACCATTTTACGAAGAAAGTGTAAAAAAAAAAAAAAAAAAAACACCAACACCTTGGAAAAGTCCTTTATTTAAAAAAAAAAAAAAACATTCCAGCGGTGAAATCCAGTGTCCCGCGGCGATCCGATGTCCAGCGCTGTCCGTCATTGGCTGAGCCTGAGCGGACCTGATGGGGAACTTCCTCCGCAGTCTATTACATGTATAGACCCGCCCCTTCTAAAGTTCCCCATCAGGTCCGCTCAGCCAATGACTAGGTTTAAGGCTGAGGACCTGATGCGGAACATGAGAAGGGGCGGGTCTATACATGTATTACACAGTGAAGGAAGTTCCCCATCAGGTCCACCCCCTCGGTATGTCAGACCCCACCTACGTCATTGGCCTGAGCGGGGAACTTCCTTCACTGTGTAATTTAAATTTACACAGTGAAGGAAGTTCCCCATCAGGTCCGCTCAGGCCAATGACGTAGGCGCGGTCTGACATACCGAGGGGGCGGACCTGATGGGGAACTTCCTTCACTGTGTAATTCATGAATAGACCCGCCCCTTCTCATGTTCCGCATCAGGTCCTCAGCCTTCCACCGAGTCATTGGCTGAGCGGACCCGATGGGGAACTTTAGAAGGGGCGGGTCTATACATGTAATAGACTGCGGAGGAAGTTCCCCATCAGGTCCGCTCAGGCTCAGCCAATGACGGACAGCGCTGGACATCGGATCGCCGCGGGACACTGGATTTCACCGCTGGAATGTTTTTATTTTTTTATTTTTTTAATTTATTTTTTAATAAAGGACTTTTCCAAGGTGTTTGTGTGTTTTTTTTTTACATTTTTTGACACTTTCTTCGTGAAATGGTAGGGGTACAATGTACCCCTTACCAATTCACATAGGGGGGGTGGGATCTGGGGGTCCCCATTGTTAAAGGGGTCTTCCAGATTCCGATAAGCCCCCGCCCGCAGACCCCCACAACCACCGGGCAAGAGTTATGGGGATAAGGCCCTTGTCCCCATCAACATGGGGACATCCTCCCCATGTTGAGGGCATGTGGCCTGGTACGGTTCAGGAGGGGGGGAGCGCTCTCTCGTCCCCCCCTCTTTTCCTGCGGCCTGCCAGGTTGCGTGCTCGGATAAGGGTCTGGTATGGATTTTTGGGGGGACTCCACGCCATTTTTTTTTTAATTTGGGGTGGAGTTCCCCTTAAAATCGATGCCAGATCTGAAGGGATATTTGGGGGAGCCGCACGCATTTTTTTTTAAATTTGCGGCGGGGTTCCCCTTAATATCTATACCAGACCTAAAGGGCCTGGTAATTGAATTCTGGGGGACCCCCACGCTTTTTTTTTTTTTATCAATGACTTTTGTATGTATTGCCGGGAGCCGACAATTCATTAATAGCCGCGAGTGAGTTTTAAATGACTTTTTTTCCTTCAAAAATGACATTTTATGCAGGGACAGTTCTAAGCATGGGAAACATGCGCCACTTTACATGCATATCATACACACCCCCTAGGTACTAAATTTAAAGAAATATTTCACTTTTATTGTTTCACTTTAAGCATTATTAAAATCACTGCTCCCGAAAAAACGGTAGTTTTTAAAACTTTTTTTTGCATTGATACATGTCCCCTGGGGCAGGACCCGGGTCCCCAAACACTTTTTATGACAATAACTTGCATATAAGCCTTTATAATTAGCACTTTAGATTTCTCCCATAGACTTTTCGAATTTGCCGCGAACACCCCAATTTTTTCGCTGTTCGGCGAACGGGCGAACAGGCAATGTTCGAAGCTCATCCCTATACCCAACACTGTGGTCAAACAGTTCGGGGGACTCCTCAGGACATGGTGGGGCTAGGGAAGGAGTGACTGATGCCATTGAGCCAATGGAAGAGGCCGCTTTGGCAGCTGCTTTGGCAAACAAAGTACCCTGAAGCCCCGTACACACGATCGGTTTGACTGATGAAAACCGTCCGATGGATGGTTTTCATCAGACCAACCGATCGTGTATGGTACCCATCGGTCTTTTTTCCATCGGTTGTAAAAAATAGAACTTGTTTTAAAATTTTCCGATGGATAAAAAACCGATGGGAATTTCCGATCGTCTATGGGCAAGTCCATCGGTTAAAAAACCCACGCATGCTCAGAATCAAGTCGACGCATGCTCAGAAGCATTAAACTTCATTTTTCTGATGGTGTGTGGCCAAGACTGATGAAAAACAGTTTCATTGGATTTCCGATGGACAAATCCATCGGACGAAAATCCATAGGTTATCCGATCGTGTGTACGGGGCTTTAGGCTGTGTAAGAGAGGATGAGGAGGATGAGGATGGCTTGGTCATCCACTCTACCAACTCTTCAGCATGATGCGGCTCAACACGGCCAGCTGCCGAAAAAAAGGACAAGCGTGCCCCACGGCCACGTGCTGATGAGGATGCACCGTGTCCACGACCAGCACTGTTGCCTCTAGACACAGAGCCTGCTTGCCCTCTTTTATTGGCCTGTGAGTGTCTGCCTCTCCTTGTTGGCCTTCCAGACATAGTGTCTTTGATGTATTGGAATAGGTACACAAGGAATGGCCTGCAGTGAGATGTAGCTGCACAAAGCTGGGATGTATATATATACTGATTATACTGCAGCTAGCTGAATCAACTGCCTGCCTGTAGTATTTTAGCAACAGTAGAACAGGAACAGTCTGCAGTGTAGCTAAACAGAATACAGTATACTGAGTGATATACTGCAGCTTAATGAATCAACTGCCTGCCTGTAGTATCTTAGCAAGAGTAGAACAGGAACAGTCTGCAGTGTAGCTAAACAGAATACAGTATACTGAGTGATATACTGCAGCTTACTGAATCAACTGCCTGCCTGTAGTATCTTAGCAACAGTAGAACAGGATTGGAACAGTCTGCAGTGTAGCTAAACAGAATACAGTATACTGAGTGATATACTGCAGCTTACTGAATCAACTGCCTGCCTGTAGTATCTTAGCAACAGTAGAACATGATTGGAACAGTCTGCAGTGTAGCTAAACAGAATACAGTATACTGAGTGATATACTGCAGCTTACTGAATCAACTG